>JASPKZ010007267.1:1910000-2560000 GCA_030220185.1 Diploptera punctata
CTCTAGTACAAAATTGAATAATATAGGTGCACCTACTTGCTTGAACCCATTATGAATTTTAAAAATATCTGAAAATTGTTTCTCTACCCTCACCTTTTGTGCCATTTAGATACATACGAATTTTTTTAAATAGACTTTTTAAGAATTTTGAAGTTAGGCAGGATAATACACAACTTTTCTCTCTTAATTGAAACGGATGCCTTTTTTGAAGTCTATATATATATATAGTACGTGCCACTACATTCTCATACGTCTCGGGAAAAGAATCGTATATACTCAACCTAGGATTTAAGGAGAGATCAGGGCTTGCTTGGTTTAGGCTAGGGGCATGGAAATTTCTAAAAATTAGCGACAATCACAATATGCGAATATGTCCAATGTGCGGGAACTTTGAAGATGAGATACATATATTAGGAAAATGTAATGATTTAGAATATTGGAGACGTCAGTTATTACCGGAAAGATTTCTAAATTCAAATCGGGAAAGATTGGCATGCTACGAGTTATTGGTAAATCCAGAAACTTGGATAAACCTCGGTAAATTTCTGGACAAAACGCGAAAAATAAGGACAACACTCATTCATGAATAAATATATGTTATCAAAATGCAATACCATTAATTATTAACAATTATATATAAATTAATTAGTGTATAATGATTTGTGTTATTATTTAATTGTAATATTAATGTGTTTTCTTTATGTAATTGTAATGTTAATGTTTTTCTAGTGTATAATGCTATTGTGTTATTATTTAATTGTACTAGTATTATTGTGTTTTCTTTATGTAATTGTAATGTTATTGTTGTTTTTGTTGTTTATTTTTCTTTACACTAGTACCAATTATTACTTTATTGTAACGGACTGTCAACAGCACGTACGGCTTACTAGCCCGTGCGACCCATATTTGTAAATAATATTGTAAATATCTTACTTTTTGTCTAATAAAGTCCTACTACTACTAAAGTCCTACTACTACATTCTCATTTATTTTCTGAAATCTGTCTTGTACTAAAAATCTCACCTACTGTGCAGCTATTTCATTTAAATTTACATTCATGATCACCTAAATACGCAATCAACATAGGGGATACGTTTGAGCCTGATGCTTAATAAATCTTTAATTTTTATCGGCCTTTCAACTTCCAATGCACTAGCTTCTGCGACTAATATTTTTGTTGTCAGTAAAATCCATCCTCTTAAGTATTGGGTCCTGCATCTATATTTAATGGCTGATTAAAGTAATTTTTCCATTCATTTAATACACTCCTGAAATCTGCAAAGTACTCCATTTTCATTCTTAATTATATTTGTCCTAGCCTGAAATCCTATCCTTTATATCCTAATTCCCTGATATAATACTCTCATGTTCCAATTTTTAGTATTTATTTTGAGATCATTAATCTTCTTCTTCTTCTTCTTCTTCTTCTTCTTATATACTAGCCTGTTCCGGCTCCAAATTGCTGCTGTTTCCATCTTTTCTTTGGTCTTCCCAGACTTCTTCTTCCTCGTGGTGAATAGCTGTATGCTGCTTTTGGTATCCTATTCTCAGTTATCCTTGCTAAGTGTTCTTTTCAGTTTGTTCTGTATTTCACTATTGTTGTGTTTAATTCCACTACTCTTAGTTGTTGTCTTACTTCTGTGTTGTGTTTTTGTCTGTTCTTGGATATCCTGCTATTGGTCTGAGGAATTTCATTTCAGCAACTTGTATTCTGGCCGACTGTTGTATTGTCACTGTCCATGTTTCGGATCCAAAAGTAATAACAGGCACTGCCATTGTCTTGTATAATTTTATTATACAGTCTTTCCTGGCTTTATTTTTCAAAGTTCTTTTTAATGTTCCTGTTATATATTTAAACTTATTTAGTTTGTTATTTATATATGCTTCCGCTGCATATGATATTTCGCAACCTAGGAAGTTATATCTTACTACTTGTTCTATTGGTTTATTTTCTAATATTATATTTGTCCGAACTGGATGAGCGCCTTTGAAGGCCATTGTTTTTTTATTTTCCTGATGATATTTCCATGTTGTATTTTTTTGATATTTCATTTAGTTGATATAGCATTCTTTGTAGTTCGTCTTCTGTTTTTGCTATTAAAATCTGGTCATCTGCAAAGGCTACAGTTTTTATTACTCTATTTCCTAATTTAATTCCCCCAGTCGTCATTTGCTTCCATGATCTTATCATGTCGTCAAAATAAATATTAAAAAGAGCGGTTGATAATGGACAACCTTGTCTAACTCCTCCTGTTATATGTATTGGTTTCCTTTGATTTATTTTTATTATTGTTCTCTCATACATTTTCTTAATTACTGCTATCAAGTGTAGTGGAATTCCTTTTTCACTTAATATGCTCCATAATTTTGGTCTAGCCACTTTATCAAAGGATTATTAATATTATCTTTCAAATATTCCCTTTTTTTTGTATTCTTTAAAAACCTGGTGATTTCTCGTCTGATGTTACTCAACTGTTCTAAATGTACATCATTTAAGACGTGTAACCATTCAATTTCTCCAATCTTACTTTTATTTAAAACTAGCTAATACCCGGCGTGCACTGCTACGCCTAAATAAATGATACTGTGTTTTTACGTTTAGTTGAATAATGAAAAGAAAAAATAATTATAAGTTGATAACGTTATTATTTTAGATACCCCGTGCTGATTACCCGGCATTGCACGGGAATCTACGTATCCAGACGTATTTGGCATAAATGAGCTGAGAGGCAAAATTCGTTATATCGAGTTATCCGTGCTGCTGCTCTGCTTGCCCGGGAATCTACTTATCCCGATCTTTTTGGCATAAATGAAAGACAAAAATGGTCATTGTGAGTTATCCATAAAAGATAAACATATGATGTCGCGGGCTTTTTGTAGAGTTTTTGAGACATTCAATTCTGCCTCTACATTACTTTTGTGTATTTGTTGTGCTTTAGGCAGCGTAAGCCATTTAAGCGTCACTACAAAGTGTGATTTTTAAGGGTGTAGGAGTTGAGCATCAAGTATCTTATAGCCTATGTTCATCCCGGGAATCTCCTGAACATTTTGCAAAAAACCGCAACACAATCGGATGAACGATATGACAGCGTATAAAATACGAACAAACAAACAAACAATTTTTATATATTAGAAGTTGACACATTCCTCATGAAATAATGCGTAATTCTGCATCTCTTTTTAATAACCTTCGCTTTCTCATGCTGATTATTTAATAGTATATCTTGCAGCTTCCCATTCCATATCTATAACAGTTTGTTCTTCAGTTGCCAAATGTTTCCTCTCAAAATTTCAGTACTTCAAATCTATTAGCGGTTTTAATTTGGTATTACTTCCGCAATTTATCATTTATGAAGAATTTAATTCAACATTTTCAGAAACATCTTTAGTGTTTGTTCCTCTCATAAGCGATAATCGTTTCCTGATTTTCACCCTGATCTGATGATGATCCCTGTAGCGTCACCCCTCACTTAACTGATCTAACGTCGATAGTACTACTTTGCCAGCGTTATCTCCTAATTCATAATCTATGTGGTTTCTTGTTCTATCATCACGAGATGTTTATTAATATCCTTATGCACGAATGTTGTGCTATTATCAGTAAGATTCTTATATGTGACAAAGGTGACTAATATATATTCACTGTCATTACTATATTCAAGAAGACTGAATTTATTTATTTATTTATTTTACCTGATGAAGTTAAGACCATATGGTCTTCTCTTGTACTTCACCAGGGTTAAATTAGACATACAATAAGACTTATGATAAATTATACATAATATTTAATTATAAGCTACACAATACAAAGTTGACAGAAGAAAGAAAGAAAAATAGTAATAACAATAATAATAATAATAATAATAACAATAATAATAACAATAATAATAATAATAGCTATCCGCTGTTGATGTGAATATTTCTTCTTCTTCTTCTTCTTCTTCCTTCCAAGTATTAGGCCAAGGCCTGTTACGATCCTATAGAAAATTTTCCCTCCAGCGTTTCATAGGACGGCCCAGTGATCTTCGTCCTCTTCGTATATAATTATAAACAGCTTTGGGGATCCGATTTGAACTCATTCTTTCAAGATGGTGTTTCCAATTTAGTTGGTACTGTTTAATATATTCCAAAATTGGCGTTGTCTTCAATTCTTTTAAGATATCGGTGTTCCTTTTCCGATCCCATCTGGTGTAACCCGCTGTTCTGCGCATGAATCTCATTTCACAAGCCGTTATTCTGCTTTCATGTTGTCTTTTTAGTGTCCATGCTTCACTACCATAGATCAACACTGCTCTAGCCAAAGTGTTATATAAAACGTAATCTGGTGTTTTTTTTGTACAAGGGATGGTTTCATAACTTGATTAATAATTCCTAAACTTTTATTATAACTAGTAATTTTTTCAGGGATATCTTTTTCATCCCAGATAGAGAGATAATATCCAAGGTATTTAAATTGATTAGATCTCTCTAAAATTTTATTCTGGAGACAGATTTTACTTTGTATGAGGTCCTTCCCATGAAATGCCATAATTTTAGTTTTGTTAATTGATATTTCCATATTAAATTTGGCACCTATTTTTTGTAAATTATAAATTGATCGTTGCAAATCATTTTCGGAAAGTGCCAGAAGAGCTAAATCGTCTGCAAAAAGAATAGCATCGAGTTTGAGGTTCCTATTGATGGGTATATATCTTCGTTGTGTTTTCCTCCATTCGTTTATTAATTTATTCATATATATAATGAAAAGCACCGGTGAAAGTCCACATCCCTGTCTTACTCCAGTGCTGATCTTTTCCCCAAGAAGATAGTTTGCCATCTTGTTTAACAGAGATTTCATTATCTTTATAGATGTTGAAGATATTAATAAGTGAATATTTCTTTCTGTCTCAATTCTAATTTCTGTGTTTACTAAATTTAAATTTATCCGATCATTTAGAATATTTTCCGTGTATATATTAAAGAAAATTGGTGACAAGCTACATCCTTTACTTTAAGCCAGTATTAGTATTTATATTGACTGTTCTTCTAAAAACAGTATCTGTGTATCCCAAATATTTGATACTTAATTCTGGGCATTTATTGTCTATTATATCATAAGTCAAGTTTCATACATGACTAAAATTAATCTCTTGTTAGAAAATGGGAAATAAAATGAAAATATAGGTTCATGTTTACAAAATTTTATTACGAAATCACATGAGAATGTGCGAAACAGAGGGTTGCACGACAATGATAAGGCGCGTGCATGAGGCATTTTGCTACGCACGCAAAACACCGTGTGGATGAGCTACAGCCTGAAAACACAGCAGCGTCGCGTGATATTTTCCATCCACTTTATTATCCGCAATTAAAGTAAAGCGTGGCATTGATTAATACGTACGTAGTGATGTGAACTATTAAATGTTATTTTATGATAATGACTTCATTACAGTTTTATTTTCCGACACTTTGTTCTCACCTGAACACCTAGTACTAACTAAACTAACCCACTGGCACTATCGAACCCGTAGGTTCATGGCCGTGCGGACATAAGCTCTCCATATATCCCTATCCTGAGCTAATATTTTCCAATCATTCATTAATCTATTTCCCTTAAATCATAGTTAATGTCATTCCCCCACCTCATTCTTGGTCTACCAACTCGGCGTTTTCCCTCTGGTTTTCCTACAAGAAGCTTCCATGCACGTCTCTCATTCCAATTCGTGCCACATGTCCTGCCCATCGTAGTCTACGAGACTTAACTGCTCTTATCATATCTGGCTTCCTATAAAGACCATGTAGTTCACTGTTATGTACTCTTCTCCATTCATCTCTCTGTTCATCTCTCTTTGGTCCAAAAATGTTCCTAAAACTTTGTTCTCAAATACTCGTAATATCTTTCCTCCCTTAAAGTAAGAGTCCATGTTTCGCATCCATATAATATAACTGGTAGAATAATCTTAATATATAAAAATTTCGTGTCACGTTGTTTGTCCGCGATGGAATCCTAAACTACTGAACCGATTTTAATAAAATTTTGCACACTGTATGCAATTTGATCCAACTTGAGACTTACTTAGGGTAGTTTATAACTAAATTTATAGTCGCATTATTTTTATATTGCAAATTATTTGTTTATTATTTAACAAAGGGTTATAATTATCTGTGAGTTCCATACGATTCTGACAGATGGCGGTGTAATTATCTGTGAGTTCCATACGATTATAACAGATGGCGGTGTAAGGTAATTTGGTAAGGTGATTGGTTTATTATTTAACAAAGAGAGATTCAGATGGCTGTGCTTTTGTTGCAACCGCGAATTTCATTTGAATTACAAATATTGATTATTTAATAATTTAAGTGTGTTCAGTGTTTATTTTATTTTCAATATTATTAATTTCGTGTGTAAGTATTAGTTTTAAGTAACCTGGCTGAAAGACAGCAATTTAATTTAAATTTTTAACGTATACCTTAGCCACAGCAACGCGTGGCCGGGACTTCTAGTAGTTTTATATATTTTCAGTTTAACGTTTTTTGAAAGGAGTTGGGACGTCAAGAGTCTCTGTAATGCACCTGAACACTAGTATATAGTTTAATTACGTTAAGGGAGGCCATTATTAATTTAGAGAATAAAATAATATTGGAATACATCTAATTAGTTAATAATAATAATAATAATAATAATAATAATAATAATAATAATAATAATAATAATAACAGCTTTATTTTACCTGGCAGAGGTAAGGCTTAAGACCTTGCCTACCACTCAACCAGGTTAAAAAAAATATAAAAATTATTCTTACATCTAAATTACGATAAACATAAGTATACATGGTACGTCTAGAATATAATTATTATTTATAAAATATTTTGATTCAATCTGGAGTTAATGATTGAAATATAAAATGTACAAGATACAAAAGTCAGACAAAAAACTATTAATGACGTAGAATAAATTTAGTTGTCGAGAAAAATTAATTGTTTAACAACATGCATTTGTATAAGTGTGGAGCATGCCGAAACCATGTGTTGAGGAGACATAGTGAGAGAAGGAAGATAGAATTTTTGAAAAATTCATTGAAAAGCTAACATTCAATTAATTTTCTGTATTTCATTTTACTATAGCTGAAAAATGCATGAAATGACTGGTGCATCAATATGAAATATTGCATTCTCATAAGGTACCGGATACCATTTCCTTATATCAAATCACTCATCCAATATACCTGAGCAGTTTCTTAAAATATATCAATTCAAATCATTCCCACTCTGTATATTGTACAATCTGGTAGAAACAAAAGTCATAATAAAAAAAGTTGAAGAGAACAAGAGAAACATTCTACATCTCTGAATGGAAAAACATAGCTCTGGGCACATTGATTTTACGATGCCGGAAATTGTTATTGAAAGTGAAGGCATAACATCATAATCGTTCCTTTATCTTTAGAAAGAAACTTGTATTATGGAAAATGCACGGTTGAAATTATTATAATCTGCAAATAATAACTCATTCTGTCCCCATTATTGTTTTAAATAAAATTATAATTTTGAAGATCTATTAGAGGGATCCAAAGAATTCTGGTATTGTGCAAAAATATTATAATAATACAAAAAAATTAATTAATAAAAAAAATTGAGGCAACTAAAATTGTTGCCGGTGGTCGATATTAACTTTTTATTATTTCAGGATTGTTTCTGTTATATACACAGGTATCCTCAACCAAATATAACAATTTTTTTCTTCCACACTTCCCGGTCTTGCGTGTCTGCTTCTGTCATATTTCTCTTCTTCGTATTGTCTTAATTCCCTTTATCCACGTTTCCATAGGTCTACCTGGTTTCCTTTTTGCAGGAGGTATCCATTTCAATACTTCTTTGTTTGTTTCTGTGTCCCTTCTTCTCATTACATGCCCATACCATCTTAGTTAGATTTCTTCGATGTCTTGTACAATATCCTTTTCTACATTCATGATTTATCTTATTTTATTATATTCTATTTAGTCTAATTTTGATATTCTTGCCGATTGTCTTAAAAAAAGTCAATTTCTGTGACTAATAATTTATTTCTGTGTTTTTGCTTCAACGTCCATGTTTCCGCACCATGTAATAAAATACTCTTCGCAATTGTGTTACGTATTAATCATTTATATTCTACTAGTTAAAAATAAAATAGTAATATGATCTAAACACTAAATGCCCAATTCCGCGACTTTAATCCTTAAATTTACAATTTATATACAGTATATGTATATGCAACGTTAGTCTGCATTCTGTATTATGCAGTCATGTTATATTAAACAGAACGTGTGCTGGATTGTACAAATTTCTGTAAAATAGTATATTAAAGCAACGAAAATATGAAACTTCGACATTTCAGTCAAGCCGTACTAATGGATAGTATCCAAGTTGTAATTAATTGTAGACATTCTGCAAAAATCTATCATGGAGATACCATGTTCATAATATTTGAACAAAAGCCACTGGGAAAGATTATAGGCATAAGTGGGAGAATAATATTCGAATGATTCTTAAGGAACTGGATATCGGAGAAATGAACTGGCTGATGCTAGGGTTGAGTGGAGGGACTTAGGAAGTGCATCATAGAACCTAGAGTTTTCCATAGGCCATGGGTACATATACAGGGAGCTGAAACGGAATGAACGGGAAAGGAAAAAAAAAACTCTTTTATTTACCAAAATGCAAGTAATCAACTGTTTTGCCACCGAGCAAATAGGGGGAATTGATTAAGGGTCTGGGAACCCACGTGACAAAATGACTTACATTACACAATGTTGATATCGTCTATTAATAATCAATCTGTGACTGTGTAAAGACATTCAACAACGTTGGTTGGTAAAAAAAAAGTAAATCTTCGTTGCTGCACTATAATGTGAGAGATACGTAGATGTCACTTTTGGTTTAAAGTAAATTAATAGTAATTTCAATGTCGTCCTTTTTATTTCTCGCTCCTATTGTTACATTATCTTTCCTTCTAATTTAAATTGTTTTACATTGTCTTCCTTCTAATTTAAATTCAAATATACAAATACAGTAAAACGTCTTTAATCCGGAACGTCAATAATGCGGAAATCTGTCCAATGTGAATAAAAGTATTGGTCCCGGCAAAATAATAGTAATTTTACCTGCATTTATTTTGTATAAAACGGAATCTGTTCAACGCGGAAACGGAAGGATATTTCTACACAATTCATGAAAAATGTTTATAAGGCGGAAAGATAGAGAGAGAAATAAAATAGTTTCCACTTCATTGAATTTCCGGGGCGAATAAACAATAGGTCATGATTTGCGAAATACAGATTCGTTTAACAAATATTTGGCGTGTGATAAACCAATTCAAGATTTTACAGTGCACTGATTATTTTAAGATCTGAGACCTATTGTCTATGTATCTTTCACAGGTATCGTTCTGAATTTACGGAATAATATGGCTAAATGGTATGTATCATTGTCATTAAGCGAAAAAGTGAAAGTGGTTCAAAATAACGAAAAATAAACTCTCAGTACGCGAAATAATGATTAAATTTAAATGTGGAAATCACAAGTTTGTGAGATTTTAAAACACAAAGAAAAAATAATGAATTAACGGATACAAGGAAATGGACAAATGAAAAAATCAACGAGGTGTGGGAGTGTTTTACAAGTCCGCAATGAATGTAGTGTGGAATGTAATTTGCGGGGAATCAAGGAAATGGACGAAAGTATAAGTTAGTAAGTGCAAACCGAAACTGCATTCTTTAATTTCAGGATGCGCGCCTAAGACCCATTTTTAACGCTGACGAAAGGGGACTATTTTTTCCGCGTGTCACCGTCGAAATCGCTCGTACATACTATACTTCACTTTCTAACGGCAGAGGAAGTAAATTTAATCCAAGGTATATAAGAAGACATACACGTTGCTCTATAATATAACATTGGTTAATTTGTTTTGTTTTTTTATAATGCGGAAAGTTGTCTAATGTGGAACTTCGAACAAGTTTTACTGAATAAAACACATATCCAAAGTAGAGTTTTAAAATCCACTACTCCATCGGGATTCGAAGCCGTGTCTCATGAATCGAAGGTAATGTCTATTGATTACGACACTGTGACGGACAATAAAAAAAATCGAATGGAAAAGGTATACTTGGTTGAACTAAGATATACCGCAGCTATTAAAAGATTCTTCATCTTGGCCTCCTCTTTCATTCCTCAAAATTTGTAAACGACTTTTCGTATTTGTATTTGCATTAAAAACAGACAAAGGTTACAATAAAAAATATGAAACGTAAAACGACGTAAAAGTGTTAATGAACGGTAATTTATTAATTATAGTTTAAGTAAATATAACATGAAAAACGTTAAGCTGAAAATATATAAAACTATTATTCTACCAGTTATATTGTATGGGTGCGAAACTTTAAGGGAGGAAAGGAGATTACGAGTATTTGAGAATAAAGTTCTTAGGAAAATTTTTGGACCAAAGAGAGATGAACAGACAGGTGAATGGAGAAGACTACATAACAATGAACTACATGGTCTTTATAGGAAGCCAGATATAATAAGAACAGTTAAGTCTCGTAGACTACGATGGGCAGGACATGTTGCACGTATGGGGAATGAAAGACGTGCATGGAAACTTCTTGTAGGAAAGCCAGAAGGAAACGCCCAGTTGGTAGACCAAGAATGAGGTGGGAGAAGAACATTAACTATGATTTGAGGGAAGTAGATTATACAGGGAATGATTGGAAAGCATTAGCTCAGGATAGGGATGTATGGAGAGCATATGTCCGCGCGGCCATGAATCTACGGGTTCGATAGTGCCAGTGAGTAAGTAAGTAAGTAAATATAACATGGCCTTCAAAGTGAAATTAACAAACATTTTTTAATATAGCACATTCTGTCAATAAAGAAGCATTGTAAGAAACAAAATAAAATTTTAATAATAATAAAATAATAATAATAATAATAATAATAATAATAATAAGATGGCACAGATGTGTGGACTATTTTATAAACTCCACTATTTATACAAACTCATGATTGGCAATAAAAGGAAAGGTGAAACGTTACTATCGTGACCAAGTTCCATATGAACAAGAATTCAAGTAATATTAAAAGTAAACTGAAATAGAATATTGCAGTGGTAATGCAAGATAATGTCTTAATAAAACATATGACCCTAGCAGACTTCAGGAGACCGAAGGCATTAAGAGCAATTCATTTTCACTTCTCCAAGATAACATTTTTTTTCTAAGCTAATGCTATATGTGTCACATTCTGAATTACAGCTACTTCAGAGCTTATCATTAGCTATTGCTTACCCCAAAGAAAAGTGACATTAATTGCTATATTTTGTACGTTATCTGTTAAACTATTCGTGAAAGAGAGAAATGTTATTTTTTTCTTTTAATATAAGGTTCGCCATTGTAAAAGAGAAGTAATAGAAGTGTATTTATTACACCACTGTTTTTACTGCCATATGTTTTCCAATGTAAGTAAAAATAAAATTCAGTAAAACATTTGCCCTGTTAGTTTATGCTCATGATGTAGTAATATTGGGCGATAGCGAGGAGATACTGAGCGCCAACACAGATACTCTATGGAGTAACACTAAGAAATTGGGATGGAAGAAAAATCAATAAAAATAAATATATATGTCCACACACAGAAATTAATTATATAACGGAAATGGACAATTAATGACGAACTAGGGAAATATTGACGAACTGATAGAATTCAAATTACTAGGAACAATTATTTCAGATTGGAAAGTGAGATGCACAAAGGAATTAAACAGGCTCATTTCTGCAAATGCATGCTATTATGCGTTACACGAATTCTTGTCGTCCTACATCTGTTTAAAAAATGTTAAGCTGAAAATATGTAGATCTGTTATTCTCCCAGTTATATCATATGGATGCGAAACATGGACTCCTACTTTAAGTGAGGGAAGGAGTTTACGAGTATTTGAAAATAAAGTTCTTAGGAACATTTTTGGACCAAAGAGAGATGCGTAGACAGTAGAATGGAAAATACTACGTTATTCAGAGTGGCGACGGTGATGGGCACCGTCCAGTGTGCTGCATTCTGAAGCCCACGGATTTTTCCTGGCAGCTAATTCCTTCGTGGCTATCAAGACGTGGTCGTGGATCTTTAACCCTAACCATTTGGCGACAATATGTATTCGCCTGACGAGTCAATGTTGGGAATAATAAGTGGACATTATCACACTAGAATAGGGCGTCAGAAACTGCACTGCCGGCAAGCAGAGATTCCGACAGCCAAACAGTGCAGAATGAACGTTGCTATTCTAGGCGAGTGAATCTCGCGCAATTTATGTGGTAGGCTATCCGCGTGAAATTAACGTATGCAAAGCAAAAGTTAATGTCCGCGCGGCCATGAACCTTCGGGTTCGATAGTGCCAGTGAGTAAGTAAAGCAAAAGTTAATGAATCGGTTCATCAAGAGAAAACGCTCCAGGGGATTAGATAATTCAGCTAAAAAGGCTGGATATTATGGAGCATTCTCTCTGAATGAACGTTTAAGGGCATTTGCCTGTCCTGAGCTTTAACAGTATTGTTCTCGTTTGTAGCTTTTAGATGCGGTGCCAGATTTTAGAACCTCTTTGAGCAAACGTAGGACACTATCACATCCAACATGACTAACACCGAAGACCCACAGCTATTCTTCCAAAGGCAATGGCATGAAATCCTCTGCACCATACAAAGAAAATAGGTGAGTTTGCCGGTTATTCACCGTAGAACTGTTGATGAAGAGACAACACAGAGCCTGCCGATCAAGTCCTCACTACAAATCCTAACATAAAGAGTAAGACGATTCCGCCGGCTATAAGATAGAACCGATGAAATAGAGTGCCTGCAAAAGTGAGACAGACACTCGACATCTGTCTTAAATGCTCTTGTATCGTCTTGATGACCAGTAAAAGAAATGATGATCTTACACAATTATGTCAAAGAAAAACGAACTCAACCATCTTGAACAATATTAATAGTATATTACGATGCGAGGTTGGGAAGTGGTTTTTACAGAATCGAGGAAAATATTTAACAACTGAGCGATAGCGAGGTTTTTAATTTCCGAGATTCTGTAAAACATTTCACAAACGTGCGTTATACATTATTTTTTGCGCGATGGTGTTTTCAAAATAATAAATAATAGTAAAATAATCAAATCTTTGTTGGAAATATTTACATTATTTATAAACAATTGACTAAGGTTAACAGCGTGGGCAATGTTTATTAGTTTAAACTGCAGGAGGCCGTGAGACTAATAAAGTGATAAAATTGCGTAAGTACGTATTTAATGTTTTATATTGTTTCAAATAAAGTTTAGCTCATTTAAAATGCTCTGATTTGTTTCCTATGATGTATATTAACACTACCTTGTGGATATTTTTGTATATACTTTGTATATAGTGTACATAGAGTGCAGTGTTTTACTTCCCACATGTATTTTATAATATATAACATTAGAGTACAGTTACTTTATTACTGTATAGTTATTTAGGTTGGCACCCCGAAATGTAGGAAGTTGAACTTTAAATCACGGTCGCCATTGCTGTAAGTACGACAAAACGCACTATCGCACAAAAATGCACATAAATTTATATTTCTTGTTTCAGCTCCCAGCCGGAACAGCTGATACATCACACAACCCAGAAAACTCTTAAACCCCAGTGACACGGGAAGACACCAGAAGCAGCAGTGCAGTGTGGTGTTACAATAAACAATAGCGCTTATCAACAGACTAAATACCTGTTATCACTCAAACTCTCACAGAATTTAGAACATCATCACCTGAAATATATAAAAAAATATAACTATGTAACATCACCTCATATACAGCCTTCTTTATTTCAATAAAGAAAAGTACCCTGCCGGCGATCCCCACCCACCAGCCTAAACTGATTTTGGCCACCAATATATTATTAAAATAATCTAACTCTGCTATGGTTTTTGGTGGTTTTCCTTAGCGTCAAGGCAAATATTGGAATGGCCCCATGCTCCACCATGTAAATCATATTACACACCCTATGCTTCTAAATTCATGACGGGGAGGGGAGCAGGTATCTAAGGAGGATCTTAATAAAGTATAATCGGACCAACGGAGCTCTGCCCCTATAGCGCTGGCATCGTTCTTAGAAAAGTACATGTAATACTCGTACCATTTCATCTCACTCCCCATCCACTAAGTCAAACACCAGCCACAGTAACTTATGGAGTAAGGATGTTGACAAACTTCCCTCGGTGTCATGGCTCTTGAATATTGAATATGCAAGGTTGGATTCGAGTCGACAACACTGGAGTGCAAGTGCAGGAGAAAGATAGAAAAGAGAGGGGGAGAGGGACGAATGCAGGAAAGGAAATGATTTGCCGAGGCATAAAAGGAAGTAGGCCTTACGGAAGCACAGATCTGTTGGACAGACAATACCTTACAATGGTCTTGACAGCAAATTCCCAACTTAAGAGAACCTCCGGATGTGACCGATGCCAACACAATATAACAATCTGACAAACGTAAACCACAATACCGATACCATCAAAATACATCCAGACCACCAACACACATCAACCCACACAAAACCACACCACAGCTGCTCGCCAGGACGACCAAAACTACACCAACTTAACACATCTCCCATGGTTTTCACACATTTTACATTATCTTAATTCTCAATTTTCGGACCTCTTTTTCAAAATTAGCTGGGCCAAAAGGCAATGCCTTGGCACCCACACGAATACTAATAAAATTATTATTCTCCCAAAAAAGAACTTCATAGCCGCCCTCCGAGGGCCGCATTTGAATGCACCCTGTTTATAGATATATATATAGATAGATAGATAGATAACGCCCAGTCAGTCTGCAGCCGAGGAGTTCATAGAGGACGCGCAGAATCTCCTGAAGATGTCTACCGCAGCAATATATAAAACGTTGAGTTAGAATAAAACTGGATCACGGCCAATCAAGCTGGAAAATCAACTTCAGAGGGAAGACATAGTGTGAAAACCTACAATTCTACTTACGTTATAATTTAGTAACTCTCCGTGAAAATTTTGGGATTTTTTACAAGGATAGTGAAGAAGAGAAATACAATAGTGTGTAACTAGATCATATGACAGCATTTTAGTAATCGCAGTTTCATGTTTATTATTAACCAATTTATTTAACAATTTTATAAAATTAATTTTATTTCAGCAAATTCATAGTCCATTTTAGGTACATACTGTAATAAAATATCGCATTGTATTCTATGTTCCATAATTCAGATAGGGAGGGCAGGCTGGCCAATCACTGCGTCCTGAAAGATGCATTGCGCTATCCTAGTATCTAACTAAATAACTCACTGGCACTATCGAACCCGTAGGTTCATGGCCGCGCGGACGTAAGCTCTCCATATGTCACCATCCTGAGCTAATGTTTTCCAATCATTCCATGTATAATCTACTTGTCTCAAATCATAGTTAATGTTATTCTCCCACCTCACTCTTGGTCTACCAACTGGGCGTTTTCCCTCTGGTTTTCCGACAAGAAGCTTCCATGCACGTTTCTCATTCCCATTCGTGTCGCATGTCTTGCCCATCGCAGTCTATGAGACTTAACTGTTCTCATTATATCTGGCTTCCTATAAAGACCATGTAATTCACTGTTATGCAGTCTTCTCCATTCACCTATCTGTTCATCTCTCTTTGGTTCAAAAATTTTCCTAAGAACTTTATTCTCAAATACTAGTAATCTCAGTTCCTCCCTAAAGTAAGAGTCCATGTTTTGAATCCATATAATATAACTGGTAGTATAATAGTTTTATATATTTTCAGTTTGTCTTTTTTGAAAGGAGTTGGAAAGTCAAGAGTCTCTGTAATGCATAATAGCACGCATTTCCAGAATTGAGCCTATGTTTAATTTCCTTGTGCATCTGATTCCTGTTTGTATTTATTGTTCCTAGGTATTTGAATTCAGCCACTTCCTCAAAATTTCCCTAATTTGTCATTAGGTGTCCATTTCCATTATATAATGTACTTTTTATGTGTGACCATATATTTAGTTTTATTGATATTTACATCCAGTCCCAATTTCTTAGTGTTACTGAGTAGTGTGTGCGTGTTGGCTATCCCAGTATCATGAATGAAAATCTACTATACGATATTATGCATCCAGTTTAGATTATACCAACGTACGGGCTCGAGTTATCAATACCCGTAACCTTGTGTAGGCCTGGGTTCATTGTTTTATAAGGCCTATCGTTATTTGTTATGAATGAGTTGAAATGATGACTACTCTACGGTGCTACGTAGTTAGTTATGGTGTTCCTGGTTTCGACACATCAGGCATCATCAGGCATTCACACATGATTCACATCGCCATTTTCTGGGCTGAGCTACAGTGTTATGTAAGTTGTAGATCGTCTTTCAGGTGCAATGCACCTGGTTCTAATCCCATGACATATACCGCCATTTTTGTTGTTGGTCCGTAGCAGTGAGTGGACTACAAACCTCAATTGGCTTCATCTCTCCTTTTTATCGCTCAAAAGTCATGAGGCAGCACCTTGGTGGATTCCCCAATATATTCCCGCAATCACATATTTTCAACATCTGTGGATTGTCAACTAAACTATTTTGTAACTATTATGAGACGAAGTGAATCGTGATATGAAATGAATGAATAAGAAATTTAAATGACATGAAGGGGAAAGAATGGGAAAATAGTGAGTGTTGGTAAGATGAAATTCGAGAAAATGACGAACCCCGACAAAACCCCCAAAATTACAATATTTCTCACCCCTCTGGTATCGCTAGGATTCGAACCAGGTATCCCAGATGGGAGTCATGCGTCTACAGAGAGGATCTAGTAGTTTATTATTACTTGAGGCGGAAGTAGTAAAATATTTACAGGTTGTTAGTTAGCTCATATTCACATCTAGTTCCGGTGGATTAGTAAACATGTATACATAACATCCGGCACGATCAGAGGACAAATAAAATGTTAGATTTTTTTAATATGGAACGTAACCACAATGTACTGAATATATATGTAATGGCGCTGGTAACGTTTCAAGGGTTAGTGATCAAAAATGTCTGCTTAATCAATAATAAAAATATGAGGATAGTAACAACAACATAATTTAATTTCGCTATTTAGCACTTCTTTGATTTAGTCGCACATTTTGTTCACTGTTTATAAATATTCAAACTATTAATTCGAAACTCAGTTATCACATACGAGGTGCCATCGATCCCAGAAACCGTCACAAACTGACACATTTCATTCCGAAGCCACATATTAACCATCGTCAATTAATAACATGGGTACATATCACCCTGCACACGAATTCTCCCATAATATGATCCAACTGATCCAATAAACACGTCCCTATGGTAAACAAGACATCAAAATCGAACGTACATCATTATGTATGAACCAAGAATGCTATTGAAATAAGGATATCATTTTACCATGAAAACAAAGAGGCAATGAAACCACAACTACACTGAACCGATCACAATATGGAAATTACTGTATATTAAAGTGATTCATTGCTAATAAGATGCATCTTAGATACACCAACTAGTAGCGCATACTCTTCCTGCTCATGTTGGAAGTTAACTTCCAAAAGACCAACAAATAATATTTTAAATACATAATTTTAACGAAGTTGAGGTTGATGGAGCCTGCCAACGGGTACATTTTAAATCATATCTTTTGACTAAAGTGATTACTACAATAAATACAACTAACAGAAAACCCGTTATTAAACACAACATATTCCCCATTGAGCTAATGCTAAATAATTTATATAAAACAAATTAAGACTTGCTATTGAGTTGATTATATATAAATTATAAAGCAAGTGTTCATAATTCCTAATCTTGAGGATAGGACATAATTTAACAACCCCCCACGAAATATATAATTTAATCCTTACAGACACCACTCTACAAATACCATATGCACTAGGATGCAATTCATTATTAATGCCAGTTTTCCAAACCAAAGATTGCAAATGTTCTTCTTACAGTAGAGTAATATCACTCTCATATCGCTTTTAAGCACTAGGAGATGTCAATTTATTACGTTGCTGCAGTGAATTCAGATATTCCTATGACCATACTTGCCAAACTATTGATAAAGACCTTGAATTATGCTCTACTTTGAATGATAGAAATAAATAAATTTGGAATTGTGGGAGGTAGGTTCATTATATAAATGTCTCTCAAACAAAAAATAACCAGGCGCCAAATATGACATGTCATTAGGATTGTCTGTTATTTTTCAAAAGGTATAGAATTTACAATACCTTCTATTCCGATTAAAAGAGTATTTTACTCTTTAAAGTTTAACGAATGACTTCCAACAGTCCTTTCAAACAAATGTTTACAATATGTTATTCCTGCCTCAGAAATCTTACTGAAGTGTGGATTATGAGGTGGAATAAAATTCCAGTTGAGCTTCAAATTGGCTAAATGTTCCTTAACTGCTATTTGATTATTCCTAAAGGAATTTTTTAACACTGCTGCTATTATGACTACAAATAATAACGTGAGGTAAACCACGTCTAACCACAAACCTATCACAGCATACGAAAAAAATCAGAGGTACTCAAACTTTTTGCCATTTCCAAATGAATGGCATGAGTTGACAAAGAAAGTACAAGACAATATAGACTTTAATTATAATCCTACTTCGATGTTTATCTTATATAATCCATACATAGTAATTCTGCCCGAAGACAGGTCTTTCACTGCAATCATAGCATTTTGATGCTATGCTTTGCAGCTTTACTAGGGAATTTTAGGTGTGGTAGCTTCCCGTTGCTTTCCAGACCGATGAAGGATGATGATGGTAAGATGAATATGAATGATGATGATTGCGATGACCATATGATTTCGGGGACCGTTTGGGTCTTAAAGTTTTCCTGACATTTGTCTTACAGGTGAGGAAAAACCCCGATAAAAACCTTACCCAGAAAAACTGTCCCGAGCGGGGATCGAACCTGGGCCCTGCGTGACAAGGCAATACGCTACCTCGAGACCACAGCGGTGGACATCTTCTATAATAATAATAATAATAATAATAATAATAATAATAATAATAATAATAATAATAATAATTTGACCTCCATAATCTGTGTCCACTTTCATGAAGGAAAGTTGGGGCTCAATGGGACAGTTGACTCATTTTGGGATTTCTATATGAACGATTACATTTGAAATATTTAAAACATGTGTGGCTAACTCCATGAACAAACAGACCTGCCTCTAAGAATCCAATACCCTGATTTTAAAGAGGAAAAAACACACTGTACACCGGAATATAACATCCTTTCATGCTCGTATTTTATAATTAACTTGGTAACGGTACTTTTAGAGGACAAAATGATTGGATGTTTTTCTTAAAATCTCAATTAAGAGAGCCTACAAGCGGGAATGTATCTCTTATTTTAAACTTTGTTAGCCTCTTTACCATTATAGGTAGGAATTGTATACCTTTATGCTTGCATCAACTCTCAAAATTCCCTCAATGTCAATAAATGGATTCAGAGTTCTGAGCTCACTAGATGAAGGTACAGAATTATGTGAATCCAAAGGCACCAATTTCTTTATAATACTCTGAAGATCGCAAGCTACTAACAACATGCTAAAGAATCTAATATTTTATTTATTCTTATCGTGCAATATATTGCATCTACATTATTACCGATCCATCGGAACTAAATGTGAATATAATTTCTAACATTTATTTGGTCAACACGGTGTCGAATTAATGTAAAGTGATTAAGAAGTGAATGTGTAAAAATTGTCTACGGACGCGTTAGGAATCCTTCGTGAAGTTTCGTCATTGTTACGGCACATGAAAAACAACGTGGCGCTTTATATCACATTTCTAAGGAGTATCCAAGAGCTTATGGTATCCGTGGACCGTGATTTCATTATTGTTGATTAGGTTAATTTTGATTATTATTTTCATTTAATTGCCACTGTGTATTTTATTGTTTATAATCAAACCAGTCTAGAATCTAAATTGTTTTTTAAATAAAACAAAGAATGTAAAAAAGCTTTAATGAAAAGAACACTCACTAGCTTGTAAAATTATTTTGGAAAGGAATTTTGTTTCTAAAAATGAATTATTTCAAAAACAAGCTAGGTTACCTTCCATATGGGAACATTTTATTCTTGTGAAGGAATATTTGGAACACGATATTGATTCCTATCTTGATTCTTGATTCTCACGTTCAAGAACTTGAAATTTTCTAAGTTAGATATGATGTTATTTGTGGTTAATTTCAAGATCTTATTGAAACATTTCAGGATGAACATATCAAAGATATTCAAGCTATGTTTCAGGATGGTCATCTAATTTAAGTAAATTGAAGTTACTCCCATCGATCTTTCTCAGTAAAAGGGAATTGTGTCATTACAAATACATTTATCAGCTTGTTGACAAATAATCCTAATTTACACCATGTACAGATGTTGCATTATTTACTGTATTCACTACAGGATGTGCCAAAAGGTTCTTAAATAATGTATATATTTGTAATGAGAACTTTGGTCCCTAATTGAAGGACGTTATTTCAATAAAGTATTGATTGTGGACCAGAACATCAAGAATGTATTGAATTCGAATAATTGTACCTCAGATACATTTGTTGATTACAGCAACTTAATCAAATCAAGGTCAATTTAGATGTCATTGAAATTTGTATTGTGCTATATAGGTCTTCATAAATTATTGCTGGAAAATTGATTATAAATAAAATTAAAAATAAAGTATGAATGAGAGTCTACATTTAGCTGCACTGAGATACGTGATCTCAATAGTTTACTTTATTTTTATTGTTAAACTTTAGAATTGTCAAATTGTAAAAAGGTTTCTGATGAACTTTATGGTCAGAACTCTTCTAATCTCATGAATAAAAATGATATTATTCGTTGTAAATTTTCTGGTGCTCTTAATCGCAAGATTATTCACTGTAAAAGTTCAAGAATATTTGTACCAACAATAGAAGCAATTTTGTTTCGTAAAACAAATTGTATTTTTTTTAGATTTATCAAGTTTACACTTTAGTAAAAATTGCTAACAACATCCATGTTCTAAGAGCCAAGGTTGGAACAATGTATTGTAAGATTCTGACAAAATCCATCACCTTAAGAGATTGAAAGGAAGGTATCGGCAATTATCTCTCCTAGACCTTAAAATAGTTTCTGCCATCATCAGACCATTATAACCATCATTCGTCGTGTTTAGTATGAACGCGTGTGTGTGTGTGTGTGTCATTACGTTGTGTTGTTTCGGAGAAGGCACTCTCATTGAGCTGATCCCTCATTCGAGGAAGACCTCCATGTTCTTGTGTGGTCAAAAAAGTATGTGTGTTATCCATAGTTAAGATCTCTCTCTCCTGATAGGTTGTTAAGGTGAGAGGTTAAACTGCGGCAATGGTACTTCTCTCACGTATTGTTTAATTTATTTTAATTATGACAAGTGACACTGCCACATTCATTTTTCTTACCGCTGTCTTCTTAAGGCAAATACTTTTTTTTCTGTTCTGCCTATATATACTTGGTTATTAAATCAGAATAATCCTTGTTGCAGTTATCCACAACTATCTCATACGTGTACGCTCAGAATAAAACTCCAGATATAAATTATGGTTTACCGTACTTTCAAATAGATGTCAGGATAGGAGTAGAATCCTAATATAGACTATTTAACTTATATTCCAAGTGGTAGTCATTGACCAATCATGTTTAAATAAATTTTGTTTCACAATCAATGACAGTCGTCTTTCATCTCGCTCTTTATCGATTTCTCTTTATCAGCTTTATTTTTTTCTGAACAGTTCAGAGAAATATTTTTCTCCAATATATAGATTGAATATAGCAAATAATGAACACGTTCCTTCATTTTACAGAGTTCTTTATTAAAAAAAATAAATTAGTAACCTATAATGTTGATTATAATATACAGTTTGATGTGTTTCATTATTTCTCCGCTAGGGTGCATTCTTACAATTTTGCGATCCTATTTGACAATAAATAACATGATCAAGTGTTAAATACATTTTAAAATCTGAAACATTACGGTATGTATTCATACACTACCAATTACTATCAAACAGAAACTTTATCGTTATTTTTCATTGTTGTGATCATAAGAACGTGTAAATTTGTTGTAACCACGCTCCAGCTCTGAGTGACCTCTGCCCGCATGTGTGGATTCTGTGAACCATGCAAAAGGGTTACAAAGGCGTTATCATCCCAGTAGTGGTTACACCATGAATGACGTGTCCATTGTTGTCCAATAAATAGTTAGAGATATCTTGACACCGAAGCTTCTTGTCTCTAACATAAGACATACCAGCATTATGATCCATGTGCATCTATCATGCCTTCAAACGTACAATAACGTATACTTCGTCAACTTCATGCATGGAAAGAATCTCTGATGCGCATTAAGGTTAAAAATAAATAAAGTGCCGACACTCTTTGCACTGGCTTTACATTTACCTTTTTTTTTTTTAATTATCACTTCAAATTAAATTTTAAAATATTGTGTTCCTTTATAAGGAGCTTGAACGATAAAGAACGTTCACAATAAGAAATTAACAGCAGTTACGGTGAATTATTTGAGGAAATCGGTGAAGAAATCGAAGATAGAATATGAAGAAGACAGAATACTCGTATAGCGATGATGAATAGGTGATTACCCAACAAATAAAACTGGGATAATTGTAGATATAGGCAAGTAATGGAAGAGAAATTACAGACAGTAATTCTAACATTAGAAGAGAGAATGATGTGCTTAATACTAATGACAACTTTGTTCCAAAAATATTAAAATTTTGGTCAAAAGATTTTCGGCAAAAGAGGAAGGCACCCATTATAGGAACATTTGGAAGGTTATAATACATGGCACTTCAACATGTTGATTCAAAGAATCTGACTGGAGTATTTACATCTTTCTTCAAACATTTTTGAGAGCAAGTAGAAACATTTTGCAAAATACTTCAACAACTTTTCAAAGCATTTCTATATTTGTATATTTGGAAACCGACCAGCCTCATGGGCAAGTGATCAGCGTAACTGACTACTGTTCATGAGGTCCCGGGTTCGATTCCCGGTCAGACCATAGAAATTTTCTCTTAAAGGGAATTATTCCTGTGTTTGCCCATGGTCTGGAATGTAGTTACGAACTCTTCTGGTGCTTCATTATCATTTATCACCCATCATCATCGGGGTAACGTAACTCCGCCTTCCAGGTGCCCCAATCTAAGAAATGAATTACAATACCGCCAATTCCAGGGGAGAAAGCCGGAAATGTCATAAAAGACAACCTGGTGGCATTAGACAAGAAAAATTGGAAACCATAAATCCGACAAATCTCATTGTTTTAAGAAACTCATCAAAGCAAATCTGTGGATAAATATAATTTTATACAAAATTTCTTAAGACATGGACTTGAAATAAAATGCATTATTCAGTTTATAAATATAGTGAATGACAACACTGGTCAACATGAATTTTGTCTCATGAGTAGCAATAGTTGTACTTAATGCAGTTTTTTATCGTGTTTTCAAATATGTATTCAGAATTTCTCCATCAACCACAGTTATTTTTTTATTTCAATTTCAATTAATGGATTTAAATAATTATTTTAATAAACGTTTTTCGTCCATTTGTCCATTGCAAAATAAAATCAAATGAGCTAACTCAGGATATTTCAGCTACGGAAAAGAGATATCAAGGCAAATAGAATCCTAATATGCTGGCCGATTATTGTTGGACCATCTAGGGTGATGCTCCACGGGCAAAATATAGCATAAATCGTCATTTCCTACTTTCTAGGTGAGTCCGAATGTTGGAATATTTGTAGTAATGAATGTAGAAAATATTAATGTGTTTGAAATTATAAATTCCTGTCTCTCGGAAACCTTGCGTGATGGAGAACACCCGGTATCATATTTGAATTCAGGGTCGCGGGTTCAAACCCGGCCGGGGTCGATGGATTTTTTAGGACGGAAAAATCCAAGGAGCAAGTCCTCCGGGAGGGACTTTAAGCCGTGGGTCCCGAGTCTGAAGATTTTCAGGCTCGTAAAAAATCTTTAAGCCTGAATTAAAATGCCCCTAAGCAAAATTTACCGAATTTTCCCGTCCTAGTACTACCTTGATTTCCTAGATGTCAGTATGAGGCGGAACGCTGACCATGGACTACTCAAAATGACATCTATACGAAAACAAGTGTAACTAAATTAGTATGGTTAAAATTCTTCCCTGTAGGGGGAGAGAGCCTAAATCTCTGTAAAGGGAAAACAAGGGCTTACAATAGAAAAAAAATACTATCAGAATCACATATTTTTATTTCTGAGACAAAAAGAAGTTTATTTTTTGTTGCTCAGTGTAATCGCAATAAAACTAAAGTCATCACTGCTGTTTCTAAGAACTAGAATCTACGTAATGTAACATATAAAAATTGTTTGTTTGTTTGTTTGTTTGTTTGTTTGTTCGTACTTTATGCGCGACCATGCCGTTCATCCGATTGTGATGGTTTTTTTTTTGCAAAATGTTCAGGAGATTCCCGGGATGAACAAACGCTATGAGAGAGTTGTGATACTCAACTCCTACGCCCTTAAAGTCACTCTTTGTAGTGATAAACGTGAAAAAAATATTTGTTTTATGCTTATATGGTTTACGCCGCCTAAACCATAACAAATACACAAAACTACTTTACACAGAATAGTTAGCTCGGGGTATCAAAAAATAGTAAAGATATACATTTATAATTTTTTTCCTGTTACTTATTCAACTAACGTAATAACACATCATTTATTTAGGCGTAGCAGCGCACGCCGGGTATTAGCTAGTACATTAATAAATTTAAAAATATGATGTAAAAATAATACTATAAAATGAACAGTTCTAGCGGTCTGAGAAACATGCATTATGTTGTTATTCACTACCGTCATAGTTTTATTTTATTGATTAAGGGCCGGTTTCACCAACAGAGGTAACTGTATTACGCCAGTTTAAGCTATGCATTATACACAGGAAAACTGGCGAAATACAGTTACCTATGTTGGTGAAACCGGCCCTAAGCAGATATTTTCAATCACTAATCCTTCGAAACGTTACTAGCGCCATTATATATGTATACAGTCCTTAGTTGAAGCCCACGAATTTCTCAACTTCAAGCGAGACTAAAGACACTACATCTGTCGGAAAACTGCCTTGATTGGTTTGCATCTTACCTCACTAATCGTCAGCAATCAGTTTCTGTTAATAATCGCATTTCTTCCTGGCGCTTGGTGAGGAAAGGGGTACCTCAAGGCGGTATCCTCGCTCCTATTCTCTTCTCGATTTATATTAATGACGTGACCAAGAAACTACAAAACTGCAAAGCATCATCTTTACGCCGACGACCTACAGATTCACACACTTTAGGCCTGACGAAATTAATGAATATATTGACAAAGTAAACACTGACTTTCAGGCATATATCTTTATGGTCCAGACAATATGGGCTGAAACTAAATGTAAACAAAAAATAGCAATAATTATCGGACATCCAAGGCTATTACACCTCATAAACAATGGCAATATGCCGGCTGTCATATTAGATAATGAACAAATTCCTTATACCGACGTCGTTAAAAACTTGGGATTTTACTTAGATTCTAATTTAAAATGGCATGAGCAAGTAAAACAAACATCTAAAAGGATCTTCTCCATAATGCATTCCCTAAAGCGACTTAAACATTTTCTTCCTACAACTCTTAAAAGAATTTTAATCCAAACTTTAGTGATGCCGCATTTTGACTACTGTGACGTTCTACTAACTGACATAAGTGACGGATTGTCGGACAAACTGCAGCGTGTCCATAATATGTGTATCAGATTCATATTTAATGTTCGAAAATACGATCACATTTCTCCATTATTCCACGAATTGTCATGGCTACATCTAAAAGAGAGAAGAAAATCGCACTGTCTAATTCTCCTATTTAAGATCCTACATACCTCGATTCCCAATTATTTATCATCCCGTTTCCAGTATCTATCCTCAAACCATAACTTAAACACAAGATCACAACATAGTCTCTTACTTAATATACCGCAACATAGGACATCACATCACTCCATGTCATATACCATCTCCACTTCTCGCAACTGGAATTCCCTACCACAAGAAATAAGGGGCTGCCGGACATTGGCATCTTTTAAAAGAAATCTAAATTTATATTTGCTCTAAACTCGACTTCATTATTATCCAGTGTAAGATATATATATATATATATATATATATATATATTAATTGGTGTTTCCCGTATAATGTATCATATTTATATATTATTATATTTTATTATTATTATTATTATTATTATTATTATTATTATTATTATTATTATTATCGTATCATTATTGTTATTACCCTATAAAATGTTGTTTTGTACATGACATTTACATTGCTACATTTATTGTATCTTTAACTGTTTATAATTAGTATAGTGTATATCTATATTTGTCGAATATTTATTTGTATTTGTGCTGGTTGAGTGGAAGAGAGGGCCTTATGGCCTTAACTCTGCCAGAATAAATAAAGTATTATTATTATTATTATTATTATTATTATTTATTATTATTATTATTATTATTATTTATTATTATATTTTGTTAGAAAAATCACCTACGTGTATCATAAGTAATGCCACGAGTGATTACCAATTTATCTAAAGAATTTGGAAATAAAGAGTGGCATTCTTAGGACTATTTAACGAATAAAATTAAGCTGTTTACTCACAAATCATTATTTAAATATAGTTATTTTAAAATATTTATATATTTAATGTTAACGGCGATGTTTGAAAACAAATGAGAAATGTTTGTTATGTTTCACTTGTTCATCACTGCAACCAGATCAAATTATGTATTGCCAAAGGATCACAATATTGTAAGAATGCAATATGATGTAAATATGTTAATTACATTTTTCTGGAACGTGAATTCCTGGAAAATAATACGTTTAAGAAATCACAGAGGTAGATGATAATCAGCCAGTGTAGGGGTGACATGTGGTCAGCATGTCGAGTCCCCCAGCCGTTATAGATGGTTTTCTCAACCTGGAGCCGCTACTTATTTTAGCTACCCCAAATGCATCACGATGCTGGGTGGACACCGGTCCCATACTGACCGAAATACCATGAGAAAATTTCTTCCTCCATGGAGACTCGAACCAGTGCAAGTCCCGTAGCTCTGCGCCAAGGCTTCCTGCCTTAACCACTCGGCTACGGTGCGGGACTTCTTCTATCAAAGCTTATTATAAATTAATCATAGGACACTCACGAATTCGGGCCATTTGTTGACCTGTTTCGGCCTCAAGAGAAACTCCATCCAGAAGTAATTTGAGTGGACGTCCTGGTTTTCTTCTTCCTGCAGGTTGATATCTTAACATTTGTTTGGGTATTCTGTGATCTTCCATTCGATGAACATATTGCATCCATCTTGACTTATAATCAGATATTTCGTTTTCTAAAGATTCCATGTGTAATTCTTCTAAGATATCTTCATTGCTTTTTTTTTTGTGATCTAGTAGTGTGTATCCTGCAGTCCTCCGAAGGTATCTAATTTCAGCAGATCTAAGTCTCTGTATATCCTTCTGTTTCAATGTCCACACTTCGCTACCATACAAAAGAGTTGGAAGAGCCAGTGTTTTATACACTTTTAGTTTTGAATGTTTTTGGACTAACTGTGGCTTGAAGATAGAATTTATTAACCCTAAAATACCTTTTTTTTGTGTTGTAAGCCTATCTTTTCCCTTTACAGAGATTTAGGCGCTCTTCCCCTACAGGGAAGAATTTTAACCATACTAATTTAGTTACACTTGTTTTCGTATAGATGTCATTTTGAGTGGTACGTGGTCAGCGTTCGGCCTCATACTGACATCTACGAAACCAAGGTAGTACTAGGACGGGAAAATTCGGTAAATTTTGCTTAGAGGCCTTTTCATTCAGGCTTAAGGATTTTTTACAAGTCTGAAAATCTTCAGACTCGGACCCATGGTTTAAAGTCCCTCCCGGAGGAATTGCTCCTTGGATTTTTCCGTCCGCGGCCGATAATTCTTAAACATTTTGAATTAATTGAAATTATAAATTAAGATTTACCTTAAAATAATGTTTACTAATGCAGTATTATTTATCACGTGTAGTTATTGGTACGTAGTTTATAAAACCTGGAATTCGAAAATCAATTTGTATCAAAAAGGAATTCGAAATTTATGTACATAAGATCATTATTATCCATGCATTTTTTTTTCGGAAAACATTTACCATTACTGTTACATCTGAGCTGAACAACTTGGCCATGTTGTTGCAGTGACGTCAGGGGTTTTTCAGACAGAAATACTAACTTATAGGCCTGTATATTCAAAACGCACGGAACATTAAGAAGAAAACATAAGAGTGGAGATTATGGTTTGAAGATTTTTTTTTCTGAATTAATGTATACGATATGCAATTGTACTAGCTCCCCCAACTGGTTTGTTTTCGTTCGTTCCCTCCCCCACTTTAGCAGTATATAATAAATACTTTTAGTCCTAGCGGTGAGACGTAGTGGCGAGTTGACGAACTGTAGTTCGTCTGGCTTAACTTTACTAGAAATTTGTAGAAAGAGAAAGCTGTGCTCACCTCCCTCATTCGCACTAGTGGTTGCCGGTTTTTCTTTACCAGATTTTAATAGGGACAAGGGGAAAACTAAAACTGACAACAGGGTAAGTTCTTTCTTTTGTAACAGGGTAAAAGCGGTCAAGGATCTACCCTTATATCTCCATCTCTCTCTTTGCCAAGTTAAGCCAGATATATTGTATGAGTTTTACATCATTATACGAAGTACATTATATACATACCAGCATCCAAACAAAACATGCAACGTGCTCTTCGCGATCCGTCTTATCGCTTGGACGCACAGTAGATTTAAATTCAGCAAATGTACTGTAATTTCTGTACAAAACAATATTTATGGCAATTACAGTAATCCTCAAATGCTTATATACCGGTGCTGTAGAGGTGACCTCCCTCAAGAGCCGTGACCCTGGATTATACTTTACACTTCATAGTTTACAGCTGGGGAAGGAATTGTAGAATCAAATGTTCGCGTGGGTTACAAAATATTCATGAGATGTTGTGCACTAAGCTGGGTTTTACCCGCCCACTTCAACGGAAAAACTATCTTCCTTGCGGTGCAGAAATACGCGTTGAGGGGATATAAACACGATACTGTATTAGTATAGGAGAACTGTATAATGACAGGAATAGAATACAGAATATTGAGTTTTGTATTTTTCACTTGAAGTTTCTCGCTTTTTTCGTCTTCATAATTTAAGAAACATTTTATGGCGTGTAATTTAATTATTAAAGCCCTATTAACTTCCCTCTCTTTAAATACAATTTTCGTGCAAAATCTCATTTAAATACGATTCTCTAATAATCATCTGCTTAAATTCATTTCGTTGTGACAGGTTGTCTCTGACATTTTACGTGATTCTTTCAAAGATACGTTAAATATGGACTTGATCTTTCAGTCTAAAAACATGAGCAAAAATACTATTAATAATTATGAATTAATACTCGCAATTATATTAAAATTATAAGAAGGCAGCAAGACCTTGTTTGTTGGTCCTTCCAGTGTATTATTCCACTCTTCTCATTTTTTAATTACCTTTTCACCAATTTCTGTAATTTCTAGAACTCTTGTTGTAAACACTTATGAGTTACTGATTTTGCCAAATTATCAGCCATAGCTTTGCCTTAAAATTAGGCCAGGATAATTAAAGTATTTTTTTTTAATCCTGGTTACTTTTTCAACGCGATAATTAGGAGAAAAGTAGGAATTCAATTATTGTGTTTTGAAAAACTCAGTGCGGGGCAAGTAGATGCAAAAAATGTATAAATGCCCCAAAATGTGCTTTCGTGTTTTAATCTTCAGCTATGAAGAAAGTTTAATTTGAAAAAATAACACGTTACAAAGCTCAAAAATATGAAAAAATAGCCCTCAACAGATAAACTAGGTTCACAACTTTTTGCCAAATAATATTAAAATCCACGAAAATTTGTCATTTTCAGCATTATGTTACTAGATCCGTAATCCTTGTAGATACTTTTTTTAATTGTGATGCCTTTGTGAGCCTTCTGGATAATTCGCTAAAATCTAAAAACACATATCTCAGTAATGTTCCACCCATAATATGGCCAATAGACACTCACCAAATGTTCACAATGCTTTTTGTTCTTAAAGTGTTCCTCTACAATACCGACATTATCAAAAGTATGTGTAGAACAACTAAATACCTTAAAAAAACTCCAAAAATCGGACTCTTCTGACACACCGCCGAGATAATGAGCCGTCATGGCAAGTGAAAGCGCAAGATAGCTTTTCGGTGCTCGAGCTGCAGTTGCGCGCGAGAACGAAGTAACACGTTATTAAGAGGCGTTTTAAGTAATTTAATTGAACTTGGAGACTTTAATTGTAAGAGGTTTAAGAGAAATTATTTAGGAATAAAATGCATTTTGAAGATTTTCTGTGGGACCAATATTGGTTACGTGGATGTAATATTAATCAGACAATTGTTTTTACATTTTTGGGAATTCTGCAGAAAGTTACAGATATTTTTGCACAACATTTTCATGATATGTAAGGTTTACATAAGGCTACAATTTGAGCACCGAAAAAAAGTGTCTACGTTTACGGTCCTAATAATATAATAACGATAAAAGGTATTTTGTTTAATTTTTAATAAAAATTTGTTAACCGATTTACCAGTTCATGACACTTTTTATATTTTTGAGCGCTATTTTTTCTCAAATTAATTTTACTTCATAGCTGAAGAGTGAAAAAAAACTAGGCAGATATACTATGAATATTTTAGACCAACTTTCCCCGCATCGAATTATACAAAAAAAATATATGTGTATAGATTTCCTAAGACTATTCTGCATATTTTTGAGTAGGAAAAGTGGCCAGGAAATGTTTTTAAAAATAGGTTCTTATCAAATTAGCTTGGTCTATATACCTATGGCTTTCACCACCGTATTTACATGTTCAATTTAGTTAGTTACAGAACTCTACTACAACATTTTAATAAGACGGAATTTCATCTGATAACGACACATTTGTTACTCTCTGGAAGTTTTAAAAATATAAAATCGAGTCAGCTTGGAACTCCAAGATACAATAGGAAAGTGTATTACTAATGATTAGGGCCGAAAAAAGTATTGGTTGTAGGTTAGCCTGCATCGTACTTAGACCACTAATATTTACAAACTGCACGTTGACAATCGCTACTCGGGGCAGACTTCTAGTACAGTCCGCTTTGTGTAAAAATGGACTCATCTTTGCACAATTATTGTTTCGGCATTCTGATACAACCACACGTCACGTAAACATGTATATTACAGAGGAGAATCGAACATACACACTCTCCGCTCCGAGCAGGCAGTGGAGACACTCGACAAAGACACACATAGAAATTAGTTACTATCCTACCGATACTTATTTTTTCAGCCATACTAATGATTGAATAACCGAAATCAAAACGTATCTATTTCTTTTTTAATCCTATTCTTTTCCATTTATCATAATCAGCTAGTTCCCAAATTCACTCTCCACATTTTTCAATGAATGAATGAATGAATGGATGAATGAATAAATGAATGCTATGTAAAATGATAGCAGAACTTATATAATGATATTCTATAAGAAACAAATATCATATGTCAATCGCATTAACCAGTAATATAAACATTTTAACTGCATGGAGGTTATTATGACACGATATAACATGTAAATATATGTCAGGATTCGTCAATCAATGTCAGTTGAACTGGTAAAATCATAAGTATATTATTCATCGACATTATGACTTGCGCAATGTTTACACAGCTATATGATCTCTATAAATATAGATGCTTAATGTGCCGAGAATTTTACGGTTGTTAGTCCATTTTACGTAATACGTGAATTCCGCTTCATAAGTTCTTATTACATTAAATTATGTATTCCTATATATATATATAGAGCCATAACCCCAAATTTTGAAATTCACTTACCGGCCTTCAGAGGTTTGGCCATACTATCACACGATGAATATTATTTTATTTATGTTTTCTTAAATAAATAGCTAAGATGGTGTTAAATGACAAGTGAGTTATTCAAATTGTGAGAATAGAAACAAACATAAATGCTTGCATTAGTGAGGTGACATTAATTTAATTCATTTACATTTAGTTTTAATATACTTCATACCTTATTTTTATTAGATCATTCCACCCATTGTCCACACAAAATCACATTCGATGCTTTCAGTCATTTAAAGTGTACATTGAAAGTTTGGCATTTCACAAATATGGTCGCGTGTTCTATTGAAGAAAGTACTGTTTCGTACAAATGTATCATAAATGGATGCTCTAATTTTCTCCTGTGCTATATCTAGTAAAGTTACTTATTATTTTATTTTACGGGCACACGCCACAGCGTACTTGTTCATGGCAATACGCTACAATCTGAAACGTCTAGTATTCGAGCCCGGATGAAGGTTAGGGTTTTTAAACTAGTCTAACCTTCTAGCGGGACCAGGGGTCTGGGGTCGACTCATCCTCTAACGTAAATGACTATCAGACATTTGTTCTAAGAGTAAAGAGGATTGTCATGCAATGCTGGGCAACCTGGCAGATATCAATAAAGGTAACATCTTACTATCCCAATGACCTCCTAACGATTGTAGTAGCATCATTTTAAAATTGTATTTATTATACAAGTAACATAAATATTATTAAGTTCCTCTGGAGAAGTAGAAACTCGTGTTCAGAGAACATGCGACAAAAAAATAAAAGATAAATCTATACATTGCTATAATAAACAAAAAGCCAGAGAACAAAGTTATACAATGAAACTACAGTAATAATAAACTGGAATGTCTGATGTAATGTGTGTATAAAAGCGTTATAGGACTAACAGTAAAAAAAAAAACAAAATTATATACTATTTTAAAATGCTTATATAATTAAATTAAATGCATGGATAGTTTTATATTTCTCTTTATAGATGTTTTTAAATACAATTAATTTGAAAGTTGAATCTGTGTAATTTAAACTATTAATTTATTATATAGCCTTAGACCAAATTTACTACAAAGTTTTGAATAAAATTACATTTAATTTCTGTTGAACATATAATATCAGATTTGTTTTTATTTATGCGAGTTTGGAATTAATTTTATTTCGTTCTTATGCAACAAATTTAATAAATATTGTATTACATTTAATGAATATCTTAATTTCAGAAAATAGAAGTATAGACAGATATTAAAATTGTTAGTCTTGTCAGAATAAAACAAATCTGTACCAAATCGGTTTGCATATAAGTTATATATCCCCATTAAATTTTTCTAAATAAATAAATCAAGGTAAGTATACTAACTTGTGTAATACCAATGTATATGCACCATTAAACCCATTATATATTTTTATTATATGTGTTCTGTCATTAAGATACGATTTAAATAATTCCATTGGATTACTGCCATATTTAGATTCCTCTTTAATCATTACAACAATTAATGTTAAAATCCTATAGGGCCCAATAAGAGATTGTAAGATGCTATTGAATGTATAGGCCTATATTAGAAATACGGCCCTCTTTTGATTACATCGTATGATATTATTATTATTATTATTATTATTATTATTATTATTATTATTATTATTATTATTATTATTATTATCCTTGGAATGCCAATTCTTCAAATTCTCCTTAATACAAACGTACAGCCAGAAAAATTCTACAAATGTTGGTAAATAGTATATTGCGATACGAGTGTGTAAAACTCTTGATGCGGATGGGGGAAAATTAAAAAAACGAGGCGTTTGCGCCGAGATTTTTTATTATTTACAAGATTCCGTTATTGTTTACCACGTGAGTATTGCATACTATTATTTGCACTATGTGTATTTATTGTAGTAATTATGATATGAGCTAAATATTAATAAATATAATTGAAGATCCATCCATTGTAATTCTACCCGAGGGCAGGACTTTCACTGCAATCATAGCATGCTATGCTTTGCAACTTTACAAGGGAATTGTAGGTGTGGTAGCTTCCCGTTGCTTTCCACACCGGTGAAGGATGATTATGACAATGCTGATGTTGATGATGGCCGGATGATTTCGGGGACTATTGGGCCCTAAGCTTCTGACATTTGTCTTACAGGTGAGGAAAAACCCCGAAAAGAACCTTACCCAGGAGCCTGTCCCGACCGGGAATCGAAGTCGGGCCCGTTGCGTGACAAGGCAGCACGCTACCTCGAGACCACTGCGGTGGACAATTAAAGATGAATGGTAGATTTTAGAAGGTGAATCGGCTATATGTGTTGCTATGGAGAAATAATTATTGTTGGTCATGTCACCATTTTATATTTATTAAAACTGTAAAGCCAATTATTTGATTTTGGGTTTATTTCTGATTATGGAGAAAGTTTTAGACGATGTGTGCAGTGAAGATGAAATAGAAGAGGCGTGGAAAGCTGGATGTGATGAATCAATGCCGAAATGAATACAAATCAATATTTCAAAATAAATAGTTTTACTTAGCGCACTAGTGCTTTTGGTCATTTTAAAAGTATTGAGATTTATTTTGTTTCATAGCAACCAAGATTAGGGGATTAACTTACCTGATATATTTTCAAAGTCCTATAGAACAACAGTGCGCATGCGGCAGGATTTATAGAGCCAGCGATAACCGACCATCGAACCACATATAGATTATTATCGTTGTTTCGATTATCTATTTTATGTACTTAGAAACATTTAAATGTAACGAACCTAAAAGCTAACTAACTAACTCACACTTAACCTAATTAAATTACTCTAACCTATGGTGGATCCCATGAAACGCCCTTTTTTTCACTCCTTAATAATCGCAACCATCGATAACCCATTGGTTCCAACTATATAACATACTCTCTGGAGAAAATAGCAAGTCACCATCACAATATGCGTATTTGAATAAATAGTTAAAAATTCTAAAATTAAGTTATAAAAATTGTTTTAAATATTTAAGAATAAATAAAATGTTTACTAAATACAGAATAGTTATAATTCACAACAATAAACTGAAAAATTAAGGGTACGCATTTCTATACTTGAGCCCAAGAATATACGGGAATGTCATATTAAGATGCAGATCAACAATAACAGGAAGTGTACAATAATAGTTACATGTGCAAAAAATAAATGTAATTATCTGTACATCCCCCGTATCTTACAGTATTAGCACAAACATATCACAATTACAAACGGTATTATTTGAACTCTGCCATTTTGCTGATATGTTTAAATATTGACAACATTGTACATATACAAGGACACATTTATCGTTGTTTTAGATTATTTTTGAGCTTATTTATCTGAATAAGTTTGATCCCAGGACTGGCCCTTATAACCGACAAACCTATGAAGCAAAAACATCATTAGTAAATTCGTATAGGGACTAGAGTTTATTCAAAACATAAAAAGAAACTGGTTGTTTCGATAATTTTGGGATATAGCGCTTATGGAAAAATAAATTAAATGAGAATTTTCGTCGCTGTTATATGTTAATGACTTTATTGGAATATGCAAATAACCTCGGTAACTTCACACATTTAACTCACGATTAGGCTATAGATGGAGACGCCTCCAACAGCTGTGCTGGTGATTAGCTGATTAGTATTCAGTACTCTATTAACCATTCACAAAACATTGTTTGATTTTCATTCATATGATGTGGAAACAACAAAAAGGTGAAAAGACGAAATCTGACAAAACAAACTTCTTCTTTTGAAATATAATATATAAAAATGCATATTTGTTTATTCGTATTTTATGCGCTGCCATACCGTTCATCCGATTGTGATAGGGTTTTTTTACAAAATCTTCAGCAAATTCCCAGGATGAACATAGGCTATAAGAAAGTTGCGATACTCAACTCCTACACCCTTAAAAAACGTGAAAAAAGTCCCTTTTGACGCTTAAATGGCTTACGCTGCCTAAACCATAACAAATACATAAAATTAATGTACATAGAAATGAATATCTCAAAAAATTATAACAAAAAAGTCCGCGACAGCATATGTATATCTTTTACAGATAACTCATAATAGCCAATTTTGTCTGTCATTGATGCCAAGAAGATCGGGATAAGTAGATTCCCGGGCAAACGTGCGCTGCCATACCGTTTATCCGATTGTGATGGGGATTTTTTTCAAAATGTTCAGAATTTTCCGGAAACGTTATAGGCTATAAGAGAGTTTTAATGCTCAAGCCCTTCACCCTTACAAATCGCCCTTTTATTGAAAAATACAAAAAAATTGTCGTTTTGTACGCTTAAATGGCTTAGTCTGCCTAAACCATAATAAATAAGCAAAATCAATGTATACAGAATTGGATATCTCAAAACTCTCTACAAATAATTCCGCGACAGCATTTGTTTATCTTTTACAGATAACTCATAATAGGCATTTTTGTCTTTCATTGATGCTAAGAAGGTCGGGATAAGCAGATTCCCGGGCAAACGTAGCAGAGCACGACGGGTATTATTTTACAGATAACTAAAAATAACGAATGTAGTCTTTCAGCTCATTTATGACAAGTACATCGGACTACGTAGATTTCCGGCCAACGCCGGGTAAACAGCACGGTGCATCTAAAAATAATTATATAAATTTATAGTTTCCCCTTTTACTTATTCAACTGAAGGTAAAAATGCATTTTGATTTATTTAGGCGAACAGCGTACGCCGAGTATTAGCTAGTCTAATATATAAAAATGAATGTTTGTTTGTTTGTTTGTTTGTTCGTATTTTATGCGCTGCCATACCGTTCATCAGATTATGATGGGGCCATTTGCAAAATGTTCAGGCGATTCCCGGGATTAAAATAGGCTATAAGAAAGTTATAATACTCAACTCCTATACCCTTAAAAATACCCTTTGCAATAAAACGTGAAAGAGGTCGTTTTTTGTGCGTATAAATGGCTTACGCTGACTAAACCATAATAAATACACAAAATTATGTACACAGAATTGAATATCTCAAAAATGTCTACTAAGAAGCCCTCGACATCATATGTTTATCTTTTACGGATAACTCATTAACCATGTTTGTCTTTCATTGATGCCAAGAAGATCGGGAAAAGTAGATTCCCGGTCAAGCGTAGTAGAGCATGACGGGTATTCTTTTACGGATATCTCACAATAACGAATTTTGTCTTTCAGCTTATTTATGCCAAGAAGTTCGGGATAAGTAGATTCCCGGGCAACGCCAGGAAATCAGCGGGAGGTGTCTTAAAATAATTACGATATAAATTATAATTATTTTTCCTTTTACTTATTTAAACTAAACGGTAATCAGCACAGGGTATCTGAAAATAGTTATGATATAAATTTTTCCTTTCACTTATTCAATTAAACATAAAAACACATTAATTTCGTCTTTCAGCTCATTTATGCCATGAAGATTGGGATACGTAGATTCATGGGTAGCGTCGAGTAATCAGCACGGGACATCTACAAATAATTACGATATGGATTTTTACTTCCACTTGTTCTACTATACATATAAACACGTTAATTTTCGTCTGTCAGCTCATTTCTGCCATGAAGATCGGGATAAATATATTCCCGGGCAACGACGGATAATCACCACGAGATATCCAAACATAATTACGATATAAATCTATAATTATTTTTCCTTCCACTTATTCAACTAAACATAAAAACACATTAATTTTAATTTATTTAGCCGCAGCAGCGCACAACGGGTGTTAGCTAGTATTGAATAAAAATTAATAATGAAAGTAAAATATGATAGAATCTGTGTAAGGTGTTTTAAAATCTCCGACCCCTGTTTGAATCTTGAACCAAGGTACCTTTAAGTTGATGGTCAAACTAAGGTTACGATAGAGAGATTATTGACAACATCAATTGCCAAACGATTCGTTATAAACTCACATATATCATAATACAAATATACAAACCTTGTGCAGAATTCAAGACAATCCCAGGTCCTGCTTCCATTTCACACGCATCAAAACATGCGTAAAATATTACTAAAACACTGTATACACACTTAAACAACTATCACAATTATTACAAAGTTTGTTTAGTAAGTTTTGCACACGGCACGCACGGGTTTTATACAACGTACGCCATCTTAATAATCTACAACAAAACACAAACGCCACGCGGAGAAGCTTGTGTAGCGTTTAGAAAAGAGAAACTGTCCCTTCATAACATACACAACGATAACATTGCCTCGCAATATAATTTAATTCACACCTAAATACATCATGAAATAATAATACAACATCAATTTTTTACAATCTTATATCTATAAAAATCAGTGTGTTAGTCAGTCTCTCCTTTATGGACTCAAAAACTACGATTTTAATGGAGGTTTTACCATAATTTAGAGATTTTGTAAATTAAGATACAGTATATAACATATCGAACGTACTATGGGTCTGGGTCCACCGCTGTGTTCTCAGATAGCGTGCTGCCTTGTCCTGCAGCGGGCCTGAGTTCGATCCCCGGTCGGGACATGTTTCCTCGATGACGTTTTTTTTCGATGTGTTTCCTCGCCTGTAAGACAAATGTCAGGAAACGTTAAGGCCAAAACGGTCCCCAAACACCATCTGGCAATCACAACCATCATCATTCATGTTCGCCCTAGATTAAGTTTAGGATTAAGGACTCTCCTGGCGCACCACTATCATCATGATCCCATCATATCATCGCTGCACCTTATCCCCGTCTTCCAGGCGCTCCAATCTTTGAAGTTGGTTACAATTACGCCAATGCCAGGAGAGAACACCAGAAATATCGAAATTACAACCTGGGGTATTGAATAAAAAAATATATAATAATAATAATAATAATAATAATAATAATAATAATAATAATAATAATAACAATAATAATAAGACCGGAGATAAAAAAAAGTTTATCGGTGCACTAAAAAGTAGCTTTTTGTAGGCTTAAAATGGCTTACGCTGATTAAACCATAACAAATACACCAAATTAATGTACACAAAATTGAATATTCCAAAAAAAAAAATTCCTACAAAAAAGTCCCCAACAGCGTATGTCATTCTTTTACGAATAACTCACAATAACCATTTTTGATTTTCAGATCATTGATGCCAAGAAGATCGGGATAAATAGATTTCCGGGCAATGCAGGGTAGCAGCACGGGGTATCTAAAAATAATTACGATATAAATTTGTAATTATTTTTGTTTTTACTTATTCAACTAAACATAAAATATACTTATTTAGGAGTACGAGCGCAGGCTGGGCAGAAGCTAGTAAGTTATAAAATGGGAATTAATGAAGAATAATATTAATGATCTCCTGTGTTCGTAACATTATAACTAAGGAAGTAGCCTATTTTATATAATTAGGTTTTTAAAAACTTAAGTAATTAGAGTTGTAATTCTAAGCAGACAAGGTAACTGTCAACTTTTGCATGCCAAAACCTACCTTCAAATTTCTCCCTGAGAAGCTTTGTGATGTACCAAGGCCGTGTTCTGCTGCTGTTTTAAAGTGCAAGGATAGAAATTGAAGCCACAATTCAGCAATGGCAACCCACTGTACGGAGCAGATGCACATCCCTGCATACGTTAAGCACAGAGTTGAGTGTGACGCGGCTCGGATGGCGGGTAGTGAGAGTTTTCCATTCTGCCAATACAGGAGTTGTATTACTTCCCTATAGTTTAAATGAGAGATTTGGCGCTTGATTTTAGTTTCTTACAGTTAAAAAAGGCAGATTTGTTTTGTACTTGGCCTTTATACATCACAATGCTTCTCTAGAAGTAATTTCAATGTAGGTTTTTACATGCAAAGGTTGACAGTTCTTTGTGAGTGTAAAAGAGGCGAAGAAATTAGCTGATTTCATATGTAATGTTATTTTACATGCTGTAAATATAGGACGTGCGACTTATTGTTTTAATTCCCTTCTGGAGGATATGTTGAAGTTTTTTTTTTTGCCCTTAAAAAACCCATCGAATCCGGCCGGGTGTGAAATTTTGTCATGGATATTACCACTTTCGTAATGTGATGCGTTATGAAATTACTTTTCGCTGTGTCCCTCCTTTTAGATTAAAACGTTTTTATTTAAGACGACCATATTACATGGGACTTGAAACAATGTAGCCATGAATCAAAGTGATACACAGAGAAGTCTAGACGTTTTGAGTTAAACCAACACATGACAGATTTCTGAAGTCCTAGCTGCTTAATAAATAACCAATTAAATTATTTTTCTGAGTATTAGATGTTGGAGAAAGGCTTTGAACAGGGACGAATGTAGAAATATTTTAGCAGCGCCTAAGGCCCAAAATAGACTATACTTATGGGATTTATCATTATTATTATTATTATTAATATTATTATTATTATTATTATTATTATTATTATTATTATTATTATTATTATTATTATTATTATTATTATTATTATTATTATTATTACACTGAGCAACAAACAAGATTTTCTTTTGTCTCAGAGAGAAAAATATGTGATTCTGGTAGTATTTTTTCTCCTGAACTCAAATACGATATCGGTTTTTCTCCATCACGCAAAGTTTCCGAGAGACAGGTTTTCATAATTTCAAACACTTTAATATTTTCTACATTCGTAACTGCACAATATTCGAACATTCGGACTCACCTAGAAAGTAAGAAATGACGATTTTCAGCTATAATCCGCCTGTGGAGCATCTCTCTTGGTGGTCCAACAATAAACGGTCAGCATATTAGGATTCCATTTGCCTTGTTATCTCTTTTCCATAGCTGAAATCTCCTGATGAAAGTGTTCCCAGTGCTCATCGCTCAATGCGCCAACATAATAGATGGAAGAAAAACGTTGATTAAAAAAATAATTATTTAAATCCATTAATTGAAATTGAAATAAAAAAAACTATGGGTGATGGAGATAGTACGAATACATATTTGAAAACATGATAAAAAACTGCATTAAGTACAATTATTGGTTCTCATGATACAAAAATCATGTTGACCAGAGTTATTATTGTTATTACTATTATTTTAACTGTTATTGTTTTCATAATGACCAAATTTTCATTTATTTAACATCTAATATTGCAATTATTATAATCGTTGTAATGTAACATCATATTTGTTCAGGTTGAATGAAGGGACGATCATATGGTCTTAACTGTACCAGGCTAAATAAAAAACAAACAACCTTCGATACACAGCCTATAATAAGAAATATGATGAGACACACAAGGATGAAAATTCTCTTTATAGAAGCGAAGTTCCTGATTCTTCTTCACATAGTTTTAGACACAAGAATTTCGAACCAAACCGCAGAATTTTACATATAATTGCTTTAATCATTTTAAAAATCTACCTTCAATTCTTCCAATGAGTATCGAATATTTTCACAGTATATGAATTAATTCATGTTTAATGGAATGCCTCACATATCTAATAATTCTGTCCTGGACGCTGATATTTCTAATCATGCAAAATATTCCAGACAATATCTCAAATCATATTATCTTCCGATAAAACCAATATCGATTCCAGGAGAACGCTTCGAGCTGACCACACCTCGCTGTCATGTGCCAAGGCCGACATCCATTCATATTTTTTCATCTTCTATTATTAATTTTTTGGGGGTATCCGCAAATACCATGGCATTCTAGAAGCTCCTACAATTCTCACTTCACATTAATACATTTCGTGATATAAATTTATGACATCCGTTCTTTAGAGAGGCTCAGCGCTACAGTGATTCAAACAGTCTTTATGTTTAGAAAATGAAGATCAAAATTTACTAGTAATTTAGTAGTAATTGCCGATTTAACTTTCTGTTTTCGCATTTTAAATTATATTGTCACAAGTAATGCCACGAGTGATTTCCAAATTATCAATAAATTCACGATTCATGTAGTGAGCAGTGAATTTATCTAGAGAATTTGGAAATCAATAGCGGCATTTGTTAGGACTATTTAACCAATAAAATTAAGCTGTTTACTCACAAATCATTACTTAAATATAGTTATTTTAAAATATGTATACATTTAATGTAAACAAAGATGTTTGAAAACAAATGAGAAGTGTTTGTTATGCTTGATTTGTTCATGACTGCAGCCAAATCATATTATTTATTGCCAAAGAATCGCAATATTGTAACAATGCACCCTAGTGGAGAAAAAATGAAACAACATCAAATTGTTTATAACCCACATTGTAGGTTATTAATTAATTTCTGATATCCTATGATGTAAATATATTTTCTGGAACGTAAATTCCGGGAAATAATACATTTGAGAAAGTGCAAACAGTGGTTTATTTTTATTGTTGTATAATCAGTTACTACGAATGTTTTTCTATTATATCCCGTAAGCAGTATCTGTTTTAAATTCATGGAATATATATATATATATATATATAATCTGGTAGCCGTATTTCTTGGAGAGTCAGTCACTGCAACTATGACCTGTTCAGATTATTAAAAAGGAAGAGCTTTCTTCAATATGGTAAACTTAATTGATAGATATCGGGTGAAACACGACTGTAATTGTTTGTAAAATAAGATGCATTGAAACGTGATTGGCCAATGACTCCCATTTGGGGCACGAGTTAAATAGTCAATTAAATACTAAGTTTTCTATTAGTGAAGACGGAACAGGCAACTCTTGCCTAAACCAGGAAGTGAAGAAGAAGTAGTTTTCACACCATTACTCCAGCACTGATTTATTTTTTCTGTTTTACATTAATTTCAAATAGCAGCAGAATCCATATCATAACTAACTTACTGGCACTATCTAAGCCGTAGGTTCATGGTCACGTGAACATAAGCTCTCCATACATTCACATATTGAACTAGTCTTCCAATTATCCCTATTAAATTAACCTTCCTCAAATCATATGTAGTGTTATTTCCCCGTCTCATTCTTGGCCTACGTACTGGCCACTTCCCCTCTGGTATTCCTACAAGAGTTTCCATGCCTCTCTTTCATTCCCCATTTGTTCAAAATGTCTTCATCGCAGTCTATGGAACTTAGCTGTTCTTAATCGTATTGTATCTGGTTTCCCATAAAGATCGTGTAACCTACTGTTAAGTGTCTTTTCCATACGCCTGTCTGTTCGTCTCTCTTTGGTACAAAAATTTTGGCATGAACTTTTTTCTTAAATATTCGTTATCTTTTATATCCCCTTAAAGTAAAATTTCATGTTTCGCGTCCATATAACTAGGAGATTAACAGTTTATATATATATATATATATATATATATAAACATTACGAGTTTAACTTTTTTTAGGGAATATGGGATGACAAAAATCCCTGCATGCATTTCCAGAATTGAGTCTATATTTAATATCCTTTTGTACCTCAATCCTATAATCCATACTGTAATTAAATTATATTAGAATGTAATACTAATCATTAACTTTTTTCTATTTCGTTAACTTAAGCCCAAATAAATTTTCGCATATAAATAAAATTATTATAATCCAATAACTAATAAATAAAATTATAAAAATATTTGCTTTTACAATTTTAAATAAGAATTCAATTAGATTCCTTATAATTCGGACGACGACTGACTCTATTTACAATAGAGTGTAAAGTTTGAAGCATAATCTTTCACTCAGCCTCTCTTAAATTGAGACATTAAAGTAATTAATTATCAGGACAAGTATCATTATCAAACATACGTTAAATCACTATAGGACGAAATAATCGTCGGAGATATACGAAATGTACAGAGTATATGCACGAGGAATTCGATTTTTATATAATTAAGTATAAATAAATTAAATTAAAGAAGTTGATAGAATCCCGAATAAATATCAGTTAGTTCTTACGGAAATTATTTAGCAAGTACATGGTACCGCTATTGTCAAGCGACAGATACTTGAAGCGATGACAAAAGAGTTAAAATTTGAGTAAATTCATTGTACTAGCGGATTACCAGATGTTTCTTTGTAGACCACCAATCTAAGATTTTAAACCGTGCTTCACTGACAGGTTGAGAACAAAGAATTGATGTAGGGCTTGGAAACTACAGCCTAAAGTAACAACCCCTTATAAGGAACCAGACAAACTGCTAGAACGCGAAGCTAGCGATCAAGCGGGAAAACGTCACTGGCCTAAACAAAGTTATACAACAAACTTAGATCGGAATTCCCCATAGTTCGAACTTGTGATAAAACTGTATTTTAGAATGGGCGTATTCGGCCAGAAAACTTGGTGGATTCTTGTCCAATCAAAAGACGGCGATCCCTTAGTTAGGCATAAGGAATCGTTGTCAGCCAATATAGTAAATGATTATATTAATAATAGTATAAAGGAGCACTCAGAAGAGCATTAGTTTCGAAAGTTTTACGTTCTTTTCCACTGATCACTTGTATTCACTCTTTGCTGTATTCATTAATTGATTTTGTTCTGTTTTTACACTCTGTGATATGATAAAGTTTACACTTATCACCGCACAGTGCACATCTGCAGTCTTCAGTTGGCTGGTGGAATTTTTTATTTTCGCAGACCTAAATGGTTATATTACGACTAGGTAATGACTCATGACAACACGATTACAGGGAGAGGGTAAATGAAGTTTTCCTTATAACTACTCAAACGATGTTAAATTATTTCTGCGTTTTGCGTAATTCGCGGAGGCGGGAGTTCTCCTCTACTCATCTAAATAGTTCTTAAACGACACAATGGCCATCAATTAGCAAAATTAGTTGAAACGTAACTTCGCGAATTTCATACTTAGAAATTATTCGGCCGTGAGGAGATTCGATTCTGAGCTCTAAAGGCGCGCTCCTGTGGTCAATGCCTTGTCTATCATTAAGTGTGTCTATAATTATACTGTAACCAGTCCACATCGATTAATAAAGCATATTTATTAAAATTCATCTAGCGTAGTCTTGCGCCGGCCAGCTGCTTGTCATCCCTGTAGAAAGAAACCTCAGCTCTACCTATCTTCCAATCTGAGCAAACCCAAATTCTCACACATGGAGAATTCCTCTCGATACTGCTTGCACCCACTATATCCCATCTTCACCTCTTTACCATTATACCTAGAACCACATATTATTTTCCCTCTCATAAATTACATAGGAAACTTGTTCCGACCCGGGATCGAACCAGGACCCGCTGCGTCTGAGGCAATGATGTTATCAAAAATAGTAGTAGGCCTCCTCTGGTGAAATAAGGACGTTATGATACATGCAACCCGGGTGACTGAAGACCTTTCGTTGTATCATCATTATTATTGAGAATAAAAAGGTTGCAGTATTTTTGTAAATCTTCATATATTTATGAAATGGAGTGTAGAAGAAGAATTCAGACTTATTTGCATAAATGACTTGACTCGATGAGATAAAGAAACAAAGGTTTGTTTTCACATACAGTAAACCAACACAATTCACATGGATTGATCAGATTCTAGTTAAATGCATACATTTGTAGACTGTCAACTGTCCAGTGCGTGTCTAGAAAGACAAACAATCCCTATGTACAGATCGAATCAATGGAACAAGTGTCCTATCTATCTTTTCAACATCTACATTTAATAATATTAAATCATAAAATAACCCAAGCTTCTAATTACAGTATAAATAATGTAATCCCATATTTTATTATTCTATTTATGTAGCCGAACACAAGTATGTTAGAACAGTTAGGCCTACAATTGTATCTCAACTGATAGAATTTACGTAATATATAAAGTAATTATTACGGTTACCAGTATTACTATATTGTTATAATTATTAATATTATTCGACCGCGGTGAACTAGTAGTTATGCTCCTTGCCTCCGGTCCCGAGAGTCGCGGGTTCAAATCCGGCTGGGGCCAATGGATTTTTAGGAAGGAAAAATCCAAGGAGCAAGTCCCCCGGTAGGGACTTCAAGCCGTGGGTCCCGAGTCTGAAGATTTTCAGGCTCGTAATAAATCCTTAAGCCTGAATGAAAAGGCCTCTAAGCAAAATTTACCAAATTGTCCCGTCCTAGTACTACCTTGGTTTCCTAAATGTCGGTATGAGGCGGAACGCTAACCACGGACCACTCAAATGACATTTATACCAAAACAAGTGTAACTAAATTAGTATGGTTAAAATTCTTCCCTTTAGGGGGAGAGCGCCGAAATCTCTGTTAAGGGAAACATGGGCTTACAAGAAGATGATTATTATATTATCGCCACATTATTATTATTATTATTATTATTATTATTACTACTACTATTATTACTAGAAAACGCCCAGTTAGTAGACCAAGAATGAGGTGGGAGAATAACATTATCCATAAATTTGAGGGAAGTAGATTAAACAAGGTATGATTGGAACACATTAGCTCAGGAAAGGAATGTATGGAGAGCTTATGTCCGCGCGGCCATGTGCCTACGGTTCGATAGAACCAATGAGTTATTTATAATAATAGTAATAATAATAATATATAATAATAATAATAATATATTATTAGTAGTATTATTATTATTATTGTTGTTCACTACGTGTCGAATTGTCAGCACTTCCACTGGTGGCCATACAAATTCTCAGATAAATGAATGGTGGATATTAATAATTGTCTTCTCAAATCTGTCCATCGCCGTTGCATGATCTAAGTCTCTAACTTCCATTCCGGCGACCCAGGTTCGATTCCCGATTGAATAGATAATTTTAAATCTCCACTTTGTGCAAAAGTGTGTGTCCTATGTTTGTATCAAATTAAAAAAAAACAAGGAAGCAAATGTAAAACGTATAGTAGAGGAAAAAAAAAACGAAGAAAAAATTAATATTTAAAAAATCCGTTTGTTTATTTACTCATTTCATTCATAATATATAGACCAGCAGCTAATACCCGGCGTGCGCTGCTACACTTAAATAAATTATGTGCTTTTACGTTTAGTTGGATAAGTAAAAGGAATAATAATTATTATAAATGTAAATCATTATTATTTTTAGAAATCCCATGCTAATTACCAGGCATTGCCTGGGAATCCACATATCCCAATATATTTGGCATTAATGAGCTGAAAGACAAAATTCGTTATTTCGAGTTATCCGTGGTGCTGCTATGCTTGCCCGGGAATCAATCACAGACAGAAATTGTTATTGTGAATTATCCATAAAAGATAAACATATGCTGTCCCGGGGTTTTTTTGTAGAGTTTTTTGAGATATTCAATTCTGTGTACATTAATTTGGTGTATTTGTTATAGTTTAGGGGGTAAGCCATTTAAGTGTACAAGAAGCCACTTTTATTTTACTTTTCACTACAAAGGGCGATTTTTAAGGGTGTATGAGTTGAGTATCACAACACTCTTACAGCTTATGTTCATTCCGAGAATCTCCTGAAAATTTTGCAAAAAAACCCATTACAATCGGTTCAACTGTATGGCCGCGTATAGAGTACGAACAAACAAACATTCATTTTTATATATTAGAAGATATCCGGACAAACAATTGTCACACAATATACAAAAAAAAAGAGGAAAATAACGTTGTAAGCGTTATATTGTATTTGAATAAAAGTATTTGAATCGAAAACATCACTTCAAGAGAGCGTTCAGATATTGCATTTTTCGCAAAAATATCAAATACCCGGAGCCTGAATGGCTAAGGATATACCCAGATGGCTCACAAATACATGGTTATACAAATGCATGAGCAGGAATATACAGCTCCATCTTCTCCTTATACAAACCCATTGGGTCAAACAAAACAGCACACGATGCAGAAATTGAAGCCATACGAACTTCACTAAACAACTTCTATTGCACCTTGAAAAAATTTCGAAGATTGTTATTCTGAGTAACTCAAGATCCGCCATAGAATCAATTGTTGCAGTTGAACCTGCTGCATCACTAGAGATGCATGACTGCCGTAAGACCCTGAACAAACTGAAATTAGCAAAAAAGAAAGTTGTATTCCAATGGATCCCTGGGCATTGTCAGATTTTCGGCAATGAACAAGCAGACACATTAGCAAAGAAAGCCGCCATGCTATCCAAGTGCTTGAAATCAGAGACATCATACCATTCCTCTAAACTAGCATAAAGAAGCAGATGAAGAAACAATATCTCATGAAGTTAGAAACAAACAACGCAACAAAGCCCTGGAAGACCTCCATATGTAACATACCTGACCGGCCAAGACAAGAAGCTGTTGCGAAGTTCCGCCTCGAAACAGGACACGATATTCTTGCCAAACACCTGACTCGCTTTGGAATACAAGTGCCCACCTGCAATCTCTGTAATCTGGATGAAGATATGGACAGGGAACACTTAATGCGCTGCCCGGCTCTTCGCAGTACAATTGAGACCGGAAAATATTGGGAAGCCAGAACCATGATTATGAATCAGATGAACAAATTAAGTTATCTCAATGTTTGAATGCTATTAGATAAAAAATACTGTATCACCTGCTCCAAAACGTAACTGTTGGTTAATTATGTGTTTAGCTCCCAAATATTTCTAATGTAGCTCATTAAACTTATTTATAATTTCTCTTCACAACCTACTGTATGTGCATTGTTTTTATTAATTGGGATTTCACAGTGCGACAAATATTACTGGCACAATTTCTATTAAATTCGGTGAAACAATCAGACAAAGCAAACCTGATAAATTTTGCAGAGACACTGTGCTACAGTCGCCGGAACAATATTGTTCAAAGCAGGTTACTGTCAACCTTCATTTTAAAAAAAGTTTTGTTTGAATCTTTACCTTTACTTTGTAAAATAATAAATGTAAGTTACACGAATACATTGGTAGAAAAACCTTTGATACAAAAGGTTTTAACGGTTATTTTTTCATCCCTATTAATGATAAATTTTAAACTGTTAATGAAAATAATTGTTTGTTTTTTAATATCCCAATTAGAACTTTTTATAACAATTTATTTAAATATTTTTACAACGATTTAGCAATTTATAATACAGCATATTTATAAGGTTTATATTACAAATATTTAAACAATACAAAGCAATTTATTAGTATACATTATTTCTTGTCAGTTTTAATGTTTTTTACTTATAAAGCAATTAAAACCTTCGCTAGATAAACACTGAATATCTGACGTAAAGCAAACGTACAGTTTTTTTTATAAAATCAAACCTAAAACGATATCAGAGCTATTGTTTGTAGTCGGTCAGTCAATAATAAACTAGAAACATTTTTATATTTAATCAGCTTTGAATATTACATTTACTTTTATTATAAAAAACCTAAATATAAGAAAATTATTTTTACACTTGTTGTTCTGCTTAATAAATGAAAGTTTCTATTTAATAGTTAATCTGATACTACTTGCTAAATCTGAGTAACTTTATCGACTCATTGCTTAAAGTGTCGTAAAATCAGAATATAAGCAGTGTCACATAGCAAATAAAGCGCCAAGGTAGAAGCAAGAATGGATAATTATGTGGCTAATGGAACCTCTAAATTAAAACATTAACTCACTGGCTCTATCGACCTCGGGGGTTTGTGGCAGCGCGGTCACAACTAACATTCTGTAAGACACCTATATCCAAACCTGTCAGTCGTCCTCAACTAAATTTAAACTTCATCAAGTAGTTCCAATATGGAGGCCTTTCAAACACAATGTTTCATCTTCTGTATTTTAACTGGTACTGATGTTGTATAAGTTTTGCAACGGGTTTAGGCCGTTTAGAAGCATATCTGGATGCTCCCTGATTTCCGCAGACGCTACCACGATCCTTGCTACAAGCTCTGCAGTTGTGCATCCAGGTCAATAGTCGTCATTTCTAACAATTACTGTAAAATAACATGTAATACCTTCCATTTTTTCTTAGAATTAATAGATAAACAACAATGTGTTCAACAATTTTGAATGCTCTTTTATTCTGTAGACCCACAACAATGCATTTCGGACCCAAGGTTCATTGTGTTAAAATACTTGTATGGATGTTCCCTACCATCACACGAAAAATCTCCCCTCATTTCGGTAACACTCTGTATAGTTTGGTGGTTCCTTTCCACTTCATATCAAATTCAAAAAGTGAAGAAGCCTCAATTCAAAATTTTGCTCGAGCATTTGACAAGATGATAAATAAATAAATAAATAAATAAATAAATATATATATATATATCATCAGCAGCATTATAGTCTAATTCGATCCTCAGAACCCTATTTCAGGCTTCTCTGTCTCTGGCAAGCAGCCATTATGCCCCGATTCTCAGTTTCCTCAGATCCTCCAAAATTCCATCCATTCAACGCAGTCTCGTTCGTGCTACATTCCTTCTTCCTTCAAATTTACTTTTAATAATATTTTAATAATGTATGCTCAGTCATTCTTTACACTAACTGTCCATCTCAATCTTGAAACTTCAATTGCTGTCACCTCATCACGAGATTGATAAGTTACATTTTATACGTGATTCTCCCTCGTTACATATTGGTCATATATTTTATTTAATATCTTCGTTTTAAATGAATTTAGTCTCGAGATATCGGTCTTGTACAATGTTCACGTTTCGCTGCCGTATATTAGTACTGGTTTTACCAGAGTTTTGTATAGATTACATTTTGATTCTTCTGTTGTAAGAAGTTTAACTTAAAGTGTTTCAACAATCCAATGTATACTTTAGTGGCATTTTGAATTATCCTTCCAATTTCTTCACTGATGTTGTTAGTATCATTAATTTACTTTATTTAAAAACTAGTGACCCTCTTAAATTTATATTGACTAATATTCATCTTCATCATCATCATCAACATCAAGACTTAGGCCCGTTCCGACTTCAAGAGATTTGGTCTTTCCATCCAGTAAATGGTCTTCCTTGACTTCTGGATCCTGTGGGTCTGTAGTTTAAAATCATTTTAGAAGGCCTATCATCTGGCATTCTTCGTAGATGTTCGTACCAATTTTGTCTTTGTCAATTTTATCCGTCAATATAAAATATTTAATTGATCTCTTATCTTAGAATTTCTTTTCTGGTCCATAAGAGTGTAGCCTGCCGTTCTCCTTAAAAATTTAATCTCCGCTGCCTCTATTTTTTTTCCTATCTGAATGAGTCAAAGTTCAATTTTCACTGTCATAGATAATAGTAGGAATGGCCATGACTTTAGAAAATTTCAGTTCAGTATCCTGAGTTATTTTATTCTTTAGAGTTCTTCTTATTGTTCCACACATTCTTGGATATTTCTGTATTTTTATATTTATATCTCCTTTTTGGCTGTATGATACATTAAAACCCAAATAATTGCAGGATTTCACTTGTTCAATGATATTATTTTTGTACATGAAATGTTTAAATTGTGTCCATATGGGTTATAATTGTTATATTTTGTTTTCGTTTGTTAAAACTAATAATGATATTATTTAGTCATTTCATTATGTCTATTTGTTAATGGCGGAAAGTGACTAGACGTGTTGTGTATCGCTCGTGACCAACATATTATTTTGAAGGTGTGAACACATTCTAAGTCGCTTAAAACATCGTAACTGATAGTTTGTGTTATATAAAACAATTTGGCTAAGTTAAATTCATAAGATGGGCCCCAAGAAGAATAACTCAATGGAAATAGAAGAGGTGGTGAAGCGTGTCTTACAAGAGTCGCTACAAGATGCTACCATGCTGTCAAGTGTTGCCAACATAATAAAGGAGACTGTTGCTGCGGCGGTTATAGAATTAAAAGTGGCATTAGAGCAAAGTCACGCCTTAATCAGTGAACTCCAGAAATCTATTCAGGACCGTGATAACAAGATAGTGACTTTGGAATCTAAGATTGATAGCTTAGAACAATACCAAAGGCGTCAGTGTGCGAGTATTTTTGGCATTGCGGAGGAAGAAACTGAAGACACAGATGCCATCGCCTTGCAGGTAGCAGAGAAAGTTGATGTTAGTCTCCAGGTCAGTGACATTGACCGTAGCCATCGTGTAGGTAGAAAAACAGATGGTGGACGACCTAGGGCTGTCATTGTTAAATTTGTGTCCTACCGTAAGCGAAGTGAGGTGTTTCGAAATAAAAAGAATTTGAAAGGCAGTGGAATTACGATTCGTGAGGACCTTACTAGTGCTAGGCATCAGTTACTTCGCGAAGCTATAAATATTCATGGCGTAACCAATGTCTGGACCCAAGATGGTTCTGTCATTGTTAAGGTAGGAGACAGAAAAAAGCGAATAAATCATATATCAGATCTCAGGTCAGAGTGATAATTATCAACTCAGAAACTCGTTACTTTTTGTAATTTATTGCTATTAGTATTTAATTATTTACTGTGTTCATTTTTTTCCTTCATTTTTCGTGTATAATCTATTTTTTTATTAATTTAATTTTGTACTTCATATACTAAACACCAATTGATATTTCATATTTACGGTTTTCTTGTTTTAGTTAGTAACATTTCAACCATAGATTTAAGGAATGCACCTGCAGCCCCTTTTCGGTCTTTGACAGTTCCATTGTCCCCATCTCAACATACCCCTTCCACCTCAGACCTTTTAAAATCACGTTTCTCTTTGAACAGCAATACACTCAAAATAACACATTGTAATGCACAGTCACTCCTGTCCCACTTCTCAGAATTCCAAACTATATTTTCAACACTAAATCTGCATGCCATTTTAATTTCTGAAACATGGCTGAAAAATACCCTTCCTTCTTCTCTTGTAAACATGCAAAATTACACCTTGATTAGGAATGACAGATTCGGGAAAAATGGAGGCGGCGTGGCGATGTATATACGTTCCGATCTACAACCGAAAATTGTATCCCATTCGCCTAGTGAATACTCGTCTCGACCCGAATACCTATTTATAGAAATTAGAGCGAAAATGCAGAAATGTTTATTAGGAGTAGTTTATAAGCCCCCAAATGTCGGTCACCTGCATGACATTGAAACAGTTCTCCAAAATCTGATACCATCTTATGAACATGTAATTGTACTAGGAGACTTCAACACTAACCTATTAGCCACAAATTCTTACAACACTATACAACTACAGACAATGTTCCAGTCATGCAATATGACAATACTGCCTTCAGAACCAACCCATCATACTAGGTATTCTGACACACTACTAGACTTAATTATAACAAATAATCCTCAAAAAGTTATAACTAGTGGACAGATAGAAGCTCCAGGCATCTCTGCACATGACTTAATATACATTGAATATTCACTCCTTTGCTCTAAACGTAGACCTAGACTTGTAACATACAGAGACTTGAAACATATAAATTATGCGCAATTAATTGATGACGCTGCAAAACTACCTTGGAACAACATATGGACACTTAGAACTGTAGACGAGAAAGTTGAAAATTTTAATGACATGATTTTACAATTGTATGACAAACACGCACCTATCAAGACTAGACGTATAAACAGACCACCTGCACCCTGGATGTCTGATAATATCCGCTTGCTTATGACTGAGAGAGACGTAGCATTCAGGAAATACAGGAGGAACAAAGAACTGACAGACTTACAGACATACAAACATCTGAGGAATAAAGTCAACCAGACTATAAGGAATGCAAAACTAAGATATGCCCATACTATTATTACACAATCTATGTCCAACTCAGCTGACATGTGGAAAAATTTAAAATCAATAGGCCTCTGTCAAAATAAACTACAGGTAGAAACAGCTGACCTACCACTAGATGAGTTGAATGACCATTTTACCCGCCTCCCTTCTGACAACACCTCACAACACAAACAACAGACAATAGATGAACTAATGTCATATTCCCAACCTACCCGAGACAAATTCTTTTTTTCCTATATCTCACCTGATGACGCCAAAAGAGCAGTATTACGTATTAAATCTAAAGCACAAGGAATAGACAATATAACAATAACTCTCCTGCAAAAAATAATAGACATTATTCTCCCAACAATAACCCACATTTTTAATGCCTCTATAATGACCGGGACTTATCCCAGACTCTGGAAAATGGCTCTAGTTCGTCCTACACCGAAATCAAACACTCCCACAACACTCGATGATTATAGACCAATTAGTATTCTTCCCTGTTTATCTAAAGCACTGGAACACATAATACACTCACAGTTAACAGACTACCTCACCACACACGACTTACTTGATGAACATCAGTCTGGTTTTAGAACAGGACATCACACAAGTACTGCACTACTTGACATTGTAGAGGACATAAGAGACTCAATGGACAAAAGCAAACTCACCGCAATAGTCCTACTCGACTACAGCAAAGCCTTTGACACAGTAGATATAGACTTAATGCTAGCGAGACTAAAGACACTACATCTGTCGGAAAACTGCCTTGATTGGTTTGCATCTTACCTCACTAATCGTCAGCAATCAGTTTCTGTTAATAATCGCATTTCTTCCTGGCGCTTGGTGAGGAAAGGGGTACCTCAAGGCGGCGTCCTCGCTCCTCTTCTCTTCTCGATTTATATTAATGACGTGACCAAGAAACTACAAAACTGCAAGCATCATCTTTACGCCGACGACCTACAGATTTACACACACTTTAGGCCTGACGAAATTAATGAATATATTGACAAAGTAAACACTGACCTCAGGCATATATCTTTATGGTCCAGACAATATGGGCTGAAACTAAATGTAAACAAAACGCAAGCAATAATTATCGGACATCCAAGGCTATTACACCTCATAAACAATGGCAATATGCCGGCTGTCATATTAGATAATGAACAAATTCCTTATACCGACGTCGTTAAAAACTTGGGATTTTACTTAGATTCTAATTTAAAATGGCATGAGCAAGTAAAACAAACATCTAAAAGGATCTTCTCCATAATGCATTCCCTAAAGCGACTTAAACATTTTCTTCCTACAACTCTTAAAAGAATTTTAATCCAAACTTTAGTGATGCCGCATTTTGACTACTGTGACGTTCTACTAACTGACATAAGTGACGGATTGTCGGACAAACTGCAGCGTGTCCATAATATGTGTATCAGATTCATATTTAATGTTCGAAAATACGATCACATTTCTCCATTATTCCACGAATTGTCATGGCTACATCTAAAAGAGAGAAGAAAATCGCACTGTCTAATTCTCCTATTTAAGATCCTACATACCTCGATTCCCAATTATTTATCATCCCGTTTCCAGTATCTATCCTCAAACCATAACTTAAACACAAGACCACAACATAGTCTCTTACTTAATATACCGCAACATAGGACATCACATCACTCCATGTCATATACCATCTCCACTTCTCGCAACTGGAATTCCCTACCACAAGAAATAAGGGGCTGCCGGACATTGGCATCTTTTAAAAGAAATCTAAATTTATATTTGCTCTAAACTCGACTTCATTATTATCCAGTGTAAGATATATATATATTAATTTGTGTTTCCCGTATAAGGTATCATATTTATATTATTATTATTATTATTATTATTATTATTATCGTATCATTATTGTTATTACCCTATAAAATGTTGTTTGTACATGACATTTACATTGCTACATTTATTGTATCTTTAACTGTTTATAATTAGTATAGTGTATATCTATATTTGTCGAATATTTATTTGTATTTGTGCTGGTTGAGTGGAAGAGAGGGCCTTATGGCCTTAACTCTGCCAGAATAAATAAAGTATTATTATTATTATTATTATTATTATTATTATTATTAATATTATTATTATTATTATTATTATTTATTTTCTACTTGATTAAATATATTTGTGCTTCCTTGTCACGCAGCCGGCCCGGAATCAATTCCCGATCGGGACAGGCTCCTAGGTGAGGTTAGTTCGGGTTTTTTCCTCATCTGTAAGACAAATGTCAGGAAGCTTAGGGCCCAACTGTCCACGAAAATCATCCGGCCAACATCATCATCCTTATCACTATCATCATCATCCTTCATCGGTGTGGAAAGCAACGGAAAGCTACCACACCTCTAATTCCCTAGTAAAACTGCAAAGCATAGCATGTAAATGCTATGATTGCAGTGAAAGACCTGCGCTCGGGCAGAATTACTATGGACGGATATATATTTAATTGTGTGTTTGTGACTGTACATAGGCTATATCATCATCATCAAGAAAACGTTAGGTTAAACTCATCTGAGCATGTTCTTTATATCCTAGATGTTGTTCTTATTTTTCCTAGCTATGTTTAGGCCTTCCTCTTTACCCGTGATATTTAAGTTATTGCTGGAATATCTCTCTTTTTAACGGGTTTGAATCCATCCTGTGAAGGCGATAAAACCAAGTATTTTTATATATGTATAATAATGATTATAAATCTTGGCTCAATCGGTAATTAACTGTTACATATCTTAATATAGTTTAGCCATTGTTTGAAATATTTTATCCTACAACTTTTATTTTAACACACACCACATCACAATCTCTTGTTTAATATACAACAACATAGGACATTTCATCTCTCCACACCATACACTATTTCCATTTCTCGCAACTGAAATTCCGCACCAGAGAAAATCATGAGTTTTCAGACGTTAAGAATCGTTTAAAATAAATCTAAATTTGTATTTCCTTTAACTTCGATTTTAATCTTATCGTCAAGATAATGTGCATGTATCAATTGGCGTTCCTTGTTTAGTTACAATATTATTATTATTATTATTATTATTATTATTATTATTATTATTATTATTATTATTATTATTATTATTATTATTATTATTGTTGTTGTTGTGTTATGGGTATACAAATTTAGGGTTATGTGTACATAAATTCTACGCTGTATTTTATATTATTTTAAAAATTGATTATAACTTGAATTTACTCTTCAATTTGAAAATTTGTCACTCAGTGAGAAGTGATAAATTTAGTATTAAATATCGAATCTTAGCTTTACTGACTACATATGTAGTGTGTTTATTTCCATTTAAAGTCTTCTTGTTTAAGAGGCCGTTAGATAGCGTTAGTGGAACGAAGTTCACTGTTATCTGTCGCGCGGGAATCGTATTAGTGTAAGAGAAAAATCTATGTGTAAACCGAGATGCCTAATAGTTTAAAACGTAATAGCACTGGTGTACGTAACCAGATATATTGGGTTCAAATCCCGATTTAGGCATATATTCTTCTCTTAAAATTTAATTTTCATATTTGTGCTGATTGAATGGAATAGAAGGTCCTATGGCCTTAACTCGCCATAATAAATTATTATTATTATTATTATTATTATTATTATTATTATTATTATTATTATTATTATTATTATTATTATTACTTCGTATAAGTCCCGCGCCGTAGCCGAGCGGTTAAGGTAGGAAGCCTTGGCGCAGAGCTACGGGACTTGCGCTGGTTCGAGTCTCCATGGGGGAAGAAATTTTCTCATGGTATTTCGGCCAGTATGGGACCGGTGCCCACCCAGCATCGTGAGGCAATTGGGTAGCTACAATAAGTAGCGGCTCCAGGTTGAGGAACCAGCTATAACGGCTGGGGGACTCGACATGCTAACCACATGTCACCCCTACACTGGCTGTTGATCATCTACCTCTGTGATTGACACATGTGGATGTGAAGGGCCAGCAGCCGGCTGGTAAAAGGGCAACCGCTGAAAAGTGGAAAGACCCTCAATCGGACTTCGTATAAACCTGATAAATTAAAATAATTTTCAATATTTTAATAAAAATTAAAACAATTAAAAAATTCACTACGCACAATATCGAATTTAGACTAACATATGAGACACTCGGAACAAAAGTGGTGTAAGTCCTTTTTTTTTTAGATTAGAGTGTTGTTGTACTCTCCAATATAGTACTTTTTCAGAAGACTAGTGAATGAAGTCTACAGTTGAGTTGTACGTCTTCAGTTGGTAGCACTTTATATGACCACTGAATCAGATGTTTATTAATTCAGGAAACAAGTGACACAAGTCCACACTCCATATTCTTGATGTTCTATTACATGAGGTCATAATTACCATGGATGGAAAAGAGACTTCAGAAGAAAATGAAGGTAATACAGTATGTTTGTAGTACATTTTTTCAATGGGAATAATGATTTTATTTACATTTGAAATGAAACTGAATGGGGAAGAGGACCACAGGATCTTTCATCTTGCCTACTGAAACATCTATACCCCAGCCACAGATTTTCCGACCCTGACGTTTTCACGACAGTGTTGCCGATATAGATATTCAGTGGGAGGAGCCGCTTTATGTATGCGGTTAGCAGGCATTCAGCTGACAACATCTCAGCAATTTCACACCTTACTAGCGCGCTATAGCTGCATCAAGAGCAGTGTTTGGTTGTGGCAGGCATCTACTCCCACTTAACTATCTCCTTATTGGCAGTAGACGGCGAGTTCCTCTCTTTACCCCTCGTATATCCTAAACTTCAGAGCCGGACATAGGCGGCTGTAGTGTAAAAGAGCATGCAAAACCATGTAAGCATGTGATCTTGTATTCCGACAGCTGCGCTGGAAACAGTCGGAATATAAAAATGGCACTTGCATTGAAGAAACCTCTACGAACCCCTGGTATGGACATTAAAGTTATACACCATAAATGTTTAGTGTCAGGACATTCATACCTGCCTAATGACACAGATTTAGACTTAATAGAAGCAAAGAGTAGGAAAGTTACACATATTTATTCACAAGACATTGTGAAGGAATCCGAGAGAAAGCATCCTTTCAAAATAGTTTAAATGAAACAAAGTGACTTCTTGAAGAAATTGTAAGAAGCTATTGTCAACCGATGAAAACTATTGATGGCCAAAATGTTAATTGACTAGAAATGCGATTGCTAAGGTATGAAAAAACAAGTATATTTTTACTGACATACAAAACCAGTCTTGATCCGGACATAGAGTTCTATGGAATTAATCTGGAAAAGAAAGGCAAAGGAAAACCAGCGGAACAGTTATCAGATGAAGATCGTCTGTACACCCAGCGACTTGCAGTTACTAATGCTAAGAAGAAGTATTTGTTGAAATATCCACCACGCTTTCCTTAAGCATTTTGCCAGCACTTCAAAACCCGTCAATCAATATGATGCACACGTTGATGACAATGATGATTTTTTTATGTTCGAATGTGTAAGGAAATAAAATAAAATAAGATAAATTGAAGAAATGGTCACGGAAACAACAACTTTTACTTTTAGGCTTAAGTAGAATTTAAATTTTGAGTAATAATTATTTTCAGTAAAAAATTGAAGCAAGTTCATATCTTTGTTTTTATTTCAAACATTATTATAACTTAAAATGTTTATTCTATGTCCTCAAATCCACATGGAATAAGTGAAAAACTATATTCGTTTTACAAATATACCAAATTTTGATTTGTAATATATTCACTGAATTTTTAATTCACATATACCTTTAACTCTCAATAACACAAAAACAGATATTTTGGTTATATTATTTTTGGTCTGGACATCTTACCTCAATATTAATGTTGATTTGTTCTTGGACATGTTTCAAAACAATTCTGTTTTATCGTCAGCTTTCCCAGACAAAATATAACTTTCTAAAATTAAATAGATATTTTGGACTTACATCATTTGTATTCTGAGCGCCTCATATATAACACTGAGCAACAAAAAATAAACTTTTTTTGTCTCAGAAAGAAAAATACGTGATTCTGATAGTATTTTTTCTCCTGAATTCAAATATAATATCGGTTTTTCTCCATCGTGCAAGGTTTCCCAGAGACAGGGATTTATATATATTTTCCATAGCTGAAATCTCCTAATGAAAGTATTCCCCGTTTTATTTTACAATGGACAAATGGACGAAAAAAGTTTATTAAAAATAATTATTCAAATCCATTAATTTAAATTAAAAATGCAGGAATTCCGAATACATATTTGAAAACACGATAAAAAAACTGTATTAAGTACAACTATTGGTACTCGTAAGACAAAAATCATGTTGACCAGTGTAATTGTTTCCAGAAAAAAATTGAGACTTTAGCGGACTGCTGTACACAGCTATATTTGTATAAAACGATAGGAAATGAATTAACCAATCGAACTACATTCTACAATTTTTAGAATTATGCTTCCAATGACGAATGCGACTTAGCAATTGAGAAATCACTAAATGTTTGTCATTCCATATAATGAACAAAAATCCAATGTTGTCTCTTAGCAACCGAAAATACAAAAGTTGCAAAATATCAGATTTTTATATTGAACTCTTGTGGTCAGTGAATAGAACCCATACACTTGCTTCACATTCAATATACTCGTGAAGATCTTTGCAATCACATCTTGAGCTTTTAGTAACACCCTACATGTAACAGTGCCGCATTGACAGAGAGATGTTACCTGCATCTTGAACAAAGCCCTGCGTGCAGGAAGTGGCCGCTGTCGCTACTATTTTCTCAAACGGAGAGTTCGACACATTCCCAGAGGAATAAAATGTGGTACTAGCCTTTTCTCTCTCAACTCTGTCTCACATCTTGAGAAATCCCAAACAAATCCACCGCCTATTTCTTTCTATACTCTCGCATCACATAGGATACCACATGAAATGAAGGATTCTGAAAATGTCTACGAGTTGTATGTAGGTATTCCTGGTGAAAAAAAGACATGGAAGTAGGCTATGTGAATCAGTGCTTTATAACTATTCTTCCTCTCTTTATTCGTATTCATAATTTGTAGGATTTTCATCCTATTTATTTCTAAAATCATTCCTCGGAGGAAGACGTATTGGATGTGCATCCACTGTCTATCCATCTCTTGGTTGGTCCTCTCGTTCTTCTCCCGTCCATTGGTCTATCTTCTTTAGCTCTTTTTGTAAGTCGGTTGTCTTCCATTCTTTCTAATAGTTTCGTCTATCTATAATAAATTTTGTTGTGTCTTGAATATGACATTTGTTCCTAGTTTTTGAGATGTGTATCTTATCAAATAATGTTTTCCCCTGAATAGTTTTTGAGATCTGCATTTCACATGTGCTTATTATTTGTTTAGTTTTTGTTGTTTCAGCCCTAGTTTCTGCTCCATACACGATAACTGGTCGAGTTATTGTTTTGTAAATGCTAATTTTGCTTTCTATTGACATATACTTTATAATTAAAATAATGAATCGTTATAACAATACGTTCGTTAATCGGCAAGTAATTGCTACAATTCAGACCGCTTATCATCCTTCGTTTCAATTGACTTAACTACAACCTATCTTAAATACTAAAGTGATAACTGAAAGTAAATATTTGAGTTAAAGAAAAACTCTAAAGTTTAGTTTATATTATTTTGATTGAAATATGTTTTAAATTTTTAATTAAAAATTTGCATTATCTATATGTAGATCTAGGCTTTCTAGAACGTATCCCATTGTGGCAAAAACATTATATAAAACGTTAAAATAAACTATAATCCAATAACAAGTTCGATTTGGTTCTTGTGAATTATATACCCGTACCGAAACTGTGAAATTAAAATTATGTATGTGTTTTATTTTTAGAATTTCTCACAGAACAACGGTATTTATTGGTTTTAATTCTATCGGGTTTTAATAATTTCAGTTTTTTGATTTGTATTTTATAAAGTGCTTCGATAAGTAAAACATTATTTATCTAATGATAAAAAAACAAGATGATCTCGACAGCCTTCAGGAAAGATATTATACCACATTGTTATTTTTTTATGATCAACCAAAGATTAACAACTATAGTAGACGCAATAATATCAGAAGAGAAGACAGGTTTTAGGAAAGGCAGAAGCTGCACAGACAACGTATTCACTTTGAAACAAATAATAGACTAGTGAAGAGAATTTAACTTAGAAACGTACATCTTCTTTATATATTATAAAAAGGCGTTTGATAAAGTGTGTAGATCAAAATTAAGAAACATATTAAGTGAAAAAGGAATTTCACTACAATTGATAGCTGGCATTAAGGAAATGTTTGAGAAAAAATAAAATTAATCAAAGGGAAACAAATACATATAACAGGAGGAGTTAGACAAGGTTGTCCTTTTTCAACCACCCTTCTTAACATCTATTTTAACGGAATGATAAAATCATGGAAACAAGTAACGACTCGGGGTATTAACTTCGAAAATACAGTAATAAAAACAATTAGCCTTTGCAGATGACCGCATTTTAATAACAAAACAGAAGACGAATTACAAATAATCATATATAAATTAAATTAAATATCAAAAAAATAAAATATGGAATTATCAAAAAATTAAAACAATGGCTTTGAAGGACGTTCATCCAATTCGGAAATAGATAATATTAGAAAATAAACCAAAAGAACAAGTGGTAAAAAATAACTTCCTAGGAAACAAATATAAATAACAATCTAAATAACTTTAATTATAAAGAACTATGAAAAATAAAGCCAGGAAAGACTCTATAATTAAATTATACAAGACAATGGCAGTTCATATTATTACTTATGGATCCGAAACATGGACAGTCACAATACAACAATCTGTCATTATACAAGCTGCTAATATGAAATCCCTCAGACCAATAGCAGGATATCAAAGAACAGACAAAAAAACATAATACAGAAATAAGAGAATTAAAAGTAGAGGAATTAAACACAACAATAGTGAAATACAGAACAAACTGGAAAGAAGACTAAGCAAGGATGGCTGAGAATAGAATACCAAAAGCAGCATACAACTATTCACCACGAGGAAGAAGAACTTTGGTAAGATCTAAGAAAAGATGGAAAAAGCAGTAATTTGGAGCCGAAACAGGCTAGTAAAGAAGCCTAATCCGTGACGAACAAGAAGAAGTTATTTTTATATAGTTCTGTTGGCAAACGTCAAAACCGAAGTTTTGAACAGTGGAATAAAAGAAGTTGGCCCATTGTTGTCTCTGATACATTAATGGTATTGTTTTTATGAATTAAATTAATGAAATACAGTTGTGAAGTATGAATGCATTTTGTAATGGATGAGTTGACTAAGAAAGTTATAAAGCGATAAGTAAATTATTCATATATTATTTATAAGCCAATTTTAGTGTCAGTAGCATCCTCACGGTTAAGAGTTTCTTATTAATTTAGAATTGTCATATTTGGATTCACACAATTACTCTTCATCTGCATTTATTTTTATACTTTATTCTAGAAATACTACACTGGTGTGTAACATAAAGTATATTTGTTTGCAAGGAAAAGTAAAGACTTTATTAACTTTATGAGCCATTCGATAGCGCTGATACTATTGCAAATAATGGTGAATATGTAGCACTTTTTCCACCAAAAAATACAACTGATGATTTAACGGGTGACGGTTCTGGAACGGAAGATAATCCATGAACAGATAACACTGAGCAACAAAAAATATTTTTTTTTGTTTCAGAAAGAAAAATATGTGATTCTGATATTTTTTCTCCTGAATTCAAATATGATATTGGGTTTTCTCCATCACGTAAGGTTTCCGAGTGACAGGAATTTATAATATCAAACACTTTAATATTTTCTACATTCGTAACTAGACAATATTCGAACATTCGGCCTCACCTAGAAAGTAAGATATGACGATTTTCTGCTATATTTCGCCTGTGGAGCATCCATCTTGATGGTCCAACAATAATCGGCCAGCATATTAGGATTCCATTTGCCTTGATATCTCTTTTCCATAGCTGAAATCTCCTGAGTTAGCTCATTTGGTCTTATTTCACAATGGACAAATGAACGAAAATACGTTTATTAAAAAATAATTATTTAAATCCATTAATAGAAATTGAAATAAAAAGCTGTGGGTGATGGAGAAATTCAGAATACATATTTTAAAACACTATAAAAACTGCATTAAGTACAACTATTGTACTAATGAGACAAAACTCATGTTGACCAGTGTTATTGTATGTAACTAACAATCTGATTACATAATCTGTCAAAGCTTTCCCTCTCTTATAACAATAATTTGTGAGGGGCATTCACCGCGTTGATCAGAATTTGTCTCCTAACTGAATTTATATTATGTGAAAGAAATTGTACTTTTCGATAATAGTGTACCTGATCGATGTATCGAAGCATATTGCTTGCAATATGTACAAATTGAATAAGGTCAGTTTAGATCACCTCGTATTTGAGATTAGAATTATTTCAGCAATTTTAGAGCCCCACAACAGGATTGTCAACACCAAGGAAAGACCATTCAACAAAATGAAACTTCATCTTCTTGTTCTTGTTGTTGTTGTAGTTGTTCTTCTTCTTCTTCTTCCTTTCCAGGATTAGGTCAATGCGACCTGTTCCGGTCTCAAGCAAAATGAAAATCGATTGTCGTTATGATGAGAAAGAACTGAATATAGCGGGTCTACTAGTGGACTAGAATTAGAAGAAAAAAATAAGGAACCACATTGCAGAGTGTGTTTCCAAGAAATCAATTACTATGTGCCTCAAGTGTGAACTATCAGTCCATATAGCTTGTTTTGTTTCATATAATTTTAAATGACATGTTACAAACATCCTTCTTGCTTAATTATATTTGTGGATTTTTTAAAATATTTTGAACATATAGTCATATTGTCTTGACGTCCTTCCAGAAAAATGGGCTATTTTATTAGACTAAAACTATTATTAAAATAAAACTTATTTCGTACTCTTTTGAATGTACTTAGTGTTAAAGTAGTTAAAAATAAAAGTGTGAAAATTATTCAGTGTCATCTGGGTTGAGATAAAAAAAAATAATTATTGTCTATATGTAAACTTAAGTTTTCTAGTAAGTATGCCTCTGTGCCAAAATAGTATATAAAATATTAAAATAAACTATAACCCAATAACAAGATTGTTTCAGTTCTCGTGAATTATATAACGGGTATTTTGAAATTGAAATTATTTACAGGCTTTATTATTAGAATTTCTCACAGAACAACAACATATATTGGTGTTAATTTTATTACATTTTAATAATTTTACTTTCTTGATGTATAATATTATAAATTGATGCGATAAGTAAAGGAGTATTTATTTAATTATACAAAAAAACGCTTTGTATCAATTTTTTTTAAAAATCTAAATTAACGATTTTGTTTTATAGAAAACAATTGTGGGACGTTGTTCTATAATAAATGTATTTAAATAAAATTATTTTGGTTATTAACATAGCACATTAACATGCCTTATAACTTTATGAAATCAACTCGACACCTTTTATGATATGCTCCAAAACATTTTTATATAATTTATTGCAGTGGAATTGACGAATATTTGGATTTCTGACAGCTACAACTGTATATGGAGTGAGGGTGAGATGGGGGGCAGCTCCCCAGAATATGTAATTAAACGTTATTTAACATTTTCCAATACTGTTATTTTAACACAGTTCCAATATTGGATCATATTATAATATTATAATGATACTGTGAAAAAAAATTGTCTGAACCTGGAATCGAACTGTGGACCTCTAGTTCTCCAGACTAGTGTGCAGCCCACTACACCATTATAATATTATAATATGATCCATTATTGGAACTGTGTTAAAATAACAGTATTGGAAAATGTTGAATAACATCGTTCACTGCTTATAAAAGTGGTGGTGTAAAATTCTCATCGCCGTTGGCGATGGTAGTGACACTTACCTGACAGCGGACGAAACGAGAATTATAGATTTGTATATGTGGAAAGAATTGTTAATGTTTGTGCCAGGTCTAGAATGGTGTAGTTGGCTGCACACTAGTGTGGAGAACTAGAGGTCCACGGTTCGATTCCTGGTTCAGACATTTTTTTTTATTTTCACAATATCATTATAATATTATAATTAAAACGTGGTACACTTCACCATGACATGATCACTAACACATTCATTAGTTAACTGAATCCAAATATTTACAATAAAACTGAAAACCAAATATAATGATCAAAATCTGAACTAAAACAATGTGATTGAATTTGTAACATTTCAGAATATTTTGAGTGAATGTTTGAGTACATAGGGAGGAGGATAAGGGATGATCATGCAGTCATCGACTGTTAACGTTTAATGCGATCCTATGGGAGCGCATCTCTACAGTAATTGTAGAGAATTATTTTCAAATACGCAATTGTCAGAAGTCCAAAATTCCGTTAATTCTACTGTACCTAAATAATTGAGGTAACTCACTCACTCATAAAACCCGCAAATTTAATTCCTTCTTCATAATACGTTCTACCACTGTTTCCTATCCTTGGCCGACCAAAACCAGGCTTCCTAATGGCATTTCCTCCAAGGGTTTCATATTATCAATTTTTTAATAATTGTAACTGTTTATTTATTAAGCATCATATTTTATTTGAAAATATTTATTTTAATTTAATAGTTTAATTAGGCTTTCACGGCCAGAATAAATGAATAAGAACAATCTTCTGAGGTAATGAACTGCGTTCCAGTTTTTGTTGTGCTCACCTTCAACTGTGAATTGCGTTAATCGTTCTTTATAATGACTAGGGCTAGGATTTTTATGTAATAAAAGATAAGATTGCAATGCAAATAGTATATATTGTTCAACTGTTTGTGTGTGAAACCAAAACAAAAGACAGTCAGAAGTCTAACTTCTCATTATACTATTCAACTGTTTGTGAGTGAAACAAAAACAAAAGATAGTCATAAGTCTAACTTCTCATTATACTATGTTGCAATCTTAACTTTTAGTAAAAAAAATCCTTCTTCTTCTTCTTCTTCTTCCTTCCAAGTATTAGGCCAAGGCCTGTTACGATCCTATAGAAAATTTTCCCTCCAGCCTTACGGAAAATTCTCGTATAAGACTTGAAAATCCTAGCCCTAGTAATGACTTACAAACTCTCAGTGTCACACTTTTAAGAGAAATGTCAGCAGAACGAAAACTGGAACACGGGATATCAGCCGGGATAGTTTCTCCTAATTATTTTCACGAGCTCTCTTTTAAGAACATTCCTTGCAATCTTCAATAGACGGTCACAGTAGTCCTATACAGAGAAAAAGTAATATAAATGTTCAGATTTTAAATATGAGTGCCTTGGGGTAAATATAATAATATATCTTGTAGATATTGGGTCCCAATATATACGTTTTTTGTACAACAATATATATATATATATATATATATATATACACACAACTTAATTCGTGCATGTTCAGTGAAGTTATGATTTTGATATACTGTTTTGTTTCGTAGTTTTCGATAAAAACAAGATTGTTACGCGACTTCTGTGTTGGTATTTCTGTTTGAGAAATATTAATAAGATTTGCTTATTTCATTTTCTCTCTTAATTTATTTCGCAACTGATCAAAACCCCGAAAATATCAAAGACATGTGTTGCTCTATTTCGCATTATCTTTGCACTATATGAAAAGTCAACTGTTATCATCATTATAGAGTAATTAATGAATAAAGTTCTTAACAAAAACCGATACAATGGTATATTTAAGTTCAAAGCCTATAATATAATTAATTATAGCCCATTTACCTCATAATTTGTATTTAGAATCTACAAACTTCTATTACGAGTATTCTGTACAAGTTATATATTATTTAGAGGTGTTACCTTAACAATGGTCTATGTACAGAGATGAATGTAAATTAGTTATCTCTAGAAAGGAAAGAAATGCTATTAAAGAAGTACAAGGTTAGTTGTGAGAGAGCAATTAGCCAAGTTGTTTCTTCTTCTGATCTAATTAGCAACTAATTGCACTCCACTAAAGTGTTTCCGATTCCCATGCCTTCACCTTGAAATTTCTTTGTTCTTTCCTTATCCAACTCAGAGAAGGATGTAAGTGCATAGGAACAAAATTGATTCTGGAGCATTCGCATATGAACGTATTGATCTTAAAATAAATCGCACCGTAAAATGCTCGAGAGAGGAAATAAACACTATCAGACATAAGTATTTATTTGTACAAGGAAAATGTATTTCTTAGCATAGTGTAGAGTATACTGTCATATAATACACTTCCATTTCCTTATTCACTGTCATCGGTGTTGCGATTTAAGTACCATAAATCACTTCGTGAATATGAAACCAACATTAAGTCACGTGTTGTATGCGGACGATATGGCGCCTAAATTTGTGGTATTAATTTAGGAAGTGCATTTATTGTGTCATGCATTGTGTCATTTTAAAGGTAATTTAATTGTGGAAAAAGGTAATTCCCACATCAATATCCCATGATTACTTATGCATTAATGAATTCAAAGAACAACGCTTCTTATAAAAAACAGTCAGATCGTCTGTTCCAGAACCATGAAATTCCTCAAATTGTGGCCCTTATGAGACATCAAACCCACACAACTGGTTGAATCTTCAGTCTGACGAGACCCGATAATAGGTTGAATAGTAACAATTAGGCACTGAACTGTATGGTCAAGCAAATCTAGCAAAGGAATAAGAGCATAAGATAAATGTTAAAAATTAAAATGTACCTGTTGGCAGGTGCCGTCGTCCTCAACTTTGTTAAAATGGTGTATATAAAATTAACTGGAGCGCTTTCGGAAATTAACTTCCATCATCAGCAAGTTAAGCTTCTGCTACTCGTTGTTGTTGTTTACAAGTATGTATACTCCAACTATTTGATATGAATTCTATTGAAATAAGCGCATAGTTTTCGATTACTTGTTTATCTTTGGGATTACAGAGCATTTTCGCAGCTTGAACAGTTTTGTACGAGAGAGAAATTTTTCAAGGAGACTTGCCCCTATTGATGTTTAAATAATTTTGCTTCCACTAAAATGGCCAGACATATTCGCCAGACATAATATTTGATTGTTCCAATGACTTATTGTATACCCTCTACTATTTTTGAGCAATCATTGACAATTTCGGAACCATTGTCATATATTACAGACGTTTGGAAACATCCGACAACCCTTCACCTCCTAAGCTCATTTGGTAGCGTAAGTTTAAAAGAATGCCATATTTTTCTCAGAGTATTACTTGAATTTAATGTAAGTATCTATGGACCTATATTTATTCATTTTTATTTATTCTGTAAGTTATGCCTTCAGCCACCGATACTTATACTGTAACTTCAAAAAGAGGCAATATGTGTTTCTAGGCATTAAAAATGTTCCATTCAGAACTCCTCATTTCATAAATGAGTTCCCCTCCTGATAAAAATCTAGTTTTAACTTTTATGTAAAATAAATATTGAAGGCAAACAACCTGATATTTTTAATTTTCTTTAACAGTATTTATAAAACATCGCACTAGCAAAAGATGTATCAGCACAAAACAGATGCCTTCATAATTTTGAATCACTACTGATTTGGAGAAAACAAGAAGCGAACCTTGCACTCCTTTGGAACATAATTAAAAGGGTCCATGTTTCAGGATATAGCACATAAATGCAACCGTTATATTTTGTAGTCTGTTTATATTGTTTGCTAGATGATAAAGATTTCTTAATAGGGCCTACTCCTAAATTATATTGGTACATATTATACGACACAGCGGAATGTTAACCTCCAGTCATAACAGTATTGTTGCTGCGTCGCATACACGTAGATACTAACCATGTGTCGTCAGGAATAAATAGCAAATGAAGTACTTACATATCTTACTTAGGGTAACAGCTGCATTCCTCGACGCCACAGACTGACGTGAAGCGAGAGTACGCAGGATGATACGGCATTACTTAGCAAATTATCCACAAACGAAGCAGGCTGTGTCGGATAGTACCCGAAGTTGAAATGTTCCAAAGCAAAAACTTGTATCCATTCAATTAATAATTCTCAGACAAGCCACAAACTTAAAAAATAATAATGCCACTAGTATATACAGCGAAAAGACGCTATAAGAACATGACATGGAACGGACAGGAATAGCCAATTAGTACATGTTCCTGTACGTTTAGCGCCGCCCGATATGTTATCTCCGGCACATCTTCATGTTTAGGGTTACTATCAAGTTTTATGCGCATCTCTCCCACTGTGCGACGTAATGCTGATAGCGGAAACAGAACAAAGCTACAAAGGAAAAAGGTCTGATAGTGAATATAAATAAAATCAAAGTTATGCAATTGATAAAAATGTAAGAGAAAAATTGAACCAATCCACATAAAATGTAATGGAAATCAATTGAAACAGATACAACTGTGTGAAAAATTGAGAAGAATAACACTGAGCAACAAAAAATAAACTTTTTTTCTCAGAAAAATGTGATTCTGATAGTATTTTTTCTTCTTAATTCAAATATGATATCGCTTTTTCTCCATCACGCAAGGTTTCCGAGAGACAAGAATTTATAATTTCAAACACTAATATTTTCCATATTCGTAACTGCACAATATTTGAACATACCTAGAAAGTAAGAAATTACGATTTTCTGCTATATTTCGCCTGTGGAGCATCCATTTTGATGGTCCAACAACGATCGGCCAGCAAATTAGGATTCCATTTTACTTGATATATCTTTTCCATAGCTGAAATCTCCTGAGTTAGCTCATTTGGTTTTATTTTACAATGGACAAATGGACGAAAAAACTTTTATTAAAAACATAATTATTTTAATCCATTATTTGAATTTAAATAAAAAAAACTGTGGGTGATGGAGAACTTCCGAATGCATATTTGAAAACACGATAAAAAAACTGCATTAAGTACTACTATTGGTACTCATGAGACAAAAATCATGTTGACCATGTAATTAACTAAAATTGTAAAATAATGGAAAGAAACTTTAAACCGAGCCCGGAAAGCTAAGAGTCTAGTAATTTTAATCTACTTGGCGGAGCAATGGGCCTATTTGGAAAAAAGTAAATTTCGCTGAAAACTAAAACACAAGTTTACAAGGAGCAATAAAACCAACATTAGTACATGGAGGAGAATCCTGCAAGTGTTAAGTTCAGAAATAAAAAATATATCTGGAATGGAGATGAACTGTTATACAAGATAATAGGGAATATAAAAGGATATAATAGGGGATGAAAGGATCAGGACGGGGATTAAATCAGATATATATTGAAGAAAAATTTAGAAAGAGACAACTGTGTTTTGGACATGTAGTGTGAATGGAGGAGGACGAGATAAAACGTCACCATACGATGGTAGGTAGGATAGGGAAAAATATATGAACTCGAGAGAATGGTATAAGAATAGAAATTTATTCATACAAGTGCGAGAGACTTGACATAAGTCGTTGCCCATATTTATGGGTAAAGAAATAAATTTAAAAATTTAAAAAATCATAGTACGAGAGAAAGTTTGGTTCTTGCTTCCCCGAATGTATCCTTCAATATAGAAAAGTGAAGTGCTTGCCATTGTAATATGTGGAATCTGTTGGTATTTGAGGTGCACACACACACACACACACACACACACACACATATATATATATATATATATAAGAAATAGGAAATGAGTTGGAGAAATGAAGAGAATGGCGAAAGGTAGAAGAGTGGAGGAAGTGAATTGAGAGCGTCCAAATGCTGTAATGGAAGAAAAGAAAAGAGGAAGAAGAAAAACGTCGTCTTGGTGAAAGGTAAAATCCAAGGTAACGAATATGAGCAGCAATGTTTCGCAAATTAATTTTAGATAAAACGTTATGTTTATTTTCAATCTATACGGCAGATTTTGACTAGAGCAGGATTTTGCTACAGAATAACTTTAATGCGGCTATTGTAGTATATAAAACATAAAGACTAATATTTTAACTATCTCCCATGACTGAAGTGCTTTCGTTTTTAAGCTCAGTCATAAAATTGCTAGCAATATAAAAGTTTTAATTACCTAATCACTAAGTATGCCTTACAATTGTATTATTTATAAAGTTAAAATAAAAACTTTTAAATTAATGTTATATGAAATTAAATAAATGAGTTGTGTTTGTCCACAAAAAACGAGACAATACGCATGGTTTGAGATGAAATTCAACATCAGCATCTTAAGTTTTAACGAGGAGAAGTTGCTCGGTTATTACTTGGTTATTTCACTTGGATGACGATGAACTCAATTTAGTGATGTATATAGCTTACAAAATTAATAATAATAATAATAATAATAATAATAATAATAATAATAATAATAATAATAATAATAATAATAATCAAAATCATCTTAGAAGCATCGTCATCGTGAACAGACAGTTACCTTAAAAAAAGTTAAAAATTTTTTTTAGACAGTAGGTCCTACATAATTGTATTTAGATTCGGATACCAACATAAAAAATTCACGGAATACGAAGCAGTGTACAAATATACTCCTAATTTAAACGTATTATCTAAACTTTAAAATTAACATTAATAAAAAACTTCATCTCATATTATATTTTGTCATATGTAATGTCCCATAAATAAAGTTCATACGTAATAAAATTATCATTTTACGTTAATAAAATTTGTTAGACGGAATAACAACCAGAATATAGGCCTATTTTTACTCTGTTCATTATTATTTTTATTATAGCCCTACTTGACATACAAACATTAGAGTTAAAATAACAGTCATGCATGTTAAAATAGCCAGAATGGGATACTTGTACCTCGCTAATTGAATAATAATAATAGCTTTATTTTACCTGGCAGAGTTAAGGTCTTGTCTACCACTCAACCAGGTGAATTATAAATTATTTGATATTACCATATTTTATTGTAATCTTAATGTAATCAATTTATCATAAATATAATGTTGTAGAACGTAGACCTATTGCTGATGAGCGTTAAAATATCACATACTAGGTTTATAAATATTATCTCATTAAACATAATTTCTAAATATGCTTAAATACTTTTATTAATTATATATTACAATATCTCCTATGTAAGGACAAAGCAACCCAAACTTAAATAGTTTTAATAATGTTTGTTTCTTCTTATAATCTAATTACAACTCAATAGTCTATCTGCGTTTAATTTGAAAATTAAAACTTTTGTAACGCATCGTAATAACGAAGTTTGAATTTCGCGGGCGAAGGCGACAATAACGGTATCGAATTGGTAGAAACAGATTTGTGAATCGCTGACTCGCGAGTCGAAAGACCATGCAGATCATCGAAATGTCAAGATCCCCGTTCCAAAGACTACTGAAATGTCTCGATCGAGTTTCCGTCCACGGACTATATAAAGATTCCCAGGGTTGGAAAGTCAGTCAGTTGTGTAGTGACAGCGATGCAGAGAGACGAAACTGCAGCGAGAACACTCCTCAGAAAATATAAAATAATATTGCCTGTTAGAGAACGAGGCAACAGAAGAAGAAACTGATATAAATAAAGAATGGGAGGCTATAAGAGATATTATTAAATTGTCTGCATCAGAAAGTGTTGGCTATTTAAAAAAGAGCTTAATCAAAATAATTATTTGATGAGGAATGTGCCGACATTGTAAAGAAAAAAGAGTAACTAAAAATGAATTGGCTACACGAGTCAAATGAAGTAAATTTAGAAAACAAAATACTATAATAGACGGGAAACTACCAGGTTAATAAAGAGTAAGCCTAAAGAGATGAAATATTGGAGAGAGAATATTAACGAACTTGAAATTAACGTAAAAAATATGAACATCAGATAATTATATCCGAGAATTAGGATAGAGAAGAAAGGGTTTTAGGCTAGAACAATCATCATTAGAAATGAAAATGGGTATATGATTGCAGATTCCAAGAGTATATTAAATAGATGGAAAAGTTACTATAATCAGCTATTAAATTTGAATCCGGACAGGATATTGAATAGGATAATCTCAGACAGAACAAGTGCTGGTCACAGAACAAAGTGCATTACACGTTGAAATGGCGATATAAAAATTGAAGGTGTATAAAGCATAAGGTTCAGATGGGATCCTAGCAGAAGTGATAAAATTATCGGGAGACATATTAATGGACACGATACGTCGGTTGCTTAGTATAATTTTGGGGGGGAAAAAAAAGCTTTTCCAAATGAATGGAAAGAATCGATTATCGTACCGATCTATAAGAAAGTATATAAAACTGATTGGTTGCAACAACTACACGGGCATCTCATTACTTTCAAATTCATACTAAATTCTACCAAATTCTAAGCAGGCTAACTCCTTATATTGATGACGTAATAGGAAATCAGATTTTTAGTATAAGACAGATTTTAGAAAAGAAATGGGAATATAATGGAACTTAACATTACTAGTAACTATACCTAGACTGCAAAAAGATTCAATTAAGAGGAAAAATTATATAGTATACTTCTGCAGTTCAAAATTCCTAAAAAGTTAGACTTACACGAATGCGTCTAAATGGCACAAAGAGTAGAGTGCGTGTAGGCAAACAGTTTTCCAATACGTTTTTTAATTCACAATGGGTTAAAGCAAAGAGATGCACCATCTCCTTTACTATTCAACTTTGTACTTGAGCATGTAAAAAAATATTTAGAGGATGAAGAAGGCCTACAACTCAATTCTACTAATAAACTGTTAGTCTATGCCGATGATGTAATATTAGTAGGCGACAGCGAGAGGATATTTAGGGCCAACACGCACACTCTATTGGGTAACACTAAGAAATTGGGACTGTAAGTAAACATCAACGAAACTAAATATATGTTCACACATAGATATGCATTGCATATATATATATATATATATATATATATATATATATGTATCAAATAGGATGGAGCAAACGTACATGGTTGAAAGTACACGATAATAGAAGCAACAATGTCCCAAACATGGGTCCGCAAACGAGCCGTTTGCGAGATAATTACGAATTTATGGTTACAAGCCGCCATTGACTTCATTGTAAACATCATCCTAGTTAGTATAAATTAATTTGAATTTAGACTTTACTATTAATTTTTCATCTCATTTAGTTCACATTTCACAGTTCACTTCACTTATGGGTTACCTGTTAAAGGAGATGTTCGAAGTGTCTTCCTTGCATCTGGATGCAATACTGTGCTCGTCTCTGCAATGAATGTCCAATTCTTTCGAAAACACCTGGATCATTTCTGAATTATTGACAGGTACGTACAACGCTCTGCTCCAGTTCTTCAACCGTGGTAATGGATGTGCTGTACACTTCGCTTTTGAGGTGACCCCAGACACAAAAATCCAAAGGATTTAGATCAGGTGATCTTGGAGGCCAAGGTACACCTATCCATATTTGGTCGTATCTGCGCGTTAGATGCCGTCTCAAAGCAGTAGCAAAATGTGTCCTTGCCCCATCATGCATGTACTACAAACTCCGACGTTGCTGAAGGGGAACATCCTCAAGCAATCCTGGAAGATGACGCCGCAGAAATATAAGGTACCTCCGTCCATTAAGTTTTCGTGGAAGAATGTGTGGCCCAATGAGATGGTCGCCTAGTTCCCCTAACCACACATTCAGTGAGAAACGATGCTGATGTGATGACTCTTGAACAGCATGTGGGTTTATTTCACATCAAAAATGTGTATTATGATAATTAAAAACGCCATCGCGCATGAATCCTGCTTCGTCTGTAAATAAAATGTTACATGCGAAACGAGGGTTGACTACAGTCTGTTGTTGCATCCACTGAAAAAACATCACTCTAAGAACAAAGTCCGCATCATTGAGACATTGAACTCGTTGAAGGTGGTAAGGGTACAGTAAATTGCGCTGTAAAATTCTCCATACACTACTGTGGCTTAGTAGTACAGGCACACTTGTGGCAATTCTTCTCGTCGAGGTTCCTGGAGAGAGCTGTACTGCTTCCAACACTATATCCTCAATCTCAGGCGTAATGCGATCAGGCCTAACTACTGCTCTGCCATGTGCAAAACCCCCATTTTCTCTCAGGCGCTGATGGATAATTGTAAATGTACGAACTTCGGGGTGTCTTCGATCAGGATATGTTTCTTGGTACAAGATTGCACCCTCCCGTGCATTGTCATTAGCCCTACCGTACATGGAATGCATATCCGCATACTCTTCGTTACTGTAAGGTTCCATTGTAACTACAACACATCACAAGTGGCACTCCTCAGACGAGACTGATACCTTTTGAGACTGTGAACTGTATCCGTCCTGTACGTTCTGCGTGTATGATTTGATTACAACTCCACCTGTTGGCAATGTTCAATTTTGTAAACAAAGAACATAGGACGGCTTCAAGTTCGCAAGGAGTAAATCGTACGATGTTACAAACAGTGGCGTCAGTGGCGGCTTTTAACCATACATTCGTAATTATCTTGCAAACGGCTCGTTTGCGGACCCATGTTTACAGCGGCATTGTTGCTTCTATTATCGTGTACTTTCAACCATGTAAGTTTGCGCCATCCTTATTTATACACCCTGTGTATACGTGTGTATGTATGTATGTATATATATATATATATTTATTTATTTATTACGTAATGGCTGCATTCAAATACCTATGAACAATATTTACAAATAGGAATGAGATGCACAAAGAAATTAAACGTAGATTCAATTCTGGAAGTTATGCATAACAGGAACTCTTGTCGTCCCAACTCCTTTCAATAAACATTAAACTGAAAACATATAAAAGTGTTATTCTCCCAGTTATATTACATGAATGTAAAACATGGACTCTTCCTTTCAGGTAGGAAAGAAGATTACGAGTATTTAAGAATAAAGTTCTTAGGAAAAATTTTGGACCAAAGAGAGATGAACATAGAGATGAATGGAGAAATTTGCTTAACAGCGAACTATATGGTCTTTATAGGAAGCAAGATATAATGACACTTAAGTCTCGTTCACATATGGCGCGAATTGGAATGAAAGAGGGGCATGGAGGCTTCATGTGCGAAAAACAGAAGAGAAACGCCCAGTTGGTAAATCAAGAATGATATGGGAGAATAACAATCATGGTTTGAGGGAAGTAGATTATACTCATGATGATTGGTAAACATTAGCTCAGGATAAGGATTTGTGGAGAGCTTATGTCCTTTCGGCCACGAACGTTCGGGTTCGATAGAGCGAGTGAGTTAGTTGGACTATTTAACTCATGTCTCAAATGGGATTCAATGACCAATCACATTTCAATGATTTTTTAAATACAACCAATCACAATCGTGTTTTACCTTGAATTTATCAAACAAATATACCATATTAAAAAACGTCCCTCCTTTTAACATTCTAAAATTGGTCATAACATTATTTTGCAGTGACTGACCCCAAAAAATACGGCTACCAGATTGTATATATAGTACACAAATGTCAGCTGATGGTGCTTGCGGGAGATAATATAAAAACGTTTGTAGCAATTGATTATACCACAAAAAAAAAGGAACCATTTTTTGCAGTTTGTTAAACAAATTATTTCCCAGGAAATAACGTTGCGGAAAAATATAATCGACATATTTACATCATAGGACAACAGAAATTAATTAATATCTATAATGTTGGTTACAAATTGCAGTTTGTTAAACAAATTATTTCCCAGGAAATAACGTTGCGGAAAAATATAATCGACATATTTACATCATAGGACAACAGAAATTAATTAATATCTATAATGTTGGTTACAAATTTCTCCACTAGGGTGCATTCTTACAATATTACGATCCTTTGGCAATAAATAATATGATCTGGTTGCAGTGATTAACAAGCTTAACAATCGTTTCTCATTTGTTTTCAAACATCACCGTGTACATTATATAAATAAATATTTTAAAATAGCTATATTTAAATAATGATTTGTGAGTAAACAGCTTAACTTTATTCGTTAAAAGTTCCTAACAAATGCCACTCTTCATTTCCAAATTCTCTAGATAAATTCACTCCTCATTTCGTGAGTCGTGAATTTATCGATAATTTGGAAATCACTCGTGGCACTACTTATGATAAACATTAAAGCAACATTAACTGTTAGAGCAGATTGTGAATAAACTGTCACTGATAGTTTGTAAAGTTGAATAAAGTTTTTTGAGTTTTTATTACGACTATTGATAGGCACAGATACACTAGCAGATACCGGTGGAACAGAGCTATCGCAGGGGAAACACACAGATATGTCCAGCACACGCACAAAAAAGTAGCTTGTCACGGTTCACAAGTATGTCTATATAATTCCAATTGAATATTTGCACTTGTATACTAAAAAACCAATTATACAGTTAGTTCCAATTAAGGAGGATTTATGATTGTTTTCTTGTAAAGTGTATAAGTTAATTTTCCATGGCTTGTTAAAATGTTGGTAACAGTGGTGTCAATTTTTTCCTGAATATTACATTACGTAATACTGCAGAGTTCACTTTATTAAATTTTAAAATATTGAAATGAGACCTAGCATCAAATAAAGTATAAGAAGAGATATTGGGTGATTTCAGACGGACTCATTTCAAACTCGTATTCGGAGCTTGTAAATGAATGAAGTGTCTCGTAGACTCGCAATACGCCACACAATAGTTATTATTACATATTAGTAGTAAAAGATAGATAGATAGAATTTTAGTAAGTGTTATGTTGTTTGTCTTTAACTACGTTAATATTAAGGTTGGATATGCTTATTTATACACTTAAGGGCACCCGGTATTAATTTCCTTGCAATTTGGTTTTAAAATATGCAAAATACAGAAATTATTTTTTTCATCTTATTCTTAAGTTATGTGCATGATTATTGTGCCACTAATTAAGTAAGTCTACCTGAACATAATATCACTCTGGTTAACTTTCAGAACATATTTCTTCATGAGTAATTTAAAATGTAAAAAAATGAAAATAAAAAGTCCACTTCTTGAAAGTATTGTCTTGATGCAATTTTCCTAAAAACTACTTATCCAATTGTTTCCAAAGTTTAGTATGTTGTTTACCATAGTTCAGTTGACAATAATAAGGTATGCTTGTGTTCAGATATGGATTGTGAATTATTTTTTTTAAAATTCGAATACCAAAAATTGTTTTGTTAAAAAATGTTAATAATTTTTTATTTCTAATACTATCAATAGCACAAGGATAAATTTAACATTATTATAATCGAGCTCTTTAACTTGCATATCCATGCCCAAAAGTATTCTCCTATCTTTCATAGTTTCAGAGAAAAGTCTACCAAAATATGAAAAATGCAAAAAATGGAAAATATCCAACATATTAGCAGAACACAGAGACGCCAATTTTAAAAATAAATTTTTATGGATTTTAATGTTTCAAAATCGACAAAATAATATTACAGATCTATAAAATAAACCTTCTGGATTTTTGAAGCAAAAAGAAAAAACAATTTTTTAACCCAAATAAGTACTGGTTGTCCTTAACAATGATAATTAAATGAACTATTAAAATGTCATGATAAAGCGTCAAGATGAAGTAACCTTTTTGATAAACAATTTCTGTCTCTCTCCTCTGAAGTAAAATTCATGTGTTGGTGTGAATTATGGCAGCTGTGACATCAACTGTATGAGTTTCACAAGACACCTGCTGTGGCAAATATTGAGAGACACCAGAACAAATAAGGATAAAGTTTGTAAATTCAAAGCATTAATGCTAATAGAATGTTACAATAGTGTTTAATCAAAGTATTTTAAAAGAAGAAAGTTGGATAATTAAAGAAAATAGATGAAGCACACAGGCTATTAAATAAATGTCAGTTTTAATAACGTAGACTATATTACGATGCTCTCATATTGAAGTAATATATATATATATACTTCGAACATAGATTTTCAGAGCAAAATATTTCCTTTATATTTTGGATCTTTTGTACTCGAATAAAATAATTAATGTATGAATAGATAGGTATTTATTGTTTTATCCTCTATATTTCAATGTAGATGTCGAATGACTATCATCGATAACTCTATAATTTGATAAAATTTCTTGATTAGATAATTTGTTACTTGATTTGAATTCAGGCTCATAATTCTGTACGACTCTTTAACTCATGCCCCAAATGGGAGTCAATGGCCAATCACATTTCAATGATTTTTATTTACAACCAATTACAGTCGTTTCTCACCTCGATTTTATCAGTTTAATTTTATCACTGTAAAATCAAGCTCCTCCTTTTTAACATTCTGAATAGATCATAGCATTATTTTTCAGTGACTGTATGTGGCTACCAGATTGTATATATAGTGCACGAATGTAACCTTATCGTGGTTGCGGGATATAATATAAAAACATTTGTAGCAATTGATTTCAGTGACTTGAATGTGAGAGATATCTTTTTTGTAAGTAAGCAAGATTCAGATCCATATAAAAGAACAGGAACAGCCATAATTTTATAAAACCTGAGCTGAGTTTCTCTTCGAGTCTTTCGGATAGTTCTTATGGTGCCATACATCATTTGATATCGGTTTAATTTATTATGTATATCCCAATCATAGCTATATGTTATATCTAAACCAGGATAGTTAAAGTGTGCTATCTGTTCCATTATTCCATTATTGATCACTATTTTTGCTCTGACTGGCACTTTGCCCTGAAAAACCATACTTTTAGTTTTTGAAGTTGAAACTTTGAGATTATAATAGAGTCCTAATTCATTCAACATGTAAATGGCTCTTTGTAAATCATCCTATGACTTCTGTATAATTACAAGTTCGTCTGTATAGATTAAAATATTCATATACATTTCCTTATTAATTTGTATTCCTATTGGACTTTATTTTTTTCCATTTTCGTATAACCTCGTCAAAATATATATTAAACAATGTACGTGAAAATGTACATCCTTGTCGAACTCCTTGATTTATTAAAATCTCTTCTCTGGAATAATTATCTAAATTAAGGATACTTTTCGTACCATTATAAAGACTTTTTATTCCTTCTGTAAGTTGAGCGGCTACCCTCTTGCCTTCATTATTTCCCACAATTTTCTTCTTATCACCTTATTAAAGGCTTCTTCAAGATCAACGAAGGCTAAATATGTGGGTAAATTGAATTCTCGTCTCTTTTCTATTTTCTGTCTCATAGTGAATATATTGTCAGAGCAGGACCTTCCTTGTCTAAAACCGTTCTGTTCTTATAAGAGCAATGCATCTACTATTAGTTTTAATCTGTTAGGTAATATCCCTGCATATATTTTATATACAGAGTTCAAAATACTGATTTCTCTATAATTACTTGTTTTATTTCTGTCTCCTTTTTTAGAAATTGATATAACATTTGTAATGAGTCATGTTTTGAAAACTTATTTGTTTATCCAACACATATTAAAGATGTGCAATAATCTTAATTTTAATAACAAACCTCTGTATTTCAAAAGTTCTGCAATTATTTTATCAGGCCCAGGCGATTTTCTGCATTTCAATTTTCTTATTGATGTTTCTAATTCATCCAATATGATTAAATCACATCCTTCAAATGTATTATCTACTGGAGCGTGAAATTGTTCATTCACATTAAACCGCAACTTTTTATAATGTTCAATGGTTCAATAGCATTTATATTGGCTGTATCTTTCTCTGATTTATTTATATTTCTTAGTATTTTAAATGCAAAATCTTGCCTGCCATACACATCATATTCAACATCTCCTATAAATTTCTCTCAACTCTCTCTATATGCTCTCTGCACTAGCGATTTAGCATAATTCTTGCCTGTATATATTTTTGTCTTGAATTTTCATCATTGTTTGTAAGAAAATACAATGTGTTTTTCGTTTTTCACGAATAGCGTTTTCGATATCAGAATTCCATATTTTAAGTCCTCGTTTTCTTTTCCAAATTTTTTGTTTGCCAATCGCTTCTTGGGCTGCTTTAATAATACAATTTTCAATGTTTTCCCATTCTTTTGTCACATCATTTACAGTTAGAACATTTATTACATTATGGTTAAGTCTCTGTTGATATAAATCTATAATTGATTGATTTTTTAACAATCTTATTTTAAATCAATGAAACTAAATGTTTAAGGTCTGTAAAAGGATGTACACGCATGGACAGATTACATAATGAATCAAAGAAATTAACTGGAGATATTTTCAATAGTTGATAAACTAGAAGAGCACAAACACCAATGGAAAGAACATTTAGACAGAATGGACAATGCAAGATTACCCAAAAAGATCAACACCTACAAACCACATGGGAAAAGATCTTTAGGACGGACAAGAAAACGATAGACTTAGACCGGAACAGGTCACATTGACCTAATCCTGGAAAGGAAGAAGAGGAAGAAGAAGAAGAAGCAATTTATTATACCACAAAAAAAAAACACTGTTTGTACTTTCTTAAACATATTTTGTTCCAGGTAATAACATTCCAGAAAAATAAAATTGACATATTTACATAATAGGACATCAGAAATTAACATACAGTTTGATGTGTTTCATTTTTTCTCCACTAGAGTGCATTCTTACAAAATTGCAATCATTTGGCAATAAATAATATGATCTGGCTGCAGCGATAAACAAGTGTAACATATCATTTCTCATTTGTTTTCAAACATCGCCGTTTACATTAAATATATAACTATTTTAAAATAACTATATTTAAATAACGATTTGTGAGTAAACAGCTTAATTTTCTTCGTTAAATAGTCATAACAAATGTCACTTTTGATTTCCAAATTATGTAGACTATTTAACTCATGCCCCAAATGGGAGTCAATGACCAATCACATTTCAATGATCTTTTATTTACAACCAAGCACAGTCGTGTTTCGCCTAGAATTTACCAACTGAAGTTTATCATAATAAAGAAAGCACCTCCTTTTTAACATTCTGAATAGATCATAGCATTATTTTGTAGTGACTGACTCTCTAAGAAATACGGCTACCAGATTGCATATATAGTTCATGAATGTCAACACGTAACGTATGCGGGAGTTAATGTAAAAACATTTGGTGCAATTGATTATACCACCAAAAAAGAAACCACTGTTTACACTTTCTTAAGTGTATTTTTTCCCCAGGTAATATTCCAGAAAAATAGAATTGTCATAGGACATCAGAAATGAATTAATATACAGTTTCATGTGTTTCATTTTTTCTCCACTAGAGTGCATTCTTATAATATTGCGTTCCTTTGGCAATGAATAATATCATCTGGTTGCAGTGATGAACAAAAGAAGCAAATGAAGCGTACCAGTCGTTCTCATTTGTTTCCAAACATTGCCGTTTACACTAAATATATAAATATTTTAAAATAACCATATTTAAATAATGATTTGTGAGTAAACAGCTTAATGTTATCCGTTAAATAGTCCTAACAAATGCCACTCTTGATTTCCAAATTCTCCAGATAAATTGGAAATCACTCGTGGCATTACTTATGATAAATTGGAAATCACTTGTGGCATTCCTTACGATAAAACATTGTGTAATAATTTATTCTGAATTAGAACTAATACACAAATACGACTTGAAGGGTTGACGAATTAAGTCACAATTGCCTTCGGTATCCATTTTAAGTCTAGGCAGTTCACGAACTAAGCTTTCCTTAGTGGTAATATCAATTCAACTAGGCACATTGAAAAAAAAAAAAAGTATAAATTCCAAGACAACAAAAGAATCAGAGAGATAGAAAATCTGCTAATTTAACTTCCTTCATGTAGAATTTGCAAAGTTTAATTATAAAAAATCAATTTTTCATAAGCAATGCCAAGAATGGTTTCCAATTTATCTGGACAATTTTAAAATCGAGAGTGGCATTTGTTAGGACTATTTAATTAATAAAATTAAGCTGTTTACTCAAATAGCATTATTTAAATGTAGTTACTGATATTTTAAAATATGTATGTATTTAATGCGATGTTTGAAAACAAATGAGAAACGTTTGTTATGTTTCATCTGCAACCAGATCATATTATTTTTATTGCCAAATAGGATCGCAATATTGTAAGACTGTACCTAGTGGAGAAAAAGTATAACACATCAAACTGTTTATAACCAACATTATAGGTTATTAATTAATTTCTGATGTCCTATGATGTAAATACGTCAATTATATTTTTCTGGAACGTAAATGCCTGGGAAATAGTACGTTTAAGAAAGTGCAAACAGTGGTTTCTTTTTATTGTGGTGTAATCAATTCTTACATTTTTCTATTATATATCGCAAGCATTAGCTGATTACATGAGCACTTTATATACAGTCTGGGAGTCACATGCATTATATGATTCATATATCTTAATATAAAATTGCTATTTTCAACGTATTTCTTAGAGAGTCAGTCACTGCAAAATAATGATCTGACCTGTTCAGGATATTAAAAAGGGGGAGCTTGCTTTAATATGATGAACTTAAGTTGGTAAATATCGAGGTGAAATACGACTGTGATTGGTTGTAAAACAAAATTCATTAAACGTGATTGGTCATTGACTCCCATTTGGGGCATGAGTTAATAGTCTATTATATTAGCAGAATAATGAAATACATTTTTAATAATTAAATTCTGAAAATTTAAATTTACTTTCTTAATTAATCAGATTGTAAGCAAACTTCATATTCCAGAAAATTAGCTACGCCCATTTTATGAAAAAAATGGTAAGTTCTAAAATAATAAACAGAAAATGATAACAAATCTATTCTCAGTTTTTGATCCCTCAGAAGCAAACTTTGGAAACCACGGCCTTTTTTAAAAGAACCAAATTATTTTAGAAAAACAAACAACATCTAAGACTAAGCTATTATGTTTGTACACCTTATTTGTACTAGTAGTTTTCTTTTCATTTTTACTTTACGGGCAACTTATATGACTGGCCCTATTATATAGACAATGTAATTTGTTTTATTTTTATTTGCAAATATATTTGTATCATTCTACAGATACTTAAACATATATATGTACATTAAATTATTATCTGTAGAATGCAATGAGTTTAAAGTCAGAGAACCCAATAAACACACACAGTTTCATAAACTTAAGTTTCTATGATAAATTATTATTCCAGAAACAACAAATTAAGTTAACAAACAAAAACGTGTATATGACTTTGAAAAATAAATAATGAATACATTAATAGATAATACAATAGCTGTATATAAACATTATTTATCTAATATATTCTGTATACTTGACTTCCAATCAAAAAGTTTGTGCTTACAAGATATATGTATTTTTTTTGCTCAATACCACCTGTTTGTCAATCGACATTTCAGGTATTCTCTCCTAGCATTGGCGTACTGTAACCCACTTCTGAGGTTGGGGCGCCTGGAAGGCGGGGTTACGCTGCCCCAATGATATAATGGGTGGTGTGAATAAGATATTGATGATAATGATGGCCAGATGATGTTCGGGGACCGTTTGGGCCTTAAAGTATCCAGACATTTGTCTTACAGGTAAGTACAAACCCCAAAATAAGCCTCACCCAAGATACTTGTCCCGAGCGGGGATCGAACCCGGGCCCGCTGTGTGACAAGGCAGCACGCTACCTCAAGACCACAGCGGTGGACTTACAAGATAAATAATTTTCATAATAATGATTATAACACTATTTATTATAATTGTATCTACATTAGATGGTTTTAAGTTCGACATGCGAGATAATCTGATGCACTCGAAAATTCGAAAAAAAAATGCACATAATTTTTAAAAATGGCTTAAAAATCGAAAATGATGTAATGACAATGAAAATATAACAACTAATAAATATAATGCTCAAACAGTTATATTGTAACACTGAATTACAAAGAGTATAATAACCATATACATTCCATACCTTGCATTCTGTAATTCATCCATACTGGAAATTAAATTTCCTTCCACAGCTACATCTTCTAAAATAATAACCAGGCCTTGGAACATAACCTGACGTCCAAGGCATCCAAATTCAAGAAGATCGACTTGAATACTGTTAACTGTTAATGCCTTTCAAGTCGGTAAGTAAACTTTTCTCGCAGATTTTCTGCGCCCTTACTTCACTTAGGAAAGAGGTAAGGACAATAGGAAGTATGAGTGGGCATATGTTTCAGAGTAAACCATAGATATAGCATTAGTAGTAACACAAAGTGTATACACGGTTCAACTCTTCATAGTATAATGAATAGTAAGGAGTTTCATCAATCAATTAAACTTACCTTGGCTCAACTGCACTTCTACTAGTGATTGATTTTTCAGTTATATTGTTGTAAACGTTAGCTCTTCTTCTGTATTTACTAACATGATTTAATATTTTAAACTTTTTCAAACTTTTTTATAACACTATTTGACAATTTTGAAGTATTTATTTAAATATGCAAATCACAATATTACGACACTGTTAGACAATATTGTGATGCTAACTGCTATTTTCTCCACAGAGTATATTACTTAATCTATGATTTTTCTATCGCTGTTTTGGGTTATCGCTGGTTGGATCAGCGTTGGGAGTGATAAGTAAGTGTACACAGATTTTTAATAAACGTTTGGTAATTTTAATATTATTGATATATTGTTTTAACCATAGATTTGGGGGATATATTGTAAATATTGGTCATTTAAATTTCATGGCGACGGATAGTAATCGAGGTTGATAATCGATATGTGGTTACATAGTGGGTTATCGCTGGCTCTATAAACTCTGGCGCATGCGCACTGTTTTTCTATAGGCCCTTGGGGTCCGTTTAACGAGCCCCAGCTGTGCTCACACCAGCAACAGGGCGCGTCCCCGAGTGGCGGATAGGGGAACGGTCGGTGGTTTGCTTGCATTCCTCCGGGCTAGGTCCAGACCAGACCCGCAGGCCATTTGTGAGGTCGTCAGGACTCGAGCGACCTGACGTACTACATAGCTCGTGCTGCGCCCACTTCAGTGGCAAATCGCGTCTCCTCGGTGGCGTAGTGGGGAAAAGGTCGGTGGATCTGCTAGTCAGTCCTCCCTTCCAAGTCCGATGGACTCGCGGACCATAAGTGGGGTCAACAGCAGACGAGCGCCCTGTTGTACTAAAGCTCAACTATCCCGACCCACAGCGGGATCCGCGGCCGTCTTGGCGAGGCGGTGGGAGACTGGAGATCAGAAGCTCCTTTCTCTTGGTTAAAATCCCGAGGACCTTCGTGGGGGCACCATGGGCGATGAGCTCCCTGGATGCCTACATTGCTCAGTGGGCTGTCTCACAGCAGCGGCACGACTGGGCCTAGTCTTGCGAACGGGCTGGTTGGGACAATACCGGGCGTAATGCTGGAAATTACCACCAGGTCGATAAGCTCGAGAAAGGAGGAAGCGTGGTCTTTGTTGGTGGGATTAGCGCCGACTCTGGGATCGAGTGACCCAAGGAGAATCTGTGAGGTCGTCAGGAGTTGAGCGACCTGGCGTATTAATGCTCAGGCTGGACCCACTTTAGCAACCAAACACGTCCCCAGCTGGTGCACTGGGGGAAAGGTCGGTGGATCTGCTAGTCAGTCCTCCCGGTCAAGTCCAAGGGACTCGTGAACCATTAGTGGGGTCGGCAGGAGTTGAGCGCCTTGCCGTACTATTTGCTCATCTGTTGGAGCTTGCGAGCTCCGTGCTGGCCCACAACAGTAGCAGAATGCGTCCCTGGGGGGGCACACCAGGGCTCGGCTCGGACCAGTGCAGAGGGGAGCAACTGTACTGGTTCCTGGCTCAGCCTACGGGCTCGTCGACAAACTGTGGGGTCGCCAGGAGATGAGCACCTGGATGTACTAAAGTATCACACTGTGGGGCTTGTGGACTCAAGCCCTAGCCGGTCTCACAACGGCTGCAGGATACGTCCCTGGAGGCAGAACAGGGGGATGGTCGGTGGATCTGCGACAGCAGTCATCCCGGCTAGGCTCAAGGAGCCCGTGGACCAACTGTGGGGTCGTCAGGAATGAGCGACCTGACGACTACGAAGCTCAGCAATTCCCAGCAGTTGCAATTCCAACACCTTCTCCCTAGAGGTGTTGGTTTCAAAGCCGAGAACTCTTGAACATGGACGCGAACTTAGATAGGGAGGACAAGTTTAGGACTTGGGAGTATGGTCATGATGACCGAGGTATCCCAAGGGGTGGTGGCTTGGCCTAAGATGTTGCTCTATAGGATTTTGAAAATATTTCACGCTAGTTTAAGTGCAGTTTTTCCCTTACCTTAAATGTTTTTTATTTAGGAATATTCCACAATACAGTGTTCTCCTTCAACCCAAACTGATTTGTCGTCAGAGGTTCCTGTCTAAAGCATCTTCTTCCCTCAAGCTTCCATACTTCTCTTCACTCCATCCATTCATCGTTCTCTAGGTCTGCCTCTTCCACTCCTTCCATTAGCTTTCCAATTAAGCATCTTCTTTAGTAGTCTCTCTTATTTCATTCTTATGAGGTGTCCATACCATTTCAAATGTTTTGCTTTTATTTCTCCTAATATGTTTTTTTTTTTTTTTCAAATTTCACAATGTCCCTTATTGTGCTGTTTCTGACCTTATCCATTCTTCAAATTCATGTCGATCGCCTCCAAAAATCCATTTCTACTACTAACATCTTGTTGGCTTGTTTTCTACTTACTGTCCAGGTTTTGGACCCATAAAATAAAATTCTTTTGTAACAGAACTTGAAATATAGTTTTCTGTTATGTACATTATATTTCTATTCCAAAGCACCGAGTTCAACATATCAATGATTCTTCTTCCCTCATTTATTCTTCTTTCAATTTCTGCAGTTGAATTCTCACTTTTGTCTAAAATTGATCCTAAATATTTAAAATTTTTAACATTACGTATTCTTGCTGAATTAAATTTTAGCTCAATTGGTGTATCCAATGGAAGGTATTCTGTTTTATTATAAGTTATCTGTAATCCCTATTTTTTGTATTCTATCTCTAATTTCCTTAACATGAAAGATGCATCATCTGGATGTTGAGAATTCACCATCTGACCATATGTGAATCTTATCTTATATACAGTTTTATAAATATAATATCAAAGTTAGTTTTGTATTTAGTAATATTACCATTATATTAGTGAAGTAGAAAACGAATGTTTCTTTTGCTTAGAAAAAATATTTGATTGTACTATTTTTGTTGGAATCTTAATTTTGCAATCTAAGCATTTTTTCCTTGATACCTATTTTATAACAAAATAAGAATAATAATAACATAAAACGGAAACATTATAATGAACAATTGACAGAATTATTAAACAATATTCTGTATCCTCTTTAAGAAACACATTACGATGTACATAAATTTCAATGCATGTAATGTTATGAGGAATTAAGATTGCCTATAATAAAAGACAAAATGTCTTTTATAAGCAGGTTACGAACAGTGATTCATCTAACCTTGTACTACAAATGCCTCAATTTAATGTGTGTCGGAATGACTGTACTCAATTATGTCTCCTCGTTTCCACCTGCTGAAAATATTCCATATTAATTGAATCAACGAGTTTCCTAGGAGCTAACTCTAATGTAAATTACTAAAACTTAGCTATAACGTTGTCTTAAAGCACTAAGTAAATCCGGAGTCAGAAGGAGTTAGTATGAGAAATTGCTTGCAAGTACAATGTTCAACGTGAAATAATTTTTATAATGAAGATGGTCCATGCTCTGTTGCATATTTATGTAAACTAGTGGTCGCCCAGCGGTCGAAATTCGACCACAATTAATTATTTTTTAAGTTTGTCACAAATACGTAATAATGCATTAATTTTGAATTTATTTAAAAATACGGACTATAGGAAATATATGGTATAACTTGGCTAAGCCAAATTAAAAAAAACAATAACGCGTCATTTGACATTTGTATACTATTTATACTACTTAAATATTGCATTTGGCCTATTATTATGTGTACGGGAATATATATTCCTTCTTCTTTGTCTCTCACTCCGACCCAAATGGAAATATGTGCGAATATGTAAATATAAAAAAATAGGTAATTAAATTACTGGAACCAAGATTAGACAGGGTTTAATCTAAATTTAAATAATAAAATGTACACACTTTTTTAAACCACTAATAATAAATACGCGAGAGTAAGTCAATTCACATTGCTGATTCACAATTATCTTTTTGCAACAATGCACTTTCGGTATGAACGTAAACAAATGAATAAGTACACAAATGAATGGGTAGTACACATAAATTCCTTAGGGGCAATTTATTTCATTTCTTTAATTTAATTTATTTGTAACACATATTATACATACATTTTATTTTTCTGCTCTCCTTCTCTATATGAACTTTAATTATGCCAAATATCACACCCCTTCGTGCGCGCAATGTTCTTAAAAAGGGGTACAACTTTTTTCTTCGCGTATTAATTTATTATATAGATATCAAATATTTGAAAGAAGGGAATTGATCATTCGTGAAATTTCTAAATTATAAATTATATATATACTGCTAATGCTAAACAAATTAAAAAATAAATTCAGGTTACAGCACACATAATGGAAAAAGAAAATCTACGTCAAATTTTCAGAGTGATTCATAGAGTTTAGATGATTCTTTGATATAAGCAACCTCTGCGATAACTTATCACATAATTTTGGGTTGATGTGATGGACTTCAAATACGTAATTTGCCAGATAGATATAAGACAAAGAAGTGACAGGATGGCAGTGTTAGGCCCATTAGTTATATGGATATATTTTTTATTACTGATATAATCACTTGAAATTCCAAAATATGTCCACCATATTTATGGTTAATGATTTCTCCGAGTCAGAAAGATTGCTCCAGATTTCAAAACTGAGCATGAAGTTAACAACACATTCTGCCAGTAGTTCTCTCAAATTCTGAAACACAAATTCTGCCGAGGGTATCCCAACATCTACCTCTGTGATTGACACATGTGGATGTGAAGGGCCAGCAGCCGGCTGGTAAAAGGGCAACCGCTGAAAAGTGGAAAGACCCTCAATCGGAATCGGATATCCCAAAAGATTTTTCAGATTATTTTATGTGCCATAAATATTTAAAGATTTTTTATTTAAAAAATTCAAGATTAATTTCTACTCAGTTTTTTTAATTTAAAATTTATATTGTGTTTTCTTTGGCTATTTAATTATGGTTTTCTTATATTGCATTTTTGTTCAATTTGTTTATAAGTATTTTTGGTAACATCCATTAAGCTACGTAGATAATTATTCTATGCAGTCATGTGTTCATGTAGAAGCACATCAATTTGTTTTTTTAACATTATGAAAAGATATTACAATAAAATTAGTTCTGATAATGAATTTCCAACTGAGCATTCTCCTAGAAGATTAGTGAAAGCAAGGGAAAAAAGTCTCGGTCTGGTTGATACTCACCAGTTTTGAATCAGATACCTTCCTAATGTGAGTCTGCAAACATTACCTCCTAACCAAAACTGTTATCTAGTACCCTCTTATATTAGGTCTATTAATTTTTTCGCGGATATTTTAAATAATAATTTTGTAAAATAAAAATGTCCTTGTGGTAACTAACAAATCCTGTGAGAAGATTGCACTACAAGTCGGAAGGTCGAGGGTTCAAGTCCCGGTGGGTCAGGATTTTTAAACTGACCAAAACCTTCTGGCGGCACTATGGCCATGGGGTCGACTCAGCCTCTAACGGAAATGAGTACCAGACGCTTGTTCTGGGGGTAAAGGCGGCCGTCACGCAGGGCTGACAACCAGGCAGACATCAAGTGCCGATTATCTAGAAAAAAGTGGGAGCCTTAACCTCCTACTACCCCAAGGGCCTCCCGAGGCCTGTCGTGGGATTACTTTACTTTTACTTTACTTTACACATAAACACACATACATATGTTTATATATATAACATTTTAAAAAATGCATACCTCAATATTATTTGTAAGGTATTTAAGAGAAAGCAATGTTTTTAGTAATTCCATCAAACAATAGCACACTAATGCACGAACCAAAATATACAAAAACCGTTGAATTCTTAATATTTAAATAGTATCAGCAAATGATTTATACGTAGCAATGAATGCTACAACTATAAAATTACTATACATGAATAGAAATTCAAGATTTTCGAAATGTATTATTATTATTATTATTGTTATTATTATTATTATTACTATTAATATTATTATAATTATTATTATTATTATTACTATTAATATTATTATTATTATTATTATTATTATTATTACTATTAATATTATTATTATTATTATTATTATTATTATACGATAAAAATGAATATTAACTATTTATTAGTATATTATATAATATATAAGCAATTAAATTGGTATGGGCATGTATGACGAATGCAAGAATAAAGGTTACCCACAACAACATTCGAATGGTGTCCACCTGGAAGAAGAAGGACAGGAAGACCTCGAAATGCAAGAAATAAGAACTGGAATGAGAACAGCAGGACTGGAGGACATGGAGTGGATGGATAGAGAGGAGTGGAGAAGGAAAATAAAACCTTAGGCACAGAAAGGATGTGTAAACATTAAAAATCTGTATATAAATAAATTATTATTATTATTATTATTATTATTATTATTATTATTATTATTATGAAAATTTTATTTAATTAATAAATATGGATTTTCATCAAGTAAACACCAACTCAATTGATTAAGAAAATTTTAGCCTGAATCCAAGTAAATAAATAAAATTAATTTCTACTTTTTGCTACTTATGTAAAATATTTTGATTCGAAAACGTTAATTCTTATTTTCTATTGCCAAAAATACGTAAAAACGGGGAAAATCAAATTATAATTGTAAGTACTTTATGTGTAGCAATTCCCAACTTGAACTTGAACTATTCTCTTTTGTTATGAGCTACTGAAGTATATTTGAAATAATAATTATTATGACCAATTTTGCCTGGCGCTTTTAAAGCCCATTTATTTAGTTGAGTTTTTAATTCACTTGCCAAATGGGAGCATCTCTTTAATTTTCTTTAAATTGAAGCACATAATGTAAAAAATAGAGCGAACAATATAGCAGCGCTGACACGTGATGTCCGGTATATACAGTGCGTAACTGAATTAAACACGACCTGATGGAGCTACTCTCACAATATCCATAACAAATTTCCTACTTCGTTCTAAAAATGTCAAACTCTATCAAATTTGTCGCTACACTCAAAATAAGTTTCCAATATCCCAGTTTCAATATTAACGTTGATGATATTTCTCTTCAAATCAATAAATTCCACGAGCAACATCGAGCCATTAGATCTGCCAAAATATCGTATTGTATTAATTGGATAACCGTACAGGACTACATCTGTAAGATTAGTAATCATATCTAAGGACCATAATATTTCAAGGCATCTTTATTAAAAAATTCACTTATATTTTATTTGTCGATTTAATATATTAGTGCTTGAATTAGTACATTTAAATGGGTCGAATCATAATAATATAATTAATAATACTATTATGATTAATAATAATAATATTAATAATAATCCCAGTTGGTAGACCAAGAATGAGGTAGGAGAATAACACTTACTATGATTTGAGGGAAGTAGATTATACAAGGGATCATTGGAAAATATTGGCTCAGGATAGGAATGTATGGAGAGCTTATGTCCGTGCGACCATGAACCTATGTGTTCGATAGTGTCAAAGAGTTAGTTAGTTAATAGTAATCATAATTATATTATGATTAACTTCTTTTTATTTAGGAATATTCCACAATACGGTGTTTCTCCTTGAACCCAAAGTCATTTGTCGCCAGAGGTTCCTGTCTAAGCATTTCCTTTCCTCAAAACTCTAGCTTCCATACTTCTCTTCTCTCCATCCATCCATCCATCCATCGTTCTCAAGGCCTGCCTCTTCCACTTCTTCCAATTAAAGATCTTCGCGTGTGAGGTTATTAGTCCCCCCATCGAGCGTCTCTCCAGGAGGTGAATAGGGGAATACTTCCCAGATATGGGTGGTATCGGGGAAATGGAATACCCCAGGCGAACCAAAACAAGCAGCTACTGCCTTATAGTTCAGTGTTGATTCACTAAAAGCTAGAGGAAGACAACCTTGATTACAAATTACCTGGTCCTCCAGGTTGAGGGTTGTAGCAATGGGCCAGCTCCTCATTCTACTGAAAAAATACACAATGCTAAAAAACCTATAGAGAATAATGCCGGACGGAATTACGTATATTATGATTAATAATAATAATAATAATAACAATACATTTATTTTACCTGACAGAGTTAAGGCCTTAAGGCCTTAAATTTAACGAATGAAATATAAAGTGTACAAGATAGAAAAATGAGAAAAAACTATTTATGGCAAAGAATAAATTTAATTCTCCAGAAAATTAATTATTTACCTACTGGTATTGTATAAGCGTGACTTACAAGTACCAAGTGTGCGACAACACCTGATATCTTGGGGAAGGAAATCCCAGGAGCGGGCAGAAGCTACTGTGAAAGTAGTAGAATAAGAGGAAGTGATATGCTATCAAGAGAGGGATTGTTAACGGACAGTTATATTGTGTCTGCAAGTGTCTCTTTTGCGGAACTGCTTAAAATTCTCCCAATGTTTACTCCGAAACACGAAGAATTAAAATCTAAAATTACGCACTCAGGTTAAAATAATTATATTGAAATGTTCAGAAAATTACAAAATTTAAAAAATGCAACCATTTTCTCTCGCTTTTATCAGATTTGGAAATCCCGCGACCGGTTATAGTCTTAAGCATGGTAAATTTGCTTTTAATAATGATTCATTATATGACCAGCCTCATGATCTAGTGGTCAGCGTTCGTGAGATCCCGGGTTCGAATTCCGGTCAGATCATAGGATTTTTTCTTAAAGGGGATAATTCCTGTTGCCCATGGTCTGGAATTTAGGTTAAGTTTAGGTTAAGAACTCTCCTGGCGTTTCATTATCATTTATCACCAATCATATCATCGGGGTAACGTAACTCCGCCTTCCAGGTGCCCCAACCTAAGAAATGGATTACAATTCCGCCAATGCAATGGGGAGAAAGCCAGAATATTGTCATAAAAGACAACCTGGTGGCATTAGATAAAAAATATTTAGTATATTACTATAGTAAAACAACATCAATATGTTTTCCATTCCATTAATTTAGTAAATGGTAAATCGATAAACTTGGGTACATTTCTGGACAAAACGCGGAAAATAAGAACAACACTCATTAATGAATAAATAAATATGTTATCAAAATGTAATACAATTAATTCTTAATAATTCTACATAACTAACAACTAATGTATAATGTTATTGTAGTATTATCTAATTGTAATATTATTGTGTTTTCCTTTTTACACGCTTTATAATAGCTTGACCCGTATCTATGTATGTAACAGAATTTTTCAATACGATTTTCACCCACTTAAAAACATTGGATCGACTTGAAACTTTGTATACTTGTAAAGGACCAATGACAATACAATAATTTCCTAAATTATATATAATAGGTTGCGGGGGGCACGCCGTAGCCTAGTGGTTAAGGCACTGAGCTACAAGTCGGAGGGTCGAGGGTTAAAGTCCCGTTGGGGTCAGGATTTTTAAACTGACCCAAACCCTCTGGCGGCACTATGGCCCTGGGGTCGACTCAGCCTCTAACGGAAATGAGTACCAGACGCTTGTTCTGGGGGTAAAGGCGGCCGTTACGCAGGGCTGACAACCCGGCTGACATAAAGTGCCGATTGTCTAGAAAATGTGGGAGCCTAAACCTCCTACTACCCCAAGGGCCTCCTGAGGCCTGTTGTGGGATCACTTTACTTTACTTTTACTTTATATAATAGGTTGCGGACTTATCGACTTTTTAGTCCATCGTTGTAAGAAATTAATATTATATCCTCTGGTAGCTCAGTTGGTAGAGTGGTGGACTATAGTTGTATATAATCTTAGTAATCCATAGGTCGCTGGTTCAAATCCAGCCCGGAGAATTTTTTTAGAAGACTATTACTTTTAGCTCATATTACAGTAGTATCGAATTTAAAGATATTTATATTTTTAGAAAAGCAAACTAAAAACTAAAAATTAATAATAGTTTTAAAATAACTAAATCAACACGCTTTATTAGAAAACCGAACTAAAAAATGAAAAATAATTTTAATTTCCAACACACTTGGGATAAAATTAAAGTGGCCAACAAAAACATCATCTCCAACACATCTAGAATAAAACTAGAGTTATCTACAAAAAAAATAATTTTACCATCAAAAGCGTCTGGTGCTCAATATCAATTAATATATTTGATAATAAACAGATATTGGTAATAGTAAAGTCTCTAAGAAGAAAACGTAAAAACCATAAAAAGCACCCCACGCTTTTGATGGTAAAATTATTTTTTTTAGATAACTCTAGTTTTATTCTAGATGTGATCCCACGCGCGTTGGAAATTAAAATTATTTTTCATTTTTTAGTTCGGTTTTCTAATAAAGTGTGTTGTTTTAGTTTTTTAAATTATTATTTATTTGTTTTACGTTATATTATTATCAAACGTTATTGTAACGCACTGTCAACAGCACGTACGGCTTACTGCCCGTGCGACCCCTATTTGTAAATAACATTGTATATATCTTACTTTTAGTCTAAAAAAGTCATATTACCGCTAGTTTAACCTCTCACCTTAAATGTACATTTTACATGTCACATGCCACCCGAGCCTTACTGTGACGACCTGGTGGGAAATAGATCTTAAACTTAGGATCACACACATTATATTTGACCTTACAAGGACATGGAGAGCCTACCTGAATGTGTGATCAGCTCAATGTCAGGATCTCCTCCGAGACATAAAACATTAAGACAAAACACACCATTCACACACACATTCATAATAAGCACGGCGAATATGATGATGAGTATGATGGCCAGATGATGTTCGGGGACTTTTTGGACCCTAAATTTTTCTGACTTTTGTCTCATTGGTGAAGAAAAAAGCATAATTTCCATTATAAAAAATGTGTACCTTATAAAACGCAGACTTCCTCAACTATAATAATATGTCATAATCTTCGTTATATTATTAAAATTCAAATCTTTTCGAAGTCATGCTTCATCTTCAGGAACTTTCTTGATACTGAAATTATTTATATATTTTATACAGCGGGCTTTGGCTGTTAGGTGTATTTTCATTTAATAAATTTATATTTTGTGCCTCCTTGATGATTTCAATTTCTTAGGAATAGTAGGATTATTAATTATAGTTATTTTAGGGGTTCCATATTAAGATGATTAATAACTAGTAATACCCGGCGTGCTCTGCTACACCTAAATAAACGATAATGTGTTTTTGCGTTTAGTTGAATAAGTATAAGGAAAAAATAAAATTAATTTACATGGTTATTATTTTTAGATACCCCGTGCTGATTACCCGGCATTGCCCGGGAATCTACGTATCCCGATGTACTTGGCATAAATGATCTGAAAGACAAAATTTGTTATTTTGAGTTATCCATAAAAGAATGCCCGCCGTGCGCTGCTTATGCTTGCCCGGGAATCTATTTATACCGATCTTCTTGGTAACAATGAAAGACCAAAATGGTTATTGTGAGTTATCCTTAAAAGATAAACATATGCTGTCGCGGACATTTTTGTAGAGTTTTTTTTTTAGATATTCAATTATGTGTACAATAAATTTGTGTATTTGTTATGCTTTAGGCAGCGTAAGCCATTTAAGCTTACAAAAAGCGATATTTTCACTTTTTTTTCACTACAGAAAGTGATTTTTAAGGGTGAAGCATTAGCTTGAGCATGAGAACTCTCTTATAACCTATAACCTTCCCGGGAAAATCCTGAAAATTTTGCAAAAAGCCCCATGACATTCGGATGAATGTTATGGCAGCACATGCTTGCCCGGGAATCTACTTATCCCGCTCTCCTTGGAACCAATGAAAGACAAAAATGTCTATTGTGTGTTATCTGTAAAAGATAAACATATAATGTCGCGGACGTTTTTGTAGAGCTTTTTGAGATATTCATTTCTGTGTACATTAATTTTGTGTATCTGTTATGTTTAGGCAGTATAAGCCATGTAATGGTAAAAAAGGGACATTTTCACGTTTTTCACTACAAAGGGTGTTTTTAATGGTATAAGAGTTGAGTATCTCAACTCTCTTATAGCCCATGTTCATCCCGGGAATCTCTTGAACATTTTGCAAAAAATCCCATCACAATCGGTTCAACGGTATGGCCTGACATAAAGTACAAACAAATAAACAAACAAGCATTATTATAGTTGAATGCAGGCTTTCACGGCCGGTAATCACTCAACATTAAGCATTATTATATATTAGATTTCAGTATCAAGAAAGTTCCTGAAGATGAAACATGTCTTCGAAAAGCTTTGAATTTTAATAATATATCGAATATTATAACAGATATTATTATAGTTGAGAATGACTGTGTTATATAAGGTACAAACATTTTTTAATTTAAATAATTTCCACCTCAACAGTGTTCAAGCATGAGTATTAAAAGTATAGAAAAAAGCATCACCCAAGAAACTTGTCCCGACCGGGAATCCAATCCGTGCTCGCTGCCTACGAGACCGCGACGCCACATCTATACCACAGTTGAGACAATTTTAATCTTAATTTAAAAAAAATGTGCACTCATTTTAGATTAATGGGTGATTTAGTATCAGAATGTAAAGTCTTATAATGCTGGAATATTGATGCGTTGTCTAATCGCATTGGCGACGTAGCCTTACTTATAGCCATTGCTTGAACATTAAATTTTGGGAGATGACATTTTATTTATTATTTGGATAGTTAACAGAATATCTTCAAGAGAAGATCACAAAGGACATTGTTTATCGATACCTATATCGCTGTGTAACATCCGATCTTTATTTTCCATCGAGAGGATTGGTGAGCCGCAATGAAAACATGTTGATAAGTATTATCTCCATAGCGGTAAACACTGCTGCAGTTCAGAATTTAATCCACGTATCTCCTCACGAAATTAAATTACACAGACATGCAATGAAATTGTGCGTCCAGTACAAAACACTAAATGCCGATGTAACATGCTTTTACTTCCTAATATACTCCGTATACTGTAGCATATTTGAGATTCTCCATTATAATTTTGTAATTTTGGTAAATACAATGATGCAATTTATATGCGGGAAAACCATACCACACATATTGCGAATATTTTTCCATTTCAAATAAGAACATTGATTTTTTGTTACCAAGTATACTATGAGCAATATTTACACTTCTTGTAATTGAATGTTTTAATTTATTTGTTTATATTGTCGTTAAACTCAAAATATATACAATAGTTATTCACCCAGTTATATTATATGGATGCCAAACATGTCCACTCTTACTTTTAGGGAAGGAAAGAAGATACGAGTTTGAGAATAAAGTTCTTAGGAAACATTGGGCCAAAAAGAGATGAACAGACAGGTGAATGGAGAAAACTACATAATAGTGAACTACATGATATGTATAAGAAGGCAGATATAATAAGAACAGTTAAGTCTCGTAGACTGCGATGGGCAGGACATGTGGCACGTATGGGGGATCAAAGAAGTGCATGGAAACTTCTTGTAGGAAAACTGGAGGGAAGACGCCCAGCTGGTAGACCCAGAATGAGGTGGGAGAAAAACATTAACTATGATTTGAGGGAAGTAGAATATACAGGGATGATTGGAAAACATTAGCTCAGGGTAGAGATGTATGGAGAGCTTATGTCTTGGCGGCCATGAACCTACGGGTTCGATAGAGTTAGTTAGTTAGTAATCTATATTGTAGAGAAAATGCAGCTGCGAGAAAACAATAATTTGTCAGTTATTCCAAGTTTTTAAAAATGCAGTTTTCAACATCAAAAAGTATGCCGACTCCCTGACTAGGGGGTTCCATACCCGGCTCGGTTGAAAATGTTAATTGTAAATTAATTTTAATTTAATTACAAAATATTTTATCTCGAGACCAGGAGATGTGGTGGTGTACATTTTTTAATCTCTATATTTTGCAATAGATTCCTGCATTAAATTGCATATTGGAAGCCTCTCCGCAGTATATATGTTGAGAAGGCATGTGGGTAGTGTTGATAACGATTCGTCCGTCGGATGGGGACGTTAATCCTGTGGATCCCCTTGGTGCTTTTCAGTAGGAATAGGTTACATGCCGACTCCGGGTTTCAACTTTTCCCTTCTCTTCATCGTTATGTCTCATACAACATATTTTACACTACTCGGACATACACTAGTATCATCCTACACTCCTCTCTATATACATCATATATGTAAACTAGCAAGTGGTTCGTAAATTTAAAATATACCGCATTAACCCTTGAGTTCGCAATGTATCTTATCGGATATACATTAGTTGGTTTGTTTTATTTAATATCTTTAATAAAACGGAAGAAAACGAACGAGTAAAAATTATTAAATATTTGTAGAATCACACAATATACACAATAATAATAGTTATGTATGATATCGTTCTCAGTGCGGTCCTCAACATTCAAATAACTGACACGAGAAATTGGTGGTATTGCCGCTGGAACCATACAGGCCGCGTTCTGGGCTCAAACAGTGTTATAACTGCCAGAACTTTAATCACACCTTCGCAGGGTGCAACCTGACGCCCCGATGCGTTGTATGTTCAAAGGCACACAATCATAAAGAATGCCCCATAAAATCGGAGGCACAACTTGATCCATCTAAACTACAATGCACAAATTGCGAAGCAACAGGCCACCCTGCCTCCTATCGTAGCTGCCCAGCTTATGAGGCAGCTAAGCAAGCTTATATAAAAGCCCGAGAACCCAAACCTCCAACACCTAATGTTCACACTCCACGTACTTTTACTTGTATAAAAGTAAACCCCACCTTATCCTTCAGTCAAGCCATAAGTTCTGGCAATCAAGCTCAACAACGCATTGATCGTAGCACTGCTCGAGCACAGACGCAGCCTGTATTTCACCCCTTAATGACCGAACAGGCACAACAGGCACTCCAAGATTTCCAGCCTATATTGACTGGCTTTAAATCTCCAATGGAGCGCTTGTTGTTCCTGTCACAATTGGTGAATATGTGTATCGGTGACAATGGCTAATTTCGCACATGGAAGCTATCTTAATGTCCTGGCATTTAATGCCAATGGAATAGCCAGACAGTCTCATGAACTAGAAACACTCATACAACAACGAGATATAGACATTCTTCTTCTGAATGAAACCCATCTTAAACCCAAAGATCGGTTTAAAATCCGAAACTATTATACATACCGTAATGACCGTCTTGACGGTCCCCTTGGAGGAACAGTCATCTGCATCAAAAGAACCATCAGCCATAGAGTGACCAACATTCCAAGGCTTCAATTTATTGAGGCTACTGGAATATTAGTCCCAACTTCCCCAAATCAAACCACCTTCATCGCCTCTATCTATAAATCTCCTTTAAGGCAATTAACCAGACACGACCTCAATATCCTAACTTCTGTCTCCCGCAGCTATTTGCTTGCGGGAGATTTTAATTCTAAACATCATTTCTGGTATTGTCGTGTCCAAAATGCCTCAGGCCTCATACTTCAAAATTATTGTCAGCTTCAAAACATAGAAATCTCTGCTCCAAGGGATCACACTTTCTTCCGTCACACAGCTTTTGGCATTCGATCCGATATCCTTGACATAGTCCTTTCGAAGAATGTACCTATATCAGCACGCATTAACACCATTGAAAACGCATTGGACTCGGATCATACACCCATACACTTTAAAATTACACCATCTTTTCAATTATCGCCACCTTTTTCTATACAAAAAGCGCAAATCGACTGGCAGAAATACACTTACATGCTCAATCAATGGATTGAGCCTACACTTTCTTTTGAGTCTCCACAACAACTTGAAGACGCCATTCTAAATTTTCAGGCGACGATAAAAACAGCTGTTAGACTATCTACAACACCAACAAACTACACTGCACCACAAAAATACACGGACCCTACACTTCAACATTATTTATCAACAAAGCGCTACTATCTTCGATTATACAGACGTTTTGGCTCCCGTCAACACAAACAAGTGTACAATCGCTATGTTCATCTGGTACGAAGCCGATTGCAGCAACTTAATCACGACCGATGGGAAGAGTCTATGACTCAACAAAATATTGATCGAACTCCTCCGTGGGATATCCTTAAAAGGATCAGAAGGAGTAGAGCTCCTGCTCCTCCTTCTGCAATCAGTAGCAATGGTACCTGGGTCTATCACCCTGGCGATAAGGCCCAGGTCCTTGCTACACATCTGGCCAATTGGTTCCGACCACATGAACTCACTACTCCAGTACATGAGACTGAGGTAAATGACGTTGTTACTACGTTTCTTGCTACTCCTATCCCACATGTCCTTCCAGATATCCACCTAACAGAGGTGCGTACAATTATACGTAACCTGAATCCTAACCGTGCCCCTGGCAGCGATGGTATCTCGAACCTTGCTGTCAAAAATCTACCCATCAAACCCTTACTCCTTTTACTCCAAATCTTTAAATACTGTATTAAGTTACAGTATTTTCCTAACGTATGGGAACTTGCCAAAGTCATAACCCTCTCAAAACCCGCCAAGAATCCATCAGACCCAGACAATTTGCGACCAATTAGTCTGCTGCCTGTACTGGGCAAAATTTTGGAGAAAATAATTTTGGTAAGACTCAAAATTGAAGTTACAGAAAAAGCTCTTTTACCAAACCACCAATTTGGATTTCGAAATTTACATAGCACTCCGCTCCAGCTAGCAAGACTGGTTGATCATATTGTCACGGGCTATAACAGGAAACGTAGTACCATCGCTGTATTCCTGGACATTGAGAAGGCATTTGATACGACCTGGATAAATGGGCTTATCTATAAACTAATCAAATTTCAAATTTCGGCACCACTTATTAAATTAATTGCAAAATACCTCACTGGCAGAAAATTCTATGTTTCGATCAGTGGGTATAAATCGGACTGCAAGGCAATCTTGGCGGGAGTTCCCCAAGGTGCTGTCCTTTCACCCATACTGTATACGTTATACGTATCAGACCTTCCTACTATCCCCTACATCCATACCGCATCATTCGCCGATGATACCTGTTTCTTTTACCAGACTACCTTCAAATCTCTTCCTAATCGAATCCATGTATTCCAAACCGCTCTCAACCGTATCTATATTTGGTTCCAGTTATGGAACATAAAGATAAACACGACAAAAACCCAGGCGATCCTTTTCACTAAATCAACCATACGGTCACACATCCAACTAACCTTGGGAACTCAAAATCTTCGCCTAGAACCTTCAGTGAAGTATCTTGGGGTCCATCTGGACCCCAAGCTTACGTTCAAAATTCATATTCGACATCTACAACATAAAGCAAATGTATAAAAGCGTGATCCGCAGAATGCTACTGTACGGATGTGAGGCCTGGAGCATCTTCGCAAAACAGCATAAACGAAGAATACAAATTATACAGAATAAGTGTTTGAAAATAATTTTTCAAGCATCGCGTTTCACAAGGATGACAGACCTACACAACGTAGCGCAACTTCCCCATATTGATGCCATGATAACTGAAAATGTAAGCAAGATGCACAAATTTACATCTTTGCATACAAATTTTATGGTACGCAGTATTGGACGCTTGCCCCAGTGGCGTGCTGTACATAGAAACATATTCATCCGATTTACTCCTCATTAAATCCAGCCAGAGATTTGGCGATGTGCTCTCACCTGGAGTAGCGTGGCTCATTCCACAATGCTGGATTTCCGACTCTCGGCTTGAAAGCAATGTAGTTTCTGATGTCCTGCTTCAGGTCATCACATCCCTATCTCTGTCCAAATTCCATCACCATTTGCACACAAACGCTAGCGCCGCCAAATAGGCTCGGGTTAAGTGAACTACAACCCCGTAATGATAGCCACTATTAACTTAGCTGCCAAAGAGCCCTAGTGGGTTCTAACATACGCAGCACACTGGGTGAAGCTAGACTTCGCCTTATCCAGTCAGTCAGTCAGTGGTATTGCCGCTAACTTCCGGCCGCTCTGCTAAGGTTTTCGGTGGTTTTCCTTAGCTTTAAGATAAATGTCGGAGTGATTCCCTAGAGCCCACCAGCAAATTATGACTGCCCTAAATATTTTCAAAATTCTAAATTCCGCAGCAGATCAGCTTAACCTGAAAAGAGCCCTTTCTAGTTTGGCCAGCAGTTAGTTCTCCCGTTTTCGTTCCTCTGGCGCTTGGCGGCGGCTGCGGTCTTCCTCTTGGCGACTTGGAACATCAACTAGAACATTAATTTAGACCATCAGTTACGACCTGCGTCTTGAGGGCTCGATAATGTCCGACCACTGGTTCTTTGTCTCCCGGACTTCGACTAGTCACGACTGGCAGCAAATTATCGCTCAACAAACGACGAATTAATATCAAAGGGCTGAAGAGGGCACGTAGCCAGTCCTGTACTTCCAATTCCATTGTGTGTGTGTGTGTGTGTGTGTGTGTGTGCTTTGCCAATTTAAGGATTAGCGTCATCTATCCGGCCAACGCGAAACCCGAAGCACGTAAAGTACAGTGAGTGGCATTAGAACATACAAACATAAAAACGTAATTAACTTTTCTGAAAATTATTTCGCAGCGTCCAATTAAGTTATTCCTCTTATGTTCTTTGTTGAATGATACATTTTGAATTCTCAAAATTGCACTTTACATTACTTTAACAGCATATTTTTGGAAACTTAAAACAGACAGATCTGTTTATCGTGTTATCAAGTAAAAGTTTAGATTATAATTGTTCCTTTTTGATACCGGCATTACAAATTTTGATTTCAATTGATTGTAAATCTAGTGAATACAACTCTTTTCATAGTTTGTGTAATGAATCCTCCTGTCAGGAAGGCCTAATTCTAGTTATAGCATTATTATTATTATTATTATTATTATTATTATTATTATTATTATTATTATTATTATTATTATTATTATTATTATTATTATTATTATTCATTGGATTTAAATCACACGGTTGGCCGCAGTGATCTAGTGGTTATGTTCCTTGCTTCTAGTCCCGAGGGTCACGGGCTCAAAACCGGCCGAGATCGATGAATTTTCAGGATAAAACATCCAAGGGACAAGTACTCCGTGAGGGACTTTAAGTCGTGGCCCCGAGTCTAAAGATTTTCATGTTCGTAAAAGAACCTCAAGCCTGAATAAATGGGCAGCTGACAAAATTTAACCAATCTTTCTCCATCCAAGTAATACTTTAGTTTACTAATACATGTTTCCTCGAGACGATGTATTAACCACATGTCATTCGCTAACATCTATAGGAAATTAGCATAACTGAATTGGTCTGATTGATAAACGTCACACTGGGGGAAGGACATGTCCCCAGCATGGCTATTATAATAAAACAAGCAAGCAATTCTTTAAAAAATGAAGGAAATTTGTCTATTAGAAATGGTGCTTTACTTGAAACAAAAATTTAAAAAATCACTCTAGCAGCCGCCATGTTTGCTTTATAGCAATGTATCCGTATATAATATAATTTAATTAGCCCTTAAATTTCCAATGTATCCTAAAATATGTATTAGTTTAATTTAATATTTTAATAAAAGAGGCCTAATAGAAATTTAATCAATATCAATTATTTAAATTTGTGTCAAGTTACACTACAATAATAAAAAGGAAATATCTTAGGTTGTGAAAAGTTTATTATCTCAGTCCGAGACGTTTAAATCAGTTAGCATAAGATTTTTTTTTCCAATTTAACAAAAGAGAGGTATAGGGCCTATTACAGAAACAAGCGAAAATCGGACCTTACATTTAATTTGTTGAGGAATAAGTTTAATTTACGCAACTTCTGCGTAACGAACAATTTTTAATTACTCATGTGTCTTACTTCGTATTTTGTTCACTCTTATCTTGCGTATTCGTATTCCCTGCACTACCTATGATTTTCTTGAATTGCCGGATTCCAAGAACAGATGGAGAGGGAGTATGAAGAACGTAAAGGATTAAAGATGAAGTTCTGCCCGAAATATTTCGCAATGTGTACATCGGTTTCTACGACTACGAGGAGGAAGCCAGGTTTAAACAAGGTCCTTTTGCTACGCTGGTAAGAAACTCTCCACAGCACGACTTTCTGCAGCATCAAGCACAGTTTCATCCACTTTTCATCTTCTTGAGTTCGTCCATGCATTGTTTTAAATAAAATACTGTAAACAACAGGCCACAGGGATTGTAATATCCTCGGATCTTGTTTTTTTTTTTTCATTCCTCCTTCAAAAAATGCCTTCTCCGCTTTAACTCCTACCTCAAAGATCCCAGCAAACGGTATCCTTTCACGTCCTGGCGATTCATGAGGTCAGAGGAACCCCAGGGCAATGTTGTAGTTATATTAGTATGTCAACAAAATTACGTTCGCGTCATATTTATGCTGACGATGTCCAAATTTACATTAACTTCAAACCTGACGAATTCAACGAAAATACCTATGGACTTAACACCGACCTTGTAAAAAAGGCCTATTACAATAGTGTAAATATCTCGGACTTAGACTCACTGTAGGCAAGATCCAAGAGTTAATCGAAGATTATTGCACACCATTAACAATATCAAACTGCCGGTTTTCACTCTAGATATTTTATCTCTAATCCAAGTTGGAACATCCAAATGAATAAAATGTTCAAAAAATATATGTTCAATAATGAATTAGAAATTTTCTTTCTCTTGATCTCAAAAGAGTTCTAGCCAACACCCTCATGATGTCCCATTTTGATTGTGAAAGCTTATTGATAGATATTAATATAGACTAGCACATAAAATGCAATGATTTCAATAATATGTTCATCAGATATGCAAGGTGTTTCAGAATAAGTATTGCAGACTTCTAGAGGTTGTAGAGGGCCTTAGTAGATAAAGTATTAATAAGGAAACCATGTCCAGAAACGTATCATTTCGATGTAAAATAGATTTGAACCTCGAAACACAATGGGCTAATATCGTGTGTCTTGTGTTTCAGAATAGGTATTACAGACTTCTAGGGGCTGTACTACAAGTGTGATTCCACATGGCGACTGTTGTTCATACACACGCCCCACAAGACCTGTTGTGCTCAATAATTTCTGCTGCCGCCAGAATTCGTACATGAAGATCTTCCTCCGACTCGACAGGTGTAGTACAACCCCGAGAAGTCAGTAATACTTATACTTATTCTGAATCACAATACACGTGATATCAGTCTATTTTGTTTCGATCTTCAAGAAGATCTTCCTCCGACTCGACAGGTGTAGTACAACCCCGAGAAGTCAGTAATACTTATACTTATTCTGAATCACAATACACGTGATATCAGTCTATTTTGTTTCGATCTTCAAGAAGATCTTCCTCCGACTCGACAGGTGTAGTACAACCCCGAGAAGTCAGTAATACTTATACTTATTCTGAATCACAATACACGTGATATCAGTCTATTTTGTTTCGATCTTCAAGAAGATCTTCCTCCGACTCGACAGGTGTAGTACAACCCCGAGAAGTCAGTAATACTTATACTTATTCTGAATCACAATACACGTGATATCAGTCTATTTTGTTTCGATCTTCAAGAAGATCTTCCTCCGACTCGACAGGTGTAGTACAACCCCGAGAAGTCAGTAATACTTATACTTATTCTGAATCACAATACACGTGATATCAGTCTATTTGTTTCGATCTTCAAGAAGATCTTCCTCCGACTCGACAGGTGTAGTACAACCCCGAGAAGTCAGTAATACTTATACTTATTCTGAATCACAATACACGTGATATCAGTCTATTTTGTTTCGATCTTCAAGAGATCTTCCTCCGACTCGACAGGTGTAGTACAACCCCGAGAAGTCAGTAATACTTATACTTATTCTGAATCACAATACACGTGATATCAGTCTATTTTGTTTCGATCTTCAAGAAGATCTTCCTCCGACTCGACAGGTGTAGTACAACCCCGAGAAGTCAGTAATACTTATACTTATTCTGAATCACAATACACGTGATATCAGTCTATTTTGTTTCGATCTTCAAGAAGATCTTCCTCCGACTCGACAGGTGTAGTACAACCCCGAGAAGTCAGTAATACTTATACTTATTCTGAATCACAATACACGTGATATCAGTCTATTTTGTTTCGATCTTCAAGAAGATCTTCCTCCGACTCGACAGGTGTAGTACAACCCCGAGAAGTCAGTAATACTTATACTTATTCTGAATCACAATACACGTGATATCAGTCTATTTTGTTTCGATCTTCAAGAAGATCTTCCTCCGACTCGACAGGTGTAGTACAACCCCGAGAAGTCAGTAATACTTATACTTATTCTGAATCACAATACACGTGATATCAGTCTATTTTGTTTCGATCTTCAAGAAGATCTTCCTCCGACTCGACAGGTGTAGTACAACCCCGAGAAGTCAGTAATACTTATACTTATTCTGAATCACAATACACGTGATATCAGTCTATTTTGTTTCGATCTTCAAGAAGATCTTCCTCCGACTCGACAGGTGTAGTACAACCCCGAGAAGTCAGTAATACTATACTTATTCTGAATCACAATACACGTGATATCAGTCTATTTTGTTTCGATCTTCAAGAAGATCTTCCTCCGACTCGACAGGTGTAGTACAACCCGAGAAGTCAGTAATACTTATACTTATTCTGAATCACAATACACGTGATATCAGTCTATTTTGTTTCGATCTTCAAGAAGATCTTCCTCCGACTCGACAGGTGTAGTACAACCCCGAGAAGTCAGTAATACTTATACTTATTCTGAATCACAATACACGTGATATCAGTCTATTTTGTTTCGATCTTCAAGAAGATCTTCCTCCGACTCGACAGGTGTAGTACAACCCCGAGAAGTCAGTAATACTTATACTTATTCTGAATCACAATACACGTGATATCAGTCTATTTTGTTTCGATCTTCAAGAAGATCTTCCTCCGACTCGACAGGTGTAGTACAACCCCGAGAAGTCAGTAATACTTATACTTATTCTGAATCACAATACACGTGATATCAGTCTATTTTGTTTCGATCTTCAAGAAGATCTTCCTCCGACTCGACAGGTGTAGTACAACCCCGAGAAGTCAGTAATACTTATACTTATTCTGAATCACAATACACGTGATATCAGTCTATTTTGTTTCGATCTTCAAGAAGATCTTCCTCCGACTCGACAGGTGTAGTACAACCCCGAGAAGTCAGTAATACTTATACTTATTCTGAATCACAATACACGTGATATCAGTCTATTTTGTTTCGATCTTCAAGAAGATCTTCCTCCGACTCGACAGGTGTAGTACAACCCCGAGAAGTCAGTAATACTTATACTTATTCTGAATCACAATACACGTGATATCAGTCTATTTTGTTTCGATCTTCAAGAAGATCTTCCTCCGACTCGACAGGTGTAGTACAACCCCGAGAAGTCAGTAATACTTATACTTATTCTGAATCACAATACACGTGATATCAGTCTATTTTGTTTCGATCTTCAAGAAGATCTTCCTCCGACTCGACAGGTGTAGTACAACCCGAGAAGTCAGTAATACTTATACTTATTCTGAATCACAATACACGTGATATCAGTCTATTTTGTTTCGATCTTCAAGAAGATCTTCCTCCGACTCGACAGGTGTAGTACAACCCCGAGAAGTCAGTAATACTTATACTTATTCTGAATCACAATACACGTGATATCAGTCTATTTTGTTTCGATCTTCAAGAAGATCTTCCTCCGACTCGACAGGTGTAGTACAACCCCGAGAAGTCAGTAATACTTATACTTATTCTGAATCACAATACACGTGATATCAGTCTATTTTGTTTCGATCTTCAAGAAGATCTTCCTCCGACTCGACAGGTGTAGTACAACCCCGAGAAGTCAGTAATACTTATACTTATTCTGAATCACAATACACGTGATATCAGTCTATTTTGTTTCGATCTTCAAACTTATTTTATTTTGAAATGGTACGTTTGAGGACATGGATTCCTTTAGAACTTTATCTACTAAGTCCCCTATACAACCCCTAGAAGTCTGTAATACTTATTCTGAAACACTCTGTATATCCAATTTTCGTAAATATGATCATGTTTCTTCATACTGCCGCGAACTATACTCGCTCTCTCTCCATTAACGTAGAAAAATGCATTTTGTTATTTTGTTATTCAAAATTATTCATACCACTACACCAAGCTACTTTATTCTCTCGCTTCCATCTTCCAACCTCGAATCACAATTTGAGTACACGATTGCTCCAGAACTGCCAACGTGACACCCCATAATATCATTTCAATTCCTATGCAGTATCCACTTCTATATTCTGGAACTCTTTACCATAATAGATTAGGGATCGCCGGCAATTAGCTTTCTTTAAAAATATTAAATTTCTTTTATTTGTAAGTGATCTTTCAATGGATTAACTGATAGTTTATGATTTTGTTTTGATTCTCTAATAACACAGATTTAATTAATTTAATTGTAGTTAATTTGTATAAATATTTACTAAAAATTATATATAGCTTATGGAATTTGTTTTTGGGGTTTAATATTTGTCATTGGTTGAGTGAAAGAGAAGGACTTACGGTTTTAAGTCACACAATTTAAATAAATAATTTTACTATTATTAGGCCTATTGTATTAATAATAATAATAATAATAATAATAATAATAATAATAATAATAATAATAATAATTATAATAGTAGTAGCAGTAGTAGTAATTTGTGAAATGTTTATGAGGCGGGCGATTGTAATTTGTATCGGATTTGATGTTGCTTTTTGAAATAATTTATAGTTAAAGTCCGGTGATTAATATAAAAACCTCAAAATGACAAACAAATTCATCTGTCCAATATAAATTAAATGGACAAAGCCTCCCAATTTTCTTTCGCCTATTTTTATGAGACTTTTTTCTTAGGAAAAGTAAATTATGTTAAAAGAGATTCACCAATAACATATATGTAGCGAGCTGCCACTGTGTTGCACATGCACATGCACATGCATGTGTATATCTGATATTGTGCAGATAAAGATTAATATTTGTAGGTCCAGACTGGGCCAATATATTTTCCACCAAGAATTCTTGATTTTTGTTTTATTTTTGTGTCAGTAGTCCCTTTAAAAGCAACTGTGCCGCATTCCCATTAACATCGTTGATTAACTCTGAAAAGGGAATATTGTAAATACGATAATCATCAGGAGGTGTTCGAAAGAATTCAAAACTCACTGCTGAGATGAATACAGTATTGTTTCCAGGTGACACTTAAACACCGCTTTTAATAGATAAAATTTTACAGTAATTGTAACATACAAAATTGGAATAAAGTATTAATTTATTATTTTTTGTGGTAATCTGAGCCAAACTCGATGAAGAACATTGCAAATTTTATATTTGAAATTAATATTTATACTAACTGGTACTATGTTTACAATCAATTCATTGGCGGCAATTTTCTTTCAAACGATTTTTTGCGGACAGTATTTTTACAGTTATTTTAATCTTATGTTATCGTCTGTTTTCAATTGTCAGTTTGTGCTGTTATTTTATGCATCCTCGAGGGCCCTACAAGCATCTCATTCCTTTGCTTTTTATTGGAGTCTGACAATACGTAACAAAATAATCAACTAACAACATGGAATTAACAATAATAAATGCTAGCCCAGTACTGTTCTGGATTCAGTTTTCTGTGTTGGATTATTTCAATTCACTTCCATTAGCTATTTGTTGAATAATGCAACTTCCGAATCAAGATTGAATTTTCAATCATGAAAATTATACTTTTTTTTTACACTTTAACAGAAACACAACTCACAGATTGATAAATATGTTATTTAAATAGGGATAGAGTGAGATTTGTATTTTATTCACGTAACGAAACCTCGTTTGGTATGCCTGAACACATGTAACATTATTATTGTTCTGTATCCTTTAATCATAACTGTACAGTCAACCTAATCTCATTTCTAATTTAATAATAACGACGCCATTGTTTATGTTGGTGAAAGACACTTTGAGGCAAAGAGCACGGCTATTTAGCCATTACTACTAACATTGAGTGATGACAATCAACAAACTGGACAGCACAATGACGTCAATAATAATTCATATGCAGCCTGCAATTGGATGGCTGGGTGCGTGCCAGATTCTCATCTGCTTTAACGATCCATCTGGCCATGGTGGAGGTCCAATATCCCTTTTTATTTCCTAGCATCCTCTTTACCAAGTCATCATGTGAATATATATTGGCATTATCAAGCATCACAAAACATACAGCAGTTATGGAAATTTCTATAGTATTAACTTTTATTGTTTCGTCTTTTTAAACTGACAGACTCGTATAGTAACGCAGTGTAGATTTAAAAACAGGATTACCTTTTGTTTTATGTGCTTTTTTTAACATTGGGAATCAAAGTATATCTCATTTAATAGGCAAGAATGAACGTCCCTCAACAATACACATTCGTAAAGCGCTCTAATTATACTCCGTAATGTCTAACGTTACAGTTTTTCTTGTCACATTGTCCTAAGTGTAAATTTTTGGCACAGGAGTATTTGCTAATTTGAATAAAGTGAATACAGTAAAATCCATGTATTCAATACTAATAAAATTCATATCAAATTCCGTTGAGGTGAATAGTCATAAGATAAAAATTAAAATTAATATACCTGTTGGGAGGTGCCGTCGTTCTCAACTTTATTAGAATAATGTATGTAAAATATTATTAATTGGATGCCTTTCGGAAGTTAACTTCCATCATCAGCAGGATGAGTAGGGCTACTAGTTGCTTTAAGACGCTCTAGATGGTAATTCCTACTGGACACGCATCAACGCCATCAACATATACAGCGTCATAAAAACAACTAGTAACGCATACTCATCCTGCTCATGATGGAAGTTAACTTCCGAAAGGCCTCCAATTAATAATATTTTACATACATCATTTTAACAGAGTTGATGACGGCACCTGCCAACAGGTACATTTTAAATTTTAATTTTTATCTTAAAATATGTGTAGAAGAGAATGCTAACTTTTTATTGTTGTAGGGTTCCGTTTTAAAAGGTTGTGAATAAATAATAATAATAATATAATAAATAACAACTCTTAATAAAAGTGAAAACAAACAAGTGGGTACATTTTATTTCCTTGAAACTTATGTGACTGCGATTTATCTTGTACATACATTTATTACAATGTCCTTCGTCGCGACTTTTTCAAAACGGAACGGTCGACTTTACTTCTTACATCAGTCAATACTTTTGAATATACTAGAAAGAGGTAATCGATTTGAAAAAATCGATAACTCTATGTCAATACTACACGGAGAGTATAATAACAACAGAATCAGTATCCTTGAAGACATATAGATTCTGAAAGAAGCAAGGAATGAAGACCTGCTCAACGAGAACATAACCGCAGACATAAATCCGTTATACAACCTATACAACACCATCAGTTCCAGTTAAAACGCAGAAGATGAAACATTGTTTTCGAAAGGTCTCCTTATTAGAATAACTTGAAAATTAATAATTTAGTTGAGGACTACTGACTTACCAGGTAAAAATTATATAATTAACATCTTCTTACATCAGTTCCACAAATTATTGAATAGACGAATTAAGCCGACGGTCACTCGCAGCTGATAAAACACATCCACTGGTAAGTATATCAATATTCAAAATATTCTAGGGTCTAATTGATAGTTTTCTTTACGAACATACATCGGAAATTTCCTTTATATTTTCACTTACATTATCATCGATAACCTGAGGTACTAATGCGTTAAAACCACCATTAACAAAACACGTTTTCTTGTTTATAAGTACAACTCTCCTTTTTGTAAGATTCACCAAGTTAACTGCTTCAACATCAATCATTTGTTCCATAATTTTCTAAAATGTTGGAAGAGCAACTCATTGTAGTTCGAAATATTCTGCAAATTTTCTGTATTCTGCAAATCTTCTGTAATATGACTTGAATATGTGGCAAAAATCTCTAGCATTTCCCATATTTAAAAAAATAAATCTCAAATACAGAGAGATTAGCCAATTAAATAGAATATACATTTTCTCGAAATTAAAGCAGCTAAAATCGAAACCCATTATAGAAATATCATGGATGACGAACAAAAAATAACTTCCGCATTAGGCTGTATTCCAAAATTACTTGTAGAAGAATATAAAAAATGTAACAAAGAAACTCACTTGGATATATACAGGATGAGTCTAAATTCGCATTACAGAGTTTGAGGACTTATCAAAACAATTAAATTTAACATAGTAGTTCATGTCCGGAAATGCACATTTTTCCGTTACACACAAAATACAACTACAACACATGTTACCTCTCCGACTCCTGCTCAATGTCGTCTGGAACCACTTATAAGAAGGGTTCGATGTGACGACCACCGACTTCAATACAAATGCGGTACCTCCGTACCATGACCTCGTACACACGATCACCAATCCCTGATCCTCCAACATCCACCGCAACCATAGATGGTGCTAGTAGGTATTCCTCGAACTCTACAGGAGTATCGTAAATTAAGATTTACTTGTGGCCTCGCAGGTAGTATTCTAGCGGGGTCAAGTCGGGAGAACGTGCAGGTCAAGCAATCAAACCTGTCATTGTACCGAGCTTCGCCGTACAATAACATCACGTCTGTGTTTCTATGCCATGGATAACAGCAACAGAGTATCAATGAAGTACGTACACTTTGAATTCTGCTGTGTACTGTCGTGAAACCCCCCCTCAAGAGCTATCACCTTGACGTGGTGGGGGGGGAAAGATTGACTTAGGTTAATCTTGCTGGTGGGTAAGAGGCGAGGGAAACTAAGTATAGCTCACAACGAGGGAATGGCGTCTGTATCCATATTGGGCGGCCACATCTTCGTCAAGTCTTCAACGGTCAACAGGGCGACAAGGAATAGCACAGCTAAACTTGTAGGGCTTGAAGAGCGGAAGAAGCAGCCCTCTATTGGGGGGGGTGGATACCCAGAGGAGCATGTTTGGAGGCTCAGAGGAAGCAGCCCTCCCACCATCCTTGTCCTGCGAAGCGCTCGTAACGCTTCCAGGAGACATTCATCTTACTGAGAAGCTTCATGGAAATCAGCCGAATTGTCACAAAAGGAACCGACCCAAGCAAATCCATTGTTAGCAAGAAATTATCAAGCAAGAGGAAGACGTGATGTTGGAAGACCTAGAAGACGTTGGGCTGATGCATTATGAAGTCGGAACGGGCAATTGCCTAATCCCTGGAGTGATGATGATGATGATGATGATGATGATGACGACGATGATGATGATGACTGTCGTGAAGGATTACTACTGTACTGTGCATGTGAAAACGTCTCTGAGAGGATCACAAACTCAACTGAATAGCACGTAAACAAACTTGCAGTGGACATGGAACATCAGATGAGCGAGGAATGACGTATGGACTACCCTAGTCAAGACTATCCTAGTGAGTGGCGCCGAGAAAGCGTGTATGGTGATAGTGCGGGTAGCGGAAAATCGGTACGTTTCCGGACTATGCTAAACTTAATTGTCTTGGTTCCTACTACAAGTCCCCAAACTCTGTAAGGGAAATTTTTACTCACCCTATATATATATATATATATATATATATATATGGTATAACTACCGAAACATTTGCTGGCACCAATCATATCATCGCGTTAATGTAAATCTGCCTTTAAAGTACCCCAACCTAAGCAATGGACTACAATTCCACCAATGCCAGGGGAGAAAGCCGGAAATGTCATAAAAGACAATCTGGTGGAATTGGACAAAAATAAATGCACGAATAATAAGCGAATATATATTGTTAAATAACTATAATTCATCATATCATCTTTACACAGTGCATAATTATTTTAGATACGAAAAATGTATCCTTTTTAACTCGTCTGTTTCATTGAAACATTATAAACTATCTTTTGAAACACATTGTACTTCCAAGCATATTTTGTTGAATTCAGTTCGCTAGAAAAACTAAATTCCCATGCAACTCGCCAATACATCTTGGAATTGAAAATCTCCCACGCTTTTCCTGATATTAGCCACTAAATATTTGGTTACGTGAAGATGAAATGAAAGGCATAACTTCCACCCCTGTGCATGCAGAGAGGGCGGGGTTGGCACGTTTGGTGCTAGTGAGCGAGTTAGAGAAAAATCATAGCCAACAACCCCCTAAACAATTCTGACAACAGCTCTTACTAAATCTATACCGAGCCGCCCTCCCGTGGGAGTCAGACGAGAGAAAATTAAACTGCCCTAAAGCTGAACAAGCAGAGAACTTCCTGTGCTTCATGTAATACATTTTTACAGCACTGTTTACAGCAATAAATAAGGGACAGATTTATATTTTATTTATTCTTAGTTTGTATTTCTTAAACTATTTTCAGTTCAGAATAAAACTATTTTGATTTTTTCAATGGAAAGGCTAAACAATTATGCCTGATTTTTTATTAAGTTGTAATTTAACAAGTTTCTGTTAAAGCAGTGATAAATAACATTCCGTGTTTTCTGGCACTAAGAGTCCTAAACGATCCACAAGTAGATAATTATATAATAACTTATAATTTCTTTCTAATTAAAAGAATTTGACAAACATGTTAAAATCATGCACGCGAGAGTAGTTGATAAAGTTGTAAAATGTATTGCAGTTCCGGATATATTTATTATGCTTGTTATTGTGAACTCTTTTTGTAACTGAAAATAACACTGGTCAACATGATTTTTGTCTCATGAGTACCAATAGTTGTACTTAATGCAGTTATGTATCGTGTTTTCAAATATGTATTTGGAATTTCTCCATCACCCACATTTTTTTATTTCAATTTCAATTAATGGATTTAAATAATTATTTTTTAATAAACGTTTTTTCGTTCATTTTTCCATTGTACAAGAAAACCAAATGAGCTAACTCAGGACATTTCAGCTATGGAAAAGAGATATCACGGCAAATAGAATCCTAATATGTTTGGCCGATTATTGTTGGACCATCAAGAAGGATGCTACACAGGCGAAATATAGCAGAAACTCGTCATTTCTTACTTTCTAGATGAGTCCGAATGTTCGAATATTGTGTAGTTACGAATGTAGAGAATATTAAAGTGTTTGAAATTATAAATGCCTGTCTCTCGGAAACCTTGCGTGATGGGGAAAAACCGATAATATATTTGAATTCAGGAGACAAAATACAATCAGAATCACATATTTTCTTTCTGAGATAAAAAAAGTATATTTTTTGTTGCTCAGTGTTATTTGGGGCAAATGAAAATAACCTTGAAATTTACCTACATTAAAAAATAATTAAATAACCAACAATTAGGTCATTATTTTCTTTTTTAATATATTTCACAAAGCAATGGAAACATTAATATTAACTCAGTTTCCCGCTTCTCACAAATTGCCGAATTTCATCTAATATTTCAGGTAAAAAAAGATAACTTTCTTGGCGATAGATTCTCAGATTGTAATGTTCATACAAACTTAAAAATTAGTATACTTTGTCAGTATTTTGAATAGTGATGAAACTGATAGCTGATTGCCCGGACCGGATATCCGGCCAATTTTCAGATCGGATAGCCGGATATCAGGCGGAATATTGTCGATGGGCGCATCGTAACGAGCGAGCTCGCGTAGATAGCGCATGAACGATCGGGCGGACTCAGGTGAATTCATCTTTTCATTCTTCAGCAAAATTAGCAAGTATTTCATTGACTTGTTGAATTGATTGCAAACACGATCATTTGAGCTTATTAAAAAGCGTGTTATTGTAGTTTGAAGTTACTATTAAAGTATTTTATAAGTAATTCCAAAATATTTAGCGACGAAAAATGACAGTAGCAGTTCATCTTCAACACCGGCTAAAACAAAAGTAGAGGAGAGGTGACAGAGTCGGCTGTATCTCGCGAAGCTCATGACACTTACTGGGATTGCTTCAATGAGGTAACAAATGAAAACAACAGTAGTCAGCCTAACGATCAAGAAAAAAAAACATGAATACATGTGAGATTGATTTTTATCTGAAGCCAGTGCAAATTAATCGTGACCCTTATATTTGGTGGTCAGGTAATTATACATAATATCCGAAATTAACAAAGTTAGCCAAAATGTATCTTTCAGCACTCTCCAGCAGTGTATACAGCCAAAGACTTTATTATGAAGCTGGCTTTGTCTATGAAGAGAAGCAAAACCTTTTATTGCCTCTTGATGAAAGGAAATTGGTATTCGTTCGCCATAATTTGTCCTTAGTGCAGTACGAGTACTATTTTTTGTCGTAAAATGATAATATGGTGATTATATTTGTTATGTGGATTAAATACTGTATCTAAATTTTATATTTCGTATATTTTTTAACGCGGTATCCGGCCGGATATTAGCTTATTACCCGATATCCGGTTGAATAGTAAATTTAGGCCGGATAACGGATACTACCGGATATCCATTTCATCGCTAATTTTGAGAGGTTTTCCGGTTTTTTTAGCCATGGTAACCGGGCTTGGATTTTCCCCTCGGTTCGACAGAGACTCCGTTAGGCTAAACGTCGAAGAACTCCAAGTTTCGTCCATGGGAAAAACGTCCGGAAGACCACTTCAGAACACAAGTTGTGGCCGTGAATTTACAAGCCGTTGCATTAAAAATTAGTTCCCTAACATTCTTAAGTTCATTATACCAAATATAGAATACATAAATTTTCATCTCTTTTAATGGAATGGGAATAATTGTTTCATTATTGTAATTGAGACCAGATTTAGGACCCTCCAACTTTCAATAACACTGACCAACAAAAAAATAAACTTTTTTTGTCTCAGAAAGAAAAATATGTGATTCTGATAGTTTTTTTTTTTTCTGAATTCAAATATGATATCGGTTTTTCTCCATCACGCAAGGTTTCCGAGAGACAGAAATGTATAATTTCAAACACTTTAATATTTTCTACATTCGTAACTACACAATATTCGAACATTCGGACTCACCTAGAAAGTAATAAATGACAATTTTCTGTTATATTTCGCTTGTGGAGCATCCCTCTTGATGGTCCTACAATAATCGGTCAGCATATTAGGATTCAATTTGCCTTGATATATCTTTTCCACAGCTGTAATCATTTGAATTAGCTCATTTGATTTTATTGTACAGTGGAAAAATGGACGAAAAAACGTTTATTAAAAAATATTATTTAAATCCATTAATTGAAATTGAAAAAAGAAGACTGTGGTTGATGGAGAAATTCCGAATATATATGAAAACGCGATACAAAACTGAATTAAGCACAACTATTGATACTCTTGAGACAAAAATCATGTTAAAGTATAGAATTATGGAATATTTACGTAAAATGTCCGTCTCCTCAACTTTGTTAGTTATTTAACTGTTGCGCTTTCGGTACTAGTCCCATCATCAGCAGTTTTCAAAACTGGTGTTTCAGTGAAACACAAGCGTTACAGTTAAATAACTAACAAAGTTGAGGAGACGGACCTTTTAGGTAAATATTCCACAATCCTATACTTTAATTTTGAGTAATACCTCATCGGAACACATCACGAATCTTATAAAAGTTGAAAAATCATGTTGACCAGTGTAATTTAATACTGAATTATATAGAGGGCCTAAATAAAATTAAGAACGACAAAACTTAATTATGTCGAGTAACAAATTCATCAGTATTTAAGAAATTATTCCAATATGCTATTAATGTTTTAATCAAACTTCACGATCAGTTATAACATTCGTTAAAAGTATAAATGATAAGTAATAAGAAAGGCTATTAGTTAACGGTAACCTTCTTTGTTGAAGTAACATGGGAATGGCAGCCTCGCCTGTTACAGTGATGGAATAACAAAATCATTAAAACTTTAAGGGATTTTATTGTGCGAAAGATACCTTTTTGCGCGATAGTGTGTTTTGTCGTAATTACAGCAATGGCGACCATGATAGAAAGTTCAACTTCCTACATTTCAGGGTTGCCAACCTAAATAACTATACTGTAAGCCAAATAACTATACTGTAACCTAAATAACTATAATGTAACCTAAATAGCTATACTGTAATATTATAGATTACAAACCACGTGTGGGAAGTAAAACCACTGTCGTCTATATATACTACGTACAATGTATGTACAAAAATATATCCAAAAGGCAGTGTTAATATACATTATATGAAACAAATCACTACATTTTAAATTGTATAAACTTTATTTGAAACAATATAAAACTATAAATACGATCTTGCCGCCATTTTATCACTAGTTAGTTGGTGTCACGGCCTACTGTAGTTTTGAACTAATAAGCATTGCCCACACTGTTAACGTTAGTCAGTTGCTTATAATGAACGCAAATATTTCCAAAAAAATATTATTTTACTATTATTTATTATTTTGAAAATACCATCGCGCAAAAAATAATGTACAACGCACGTTTGTGAAGAGTTTTACAGAATTAAACATTTTCCTCGCTTCTGTAAAAACCACTTCCCAACCTCGTAATATACTATTTCAACAAAGCCTAGAGTTTAACAATATTAATCTCTAACTGGATATATTGTTATATGGCCATAAAGTCCGGTCTTTTATAAATTTCATTTTCCCGGCGTTAGAAATATTAAATGTTAATATACAAATCATTATCTTATTTCAAACAATAAATATTGTACCTGTGTTGGCAACAGTCCTCAACAAATTAAATTTTTCTTAAAAGTATTTATCAATCATTAGCCTATGTCAAATTGAAATATTCATGATATTTGGGATAAATGGAAAACTAGATGCATCTATCTAACTTGTGGGAAAATAATTGGGAAGTCATATTAAAATTAATGTCAATAAACGTATTTATGACATGGAAATACCCACTAAAATCGACAAATAAAACTGACAACACTGTGTAAGTGCGATCTAAGAGGATCATAGAATATCCTACGGTTATGACAGACGAACCTAGTTAAATAACATCCACAACTCCAAAAAAAAAATGTATTCTATAAGAATAATTGTATTACATTTTGTGTAGGTGTTTACGAGGAATGAATTATATGGAGAGGAAGGAAGATAGCTGATATATTTACTTATCCTTGTTCTTCTTAAGACACTCTCTCTACATACACTCTACAGACTGGCTTACAAACTTCTACATGTAATCGACGACAACCGGGAGGCTTCATTTTTATATCAGAATCTACGACACGTAATGTTCAGACTTGTATTACAAACATGAAATTGATTTTTGATACTTATAAAATAATCAAAAATGAAATCGTTCCGGATTAAAATGAAGTGATAAAGTCCCGAGTACATAAAATGCATTACTGCCAAGCGTCAAATGTCAGTGTAATATAGTATAATAATAAGAAAGGAGAGGAGTGCATGATAACTTCTAGTAGAATGAGATATACAGCAGGATATACCAAATGGGATCACAAACGCAGTGTTGACATCTTGAAGGAACAACCTGTAGAACCGGTCACTGAACGCATACAGTACATAGATACCAGGACAATTGGATGAATCATTTGCGACGAATGAGTTCAGATAGGGTTCCCAAGGCCATGCTTGGTTATTGGGCCGTCCAAGAAAGCGCTGGATTAATCACTGAGATCGTAACAGGCCTATAGGCATAAAGTTGGTTAGATGAAGAAGAAGAAGAAAATATATTATGAGTGGGAATTATTAAAATAAACATTTAATATCACTAAATTAATTTAAAGGTCAACACACACACACACACACACACTCACTCACACTATTGAGTAACACTAAGAAATTAGGACTGAAAGAAAATATCAACAAAACTAAATATATGTTGCTTTTATTGATTTTGAGAAGGCATTTGATCGTGTTGATAGAGATAAGTTATGGAAAATAGTGGAAATACATGGCTACCCCGCAAAATTAATTTATATGATAAAAAGTTTGTATGTAAAGTCACAAATTATAATAAATATAGGCACATCAACGACCGAAGCTATTTTAATAAATAGAGGTATAAGACAATGGTGTAGTTTATCACCTACAAGTTTTAATTTATATATCAATGACATCATCCAAAATTGGAAAAGTATTGTTAATATAGGTATAAGAATGGACCATTTTAAAATATTAAATGTTTTAATGTTTAATGACGATATGATTATTATTCAAGAAAATGAAAATAATTTTCAGCACTCTTTACATCAATTAAATCAGCTATGCCAAGAATATGATTTTAAAATATCAAAGGAAAGAACGAAAATAATGGCATTTTGGGGAAGTGAACATATAAGATCAAAAATCATAATAGACAACAAACCTCTGGAACAAGTAACAAATTTGAATTATTTGGGTTGTAATTTTACTATAAACACAAAATCTGAAAGAGACGTAAATGTGAAACTGTCAAGACTTCAAATGATATATGGAACTATACAGAGAACATTACAGAACAAAACAAGAAGAAATACTAGATTGAAGTTTTATGAAACATTGGCAATTCCTGAATTACTTCATGGGAGTGAAACTTGGGTAATGACAAAAAAAATACAAAGTAGAATACAGAGCGTAGAAATTAACTTCCTTAGAAGAACAAAAGGCTACACAAGATTGGATCGGTTAAAGAATGAAGATATAAGAACAGAGTTAAATATATATCCACTGAATGATAAAATCAGAGGATATAATAGAGAAATAGTTTAGATATGTACAAAGAATGAATGTAACAAGATTATTATCAAAGCAGCATTTAACTACAGGCCAAGAGGTTCAAGGAATGTAGGAAGGCCAGTGAAAAGATGGACAGAACAACTGTGAGGCGGAACAGGCAATTTGCCTAGCCCGTGAAGAGAAGAAGAAGAAGACTAAATATATGGTCACACATAGAAATACAGAAATATAAAATAATGGAAATGGACAACAAATAACAAATGAGGGAAGTTTTGAGGAGGAGGCTGAATTCAAATACCTAGGAACGGTGATCACAAATAAGAATGACATGCACAAAGAAATTAAACATAGGCTCAATCCTGGAAATGCGTGTTATTATGCATTACAGCGACTCTTGACGTCCCAAATCCTTTCAAAAAACGTTAAACCGAAAATACATAAAACTATTATTGAATCAGTTATATTATATGGATGCGAAACATGGACTCTTACTTTGAGGGAGGAAAAGAGAATACGATATTTGAGAATAAAGTTCTTAGGAACATTTATGGACCATAGACAGATAAACAGACAGGTGAATGGAGAAGACTACTTATCAATGAACTACATGGTCTCTATAGGAAGCCAGATATAATAACAGTTAAGTCTCGTAGACTGCGATGGGCAGGTCATGTGGCACGACTGGGGAATCAAAGACGTTCATAGCTTCTTGTGGGAAAACCAGAGGCAAAACGCCCAGTTGGTAGACCATGAATGAGGTGGGAGAATAATATTACTACTAGCTAATACCCGACGTGTGCTGCTACACATAAATAAATGATAATGTGTTTTGTGTCTAGTTGAATAAGTAAAAGGGAAAATAATTATAAATTTGCATTATTCTATTTCCAAATTACCTTTCATACAATCCAAATAGTAGATAAAATTGCATTTTCCAAAATTTAATATTCAAGTAATCACTCTAAGTAAAGCCATATCGTAATTGTATTTAGATACAACGTGCTCATTACCCGACGTTGCCCGGGAATCTACGTATTCCTATGTGATTGGCATCAATGAGCGGAAACACAAAATTTGTTATAAAAGAATACCCTACGTGCGCTGCTACGCTTGCCCGGGAATTTACTTATCCCGATCTTCTTGGCATCAATGAAAGACAAAAATGGTTATTGCGAGTTATCCTAAAAGATAAACATGTTCTGTCGCGGACTTTTTTGTAGAGTTTTTTGAGATATTCAATTCTGTATACATTAATTTTTGTATATGTTATGGTTTAGGCAGCGTAACCTATTTAATCGTCAAAATAGGGACTTTATTTCACGTTTTTACTATAAAGGGTGATTTTTAGGGGCGAAAAGGTTGTGTATTACAACTATCTTATAGCTTATGTTCATCTCGGAAATCTCCTGAACATTTTGCAAAAAGCCCCATCACAATTGGATCAACGGTATGGCCGCGCATAAAGTACGAACAAACAAACAAACATTCATTTTTATATATTAGATGATTTGAGGGAAGTAGATTATACAGGAAATGATTGGAAAACAATAGTTCAGGATAGGCATGTATGGAGAGCTTATGTCCGCGCGGCCATGAACCTACGGGTTCGATAGTGCCAGTGAGTAAGTAAGTAAATTAATTATTGATGTTGCTATCCCTACATATTCCTCTGTTATACTTTTGATTAATTGACCATACCTAACCTGAGATAATTAATCCGGAGCAATATATTAAAAAATTAATCCCAACTAGTCCAGCAACAAGGACCCCACATCCGTCCTCTCTCACAGTAGGTCAGGTCGAACGAATTGGAGTTTATCTCGTAACATACTCAGTGCAAAGTATTTAACTGTGGCACATAGCTACTAGACATTAGTTAGAAATTTTCCGAGGTATTTAATGGAAACAAACTCGCTTTTTTACTCAGGTCGTCAGTAGACTCATAATTTCAACTTCAAGGTGTAAAAAAGAAACATTGTTATTGTATAATTATTTTTATTGAACTAATTTAATATCATCATCATCTACCATCACGGTTTGATTTGTTCCGGCTCCTTATTATAGTTGCTCACTCCATATGTTAATTGATCGTCCACGACTTCTATGTCCTTGTGGATTATAGTTTAATATCGTATTAGGTAATACTTGGAAGGAAGAAGAAGAAAAATAATATTGATAATAACTACTTCTCTCCTCGCATAGATTTAAAAGAAAATATAATCATACAGACTAAACAGTTGTAGTAAAAACCGTCGCAGAATTCATAGTTAGTATATATTTATCTACCTATAGATTCAGTGGAAATTATGAGTTATTAAATTAAGTACCAATTTCAATTAATTCTGTGGAACTAAATAAGCTTGTTATTTCTGAAAAGTTGTTTTCCGATAACTTTTTAAATCTAAAATATGGGAGAAGAAGAGTATACCTATTCGCAAGTATATACAATTATTTTTATCAATAATTGTATAATTAAAATATTTTTCTCCAATAAAATAAATTAAATATAAAAAAGTTTTACTAAATTTGAATTAAAAGTAAATAGAAAATATTGGTGTACTAATTAAACACGCTTTGCCGATTTTACACAAATATTAGGAATAATAAATAATACATTAAAAACCAAATTAGTACAAAAATCCACAAGAATAAAAATATATAATACTAGCGTACCCGGCAGACGTTGTCCTGCCCGAACGTTCAATTCTCATGTCATGGGCGGACGATAAAAATATGTTACCTTTTTTACCATAAAATTCAGAAATTAGGACATAATTAGATATTATTAAATAAGTTCACAAGAAAACCTCTTACAGCCTTCTGTTGTGGCTCAATAAGTGTGAATGATGACGTCACATAGTCATGAACATTAGAATTGTACCCTCCTTTGCAGATAAGCTAAGAACCGTCATATAACAATTATATTAGGGTAAAAAAAAAGATAAATTGATGAGAGTGAGTCAAAAGTTTTTTTTGTTTTTTTTTTTTCAGCTAGATTTCATTTCTGACCCATACTGGCCGACATTCCATAAGAAAAAATTTTCCCCCGTAGAGACTCGAACCAGCGTAAGACCCGTAGCTCTACGCCAAGACTTCTTGCCTTAACCACTCGACTACGGCGCGAGACTCTTGGTATCAATGAAAGACTAAAATGGTTATTGTGAGTTATCCGTAAGAGATAAGGGACTCTTCGTATCAATGAAAGACAAAAATGGTTTTTGTGAGTTATCCGTAAAAGATAAACATATGCTGTCGCGGACTTTTTTGTAGAGCTTTTCGAGATATTCAATTCTGTGTACATTAAGTTTGTGTATTTCGTATGGTTTAGGCAGCATAAGCCATTTAAGCGTCCAAAGGGCTACTTTTTTCACGTTTTCCACTAGAAAGGGCGATTTTTAAGGGTGTAGGAGTTGAGTATTACACCTCTCTTATAGCCTATGTTCATCCCGGGAATCTCCTGAACATTTTGCAAAAAACTCCATCACAATTGGATCAACGGTATGGCCGCGCATAAAGTACGAACAAACAAATATACAAACAAACAAACATTAATTTTTATATACAAGATTTTAGCATTACCTTCCCTTTTGTACGGAAGTGAGATTTGGACATTAATAAAAAGAGACAGGAGCATAATCAAAGCAACGGAAATGAATACAGGATACAGTCTTTTAGATCGAAAAAATAATGAAGAAATTTTATGGCAATTAGAAGTAGAATGAGTATAATAAAAACTCAACAGATATAAATTAAAATGGCTGGACCACGTAAAAAGAATGGATAATTACAAAATTACAAAATGGTGATGCAATATAAACCCAAAGGACGTCGTAGATCAGGAAGACCTCTTGAAAGACTGCTAGATGAGGCCGAAACAGGTCTACAAAGGCCTAATTCGTGAAGGATGATGATGATAATGATAATATCTTCTGTTTCTAATTATTTCTCGAAAAGGGTTGAGCTTATTTCCGTGCGGCCATGAATCTACGGGTTCGATAGTGCCAGTGAGTGAGTAAGTAAGTAAGTAAATTAATTATTGGTATCGTTATCCCTACATATTCCTCTGTTATACTTTTGATTAATTGTCCATGCCTAACCTGAGATAACTAATCCGGAGCAATATATTAAAAAATTAATCCCAACTAGTCCAGCAACAAGGACCCCACATCCGTCCTCTCTCACAGTAGGACAGGTCAAAGACTTGGAGTTGATCTCGTAATATACTCAGTGCAAAGTATTTAACTGTGGCACGTAGCTACAAGACATTAGTCAGAAATTCTCCGAGGTATTTGGAAACAAACTCGCTTTTTTACTCAGATCGTCAGTAGACTCATAAATTTGAGAAGGAGACGGAGAAAAGAGTAATGTGTTAGAGGGGAAAGCATTTCTCTTGCTGACCTGCACTTTCACCCTTTCACCTACAATGCGAAGAAATTGTACAAGACAGACTAATATTTCAACAAAAGGGAAAACATTTTGTTAAAATGTCCAATGCTCAGATTTACTTTACCTACCTAAGGTGTTACAAAGTTGAAAGTTTGAAACGAAATGGACAAAAAGTCATATCTCTAAAGACCGATTTATTTGACATTCTTCAACAGTAAATTACCCATACGATTAAATCCACGTGTTCTATATAAATCAGTCCATGAATCTTTGAAGATATCATCCTCATCTTCTGTTCATTCTGTTAAGAGAGAATGACGACCATAATTTATATAAAAATATATACTTTTTCTGAATGACTATTTAACTCATGCCCCAAATGGGAGTCAATGACCAATCACATTTCAATGAGTTTTAATTTAAAACCATCACAGTCTTTTTCACCTTGATCTTATCAGTTTAATTCTATCATATCACAATCAAGCTCCTCCTTTTTAACATTCTGAATAGGTCAGAGCATTATTTTGCAGTGAGTGACTCTCTACGAAATACGGCTACGAGATTGTATATATAGTGCGGAATGTAAACAGATACTGCTTGCGGAATACAGCACAAAAACATTCGTAGTAATTGATTATACCACAATAAAAAGAAACCACTGTTTGTTCTTTCTTAACCGTATTATTTCCCAGGAAGTTAAGTTCCATAAAAATATAATGTACATCATAGAACATCAGAAATTAATTAATAACTTACAATGTTAGTTACTAATTTTTTTTCTCCACTAGGGTGAATTCTTACAATATTGCGATCCTTTGGCAATAAATAATATGTTCTGGTTGCAGTGATGAACAAATGAAGTAAAACAAACGTTTCTCATTTGTTTTCAAACATCGCCGTTTACATTAAATATGTACATATTTTAAAATAACTATATTTAAATAATGATTTGTGAGTAAACAGCTTAATTGTATTCATTAAATAGTCCTAACAAATGCCACTCTTGATTTCCGAATTCTCTAGATATATTCACCCCTCACTTCGTGAGTCGATGAATTCATCGATAATTTGGATATCACTCGTGGCATTACTTATGATGAAATGGAACATTTGAAGTAATGAACAACATTGGCAATTAGATGGTTATAATTATTTATAATTATTGAAAATTAGTTTTTGAGATGAGTTGAAGAGAAGTTGAAGCTCGAATTTCGAGACGAATTCCTAAAATATTTTCAATACATTCGGCTATATCTTTGGAGCTCTATACAAGATATAGACTTAGAAAATTATTATAAAGAACTGTGGACGGACAAACAAAATAAAGAAGAAATAACACTCGTAGAAACAAAAGAACAATATGCATAAGTAGATGAATTAGTGATGCCAAAAATGATAGAAATATTAAAGAAATGAAAAATAATAAAGCATGCGGTATAGACAATATAAACATAGAATTGATAAAAAATGTCCCAAAGAATTTTGAAGAAAGATTAACAAAATGCTATAACAAATGATGGAAACAAAATACCAGAGAAATGGAAAATTGGAAAAATAATCTGAATATTTTAAAAAAAGCCGATAAAAGCAGAAAACTATAGGGGCATAAGCTAACTATGTGCAGCATACAAAATATATGCAAAAATGGTCAACCAAAGATTAACAACTATAGTAGACGCAATAATATCAGATGAGCAGCCAGGTTTTAGGAAAGGATGAACCTGCACGACAACGTATTCACTTTAAAACAAATAATATAGGAGCGAAGAGAATTCAACTTAGAGACGCACTTCCTCTTTATAGATTATAATAAGGCCTTTGATAAAGTGTCTAGACCAAAATTATGGAACATATTAAGTGAAAAAGGAATTCTACACTTGGTAGCAGTAATTAAGAAAATGTAAGAGAAAAAAAAATCAAAGGAAACCAATACATATAACAGGAGGAGTTAGACAAGTTTGTCTACTATCAACCACCCTTTTTAACATTTATTTCGACGACATGACAAGATCATGGAAGCAAATGACGACTGGAGGAATTAACTTAGGAAATATAGTAATAAAAACAGTAGCCTTTGCAGATGACCAGATTTTAATAGCAAAAACAGAGGACGAAATACAAAGAATGCTATACAATCTAAATGAAATATCAAAAAAATACAACAAGGAAATATCCTCACAAAAATAAAAAAATGGTCTTCAAAGGCTCTCATCCAGTTCGGACAAAGATAATATTAGAAAATAAACCAATACAACAAGTGGTAAGATTGGTAAGATATAACTTCCTAGGTTGCGAAATATCATACACAGCGGAAACAGATATAAATAACAAACTAAATAAGTTTAATTATGTAACAGGAACACTAAAAAGAACTTTGAAAAATAAAGCCAGGAAAGACTCTATAATGAAATTATACAAGACAATGGCAGTGCCTATTATTACTTATGGAACCGAAACATGGAATGTGACAGCACAATAATCTGCCAGAATGCAAGCTGCTGAAATGAGATTCCTCAGACCAATAGCAGGATATCAAAGAACAGACAAAAAAAACATAACACAGAAATAAGACAACTAAAAGTAGAGGAATTAAACACAACAATAGAGAAATACAGAACAAACTGGAAAGAACACTTGGCAAGAATGACTGAGAATAGAATACCATAAGTACTGATGTTATCAACTATTTGTTTAAATTAATATGTTTTACTGGTTAACAATCAATTTTTTATTTTTAAAATTATAAATAAATGTTGCCATGATTTATTCATACCTTATTGAATGTGATTCCGTTCAAGTGAATATTACAGTGCATAGTACTGTAACATTCTATTTTCCGGCATTTTGTAAAATAGTGAAGTACTGAAATGAGAAATAAATGTATTTACGGATTCGTACTCCAAGCCAAATCACCTAATGGATCTTCAATGACAATTACATTGAGGCATTTATATGGAATTAAAGAAACTGTTCTTTCATATGTCAGTTATCAAGTTTGATAATATGGATATTTTTCACTTCACAATAATATTAAGGTTGTGTGTAAGTTGATGGGTTAGTTACCTATGGAAAAATAGGTCCTCATACTGTAAGAGTCCACCGCTGTGGTCTCGAGGTAGCGTGCTGCCTTGTCACGCAGCGGGCCCGGGTTCGATCCCCGGTCGGGACAGTTTTCCTGGGTGAGGATTTTATCGGGGTTTTTCCTCACCTGTAAGACAAATGTCAGGAAAACTTCAAGGCCCAAACTGTCCCCGAAATCATATGGCCATCATCATCATCATCCTTCACCGGTGTGGAAAGCAACTGGAAACTACCACACCTACAATTCCCTACTAAAGCTGCAAAGCATGGCATGAAAATGCTATGATTGCAGTGAAGGATCTGCCCTCGGGCAGAATTACTATGGATGGATAGGTGGATACCGTAATATTATAATAAATCCAATCAGGATTATACAACAAGCTGTTAGCAGTAGAAATGGATTTTTGGAGGCGATCGACAAGAATTTCAAGAAAGGATAATAAGGTCAGAAACAGCACAATAAGGGAAATTATGCAAGTTGAAAAAAATATATATTAGGAAAAATAGAAGAAAAACGTTTGAAATGGTATGGATACCTCATAAGAATGGATGAAGAGGGAATACCAAAGAAGATCCATAACTGGAAAGCTAATGGAAGAAGTGGAAGAGGCAGGCCTAGAGAACGATGGATGGATGGATGGATGGATGCAGTGAAGAGAAGTATGGAAGCCAGAGATTTGAGGGAAGAAGATGCTTTAGACAGGAACCTCTGGCGAGAAATCACTTTGGGTTGAAGGAGAAACACTGCATTATGGAATATTCCTAATTCTTTAAAAAAAATCAGAGTTATCAGAGTTATATGGAACAATTGTCATTTTAAGGAAACATTAATGAAATGCTAAGAGTGTATAATGTGCAATTCGATGAGAATAGATAAAAATAAAGCAAATGCATAATATAGTTTATAATTGTGTAAAACGATGTTATTAACGAAGTATCAGTTGCCTAAAATTATGTTTTTAAATGTTTCAATGTTCTTAAATGTTTAAGTTGGCAATGAGATTTTGTTATAGTTTCTAGAATGTGACTCAAAATCGGCATGAAACATACTAAATGTATATATCTGTGCTATTCTCATTATTTATAAGTCAATACTAATAAAATTCATATCGAATTACGTTGAGGAGAATAGTCATAAGATAAAAATTAAAAATGTACCTGTTGGCAGATGCCGTCGTCCTCAACTGTCTTAAAATAATGTATTTAAAGAAATATTGTTTGGAGATCTTTCGGAAGTTAACTTTCATCACCAGCAGGATTCGTACGCGCTACTATTACTCGACAACATTAACTTTCAATGCGGAAAAACTGAACTAAAATAATGTGGTAGTGGTGCGTAGGTGTTGGAGGTAGTAGACCCTTGACGAAGTTTGCAGTGACAATGTTTATTATCCGTCAGTTGTGGATAGTCAGTTGCTAGTGACAATGTCAAGTGCGAAAGTTAGACCCTATACGATTCATCGTATTCAGAGTATGTACACATTTAAGCCTGACAGACAGTAGTTGGAAACCAGTGCTCATTTAATTTCTCTGTACGTCACATTATCCGGAAACCCGTAGGCATACAAACTCCGAAGATCTTTCATTAACATCACTTCCTATTTCAAGTAGGCCTACCGCTTTATTTTCCACTGATTATATCACTTGCCCAGTCATTCGCTTGTACCAACGGTGGAAGGGGACACTTTCCCCATCTTCACCACTAGCGACATTACTTCCCCTCACCGGCTAAAAAGTTAACGCGTCGAGTAATAGTTGTTGTATTTTAGACGCTGTAGACGTTGAATGGTCTTCATGTGTCGCCAGTAGCATCATCATCTTCATGGTAGGCCGTCGGCCTGTTCCGCTCTCAGAATTCATCCTCACATCGTCTTGTAGGACGTCCCACACCTCCATAGCCTTGAGGCTGGTACAGCAGTGCTTGTTTTATAAGCCTAGAAGAGTCCATTCTTAATATGTCCATGCCATTTTTGTTTATACTTTTCTATTTTTTTTCATTTAGATGAAAGATTTTGAGTTCTTGCATAATTGTCTCAGTAGCAATGTGGTCTCTTAGAGTATAACCTGTAACGTATCTGAGGAACCTCATCTCTGATGTTTCTAGGAATCTTCTGCCTGATCTATTAATGGCCCAATTCCCTGATCCATATGTCACAATGGGAACTGTTATTACCTTATAAAACTTTAGCATTGTTTCTTGTATTGTTTTTGTTTGTAGTGTTCTTTTAATAGTCCCACACATACTTTGAAAGTTATAATTTTTTCATGTATATCATTTTTTCCAATTGTAAGATATGTGACATCCTAAATATTTAAAACTCTGTACTTGTTCGATAATTTTCATCGTTCAAAACTATTTTTGATCGAACTGCATATTTTCCCCGAAAGGCACTGATTTTGTTTTTTCTTCGTTGAAATCTTGACATTATATTTCTCCATGATTTTCTTGAGTAGTAGTGTGGCTATTTGTAATTGATTTTCTGATTCTGCACATATGATCTGATCGTCTGCAAAAATAATTGTGTCTACAATGGTAGTTCCTAGTTTAAAATGTTTACTTAGCTGTGTTTGCCATTCTGTGATAGCTGCGTCCAAATATATATTAAATAAAGTCGAAAAAACATCCAACTAATAATTCTTTAAATACATTATGTTAAGATACTTGAAGACGATGGCACTTGGCAACGGGTACATTTTTATGGTGTTTTTTATTTTTATGTTAAACTTATAAGTCGGCTTATTGAAATAAATAAAAAATTATATTTATTTATTTATTTATTTATTTATTTATTTATTTATTTAACCGAATGATATTTTGAATAGATGTGAAGCTGTAATTCAATCGGGAAGCTCCCTCAAATCAATTACAAGAAAAAACATACTGAATAATATATTTAGAAAGTACATGCATATCGATACTAGTAAAATTCATGCATATGTTGAAATTAATTTTACTTGTTGTAGACCTGGGTTAGTGATAATGTTTCCGATATTTCGCCGAAAAATACACTTGGCATCCATCCATGACGGAAAACTTTTTTTTTTTTATTCAATACCATCTTCACTTCTCGCAACTGGAATTCCCTACCACAAGAAATAAGTTTCTGCCGGACATTGGCATCTTTTAAAAGAAATCTAAATTAACAGTTGCTCTAACCTCGACTTCATTATTACCCAGTGTAAGGTATATATATTAATTGGTGTTTCTCGTATAATTTATCATATTTATATTATTATTATTATTATTATATTATTATTATTATTATTATTATTATTATTATTATTATTATTATCGTAAGTATTGTTATTATCCTATAAAATATTGTTTGTACATGAAATTTACATTGCTACATTTAATGTATCTTTAACTGTTTATAATTAGTATAGTGTATATCTATATTTGTCAAATATTCATTTGTATTTGTGCTGGTTGAGTGGAGAGAAGGCCTTGTGGCCTTAACTCTGCCAGAATAAATAAAGCATTATTATTATTATTATTATTATTATTATTATTATTATTATTATTATTATTATTATATTACTAATGCCCCAGGTTGAGATTTCGACATTTCTAGTGGTCTCTCCTGGCATTGTCTTAATTTTAACCCATTTCTGAAGTTGAAGCGCCTAGAAGGCGAAGTTACGTTGCCCCGATGATATGATGAGTGATAAATGATAATGAAGCGCCAGGAGAGTTCTTAACCTAATCTTAACCTAAATTCCAGACCATGGGTAACCACAGGAATGATTCGCTTTAAAGAAAAAATCCTATGGTTTGTCCGGGAATCGAACCCGGGACCTCATGAACAGAAACGCTGAACACTAGCCCAAGAGGCTATTCGCGACGGAAAACTTATGCCACATATTCACAGCTTTCAAAGCCGAAAAAAATATAATTCAATATTGTAAAGTCGAATGTAAAAATGTTTTGTTAAGCTTAATTATTATTTGTTTTCAACTATTACAAAACAAAATTAAAACAGTTTAGTGTATAATTTTGTATATAAATGAATAACGACAACAAATAATACGTTCAGCAGCATATTGTTTACGGAGTTGAATAATAGTAAATAAAACTATTACAATAGATTTCTATTACGCATATAGGGCCCACTCCAGAGAGGAAGATAAAGGATTAAATGCGACTTCAATATGAAATATAATGGATTTGAAACACGTCAAACAAATGAGAACTTTTAATTAAAATAGTAACTAATGTTTCTATTTAATTTTGTTTGTGATGACAATGTATTTCATAAAAGGGTTTTAAATAAATATTTGGCATTATCAATCAAATTGTATTCGTTAAAAAAATAATTACATTTTAAAAGTTGCTATTTTTTACATTAATCTCACATATACCATTTCAGGAACGCACATTTTTTTTTTTTTTTTACTTTTACAACTGGTAAAGCATCGATAAGTTCGTTCTGATTCAAATGTAGGATAACGAATAGTATCACAAACAAAAATTGATGTAAATTATTATTTTTTCCACACGTTTATGTCAGGATGATTATAACTTAGCTTCTTTAAAAAATGGTTAGGGAACTCCCGCTATGGAGCAACCGTGTCTTCACGAGGGGTATATACATGCATACATACATATCTTTGGTGCTTTTTGGCACAATTTTTGCCAAATCACTGATAGAACAATAAGTAAGATTTTTTTATATAATGGTATAACATTGGCGGATCCGTGGCGCATTACGTTATATGCTTGCCTCTCACGGCGGAGGGTTTCCGACATCGAGTCTCGGTCACTCCATGTGGTTTCGAGGTGGACGAAACGGAGCTTGGGAGGTCTTTCTCGGGGGTTTGTCCAGTTTTCCCTTGTCACATGTTCATTTCTCCATTCTCATCTCATTTATTTCGTTCAGCCTCCCCTGTGATGGTGCGTCAGACCGTGGTCGGCCGGCGTCCTTATCATTCACAGAGCTCTATATAAGGGGCTTGATTTCATCTCATCACTCGACTGGACACGAATTGACGATATTTATAATATCATAAATTCCAAGCACAAACCTCTAAAAGATACTTTCAATATTCACACTCAGTGGTTCGTATTAAACATTTGATACTTCAGAATAGATTTAAGAATCCGTCAAATCACTATTCATGAAAACTTTACAATAATGCAATTTATGGACAACGTATATTTTTTTACGTAACTTTTTCCTTCAGCACACGAACAAATAACGAGAAACTAAAGAAAATACTTGTAGAAGTATCTTTACTTTTAAGATATCTGAAATAGTACGAGAGCCAGAAATATTATATATATATAAACCCGCTAAAAGCCTGTCTTAAGCCAGATTGGAAAAGGGAAGAGGGGGAGGAGTAAGAACTTCGTTAAAAAAACTGGGTTCAGCTCGCCCAGCAGAGAGTACCCAGTATGGGCCCTTTATCTGGGGTACAGATACTAATACTTGCAGTTCGTCATTGGTTTGACATGGGCTAGTGGAAAAGAAACAACGATAAAAAAAATATCTGGTTCTCCAAGTTGGAAGTTGATGCAACAGACCTGCTCTCTGTTCATCATAATAACAATGCTAAAAAGCCTAAATTATAAATTAAAGCCAAAAGAAACTTTCAGAAGTTAAAGGGCCATACATACATTTTTCAGTAGGGTTGAGAAACACAAACGAGCACAGAAAGGAATCTCAATCATGATTAAGAAGAAATTCAAGAAATGTATAACTACTTGGGAGGTCATATATATTAAGTCCACCGCTGTGGTCTCGAGGTAGCGTGCTGCCTTGTCACGCAGCGGGCCCGGGTTCGATCCCAAGTCGGGGCAGTTTTTCTGGGTGAGGTTTTTATCGGGGTTTTTCCTCACCTGTAAGACAAATGTCAGGAAAACTTTAAGGCCCAAACGGTCCCCGAAATCATTTGGCCATCATCCTTATCACTATCATCCTTACCATTATCATTATCATCATCATCCTTCACCGGTGTGGAAAGCAACGGGAAGCTACCACACCTACACAATTCCCTAGTAAAGCTGCAAGCATAGCATGAAAATGCTATGATTGCAGTGAAGGACCTGCCTTCGGGCAGAATTACTATGGATGGATATATATTAAAACCAATATAAATATATTTGGAAAAAGTTGCCATTCTAGGAATAGGCCCATATTGATTTACTCAAGATGAAACACCTAAAAAATAACATGAGTTTAATGGAAATCTGAATAAAGTAATAAACTAAATTGTGAAATCAAGATAAATCATTATGATGAGAGATTTTAATGGTAGAACTGGTACCAGATCTGGAAGTGAAGTGGTGGGTTCTTTTGGAAAGGCGAAAATATACGATAACGATGAAAGACTAATAGAAATATGTGAGCAGTATTAATTAAACATTACAAATGGATTTTAATACCACAAAGATATTCATAAATATACAATATATCAGGAGACTTTGCAGCAGAGATCAATAATAGATTATATTAATGTTGGAAAAAATACGGATACAAAAATACAATGTGTTAGAGTGTGATAGTGATCAAAATTAGGTAATTTGTTTCATGTTTTAATAATAATGAGGATAAGAAAGGAAATTAGAGGAAACAGAAATTATGAACACAGCTCTATGTAATACTCAGTTGTTAAAGGACGATAGTACAGTGTGTCCCATTCAAACCTCCCACATTTTAATTAACCATAACTAAACAAAGTACGCCGAATTATGAAATGAAGCCGGTATTAAACGAAACGGAAACTCAAAGAATTTTCATTGCCACACATTAAAACACCTCTATATGTGCACCATTAGTTGCACGAACAATATCAAGTCTGTATTCAATTTCGTGCCACGTTCCGTCCAACATGTCCATTGGTACTGTTGCAATTGTGTCAAGGATACGGGTTCGTAAATCATGAACATCTTGTACTGGAGTCGCAAACATACGGTCTTTTATATACCCCCAGAGGAAGAAGTCCAGAGGAGAGATGTCAGGCGAACGTGGTGGCCAGCAAATTGGTCCGCCGCCGCCAATCTACCTATCTAGGAAGAATTCTTTGAGTGAATTCCTAACATCCACGCTCCAGTGTGGAGAGCTCCATCTTGCTGAAAGATTACTTGGGGCTGCAGATCAGCTACTGGGGGGTACAAGAACTCTTCCAACATGTCTTGGTATACCGGGTCAGTAAACATTGAAAATCCGCATGTAAATTATACATATATATATATATGATATGAAAAGAAAAAAGAATGCTTGAGTCGGGATTTGAACTCGAGTCTCTAAAGTCTGTACCTTTAGCGCTCTAAACAACTGAGCTACCCAAGAATTCCAAGACAAACATACAATTTTCTTATACATGTAGTATTCTCAATTCACACAAGAGGTAGCGGAAATATCATTCAACTGCCAGATGGCAGTTGAATGATATTTCCGCTACCTCTTGTGTGAATTGAGAATACTACATGTATAAGAAAATTGTATGTTTTGTCTTGGAATTCTTGGGTAGCTCAGTTGGTTAGAGCGCTAAAGGTACAGACTTTAGAGACTCGAGTTCAAATCCCGACTCAAGCATTCTTTTTTCTTTTCATATCATATTTGCCTTCATTGCCAAATGTCAAAAATATATTTATAATATATATATAAACAAAAAATAAACTACCGACATCCTCATCACACCACTATCCCCTGGATTCGTTCTGAATACCGTAATGGACTGAAACGACATATGACTCATTGCCAATGGTGGATCCATGGACGATCCTGACGAGTGATAGTCGACACGTGAGTGACGCTAACCATTCAGCCACCTAAAATAGAATACAGTTTTCCCGAGAGGATCTCAGAGCGAACGTCTGAACCTCGCACTACGTCAGAAGACATCGCGCCAGTCGAGAAGGAGTTGGTCCTAGAGATCGTGGGTATTTCTACCCAGAGTTTTCAAGTACGTCATTTTGGGTCTGGATTCCCAAAGGATGTATGACGATGAAGTAGATATCGGACGCCGGATACTCATTTCGGGCAAGATGAAGTGCTAACCAAAGACGCGCGGGCCAAAGGTCAGTCATCATGAGACTGACCTTTAAGAAGAATTATGTGATTCCAGCTGGATCCGCGACACTGGTGACGTCGCGGGAGGAAGAAAGACTCCGACTAGACGTGCAGCTGAAAGCCAAAAGAAATCCCCCATCTGAAATGTATGTGGCCATATCCTGAGATTGGATGGAGGAGAGCTACAACCAACAAGCCAACTCACTGGATTCAACAAGGGTCAATTGATGTGGCCATATCTCTCGATCTAACCGAAAGAAAATCATTGTAGCTGCAGCGTTTCTCGAACGGTCTATACCGAGGACTAATGATGAGGTCTATCGGATCCAATGTAAGGCTCGAGAAGCATTTCCCAAACTTTTCAACTTGCGACAGACGACAGGCGTTACTTGAATTCACGTGGCACTCTCATTCATCTTATACATTATCTCAATTAAAATTAATAGTTTATATTACTTTTATGTTTGTGATGTAAATGTAATTATAATTTAATGAGAAAACTATTACAATGTAATATAAGCACAATGATTCACATTTTCTAAATTTGCTTTTATGGGCTATGTAACTCATGCCCCAAAGGGGAATCAATGACCAATCACATTTGAATGATTTTTTATTTACAACCAATCACACTCGTGTTCGCCGAGAATTTACCAACTAAAGTTTATCATAATAAAGAAAGCACCTCCTTTTTTAACATTCTGATTAGGTCATAGCATTATTTTGCAGTGACTGACTCTCTAAGAAATACGGCTACCAGACTGTATAAATAATGCATGAATATCAACACATAGCGCATGCGGGAGTTATTATAAAAACATTTGTAGCAATTGATTATACCCACCAAAAAAAAAAAGAAACCACTGTTTGCACTTTCTTAAATACATTTTTTCCCACGTAATAACATTCCAGAAAAATATAATTGTCATATTTACATCATAGTACTAAAGAAATGAATTAATATACAGTTTGATGCCTTTCATTTTTTCTCCACTAAGTGTATTCTTACAACATTGCGTTCCTTTGCCAATAAATAATATGATCTGGTTGCAATGATGAACAAAAGAAGCAAATGAAGCGTACCAATCGCTTCTCATTTGTTTTCAAATATCGCCGTTTACATTAAATATATAAATATTTTAAAAATAACTATATTTAAATAATGATTTGTGAGTAAACAGCTTAATTTATTCGTTAAATAGTCCTAACAAATGCCACTCTTGATTTCCAGATTCTCTAGATAATTTGTAAATCACTCGTGTCATTACTTATGATAACATATTTTGCAAGTTACTATTTGTCAATAATAATAATCATCATCATGGTAGGCCGTCGGCCTGTTCCGCTCTCAGAATTCATCTTCCCATCCTCTTCTAGGACGTCCCACATTTCTATAGCCGTGAGGTTGGTACAACAATGCTTGTTTTGTTAGCCTAGAAGAGTTCATTCTCTGCCATCTCTCGCCGACATTATTTAATATATATTTGGACGCAGCTGTCACAGAATGTAAAACACAGCTAAGTATTAATTTTTAAACTAGGAACTACCATTGCAGACACAATTATGTTTGCATACGATCAGGTCTTATGTGCACAATCAGAAAATCAATTACAAAAAGCCACACTACTGCTCAAGAAAACCATGGAGAAATATAATCTCAAGATTTCAACTTAATAAAACAAAACCAATGGCCTTTCGGGGAAAATATGCAGTTCGATCAATAATAGTTTTGAACGATGAAATTATCGAATAAGTACAGAGTTTCAAATATTTACGATGTCACACATCTTACAATTTGGAAAATGATATACATGAAAAAATTAAATTTAAAAGTATGTGTGGGACTATTAAAAGGACACTACAAACAAAAACAATAAAAGAAACAATGCTAAAGTTTTATAAGGTAATGACAGTTCCCATTGTGATATATGTATCAGAGAATTGGGCTATGAATAGATCAGACAGAATATTTACTAGACACATCAGAGATGTAGTTCCTCAGATACGTTGCAGAATATACTCTAAGAGACCACATTCCTAGTGAAACAATTAGGGAAGAACTCAAAATCTTTCATCTAAATGAAAAAATACAAAACTATAAACAAAAATGCCATGAACATTTGTCAATAATAATTTTGTAAATTAATGAATTAATGTTAAAATTGTTCAATAATAATTCAAATACGTTGCCGCAGCAGCAAAATGAATGTGAAACTTGAGCTTGCTGTGATTCCGAATTTTTTAATTTGTGGCCAAATAGCTGATAGAAACATCTTCATATCGTCTTAAAGGGTTAACAGTCGTATTACACTTCACTGTGTTCATTGCAGAAAATCCTGCTTTAACAAAATAAGAAGTAGAATTGGGAAGGAGAACTTTCACAGCCTTTGTAGAAATAGTCGTATATTCTTTCTGTAGAGAAATTCGGAATGGTAGTCTTGCGTTGAGTGAGTGTTGGTCATTCCTCTCTACCAATTAATTTTCTTCACAGACATTTAATTCTGCTGACTGATGTACAGATCAGGCAAATGGACCCCTCGTCCAGTAAAATGATGTCTATTTAAAAGTAGTAAAACATTTATCAACAATTGTACACAATAAAGACAAACTGTCTAAATTTTAGTTTTGAGAGACTTTGTGTCAATTGTATAGTACTTCTTAAGTTCAAACACCTCGCACGTATTATGATTTTTAATTGTGTCTAACCAAAATAATAGTTTTTTTTAAATGAGCAATTTATCACTTGTGGTAAGAATATTTTAGCTTTTCCCTAGCATGATTTTGTTCAGTGCATTTATTGTTTGGAATATGTAGGCAAGAATATCATATTTATTACACAAACAATCATCACCAACCAAGTCGGCATATTCACTTCCTTCACAAAAAATGAATACAAGAAGTTCACTTAATAAAATCTTGACAATACATGACTGCGAGATAACTGTCTGATTTCTGTTTGATTAAGCAGATTAGTGTATTTGGAATTCATTGTAGATCATAGATCTCAAAATAATCTTCTTTTTAAAGGTCATGTTTTTATGTAATTAATCACATTTAACACTTGATTTAATAATACTTCTGCATGTTCAGGAACAAGTTGACATTGAAGCAAGTGCTTCGCTATGGAGAAACCAATGTGTAAATATTATTTCCGAGTTATTCTGCTTTGTTAAGGCAAAAAAAAACATTTTATAGAACCTGTCATAGAAGGCGTGCCATCTGTGCAAATGTTCAACCAAGATTTCTGTGACAAAGGTGCTTCATAAAAACAATCACTTACTAAATAAAATCATGTTATTTGAGAGAGTGATTTACAAAACAAAAGCAGTTATATGAGGCTTCCAATCGTGATTGAATCTGACAAATGCTATCAATTGGGCTTCATTTGTGACGTCAGTTGACTTCTCCATCCACATACAAAAATATTCATCTTGTTTAAGTAATTCTATACTTTGAGATTCGATATTTTTAGACATATCTTGAATGCGTACACTAATATTAATTTCTGAAATGGATTGTTTTAAACTTTTTATTAAATGTTTATGAAACGTTTTTATAATTTCGAGTCATGCAGTTAAAAGTACAGACTCAGCTGTTACGTGCAACAATATATTTACAGCAATTATTTCAGCCACAGCAGAACTGTGCTTCTATTTCATCACTTATATTTAATATATATATATATATATATATATAAATTACGTGTCACGTTGTTTGTCCGCGATGGAATCCTAAACTACTGAACCGATTTTAATAAAATTTTGTACACTGTGTGCTGTTTGATCCAACTTGAGACCTAGGGTTGTTTATAACTAAATGTGTAATCGCATTATTTTTATTGCAAATAATTAGTTTATTATTTAACAAAGAGATATAATTATCTGTGAATTCCATACGATTCTAACAGATGACGGTGCAAGGTAATTGGTTTAACCAGGTGTCTGTGCTTTTTGTTGAAACCGCGAATTTAAATTGAATTACAATATTAATATTTCATAATTTAAGTGTGTTCAGTGTTTATTTTATTTTCAACATATTGATAATAATATTAATTTCGTGTATAAGTATTAGTTTTAAGTAATCTGGCTGAAAGACAGCAACTTAATTTAATTTAACTGGACCGAGAAGGGACATTGAACAGTATGGCGAATCAGTTCTAGAGACCATGAATGATAAGATATCAAGTGAATTTCCGCAAATTGGTATAGGCTTATGTGACATAAATCTTACATTTAAAAAGAACGTCAATTTAAAAACATATGAAGGTCCTAAGGAACGGAATAACAAAACTGTAAGTAAGTCTGTTAGTTATAATAATATGCATAATATTACAGAAACAATCTCCATACCTGAATTAAATGAAAAACAATATGACTATAATACATGAAAAGATGATATTACTATACAGAGACTTCTTGATGATGATGAGAATCCAAACTGCCAACAAGTTCGTAGAAAAAAACGAAAGTATAATGAAACCAGCAAGCCTGCTCAAAATATTCCATCAATAAATGTATATAATCCTTATGATACACTTATGGATGATACTGAGAATGCAGACAACAAAAATTAATCTCAATCAACAAAACCATACGGAAAAATTAACGTAAAAATAGTTAAAGGCGATACGAAGTTCGCCGTGCCATCTAGTGTATGTATATATATATATATATATATATATATATATATATATATATATATATATCCACCGCTGTGGTTTCGAGGTAGCGTGCTGCCTTATCATGCAGCGGGCCCGGGTTCGATTCCCGGTAGGGACAGGCTCCTGGGTGAGGTTTTTTTGGAGTTTTTCCTCACCTGTAAGACAAATGTCGAGAAACGTAGGGCACAACGGTGCCCAAAATCATCCGGCCATCACCATCATCCTTATCATTATCATCATCATCCTTCACCAGTGTGAAAAGCAACGGGAAACTACTACACCTATAATTCCCTAGTAAAGCTGCAAAAATAGCATGAAAATGCTATGACTGCAGTGAAGGACCTGCCCTCGGGCAGAATTACTATGGATGAATGGATGGATATCTTTATATTTACATTTATGCTTTATTTAAGGGTTGATAGCTTTAATTGTAATGTTTTCGTAGCATACCAGCAGCACATTCACAGTACACGGTTAAAAAACGCTAGGCTAGAGGGGAGATAATGGTGGTTCACTAGGATCGACTGACGACATACAGAGAAGCTGTTCGGTACGAGCATACTTGAGGAGAGAGAAATGTCACCCATTGTTGGACCGGCTTTTTAATTTCTCGTGCGATGGAGGGAATATAATCTCACCTTATAAAGTAGAAGGGGATTTGTGGGTTGATAAGTCATGAGGTGGAGGTGCCCGCTGGGAGCTTTCCAGATGCGTCCTATTTTGATGAAACGAGCTCTCGAAATTTCGGTTCGAGAGATATCAAGACTTTGCTTCCAGATGGCTCCGATTTTCATACAAAAAGGAATTTGAGTTGGTGGTCAGTCAATCGTGGTCTAACAGGGGATGGGTGCGCTGTGATCTGAGAATGATGATAGTGTTGGGAACTGAGAACATCTGCAAGTTTAAAAAATTAACTATAAGAATATGTTTAGAGACACTCATAGGAGAATAATATTGTAACTGCTTGTTAAATGAATAATGTGAGAAATAAATAAAAATAATAATACTTGAAATGTTTGTGTAAACTAGCGTGAAGCGAAATTAAAAAAATTCTGTCTGTACCAAAAGTAACCGCGATTAATGACAATGATTTATTAAATATTCCTTCGTTGGCTAAAAGAAATTTGGCACATACATTAAGTACATACCATACACTCATCAGATTTTAAAATGTAAGTGCGATAAAAATGTCTTCTTTTAGAACGTTCACCTATGATCTATCTATCATCTTAAAATATTATGCTGAATTCAGTATAACCTGACATATGTTTTTAGATGAGATCAATCTACTTAACCTGGGGTATCGAGGTACACCAGGCTGATGCAGGTAGTTAAGTGAACTGATAGAGAGCTGTAATATGTTAATGCCAGATACTGTCGACCGCAAACACTCTCTGGATAGTAGTACACCGCCATGGTATATTTTATGCATTCACTGTCCAAGTAAATGATCCGACTTTATCGGCTTTTGTGGGCTAAGTTCACCGCCCAAACTTTACAAGAGTAATTAATCATCGAGAAGACTGTCGATTGTCTTAACAAACTCTTCCTCTAGAAGGCCTAGCAATCGATTTACGTGTACCATTGTTCTTATCTTTAATCATATTGACAACCACGGGACCTATATGAACTATTCTTGATATAATAATAATAGTGGTGTATTTAGCAAAAGTTTTTCTTCTATTTTTCCTAATATTATTTTTTTCAACCTGCATAATTTCCCTTATTGTGTTGTTTCCGACTTTATCCCTAATTGAAATTCTTGTCGATAGGCTCCAAAAATCCAAATCATCTGCTAACAGTTTGTTGCCTTGTTTTCTACTTACTGCCCAGGTTTCGGACCCATATAATAAAATGTTTTTTTAACAGAACTTGAAATATAGTTTTCTTCGTTCTGTATATTATATTTATATTCCAAGGCACTGAGTTCAACATTACAATGATTGTCCTTCCATCAGTTATTCTTCTTTCAATTTCTGTAGTTGAATTCTCACTTTTATCTAAAAAAGATCCTAAATATTTAAAATTTTTAACATTACGTATTCTTCCTGAATTACATTTTAGCTTATCTGTTGTATCCAATGAAAATAAATAAATAATAATAATAATAATAATAATAATAATAATAATAATAATAATAATAATAATGTGTTATTGATTCTGGAAGAGTTAAGAAGATACTGTAAGTCCTATTATTCCAATTAACCAACACTAATATACTAAATATATATTGGAACTATTTTATTTTTAATTTGGTTTTCTAATAAAGCGTGTTGTTTTAGTTTTTTTAACTTATATTAATTTTCTTAATTAATGTTTAATTGTTTGTCATAAACCGGAATCCCATGAAAATTTAGTTGCTTACAATATTGTTAGTGAGTAGGCTCGAATATAATTATATATTTTTAAATTATAATTATCTAACACTATTAGAATATTTTTTATTATTTTAATATAGATAAATAGTTACAGTTAATCGTATCCTTCTCATATTTTTTGGATAAATTACAATGTGGTAAGTTTACAAAGTTGTCATTAATATTTTTTAGAATAAGGTAAAAATATAAATATCTTCTAATTCGATACTACTGTAGTATGAGTTAACGTAATACTCTTCTACAAAAAATCCTCCGGGCCGGATTTGAATCAGCGACCTATGGATGACTGAAATTATATACCATTACAATCCACCAACTGAGCTACCAGAGGATATAATATTAATTTCTTACGATGGACTAAAAAGTCGGTAAGTCCGCAACCTATTATACCGGTCTTTATTTTTTTGATATCCAGGATCTTAGAAACAAATCATGAAATTATTGTATTGTTATTGATCCTTTACAAGTATACAAAGTTTCAAGTCGATCCAATGTTCCTAAGTGGGTGAAAATCGTGTTGAAAGATTCCGTTACATAGATAGACAGAAATAGGTCAAGCCAATATAAAGCTCTGGATCAGAGATTCCGTTATTGCAAACTGGCCATGGACGCCGATGTTTTCAGGACATAAACATTCTGATTAAGTTTCATTTGTCTCAATGTAAGCATTAATATTTTGAAGTTGTAAATTGTTGTAAGAATTCGCAGTTTTTTTTTTCAATACTCTTAAAGTGTAGATTTATATTTACTTATGTGTACAGTTAGTCCGTAATGTCCCTCTTCACTTCTACAATGCTTTAATAGAATTTGCAACATAGTAATGGACAAACTGAGACAATCTCTATACATCCAGCCTATCAGATAATTGTAAGTTTTATGTTCAGAAGAAAGGGATTGTTACGGGTATTTACAGTTTCAATTGTATTTTGTATTTCATTAAATAGGCGAGTTTTAACCCATTGGAGACACGTTTAAAGTGCCTAGCATGTTCACTGGGAACCCATTTAAATCTCCGGCTGCGCTGGACTTTAAATACACAACTCTGTTCTATCACTTATGATTTCAGATATTTTGTTTACCCCTGAATTTCTTTTAGTATCTTGTACTTTTACGAATAGCAAAGGAATGTGGCCTACCTGCTACCCTCTTTTGTGCATTGTAAACCGTTATGTTTTGTTATTTTCAAGGCTGTGAAAGTTGACAAACAATTCAGAAACCATCTTTTTGTAAAAGTTCTCGGACATTGCCTTGAAAGTAAACACAAATCATATGTTCAAACAAGACCGAAAAAAATAACAAACGCAATATAATACTGTACATAATAAAAATAAATATATGAAATAAAATAAGCATAGACCTATACATTATAAATCAGGAAACGTTCTTCGTATATTCTTTAATTATCATAGTTATATATCGACCTGTAAATTATAAAATACTATAGATAAAAACTGGACGAAACTCACCTAATATTTCTACCATCAGTAGCATGCACGGTTACGTTGTCACTGTATATTATTTCATCGTCCGAATCTTCGTTCCATAATAATTCACTACAATCACTGTCACATAATATTTCATCCACTACTTCACTTAGTTTCTCAAAAGCAATACGTTCTCTCCTATTTACGCACATATTGCAAAAAAAAAATTAATTTTAAAACTATGAATTTTAACAAATAAGCACTGAATTTATATTCACTTATATTTTACCGTAATAAATGCCTACAACTATAGTCTACTATTCTATAAATAATAACTAAAATAACTATACAATACACTAGGCCTCTATACATATTTACTTTACATAAACAAACAACACATTTTACTGATGGTGAACCGAAAATGTAAACCACTAAAGAAACCTAACGTCTTACAGTGGGGGTTATAACACAACAACGAGTCTACCTCGTTGTGGGGCTGTTTGTACTTTCTACCTGCTCACGAGGGAGACTCGTTAAAAGTCTCCAATGGGTTAACTATTTCCGGGAACAAAGTGAATCACGTGTATCCTAAATCTCTATATCACAGTAGTTCATTCAAAGGTACACGACTATCACATATTGAATGTCAAAGAACTGTCATAAAGGAATCCGGATTAATGGACTCTTTGGTATTCAAATGAAGCTTTCAGGAGATATTTCAACAACCTGCGAGTATTTCTTCTACTTCAGCATCCATATTTTCCGCACAATACACAGGGGTTCAAATCACTGATAGAAAATGAAAACCGCACAAAACTCAATTAAAATTATGGATGCATATTTTCAATAAATGTAGATTATTTATTTAAGTGATCGCTGCGACATAGGGGTGATATCGATGCCTCGGATGCAACCAATTCACGGACGATCCCTGGTCGGGAAATATTTACAGATGAGTTTCTACGGAGTTTTTACTCACCATTAAGACTAATGGAATTGAAAAAAATCCCGAAAGACCAACTCCATCCACAATAATTCTGCCCAGGGCAGGTCTTTTCACTGCAATCATAGCATTTTCATGCTTTGCTTTGCAGCTTTACTAGGGAAATATAGGTGTGATAGCTTCTCGTTGCTTTCCACACCGGTGCAGGACGATGATGATAATAATAAGGATGATGATTATGGTCGGATAATTTTCGTGGACCATTGGGTCCTGACATTTGTCTTACAGGTGAGGAGAAATCTCGAAATAAAAACTCACCCAGCGGGCTCTTCCGCCGGGAATCGAACCCGGGCCCGCTGCGTGACAAGGCAGCACGTTACCATGAGACCAACAGCGGTGGACAAATACCAACTGTACTTCATTTATATAATATTGGCCCTTTTTAAGTATGGAGTGCCTTGTCTTAATTTTATTATAGTCTCTTAGTTGGCCCCGCAATGGGTTGAACATGTGGCGCGAATAGGGAATGAAATGGGTGTATTGAAGTTTGTTGTGGAGAAAACCAGAGTGAAACGCCCAGTTGGTAGACCAAGAATAAGGTTGGAGAATAACATTAACCATGATTTGAGGGAAGTGGATTATAGAGTGAATGAGTGGAAAACATTAGCCCTGGATATGGATGTATGAAGAACATATGTCCTAGCGGCCATAAACCTATGGGTTCGACAGTGCCAGTGAGTTGGTTAGTTAGATAGTTACAGTTGGCCCCGGCATTGAGCTTTCAGTAATATTCATGGAAGCCCTACATGCTCATTTGTGGACAAAAATGTGAGTGAGAATGAAAAATCCTCTCCCGTCAGATCGTGTCCCTATAAGGTCCGTGAGTCGCAGGACACATAATACAGTATGATATAAGGGACAAGGGCAACTGAAGCACAGAGGTAGAGAGAAAGAGAGAGAGATAAAAGTATTTATAATTTAAAACCTTAAAGAAAATATCTGTTTATAGGAGAAGAAATGGAATATATAAATTTCAATAATGGAGAAGAACTAAAACCTAGTATTGAATGCACTTATTTAGGTACAAAATTATACCATGCAGGCGATAACACAGTGGAAATTAAAAATAGAATCACACAAACAAAACAAGCTATAAATGCTTTAAACTCTGTTTGGTGGAGCAAGAATACTACAAAAAATAAAAAAATAGAAATATATCAAACCATAATTCCGAACATTTTAACATATGGTGCTGAAGATTGACAAATTCCTGCCAGTGATATTAAAAGAATTTTAATTACAGAAATGGATGTTTTAAGAAGATCAGCTGAAAATTCTAGAATGGATAGAATACGAAATAAAGAAGTAAAGGAAATTATGGGAGTGCAAGAGGAGCCGGACATCATAGATATTATAGAAAAGGAAAGATTACAGTGTTATGGCCATGTCAAAAGAATGCCAGAGCAAAGATTTCCTAAAATTGTTATGGAATGGATCCCAATGGAAAGGAGGAAGAGAGGTAGATCGAAGAAAATTTGGATAGAACGTGTACAAGTGGCTATGAATATCAGAGGATTGGAGGAAGATCAATAGATGGACAGAGACGAATGGCGTTTGGTTTCCGGAAGACGCGGCAGCTGCCATGATACCCGATGATGATGATGATGATGATGATGAAATATTAAAATGTCAAAATCATTAATTATTTAGGACATTTTTGATTATGCCTAATTTTGATCTATTCCTCAATACGTTGGTTATGATTGTATTGAAAATTAGAATTAACATTAACATTAATATCGATCACGACACAACACTGAATAAATTGATTAACACTTCAACTACTTTAACATAATTGTTTAATGTACCTACGTCATTAGTAATCAATTTTAAACCTATTACAAACCCGCTCCTCTCATTCTAATGAAAGTTATAAATGCGAAAACATTAGACAAATCCGGTTTGGGTCGCCATATTACATATACATTTTAATGAAGATATCCTTGTGAAAGTTAAAATCCAGCCAAATCCTCCTATTTTTATTTTCTCGTGTCTAAGTTACGTTCTCTGTAATGAGCGCCCACTAATGACTGTTTCATTACATTCGATAGATCGATACTAACAATCTGCACTCGCCTACAAATTTATAGATCTGAAAGTACATACCGTGATCAATGTGGACGTTGTATGAACAATTCACACAGTAAAGCACTTTAACTCATAGCAGTTTACAAGTGGTTTCATTTAGTTTTATTTTTAATCTAATTTCTCTTTATATTCAGCATCAATTGATAAATCACCAAATATAGCGTTCAAAATAAGTCTAAATATTTTTCAACTAATCGCTTAAATACAGAGTGTTCAATTTATCTTTGAACCGAGTGAACACTGATGGAATATCTAAAAACTTTTAATATAAAACAAATGATCGCAAATGGACGCTTCGACTGCATGGTATCATTAAAACGATTGTCAGTTTCCGTGTATTAAAATGATGTTATAGGATTTCACTGAAAAAATATTTTAAAACAATAACTCGAGTTAAAAGCAGATTTTTTGAACACAGCCGTTGGTACATCACAAAGCTACTCTGGAAGAAATTTCAGTTCAAGGTGAGTAACGACATGTAACTGTTCACAGTTTCCTTGTTAGTAACATTTTTGTACTAATGAAAGACGAGGTGAATGGAGAGACTACCTAACTACCTAAATGTGAGCTACATGATCTGTATGAAAGAAGGGTTTCGAAGCCCCTTTAAGAAAACCGGGGAATGTACACCCAGCAGGGTAATTATCAGGTGGGAGAAAAATATTAACAATGATTTGAAGAAGGTAAATTATATAGGGGATGTTGGAAAACATTAGTTCAGAATAGGGATGTATGGAGAGCTTATGTTAGCGCTGAGTTAGTTAGTTTGTAAGTAGCTCATCACGTAAGAAAAGTAGAGTTCATCAGCATTGAAGAGGTATTCCTCCTTATTGGGATATTTAAGGCAATTAGGCCTGCTAGGCACCGTAGATAAATAAATTAACAATAAAAAAAATTTAAAGTATCATAATGAAATCTATGATTTGATATTGCAGGATATACAAAGTTTAATATAAATAAGTGCCACCATACTCGTATTTGGCTTCTTTTTTCTTTTTCCGACCACTTTCGAAGCAATTACTCCATATTCAGTATTTTCTCGACCGTTGTTCTTCGTGGTGATCCATAGCTTCGTCCTATATATCTTGATACAGCAATGAACCTCCAAATCAAATCATATTCCCCGGGAATTTCAAAACATTAATATATCTCCATTCTTTTTTTTTCTGTAGACTTATCCCCAAACCGTGAGCTATTTAGTTTTTTCTAATTGTTTCAGCAATTAGGTTCTTTCTTTTCAATTTTATATTTTTCTAACCAAGCGTGATGGGCTATTGCTGACTTTTATACACTTCCCAATTTTTAACATTCATAAGATGTTCCATTAACTTGGTTTTCAAATTTCTTTTTATTTTCCCTTTGTAGATTTTGTTACAATCCCCACATTTTATCTGATAAATGCCTCATTTATTTTCTTCTTCCATATTATCATTTTTCTTGAATTAGATTATTATATTCAAACCAAAGTAACTTTTCGGTGCCAATCTCACGTTTTGAATTTTTTTAACTTGGGAGCATTAACTATGATTTGAGGGAAGTAGATTATACAGGGAATGATTGGAAAGCATTAGCTCAGGATAGGGATGTATGGAGAGCTTATGTCCGCGCGGCCATGAACCTTCGGGTTCGATAGTGCCAGTGAGTTAGTTAGTTAGTTAGTCAGTTTATTAAAAACTGCCTCTTTATGGCTAATTTGATTAAATCCTGAAGCTTTAATATAATTATCTGTTTGTGTCTTATTTTTATATATTCCAATTCTATATTGTTATTATTATTATTGTTATTATTATTGTTATTATTATTATTATTATTATTATTATTATTATTATTACTATTATTATTATTATTATTATTTTCAATTCTTATCAAAACGGCCGCGGTGGACTAGTGGGCATGCTCCTTGCCTCCAGTCCCGAGGGTCGCGGGTTCAAACCCAGCCGGGGTCGATGAATTTTTGTAGGATGGAAGAATCCAAGGAGCAAGTCCTCCGGGAGGGACTTTAAGCCGTGGGTCCCGAGACTGAAGATTTTCAGGCTTGTAAAAGATCCTTAAGCCTGAATCAAAAGGCCTCTAAGCAAACTTTACCGAATTTTCCCGTCCTAATACTACCTTGGTTTCCTAGATGTCAGTATGAGGCGGAACGCTGACCACTCAAATGACATCTATAAGAAAACAAGTGTAACTAAATTAGTATGGTTCGAATTTTTCCATGTAGGGGGAGAGCGCCTAAATCTCTGTTAAGGGAAACATGGGCTTACAACAAATCAAATTTAAATATTTATCTTCAGTTTCCATTGACGACTTTATACTATGACTTTAAATGTTCAAATAAGTTTAGAGTATTTTCTACATGTTTGTGACTCACAATATCAATTAGGCTATATCGACATTTATGTAACATAAATTAAAAATTAAAGGGTGTCAACCAATTATCTTTTGTTCATAATTTCCCATAAGTATATAGCTAAAAATGGGGACAAGGGGTCCTTCATGGAAATATAAGAATTTTCCATTATACTTGAAAAACATTTGTTCAATGCATAATCTGGTTAATATTATATATTCTTCTATACTTTATTTTCCTACCTAGTTTTGTCCAACAATTTATCTACAATGTCCATAGTATTTTTCTCTAGGAATTCTCGAAAACGACGAAACAACAACAAAAACAACTAATATGTCTGATTAATCAAGGTGAATATTTTCTAATTTTTCTACCAATTGACATGAACACTATTGATATGATTTCAAATCCTGTCTTTTTTTAAATCAGCACTTAACCGTTTAGATATATGATATATGGGTTGAGGGCTATAGTAACAGCATTGGGTCATCCACATCTCATATATATTAATTGTCAAGTGCTGAATTTAAAACAAATGTCTGGATTTAAATTCCTATTAATAGAGTTCATACCAATTGTTAGAAAGATTAGAAAGGATATGCCTAGACAGATTAGTTTATTTTGTTGTTTCCGAGCATCCCCAGAAAAAACAATATGGAACTTTTACATAAATGGCTGGACAAAAATAAGATAAAGTATAGAATAATAAAAAAATATTAACCAGATTATGTATTGAATAAATTTTTTCACATATAATGCAAAATTCTTAGGCTTTTCTATAGGGACATCCTGTCCCCATTTTAGCTATATATGTTTGTGGGAAAGTTTGAACAAAAGGTAATTAATGGACACACTTATATTTTTAAATTTTATTTTAGATATGTTCATATAATTCTTATTGTGAATCACAAACATGTTGGGGATGGTTAAAAATATATGAACATTCAGAGTAATACCATGACGTTCACTATGGAAACTGAGAACAACAGACAAATATAATTTTAGATCTAAATTTAATAAGAAATGAAGAAAAAAATAAGATAGAATTTTGAATATACAGAAAGAAAACAAACACAGATAATTATATTAAAGCCTCAGGGAGAAATCAAATTGCTCGCAAAGAGGTAGTTTTCAATAGTCTGACACATAGATTATTAAACATACCCATGAGCAAAGACAATTATAATAAAGAAAAAGAATTCATAATTAACGTAGCTACAGAGAACAGACTTGAAGAAAACATGGAACACAGAAAAATAAATAACTTCAAAAGACAAAAATTAATCAATGAAAATACATTTCAAAAAGAAAAAGAAGAAAATATAAAATTCAAGAAGTTTACATATGTTCCCATGAAACATCATACGTTTTAAAAAAAAATCAGTAAGTTCAGCATGAGATTGGCACCGAAAAAAATTACTTTCGCCTGAATAGAATAATCAAATCCAAGAAAAATTGGAAAATGGAACAAGAAAATAAATCGGGTATTAATCATAAATAATGCCACGAGTGATTTCCAAATTATCGATAAATTCAAGATGTCACGAAGTAACGAGTGAATTTATTTAGAGGATTTGGAAATCAAGAGAGGCATTTGTTAGGACTATTTAACGAATAAAATTAAGCTGTTTACTGACAAATAATTATTTAAATAAAGTTATTTTAAAATATGTATTTATTTAATTAAACGGCGATGTTTGAAAAATGAGAAACGTTTGGTTATGTTTCATTTGTGCATCTACTGCATCTAGATTATATTACACATTGCCAAATAGGATGGGAATATTGTAAGAATGCACCCTACTGAAGAAAAAGAAAACTCATAAAATTGTATATTATAACCAACATTATGGGTTATTAATTATCTTTAGGAAACAATCCAGTTAAAGAATTATTTAAAAACATAATTATTGAACACGCAATCATTAAATGTATAGTTCGAAGGAATCTGTTCATTATTTACTATATTCAACGAAGGCCTATTTGTTGGAGAGTCAGTCACTGCAAGATAATGGTACGACCTGTTCAGAATATTAAAAATGGGAAGCTATATTTATTTTGGTATACAGAATTCGATAAATATCGGGGTGAAACACGACTGTTAATGGTTATAAAACAAAATTAATTGAAACGTGATTGGCCATTGACTCCCATTCGGGGTATGAGATAAAATGTAGGGATTGTGATAACATCTATGTATGCACAGTATAAGTCTGTTGATAACAAAAATAAATTTCAAAACCAGAATGAAAGAACATCTTAGGAATGTTAAAAATGGAAAGTAGAAAAATCTACAGTAGCCACTCACGCTTGGTCAGAAAAAAAAGTTAAAATACAGGCTAAATGAATAAAACAAACAGAAAAATCTAAAGAATTTATAATTTGGGAGAAAAATATAGCCTATATTAGAAAAAGTAATGAGGAATTAATTAATTTTGAAATTCCCGAGAAATGTGGTTTAATTTGGAGATTCATCGCTCTATCAAGAGATAGAGAAAAATCTGTGTATCGCCACGACAGAACAACGGGTCGAGAAAATAGTGAAGATGGAGTAATTGCTCCGAAACCAGTCGAAAAAGAAGATAAAATATGAGATGAGGTGATTTATCTATTAATATTAAATTTTTTAACACCTAATAAGGTTACTTCCCACTAATTTTATACAACGTTTATCGAAATGTAAATTTATAGCAATAATTGTTTATAAGTTCCATAGGAATAGATAAAAATAAATATAATAAAAAACTATAGCCTATATATATGTGTGTGTGTGTTTTCATTATTTATGAAATGAAACTAATTTTTATTTCTGAAAATATAGTAGAATTTTTTTTATGAAATATGCACTGAAAATCCAGTAACTGAAATTGTGAAATATAAAATAGAAGAAAGTGGTGTTTGAGTAGGAATAGATCAATAAAATGTAGATGCGTAATTTTGGAAATTACTGTTTTACAGTTACGAGATTTATAATGTTAAATTATCATAACTAATGTGTATACGAGTATATGTACAGTATACGCCTACAAGGAATAATTATAATAAATATATCTTAAGAAGCAGATTTTGGAAAATGTATCAGTTCTATGCGATCCAATACTCTCTGAAGTGCCTGCCTCTTTATCAGTCACTGATCCCCAACCAAGCATAAATATTGTGCTTTTAGCTTCAAAGTTTCGATTTTCCGTTGAACTGGGGCGAACATTTTAGCTCTCGGTAACTTGGAATCGAAAGTCAATCAACAGAACAATGAATGTACAGATCTATTTTATAGACCGAACATTGTTTACTCACTCACTCCAAGCGCGAAAGACATTGAAGGCCCTATGCCTATGCTGGTCTCACGTCCACATGTGTTATTCACAGAAGTAGACGATCATAAGCCAGTGTAGGGGTGACATGTGGTCAGCATGTCTGGTCCCCCAGCCGTTATAGCTGGTCTTCTCAACCTGGAGTCACTACTTATTGTAGCTACGCAAATACCTCACTATGCTGGGTAGCACCGGTCCCATACTGGCCGAAATTCGGTCCCGTGGCTCTGCGCCAAGGCTTCTTGCCTTAACCACTCGGCTACGGCGCGGGACAAATATTATTCAATACGTAAATAGCAGATGTAATTATCATATGTTTTCGACTTTTAATGGTAACATTACGACAGCTGGGGCCTATAGTTTTGCTTGGAAATTAGACATCGTTGGATCTGCTCCTTCTCCGTGTCAGAGGTTTGTATTTACTTCCTAAAGAAGAACGTTAACTCTTCCTCGTATTAAACACATGTGTATTCAATTGTAAACAGTTTTATTTTGCAACATACATCTTAATTTGTCCAAACGTGTTTAAACAATAAGAATGAGTGTAATTAAACGTAAGGTGAAGGTTTAAACATCAAATCTCGATTTCACAAAAAACAAACAACCAAAATGGTATGGTCATGTAAAAAGAATTACAGAAGATATATTTCCATGAAAAATACTAGTGTGGGTGCCAATTGATAGAAGAAGAAGAGGTAGTCCAAAAATAACGCTGATTAGTATGGTGTTTTAAATATCAAGAGGGGAAAAGCATTGGAGACCAAGATTAGAATCACAGAGAGATGTGCAAATGAGACAATAGATTAATTGGGTACAGGAAAATGATGTGAAACCTACTAAGTAAATACATTTTATGTTTACACACTTCTTTATCACTTACCCTTTCTACTTGAGTTTTTAAATTCTGTGCTGAGACCTAACAAAAATGCCTATTCCTTTTATTTGATTGATGTATCACTGCAAAGTTTTCCATCTCTTCCTTCATGGCATCAGTAACATCCTCTATCCATCTTTTTCCTCTCTTTTATTAGAAGACACGTTTACTTTTCTACTTAAATATAGGCCTACTAATACTTTTAGATGTTTGAAGGAATTTGTCAATTAAAATAGGCTAATTTTATCGCTAATATTAAATGTTGATGAGTGATAAATTCTAACTTAAACCACACAATTTTTTAGTATAAATTGTAATTTCACAAAATTATAAATTACCTGAAGAAATTACTAACACAAAATCAAATCGATATTATATACCTTCCATATATACTATTATACATGATTTTGAGTTGTCCTGCAAAATATTTATCTGATATGGTCTTCTTAAAACTGCAATCCGTTTTTTCCTATCACATACGGTACCACTTTTTTTTCAATAACTACTTCTATTTATAATATGTTTTAAATGTAGTTCTGTGTACAGCTATTAACTCATTTGAAGAAAATACGTAAAAAAACTGGGTTAATATTCAAACATAATAGATTAATAAATAACAGTGGTCAGATATTAATTATGATTAAATGCGTTATGGATAGTATTAACTTGCAGTTAATAATAATATAAAGTTGATAAGACGAAAAGTAAGAGAGTGCATTTTATTATATCTCACATCGAGAAAAATTGATACGTGATGGAGGAAAGTCGAGTTGATAAATAAATTGAGTATGGTGAATTAGGCCTATTCACATATTAGAATACTAAACCCAGTCGTAAAGTTAAATTTGCCTACAAGCGTTATTTATCATAGTGAATTTTGAAAAAGTTTTCAGTTTTATCTCTTATAGGCCTAACAGAGACACGACTTTCAAATATTTTTTTTTAAATCGATGTAGCCGTTGAGTAAATAAGCTGCCATTTTCATAAAATCTGCACAAATATTCGTTTAGTAAAAAAATCTGTATTTGAGTACTGTTGTGGTCTCGAATTAATATTATTATTTTAATTGTTTTTTTTTCGGTAGAATTAAATATCCCAATTAAAGCGTTCTGGATTCTTCCCAACTGTAAGCAAAATATCAAGAAATTTGGAAAACAATTCACAGAAAATATTTGATCTGATAATTAGCATCAATTAATTCATAAAACATTGATTAAAAAACAGAGTCATCTAGTATAAAAAAATCATCGCCATTCCATCGCACACTACTGATAGCTGTAATTTAAATATCCTATCCAAACATACAAAATTGATCAATGGCATGAGAAAACGACGAATTTCATAGAACAGACATAGCAACTGTCCCCATAGAAAAGTTGTGTTATATCAATTGCTGTTAATATGGTTGTAATAAAAAATAATACAATATTCAGTATGATAATGCCACAACATAACTTATCAGCGAGAACATTATAATCTTTATAGAAATTCTGGAAACAACATGGCTCACTATACTAAACCGAAATATGAAAGTTGAATATCTTCTCTTCCGATAATCAAACTGTAGAAGGCTCCAGCGCTCACTCGTGCGCCATGGAGCAGACCGGAATGTGATAACTCAAGCAGATAAAAATCTATATTACAGAGAGATTCCAAAGGAAGAGAGACTATTTCCTTGTAAAATCTTTTCGCAATTCATAGCAATGGTTTCGCGGCTTTAACTTTAGAGTGAAATCAACAGATCTATGTTCATTTTTTTGTTCAGCTACAACCCCATTGTGAATAACATTCGCTTGGAATCCTCACTCACCTGTACATTCACAAACTTCCGATAATTTCTATCTTCTACCTGAAAAAACGTTTCAGTCACCGAGCGAATTTTCTCAGGCGGTAGCCTTAAGATTCCTATTCTGGAGGTCCCGGGTTCAATCCCGGTGCCCACCAAAGTGACTGTGGATTTTGGCTGTTTTTTTAATCGTCAAACCAAATGATGGAGAGCAATAGCATTACCATTTTACATAGAAATTGTCCCTAAAACTAATATTACATATTATTATCATACAAGTAACAAAAATATATTCTGTAGCTTAAATACTACCTGCAGTTGTAATCGAGATATTCAAAGAGCAGCAGTTGCGGAATTCTTGAATCTAAAGGAAGAGTAATCGAATACCAATTTGTTGCAGCGTTTCTTCCATAAATTTGGTTTTTCAAACCTTCGTTCAAGCGCATAGTTCAAGGTTGATTTTTTTCATCCTAATTTATCAATGACAGGTTTAATTCTAGATAAAGACAGATCCAATATAGAGCGTAAGGTATCAGTACAATTTCGGAAGGAGTTCCTCACGTACACATGTTGAACTAAACATTGTAACAATACGGCCTGCAAATCTCTCAAGTGTTTTCCTATCATTCCCCGTGAAATATAATAATGATGATGATGATGATAATAATAATAATAATAATAATAATAATAATAATAATAATAATAATAATAATAATAATAATAATAATAATAATATTGCTTTGCACCGGGGAGCGGAACGGGTCAACAGGCCCATACCTTGAAGATGATAATAATAATAATAATAATAATAATAATAATAATAATAATACTTTATTTATTCTGGCAGAGTTAAGGCCATAAGGCCCTCTCTTCCACTCAACCAGCACAAATACAAATAAATATTCGACAAATATACATATACACTGTACTAATTATAAACAGTTAAAGATACAATAAATGTAGCAATGTAAATGTCATGTACAAACAACATTTCATAGGGTAATAACAATAATGATACGATAATAATAGTAATAATAATAATAATAATATAAATATGATACATTATACGGGAAACACCAATTAATATATATATCTTACACTGGATAATAATGAAGTCGAGTTTAGAGCAAATATAAATTTAGATTTCTTTTAAAAGATGTCAATGTCCGGCAGCCCCTTATTTCTTGTGGTAGGGAATTCCAGTTGCGAGAAGTGGAGATGGTATATGACATGGAGTGATGTGATGTCCTATGTTGCGGTATATTAAGTAAGAGACTATGATGATGATAGCAATAATAATAATAATACGAGTAATAATAATAATACCATATGCAATTATTACTAATTAATTATATTTAACTGAAGTTACGTAAAGCACATTAATATATTATTGCTAATTATGCGTGAAACTTTATCATTTCCATGCTATTCAGAATGTATTTCATCAATTAAAAATGGATTTCATCAATTTCGAAAATTAATTGTGTGTAACACTTTGTCCTTGAGGCAATCGTCTAATTGGGAAAGTTGTATATAATAAAAAAAAATTAACTGAAATGTCGTCTGGTGTTACAATGTCGCAAGTAGCACAACCGTCGAGAACACAATACATACTCGGTATTTTTTCCATTCTTACGAATGTTTATCTAGTGTTAGGTTAGTCATAATTGAAAGAAACTGGCTGCCGATTTGTATTGTCATTCATCTTATAAACAAAAATTCAGGTGTAGGGATGGGTATTGTAGTATATAACTTGATATAATTATGTGTTTACTTATTACGTATTAGTGAGGAAAAAGTTTCACCCTTCATTTTAAAATATTTAGTTTATATATGTGAAGTCCAGCGATGGTGGGCAATAATAATAATAATAATAATAATAATAATAATAATAATAATAATAATATAATAATAATATTTTTTTTCAAATTAGGAACATTCAACAATACGTACAGTGTTTCTCCTTCAACCCAAAATGATTTGTCGCCAGAGGTTCCTGTCTAGAGCATCTTCTTCCCTCAGATCTCTAGCTTCCATACTACTCCTCACTCCATCCATCCAACGTTCTCTAGATTTGCCTCTTCTACTTCTTTCATTAGTTTTCCAATTAAGAATCTTCTTTGGTAATCTCTTTTCTTCCATTCTTATGAGGTGTCCATACCATTATTATTATTATTATTATTATTAATAATAATAATAATAACAATAATAATAATAATAATAATAATAATAATAATAATAATAATAATAATACAAATTGGAGGAATCTGCTCCGATTGTAGAGTTCACGATAGTTTATACTTTATAGATTTATGGAGGACCACAGGGATGATTCCCTGGAAACTCATGGTAGAGCAAAAAGTTGTAAGTCGAAATAAATATATTTGATAAATAATGATTTATTATTAAAAACACATGATATTAATATTCACTGCACTGATGTTAATTTGTACCTTTTAATATACTGTTGCACTTTAAATTATGAATTTATAATTGAGTATCGAAAGACACCAACATGTTGTTCATAGTGGACACGTCCGCTCTTGGTACTAGTAATAATAATAGTTCGTTTTTGGTTTATGAGTAGAAAGAAAGAATAATATAGAAAGCATTTTAACAATTAAAAAATTTAACCTCATCGGGAATCGAACCTGTGACCCTTGCATACGAATGAAGCAACTAAGCACTGAGCTAAGCGTTCGCTGGCTTGATGTGCTTGAAAGAATGATTTTCAAAGGAAGAAGGGAAACATATTGTAGCTCTAATGTGCAATTGGTTTACTCGTGTGAATCACGCGTTAAAACTTAAAAATATTAGAGATCAAGAGTCGGTCCATTATTTTCTTTCCTAAGTGTACATATACAGTAGCGCTTGGCAATGGCAGACTTATAACACTTGTATAAAATAAATCAGGCGATGGTAATAAAATCGATGTTGTTCCTTAGGGATCAACTTTACATTATTTGAAGAAGACAAACTAAGGCAGAGAAGCGCATTTTTATGGGACGAATTACATAACCAAGTTTGCAGTATATTAAAAATATTGTGGAATGTGTAGTGTTTTAATATCTGTTTTAGATTTGGAATTAGATGATATGACCTTAATATGCATTTTTATTTTTCATCCTGTTAGTAAATAAAAGTATTATATGCTATATTTTGTTTGTTGAGGGAGAAAAAATCACTAACGAGTAATGAAACAGCTCGTAATTGTAATTGAAGTTTTGCCACTTCAAAAGTTATAAGTTTTAGTTCAATTAGTAATGATAGTCTATGTTTTAATGACAACCATAAAGATAATTACCATTCATAATATTAAAAAAGTTAAATTTGTTAAGCCTCGAGGGATATAACGAAGTGACTTCTATAATTTTCATAATAAAACGACCATATTCTAATGACTTTTATTGCTACCAAAATACATCTGTTCATATTGATTATAAAATAGGAAAATGTTGTGTATATTAAATAATTTTACATACTTCAAGTTTGTTTTGTTCGATCTCACTATTTTCTAGAAATAGGGGCACGCCGTAGCGTAGTGGTTAAGGCACTGGGCTACAAGCCGGAGGGTCGAGGTTTCAAGTCCCGTTGGGGTCAGGATTTTTAAACTGACCCAAACCCTCTGGCGGCACTATGGCCCTGGGGTCAACTCAGCCTCTAACGGAAATGAGTACCAGACGCTTGTTCTGGGGTAAAGGCGGCCGTCACGCAGGGCTGACAACCCGGCTGGCATCAAGTGCCGATTGTCTAGAAAAAGTGGGAGCCTTAACCTCCTACTACCCTACTACTACTTTACCTTTTACTAAATAAATAAATTCAATAAATTTTGACTTCAAAGTGTTAACTAATTTTAAACCTACTGTATTAATAAAGTCTTTACTATAAGAAAGGCATGTTTTGAGCTTTATTGGATGTACAGGACCATCGAAAAAGGTTGCAGCAATTTCAAACAATCATAGCTCAGAAACTATCTGAGATATTAAAACGAGTATTTTTTTTTGTTAAATTCACTAAATCAAAAATATGTTTTTCTTACCTTAGAATCCTCCTATGTGCGCTCTGTTGGTTGTTCTGCAAACATCCAGTCGATTATCTATTTCGACCCAACAGCGCTGGATCGTCGCTGGCGTGATTGTTGCAGCACCATCGGTGATCATTTGCCTTAAATGTTACAGTTTTACTGTACACAATGTTTTTTTTACGTATCCCCAATAAAAAAAGTCTAAGGGTGTCAAACCAGGGCTTCTAGGAGGTCATTTAATAGGACCGGACCTAGCAATCCACTGATCAGGAAATCTTGCATGCAGAGCGTCTCGAACTTGTTGAGAAAAGTGTAGGGACGTGTCATCTTGTTGAAAGAATAAAGTTACGTTATTTTCTTCTTCAATTTGGTCTATTTGCGGGAAAATGTCTAAGTAAACATCTCCGGTCCTATTCAATGGCCTCCTAGAAGCCCCGACTTGACACCCCTAGACTTTTTTATGGGGACACGTAAAAAACATTGTGTACAGTGAACCGATCAGAAATCTGCAACATTTAAGGCAAAGGATCGTCGGTGCTGTAGCAACAATCACGCCTGCGATGATCCAGCGCTGTTGGGCCGAAATTGACTATCGGCTGGAAGTTTGCGGAGCAAAGCAACAGAGAGCACATAGAAACATTCTAAGGTAAGAAAATAAACTTTTGAATTGGTGGATTTAACAACAAAATACTCGTTTTAATATCTCAAATAGTTCCTGAGCTATGATTGTTTTAAATTGTTGCAAACTTTTTCGATGACCCTCTATTTGAAATGCCTCCAGAGTTTAAAAATTCCGTCAGCAAAATGCTAAAACACACTTAGACCTAATATATCACTATGTATGTCTCTGATAATTTCGATTTGAAAAAAATAAAAGATAAAAATGTTTCTTTTTCTGTAACCAGTTTAACTTCCCACCTTATAGATACTATTTACGTGCCACCCGCCATAAGGGTCTTAGAGTGACAACCTATCGGAAGAGCAACACACACACATTTTGACCACAGAAGGACTTGGAGGGCCTTCCGAATGACTAATTTGCTCAATGTCAGAGTCTCCTCCGATAAAACACAACATAAGGACGAAGTACACTTTGACACTATGGCGAATATGGTAATAACTAACTCACTGGCACTAACAAACCCGTTGATTCATGGCCGCGCGGACATAAGCTCTCCATACATCCCTATCCTGAGCCATTTTTTTCCAATCATTCCCTGTATAATCTACTTCCCAAAAATCATAGTTAATGTTAATCTCCCACCTCATTCTTGGTCTACCAACTGGACGCTTATCCTCGGGGTTTTCTATAAGAAGCTTCTATGCACGTCTTTCATTTCCCATTCGTGCCACATGTCCTTACCATTACAGTCTATGAGACTTAACTGTTTTTATTATATCTGGCTTCCTATAAAGACCATGTAGTTCAGTGTTATGTAGGCTTTTCCATTCATCTGTCTGTTCATCTCTCTTAGGTCCAAAAATGCTCCTAAGAACTTTATTCTCAAATACTCGTAATCTCTTTTCCTCCCATAAAATAAGAGCCCACGTTTCGCATCCATATAATATAACCGGTAGAATAATAATTTTATATATTTTCAGTTTAACGTTTTTTTAAAGGAGTTGGGACTTCAAGAGTCCCTGTAATGCATAATAGATTGGGGCTAGAATGTTTATGAAGTTGCAACTTTTTGTCTTACATGTCCATAAACATAGGTGCTTCACTATTTGCATACTTGATGATAAGTGGAGGGTTATAAGACATATTTGTTGGTGTATTCTTTTTACATTTAACCTCTTAACGGCATGTGTGTACTATTCGATCATTTTTTATGCATTTGATTGAAATGTAGCTACAAAACCCGATTAGTTCATTATTCCGCTCATTATATTCTGTTTATCTTCTCTATATACTTTAATCATGCCTCTGATTTTGTATTAATACGTATGTAATGGAATTGACCAGTTCAACCACCCTTCAATATAGATTTATCCAGCTAGTTTAGGACAATATCCTGCAGGATGTCATTAATGTCAGTCCTTTATATTGTATTTGTAAGCCCGACGTTTTAGGTGGTCATAGACTTTTTGCTTTTTCATTGTCCTCAAATTCGGAAAATTTCCCAATCTTCCTTCTTTAGTCTGTTTCTTCTTTTGAGTATGAGTTTAAATTTGACGTTTTCATTTTAAAAGATAAAGGTATACCTGTCATATCGCTTTCCCCCAATTATTCATCTCTATGGGGAGGGAGTAGATGTAACAATTATAACTCACCCAAGTTAAATCTACACACGGAAAATACGCTAGGAATGTGCTGTTAATTATATTCCTTCTCTTACTATGTTGCCACTTCCTGTCACCTGTATTGTATTGTTTGACTGAGAGGCGAGAGCTGGCAAATACTGTGCTTTTTACACGCTTTATATTAGCTTGACCTGTATTTGTCTATCTATGTAACGCAATTTTTCAACACGATTTTCACCAACTTAAAAACATTGGATCAACTTGAAACTTTGTATACATGTAAAGGACCAATGACAACATAATAATTCCATATTTGTTTCTAAGATCCTGGCCAGTATCATCAGGACATCAAAAAATAAATATCGATATAATAGGTTGCGGACTTATCGACTTTTTAGTCCATCGTTGTAAGAAATTAATATTATATCCTCTGGTAGCTCAGTTGGTAGAGCGATGGACTGTAATGGTATATAATTTCAGTAATCCATAGGTCGTTGGTTCAAATCCGGCTCGGAGGATTTTTTTAGAAGATTATTACTTTTAGCTCATACTACAATAGTATCGAATTTAAAGATATTTACATTTTTATCTTATTCTGTAAAATATTAATGACAATTTTGTAAACTTATCACATTGTAATTTATCCAAAAAATATGAGAAGGATACGATTAACTGTAACTATTTATCCATATTAAAATATTCAAGAACATTATAATAATGTTACATAATATTAATTTTAAAAAATATAATTATATTCGTGTGTAGACACTAAAAATATCGTAAGCAATTATATTTTCATGGGATTCCGGTTTATGACAATCAATTAAACTAAAAATAAAAAATAATTGTTTAAAAAATAAAACAACACGCTTTATTAGAAAACGTAAATAATAGTTTAAAAAACTAAAACAGCACGCTTTATTATAAAACCGAACTAAAAAATTAAAAATAAATTTAATTTCCAACACGCTTGGGATAAAATTAAAGTGGTCAACAAAAAAAAATCTCCAACACATCTAGAATAAAACTAGAGTTATCTACAAAACAATATTTTATCATCAAAAGCGTGGGGTGTTTATTATGGTTTTTACGTTTTCTTCTTGGAGGCTTTACTTTTACAATATATGTTTATTATCAAATATATTAATTGATATAGAGCCCCCCACGCTTTTGATGATAAAATTATTTTTATGTAGATAACTCTAGTTTTATTCTAGATGCGTTGGAGATGATTTTTGTCGGTCACTTTAATTTTGTCCCAAGCGTGTTAGAAATTAAAATTATTTTTCATTTTTTAGTTCGGTTTTTAACAAAGCGTGTTAATTTCGTTTTTTAAACTATTATTTATTAAATGAGCCATTCAAGTTTAATTGACCAAATGAATAATCTGGCAACCATGTTACTACTGCGCGATGAGCTCTCCATCCTTTGCCTTCCTCATTACATGTTGCCAATTCCCAGCCTCCGTGTTGTGTTGTGAGGCTCCTAATAGATATATGACAAACACTGTGACTTTAAATTATCCGGCACCTTCGACATCCGTTCACCAAATGACTAATTTGACAACCATGTAATGATATTTAACATGTGTTTAGAGATTTTCCCTTCCACAGAACGACACCCGCGCTAAAACGCTTCCCCTTTAGCCGTGCAGATTCAACTTGGGTGAGTAATATCCCCACAAGCAATCCCTTTCAACAAATAAATTTTCAGTGGGGAAATGTGAAAAAGAAAATTTGGGGATTCTTTACAACATGTGATCCGAAAAAATGTTCCAATCACTCACCATGCGCATGCGTCAACAAACGCGAAGCTGTTTTCACTATGGAATCACGGGATGCAGCCAACATATACTCGATATGTAACGAATCTTAAAGCTAACCTAACGTAATTTAAGTTTTCTAACATGTGAGACTCCAACCTAAAAGCTAACCTAACGCAATCTAAGCACTTTAACCTGTGAAAATGCAACAGACAAAAATAAATAGTAAGTTCTGAAATTGTGTATAGTTAATTAGTACATACTCTGTGTTGGCTGCACTGGAACGAATTTGTTTTTGCTTAGAATATTCCTTAAAATCAATATGGTGCTACGTCTTCAAGCAACGTGTATAGTTAAATATTATAGAAAAATATATTGAGATAATCTTTAGAACAAATTATCAAACTCATTGTAAATGGTAGAAAATAATTTGAAAAATGTGGAAAGAAATTTTATCAAGGAATTTCTGGCAGTAATGGGAACGCCACAGACGATTTACTGGTCCTACCCTTTGGTTAGACCCTTCACCGAACTAAACGTTATCTCACAGTTCCTAAAAACTGAATTTTCCTAATGTAAATCGTTTATGTATAAATAGAGACATATTCTCTTGAAATGTTCTTCTTTGAAGCACTTCGATATTGTCATTTCATCCATAAAATACAATCTGAAATAATAGTTGCGAGGAATGGCACAAATTGTACAATAGCACAATTTTAAGTAAATTATATATTACTGCACGAGCTATTGCAATTAAATGTGGTGCATGAAAATTTCAGTGGTTTTTTATTGAATTAAAAAAAAGCAAAAAGATGCGACTTCCGATCACAGGCCGAGCGTTACCGAATATTTCCGAGCATCTCTGCGACGTCACAATTCATAAAAAAAGAAATAATATCTGTATGCTATATACATCATTTATGTGTTTATTTGCTTGTTTGTTTTTTTTTAGAAATGTATATTTAATGAATGTAAGGAATTGTTCTATAAATAAGTTTGGAGCTATTTGTCGAAAATATTAGCGTATTACAGCTAAATTTAAACATGTTGGCAAATTTATTGGTCTGGGCGTTTCTTTGAAAGAGCATATGTTGTGTTTTTAATACATTATTTCCTCTTTTGTACTTTTCTGCTACCTTTAAATATTTAGAACCAACTATGTCGGATGAAGGGTTTTTGCAGCATTTGATTTTTAGAGATATTTATTTGAAGCATTGCGTAACAATATATAAAGGATTCCGAAACAACCAAATTCATTATATTTTAGTGTAAATAATTGTCGACAAAGCACAGTAGGAAACATATAGTAAGGAGCTTCAAACATATTCTCTCAAAATATACATCGCTTTCATTTTACGAAAAAATACCCGATTTTTATTTTATTTTATTTAATTTGAAATACGGTATTCCCCCGCGAGAGTTCATGCTCGGAGCGCACTTAGTTCGGTATCGTGTAGAGTGCTGTGAGGGTTATTTTAAATTTTGCTGTGTTTATACGCGTACTGTAAAGTCGATAATAGTATGACAGTGGAAGAAATTGAAGATTTATCAGAAGGAAGCAGTGACTTTTCTGGTATGGGTAGTAACGAATATGAATCCTATAGTGATGTCTGTTAGCCAATTCCACCATAAAAAAAGATGAATGCGCACTACTGTTCCAGCTGCTGCATCAAGAATATGAGAGAAAATAATAATCATCATCACAGATGTGCTGAATCTAGTAATGGTAACTTTGACATTAAATATTTGAGTTATCACGAACTCTAAACACGCACACATTCCAAATTCCTCTCCTATTTCAATATATTTTCTCTACTGTTTGTGTTTTATTGACTGAGTATCAGTCATAAACCTATTGTCCATCATATGATAAGTATTTAAGTATTTTATTCTAGAGTGTCCAAAACCAGAATTCGCACAGTGTGAGGTAAGATACTCACGAACATACATAGATGAAAGTATAATATTTACTCAAATATAATCTTATAAGCGCTCTATCTGGGAGAGTACTTGTTTTTCTCTAATTCGGAATAATTATTTATGATAAATAGTTTTTTTGTGTTTCTATATATATATATCAGATCAAGCTTCCAGCATAGCGACAAATATATTTGAATTGTCTGAATATTATTCTGTATATTTTTAATATTACTTTGCTAATTAAAATGAGGGTGTTAGATTTATTTTCTTCTCTGGGCGCGAAATAAAAAGAAACTGGCATAACATTTCACTTTAAATCTTGTCTCTTATCATGGCACTAAAAGGATTAACCTAATTAATTGAATTAGAAGAAGAGGGGTGAAATAATAGGTCTGCGCAATCAAAGTTAACAACGAATACTAATAAACATTTCACCATACATGAAAAATGTGTATAAAGTTACGTCAAATGACTGCACTATTTCTATAAAAATAAATCGTTTAGAAGTTACGTTATTGTGAAAGCGATTGAATTACAATTCTAAATAATGAATCATAAACAAACTCTTTGCATCCAAATGTTTTTTCATAAACAAACAGTTGCAATGTGTATGAAATATGGAAATTTCGGCGGGAAACTTTAAGCCAAGCTTTAATTCGTGCTTTTGCTGTGTGTAAATAATAGGACGTGTGAATTGTGACGTTATAGGATCGTCTTCTGTAATTAAAATGGGAGCGGGTGTTAGAAAAACTGATTTTTAAATAATTTTTTCTTTTTTTTTTTTTCTAACTACTCGGAGAAATTTAGGATTTTCGCCATAATTCTTTATTATTTGCGCTACTTCAGGAAATATATATATATATATATATATATATATATATATATGTGTGTGTTTTATATTTCGTAGAGAGTCCTATTGTGTTCTTTGTTACGTAACTGTATGAAGAAAATATTAATGATTAAGAGTTGCAGAAATGAGATTCATGCGCCGAACTGCTGGGTATACTCTACGTGACCATCAGACGAATGAAGATATCTTAAAGGAATTCCTGATATATTTAAAAGAAAATATATCCACCTACAGAGACAGATGGCTGCAAAATTTATCCCGAATGTCACCAAGTGGGATCCTTCGATATCGTCCACAAGAAGGACGTCGACCTGGACGTCCAAAAAGAACTACTTTTAAACCCTGTTAGCTGAGACCGAAACAGGTCAACATTTGCCTATGTTCATGAAAGGTGTATGATGATGATAATGATTATGATTATAATATTTCATTAAAATATGATTGCAAACTCTGAAACTAAATGACTACTACTCATGTTTAATGTTGCATTTCTCAGATATTTATCACAGTCCATCTTCCTTATTCGAAGTAATGAAGCTCTTAAGGCAGTTCGCATTGAAGGGTTTGAAAAAATTACAGATTGTCACCAATTATATGTAGTATTGTAATTAATAATATGAATACTTCACAACATGTCGGCTGTAAGGCCCGAGAAGATACAATAGGAGTTGGCATCTGTTCCTCAACCAGATGAACAAAAGTCCTCAACGTTCTTCCGTAGACAAATTTATCTCTTGCGTCTACGTCTCAACAGCTTTCGATATTGCAAAAGCTGGATGTATTCCTACCTTATCTCCACGCAATGTTTTCTTTGACGATGAAGAAGAAATGCGATGAGTTCATTCTTTAATATACTATATATTTAGGTGTAAGTAACGAACAAACCCATTGAAGAGTTTTACTTAATTTAAGTTCGTGGTATTGTAAGTTAGATAGGCATAGATGAGTTAAATTTACATTGATGTATGACACATTTTTCAATATTCTAGTGATAAAATACATTTATTTGATTTCCAGTAATTAACATCACGCAAGAGATATTGTAATTAACCCATTCGCATCAAGTTTAAATGCTCAATGAATTTTTCCAGAAACCGGATTTAAGTTACTGTAAATTGTATTGTCTATTTTCAGACACTGAAAACAAACAAAAGATAACGATACCTGAGATCACAATAAGGGTGAAGGCCAAAACACAATCCTCTATTAATCATAAAAGTTGACAAAATATTACCCTGCCGAGGATGTACAAAATACTGCAAAATATATAACAGCAGAGTTAAGCGAGTGTACCTCGTCTTCTGAGTTGAAGGTCATTTAACTGCCAGCGAGTGTACCTTGTCTTTTGAGGCGAATGTGTTAACTCGAGAACAAACATGTTGTAACTTATTGTTAGCATGTCCCACTCCATAGCCGAAAGGTTAAAGCATATACCTTGGTGCAGAGCTATGGATATTGTACTTGTTAGAGATAACATGGAGACATTTTTTCTCATGAAATTTCGGCCAGTATGGCCCATCTAGCATTGTGAAAAATTTTGGTAGCTACAATAAGTAGCGACTCCAAGTTAAGAAAACACCTATAAATGCGGGCGGGCTCTACCTGATGACCCTATCACACCCATATACTGGTTGAATGATCGTTCACCTCTGTAAATAACATATGTGGATGTGAGGCGAGTGCAAGGCTTTCTAGGTCTGTCGCGCCATTGAGGTATTAACTGTATAATTGTATATTAAAATGTTATACTGTGACAACTGAACATAATTTTATATCATATTTCAATAGTAAGCCTTTAGAAATGTTAATATGTCGTTCAGGGATGTTGGTTGAGTATTTTGATACAATGAATCCGTGATGTTCGGTGACTTACAATACAATAATGTATTGTTGATATGTTAGACATGCAATATTTTAATTTGGCTACGATAAGATGATTTCTGGTAACTACAAAAATAATAATAATGGATCAACTAATAGTCCTCTCAAGTAGTCCTAAATTAATTGAATATTTCTAATTTTATCAAGGTTCAAAAGACATACATGTCTAACAACATGTTACTCAAAAATAACTCACTAGAGGCCACGGGTTCGTTGAATCAAAACATTCAAACAACATCCCTGAACGACCTGTGAAAGTTTATTGGTCAAATTATGATATATTTTGTATAGTATAAACTAAATAATGTACTGACATATCAAAGCCATAGGTTAATGGTCGCATGGACATACATTCCTACTAACAACTAATGTTTTCAAGTCATCCTCTGTAAAACTCACTTCCCTCAAATTAGAGCTAATATTATTAGCCATCTTATTATTTGCCACATACGGGGCACTTTCCCTCTGGGTTTTGCTACAAGATGTTTCCATGCCCCTCTTTCATTCCCCCTTCGTGTCAGATGCTTCCCTATTGCCGTCAACGAAACTTAAACTTTTGTTATTACACCTGATTTTCCATAAAGATCATGCACCTCACTTATGTAGTTTTCTCCATTCTCCTGTCCATCTCTCTGTTCATTCATAGTGTTCTGCCCAAGAGCAGGCCTTTCATTACAAACTCAGCATTCTCCACTTTTTCCTTAACTCAGCTTTCCTTTTTTTGTATCCGCATACAAACTATTTATTTTAATATGTCTAACAACTTATATATGTTTCTGCCTCTAACTTTCTTCCCTTTGACCATTCCTTCTAGGCCATCCGTCAGCAGGCTGTTTCATCTTAGCCAGTGGCAAATCCAATTTATTTTCCTCTTCTTTATGAGTTCCAGCATTGTTGTCCCTTCACCAACTCTCTCTAGCATACTTTATTTTTTTTTACTTTGTCCATTTTATACTTTCCATCCTTCTCCATATCCACATCCAAAAAAGCTTCCAGTCGCTTTTCCTCATTCCGTCGTAATGTCCAAGTCTCTGCACCATACAATGCTATGCTCCACACAAAACACTTTACTAGCCTCTTCCTTAATTATTTTGCCAAAGGTCCGCAGAAAATGCTTCTCTTCTTTTTAAAACATTATTTTGCCATTGCTATTCTTTGCTTTACTTCTTGACCGCAGTTCATGTTACTATTGATAGTACAACCCAAGTATTTGAAGCTCTCCACTTGCTCAATGTCCTCATCTTTAATCCTCATGTTTATCTTCCTTGGTTTCCTTCCTATAATCATGGTCTTCGTCTTATTGGTCCAAAAATATTCCTAAGAACTTTATTCTCAAATAAAACATGTTTTCTCCTTAAAATAAATTACCAATAATCGTTTTATATATTTTTAGTTTAACGTTCATTTTAGATAAGATGGGATGACAAGAATCATTATAATGAATAATAGCCTTGTCGTCGTGGAGTGGCTTGCGTGCTTAAATGATCCTGAGAGCTATGCCGGTGTAGCATAGCTGCCGATAGGGTTACCCATGCCGGACTGGTCGAAGGTGATAAGCCAGACGAAAAAAGTACCTTGGTCGAAAGAGTGACGTTCTTTCACCGTAAAAATACAACCGTCAAGAAATGCGGACATGGGTTCAATATGGTAACACTTAGAAATACATTATATAATGGAGATGGACAGTTAATGACAAATGAGGGAAATTTTCAGGAAGTGGCCGAATTCAAATACCTGTAGAACCATAATCACAAATTAAAAAAACAGAAAGGAGATGCACAAAGAGATTAAAACATATGCTCAATTCTGGAAATGCGGTTCTATTATGCATTGTCCCAACTCCTTTGAAAAAACGTTAAAACTGAAAATACTAGAAAACTATTAGTCTACCAGTTATATTTATTGGGTGCGAAACATGGACTCTTACTTTAAGGGAGGAAAGGAGATTACAGGTATTTGAAAATAAAGTACTTAGAAATTTTTTTGGACCAAAGAAAGATGAACAGACAGATGAATGGAGAAGACTACATAACAATTAATTACATGGTCTTTATAGGAAGCTAGATATAATAAGAACAGTTAAGTCTCGTAGACTGCGATGGGCAGGACATGTTGCACGTATGGGGAATGAAAGACTTGCATGGAAGCTTCTTGTAGGAAAGCCAGAGGGAAAAAGCCCAATTGGTAGACCAGGAATGAGGTGGGAGAATAATATTAACTATGATTTGAGGGAAGTAGATTATACAGGGAATGACTGGAAAGCATTAGCTCAGGATAGGGATGTATGGAGAGCTTATGTCCGCGCGGCCATGAACCTACGGGTTCGATAGTGCCAGTGAGTAAGTAAGTAAGTAATAGCACGATTCTATATTGAGCCTATGTTCAATTTCTTGTAGTTGTTGTTCCTAGGTATTTGAGTACAGCCACTTTTCCAAATCTCCCTCATTTGTTATTAATTGTCATTTATATTATATATTAAATTTGTCACCTAATAATACATAAACATATACAAATAGCTTGTAATATATTGAAATGATTTAGTCTATATTAAATTAACTCAAATAAACCTACATGCAGTATGCTAGCGCAAACCTAACCAACCGTATGTTTATAAACATTGGACAAAACGCGGGAAATAATAACAACACTTATTCAGGAATAAATAAACATGTTAACAAATTGCAATACCATTAATTCTTAATAATTCTACATAACTAAGTTAATGTATAATGTAATTGTATTGATATCTAATTCTAATATTATATTCTTTTTTGTTTTTTTTTAAGTATATTATTACCAAACATCAACCTATTGTAACGGGCTGTCAACAGCACGTACGGCGTACTGCCCGTGCGATCCATATTTGTAAATAACATTGTATGTATCTTACTTTTAGTTGAATGAAGCCCTTATGTACAGTATGTATGTATAAACATTGACCAGCACTTACAGGAAAGGTTGAATCCCTCGCATGTAAACATTTAAACTGGGTATTTTCCTTATTAAGCGCCTAACTACACGAACGTAAGTGACAATTCCAACCAAGACGAATTATAAATACTGTAATACCACCTCACAGACTCTAAATACATTTAACGTTTAATTCGAAGTTATTTCTGACGTTAGCCTACGAGTTTATTAATGTACAGAAAACTGGCAGACTTTCTTCTCATTGCTCTAAGTAGCTACAGTTGCTCTGCTCTCGTTGACGATAAGCATGAGAGAGGATCGTGAATACAGTGGCTGTTCCTAGATACAGAGAGAAGCGATGCTGTCACATGAATTGATTTGAATGTATTAATTCTATTCTATAGCACAACAGAACCTTTTTTATAACAGGCCTACCTCCAAGTTTAAAATATAAAAAAAATTATCGCAGAACAAATATTCTTTTTTTTTAACAAACAGTAAAATGACTTTCAATAATATATGGAAATGAAACGTGAACTCTTTCAAACATGTCACTAAATTAATATATGAATTCCAAATGAAGATACTCAAGAAAATCTACGGCCCAATTAACGATAATAAAAATTGGAGAACTAGAAGAGATGAATAGTTGAGAAAGATTTATACTCCACAGACAGCACGGGACGAAGAGGGGCACGGGGAATTGCAAGCGATACAATGGCATACTACCTGAGGATAAAGGAACACTCATGACGTATGAAATACCTACTGCTTTCATTCACTTCGTCTGTGGGCAATATAGGGAATCTCAAATTTCAGATATTATTCGACTAAAAAAATCCAAATGAGCTGGTTATGTGGTAAGAATGAACGTACAACGAGGACCAACAAAAAGTCGTTTAGAGGCTCACTTTCGAGGAAGGAAGAGAGTAGGGACACCGAGACGACCGCGGGAGGACATAGTACAAGAAAATCAACTATACTTCTGGGAGTAAGGAAAAGGAAGAAGAATGGAAGAATGGAGGAGGAGGACGCACGACTTGGGCTGTATAGCCATAAGATGGATATATTAGAGTATTATATTTTCAAAATTATATCATATATAGATTATAAAGACCTATATATATATATATATATATATATATATATATATATATATCATACTAATGAATAATGATGATTACGATGGTCAGATGAAGTTCTGAAACAGTTTGTGCCATAAAGTTTCATTTGTCTTACACCTGAGGAAAAATCCTAAAAAAGAAACACTCACAGGAGTTTAATCCGACCGGGGATCGAAGGATTGAACATGGGCCTTATGTACGAGGCACCGACGCAACCCCAAGACCAAAGGAGTGGATGATGAAAATCTGAAAGTATTATTTTGTTTCGTATTTAGTAGAGAGAGTGGTAGACAAGGCCTTAAGGCCTTAACTCTGCCAGGTAAAATAAAGCTATTATTATTATTATTATTATTATTAAGATTAATGATATTGAAATTAATGCAAAAAATATGAATATTAGAGAATTATATCAGGGAATTAGTATAGTGAGGAAAGGGTTTTAGGATAGAGCAAACATAATTAGTATTATAAATAGGGATATGATTGCAGATTCATGTGAGTTTATTAAACAATGGAAAAATTACTTTAGTCAGCTATTAATAACATGCAGAACAAGACATTGAAGAGGATGATATACAGACAGCAGAAATGTTAGTCATAGAACCAAGCCAATTAGAGGTTTAGATGGCGATAGAAATATTAAAGGTGTATAAAGCATCGAATTCAGCTGGGATCCCAGCAGAACTGATAAAATCAGGAAGAGGAATATTTATGGACTAGATACGTCTATTACTTACTATGATTAGGAAGAAGAGGCTCCTCTATTGAATGATAAGAATCGATTATCGTACCAATCTATACAAAAAAAGGAGATAAAACTGATTGCAACTACTACAGGGGCATCGCATTACTTTCAACTTCTTACAAAATTCTAATAAATATATTAGCATCCAGACTTACTCCCTATATTGACGACGTAATAGGTGATCATCAATGTGGATTTAGAAGAAATAGGTCTACAACAGATCAGATTTTTAGTATGAGACAGATTTTAGAGAAGAAATTAGAATATAATGGGACTTAGCATCAACTATATGTAGAGACATACGATTCAATTAAGAAGGAAAAAGAGAGTATCATGCTGGAGTTCGGAATCCAAAAGGTTAGTTAGATTTATTCGGATGTGTCTAAATGGCACAATGAATAGGGTGCGTGTAGGCAAACCCTTTTAAAAACTATTGAAATTAACAATGGGTTAAAGCAAGGAGACACACTATCTCCTCTACTATTTAATTTTGTACTAGAGCAGGTGTATCCAATCCGCGGCCCGCATTGATATTTGTGCTCTATTATATCATTTCGGCCTGAGTAATATTTGTAAAAATGGAGAGGAAAATCTTAGGCATAACTCTGAAGGACAGAATCTCGAATACAACACTTCAAACGATGTCCTCAACAACTGATCCTGCACAACAAGCCATCAGGAAAAAAATGGAAGTGGGGAGGCCACGTCGCAAGAATACAGGACGACAGGTGAACAATAAAAACAACCATGTGGGACTCGTACACAGGCAAGAGACAGCGCGGAAGACCAAAACGACGATGGGCTGACATCTTCAAAGAACGAGCAGGGGCGCAATGGTCCAGAGTCGCCAGATGTAGGAAAAGCTGGAGAACGATGGAGAGCCAACTGTGCATTAACTAATCACAGAACAGACAGTGTATACAAACCAAGTGCTACATCCAAGTCAACTTCTCACCACGGAGTAGCTCACCGGGTGACACTCACAATAGAGCTTAACCCCTGTACAGGGAGGCCTTTGCCCTAAAGGGACATATCAGGCTTTATTTATTTTATTTATTTATTTATTTATTTAGTCTAATATAATTTATGAAATAGATAATTCTCTTTGGTATAAGATAAACTTGAAATAGTAAGACTTTTTCTGTTTCCAACACGTGTTCATCCTACTCAGCCTCTTACTCAAAATATGGAGAAATGACATCCGTTGTAAGAAACCCCAGCCCAAATTTATATTTATGATCGTACCTACCGCGCATCGCTTTGAAATCTTGTGCATTGTCCACCTCGCGATTACTACTTTCAAAGGCGAGTGTGTGTCAGATATTTATTATCGTTACATTTGGTACATTTCAAGTTAGTTTCCACGTTTCCAGTTTTCATTTTTTCGCTCACATTGTATTCTCAATGTTAGTGAGAAGTTTGAAGAATATAATTAATTCTGTGAGTTTTATAAATGTTAATTATGGCTTCCAAGTGTAGCGGCAAGAAAAGAAAAGTTTCAGACGAATGTAGATCATTTTAAGTAAAGTGGACAAATCAGTACTTTTTTACTAAATTAAACAATGAAGCGGTGTGTTTAATTTGCAATGAAAAAGTTTCAGTGTTTAAAGAAATATAACATAAGCGACATTACGACTCCAAACATGCGTCTTCATATGATACATTTGAAGATCAATTTCGTGAAGACAAGGTATCCGAACTTGAAATTAAATATTCGGGACAGCAGTTAATTTTTAAGAATGTGTCAAGGAGAATGTTATATGTTTCAATCTTTTTTTTTTTTTTTTTTTTCCTTTCGCCATTAAAATAGATGAGGTCCCCGAGGATCTGCAAATGGAGTGCGTTGGTTTTCAGTGTGCGTTAGACTTAAAAAATAAGTTTAACTATGTCCCCTCTCTGCAATTCTATCGCGACTACTTTCCCAGAGAAAAATATCCGGGCATTAATGGATATGCTCTTCATTTCGCATCACTTTTCGGTAGCACATACATATGCGAACAAGTGTTCTCCAGGTTGAAACATGTGAAGTTCGCAACGAGAACATCGACAGTCATCTGGAGAGTTCGCTTCGAGTTGCTACAACATCGATCAAACCAGATATTGGATGCCTTGTTCGTGAAAGCAGTGCCAGGTAAAAAATTAATTATTTTAATATAATAATTTTATTTAAATTTTAAACTAAAATTTATATGAAACATACAAGGATTAATAATACTTTATTTAAATTGTTCATTTTACATTTAGTATTAGATTATATATGCAAAAAGTATTTTATTTAATTTTTTTAAAACAACTTAACTGACATATTTTAATAAAAATAACATATAAATATATTAGCTATTTTATATTTAAATTAATTTGTTTATCTTAGATCCTATTTAATATGGTAAAAAATCGGTTCATGTGGCACGCAAACCAATTCGTCTTAATGACAGCGGCCTTTTTCCAAAAAAAGTTTGGACTAGAGCATGCCATCAAATCTTTAGAGGATTAAGAAGCCCTATAACTCAATGGTGATAATAAGCTGTTTATACTGATGATGTAGTATTATTAGGCGATAACGAGGAGATGCACTTTATTTTGTAACACAAAGAAATTAGACTGGAATAAGCATCAATAAAAGTAAATATATGATCATACATAAAAGTAATTAACGGTATATAATGGAAATTGAAGTAAAATGGTAAATGTGAGAAATTTTGAAGAAGTGGCTGAATTCAAATACTTAGGAACAATAATTGCAAACTGGAATTACATGCACTAGGAAATTAAACATGGGATCAATTATGGAAATGCATGTTTTATGTATTACAGTGGTATTAAAATTTTTAGAATACATTACGAAACTTGAATTGCAATAGTTGTGACAAATGTTATATTGGAAGAACTACTACAAATTTAACGACAAGATTTAATGAACATTTCAGAGATTTCCTGAAGAATGAGAGTAAATACAGTTTATCAAAACATTTAGAAGAAGAAGGACATCAATTCAATACAATAGACAATGTATTATCGATGCTGCATAGAGAAAATAATACATGGAAAATCAACGTTCTCAAAGAGTTAGAAATTATCAAGGAAACCACAAATAAACACCTGTTGAATGAGAACATACCCAGAAATATAAACCCTCTGTACAAAATAATTACCAGCAACAGTCAGTACCAAAATGAAAGCAGAAGATGATACTTAAGTTATCGAAAGGCCTTCTATAAAACAACACTGCAAATTATTGAGGACGACTGAGATATACAGGTACTGTTTTACAATTATTAAAACTTTAATGCAAGGGTATTGTAGTTCCAACTTCAATAAACGTTAAACTGAAAATGTATAAAACTGTTATTCTCCCATTTATATTAAACAGGTGTGAAATAGGAACTCTAACTTTACAATGGAGGAGAAAATATTAGGAGTATTAGAGAATAAAGTCTCAGAAATCGTTTGGACAAAAGAGAGATGAACAGACAGGTGAATGGAGAAGACTACATAACAGTGAATTGAGTGATCTTTATGGGATTCCGAATATAATAAGAGCATTAAGTCTCGTAGACTTTAATGAGCAGGACTTGTGGCACGAATGGAAAAGGGCATGGAAAATTCTTGTAGGAAAACCAGTTGGAAAGCGCTCACAAGCAAACCTTCACCTGGGGTAAAAAATAAAACAAACGTCGTTATTACAGTTCGATTAAGCATTAAAAACAATGCAAAATGCGTTCGTTGTACAACCCCAATGCAATGAACACCAGAGATACAGACCAATGAAGATATAAGTTTATGATGCCATCTTAATTTGCGGGCACGTGTAACATGCACTATGGTTTAAGCGAGAGGGAACACAGTACTGTTCTAGGCGTGCTGTCAATTGTGTTGTGCTATTGTGAGTGTTCAGTTTGCTTTTAGTAAATGGAGAAGATGAACTCTGTAAATATATTGGTTCAAGCTATCGCTAAACTAACAGAAGACGGTTATAAAGAGACAAAATGTGAAATGTCGCGAAAGGAGCTTGAAGTTGCTGATGTTATGTATGACCTAATAAAGAGTTATGAAACGGAATCAGTTGGAGAAATTCATACTCTGGATATTGATGATAATGAACCACGAGATGATGATGATGGTGACATGCCTAATGTATAAGAAAACGAATCAGAAGAAACAATTGCCTCGTCAGAAGAATAATCGACTATTTCACAGCATTCTGGTTCTCTTTATTGTCTGTCCCCTCCAAAACATCCCGGGTCATAACTTTTGAAGAAAAATGTAAGGTAATTCAATACTGGATTCTGCCAGGTACACCAAGGAACAAAACTAAAACCTTTAACCATAGGTTATGGAGCAGTATGAAACACAGATTCTCATGGCTAATAAACGAAAGCCAAATCTACAAAATGAAGCAAGAAGTTGAGCAACAAAATCACGTTATAAATAAAATGAAAAGTGTGCACCGAACAACATTTGAAAAAGAGATGTCTGCGGCGGTTAAATGAAATTGTAAAATAAAGTGACATAAAGAGAATTGCACTCCAAACAGCTAGTGATTTGGTGAGCACAGATCATGCCTACTTCAAAGCAAGTCCTTCTTGGTTGCATAGGTTTAAAGATTGTCAGTCGCAAAATAAAATCATATGTGACAAAGTGTCAAGTACATAACACGACAGTCATTGAAAAATCAATACTAACCTTCAGACGTGAGTGTAAATCACTTATAGACATACACACTGATGGAACAGTTTTTAATGCAGATGAAAGTGGTTTCAATAAGCAGATGTCTTTCGGCAGAACGTTAGAAAGTCTAGGAACCAGTAAAGTGTATAGTGTTTGTGCAATCAAAAGGGGGCGACTACACACTTCTACACTATAATGCCGGTGGTATCAACAGCTGGAAAACTGATGCCAAAGTTACCACTCATTCTTCAAGAACCTCAAGGTATTAATGCAAGAGTAGTGGAACGCATGTTCCAGGGTGACAACCTTGTAATAAAGTGGACTACGTCGGGAAATATGACAAAAAACGTATGGAGAGAATTCCTACAAGAATTATTCCTTCCCAACTCTGCAACATGCAATCTATTGCTGTTGAACTCACATGGTGTTCTCTGCGACGGAAATATAATGAAACAACTATTAGAAGAAGGGGACTATTACATTTAAAAAGTAGTGATGACAATCATACCACGAATTACAACTAATGAGTTGCAACCTTTGGACAGATATTTTTTTTTCGAATGTACAAGCTTATGATTCGAAACATCTCCCAGAACGTAGCTTTTCGTGATTCTTCTTATACATTGCAGCAACGTAATAATGTAATAAATATGCAATCACTTGTTTACCAGCAGTTTCTTTCTCCAATGGAATACTTTATCCGAAATGTACAAGCTTATGATTCGAAACATCTCCCAGAACGTAGCTTTTGGTGATTCTTCTTATACATTGCAGCAACGTAATAATGTAATAAATATGCAATCACTTGTTTACCAGCAGTTTCTTTCTCCAATGGAATACTTTATCCGAAATGTACAAGCTTATGATTCGAAACATCTCCCAGAACGTAGCTTTTGGTGATTCTTCTTATACATTGCAGCAACGTAATAATGTAATAAATATGCAATCACTTGTTTACCAGCAGTTTCTTTCTCCAATGGAATACTTTATCCGAAATGTACAAGCTTATGATTCGAAACATCTCCCAGAACGTAGCTTTCGGTGATTCTTCTTATACATTGCAGCAACGTAACAATGTAATAAATATGCAATCACTTGTTTACCAGCAGTTTCTTTCTCCAATGGAATACTTTATCCGAAATGTACAAAGAAAGTGTCAAAACTGTACAAACGCAGCCATTTTGAAGTGCGGGTGGTGTACTGCCCATTTGTGTTTCGAACATTTTTTTCAATGACTACCATTGTTGTGCCAAACATGTACCTGTATAAAAATAAAAATAGAGTCTGGAAATATGATGCAGGAGGAAATAACATGATCACAACATTTTTTCATCCTGTCGTGAACTAGTGACTCACAGAACGTAAGTTTTCTTATTGCTTAAAGTTCATGTTCTGTGCCCTGTATCACATGTGTTTATTATAGTGAGGTTGTGAAATTTAGGAAAAATCAATATTTTATTATCCTGATTTTAGTAACATTAATTTCCTTTCCATTGTTTTTTTACTCCAGGCGAAGGTTTACTTGTCAATAGGTCGGCAAAACATAAGGTGGGAGAATAAAATTAACGATGATTTGAGGGAAGTAGATTTTACAAGGGGTGACTGGAAACAATAGCTCAGGATAGCAATGTATGTAGAGCTTATGTCCTCGCTGCCATGAACCTGTGGATCGATAGTTCCAGTGAGTTAGTTTAATAAGTAGGCTATGGAGCTGAATAGTGAAGGCGCAGTTGTCACTTTCTTCATTTGTCTTTAGCAACCAGTTCAATATCAAAATCTAATGAATTCACTATCTTTATATATGTATTTGGATGCAATGGCAGGCAAGTATCATTATTATTATTATTATTATTATTATTATTATTATTAATGTTATTGTAATTATTATTGTTATTACTATTATTTTATAATCATTATTATAATTATTATCATTAGTTTAATAATAAAAATAATGATAATTATAATAATAATAATTAATACTATATTTATTATTATTATCATTATTATATTACTATATATTCAAACAATTAGATAGAATTACACAATACAGAGATGAGTGGATGAACCATATCAATATAACGCATAACAATAGAACAGGTTCTTCATTACAAACCACTAGGACGAAGAAATGTTGGAAGACCCAGTAAAAGATGGATGGACCAATTCTAACATGAGATCGGAACAGACCAACAGGTCTAATCCTTAATTATGATGATGATGATGATGATCGTGGTGGTGATGGTGATCGTGGTTTTGGTGATGGTGATCGTGATGATAATGGTGATCGTGGTGGTGATGGTGATCGCGGTGGTGCTGGTGATCGCGGTGGTGATGGTGATCGTGGTTTTGGTAATGGTGATCGTGGTTTTGATGATGGTGCTCGTAGTGGTGATGGTGATCGTGGTGGTGATAGTGATCGCGGTGGTGATGGTGATCGTGGTGGTGATGGTGATCGTGGTGGTGATGGTGATCGTGGTGGTGATATTGATCGTGGTGGTGATGGTGATCGTGGTGGTGGTGGTGATCGTAGTGATGGTGATGGCGGTGATGGTGATCGCAGTAGTGATGGTGATCGCGGTGGTGATGGTGATCATAGTGACGGTGATGGCGGTGGTGATAGTGATCGCAGTAGTGATGGTGATGGTGGTGGTTATGGTGATCGTGGTGATGGTGATGGAGTGATGGTAATCGTGGCGGTGATGATGATCGCGGAGGTGATTGTGATCGTGGTGATGATGATTATTGCGATTACGATTATTGTTATTGTTATAAATTATTATTATTATAAATTATTATTATTATAAATTATTATTACTATTAATTATTATTACTATTAATTATTATTACTATTAATTATTATTATTATTATTATTATTATTATTATTATTATTATTATTATTATTATTATTATTATTATTATTATTAACGTTGTGTCCGAGCATCTGAGGTATTATGGTGCGCCAATGTAAACTGTTAGGTTCAGTAATGTAAATTAATGATCAAGTTGTAATCTGAAATTGAGGTGTGTAGGAAGCATATCTGATTAAAGTAGAGGGAACTATATCGACAAAATGACTGAACGTGTTCGTTCCCACAACCCATGAACTGGAAACTAGAACTTTACCTGCATCACTGAAGTCTGCATTACTAATTTCTCCAGAAGCTCGAATGTACAATTCAAGTCTCAAGTCTCGGAATCGTTGATAATAATCAGAGTTCAAATTCTATTACAGGAATTCGGAAATTGAAATCCATCTACAGACATCATATCTTTTAAGTACAAAGAAGATTTGATTCCCAACGGGTAAAGTATGTACAACGTGCCTATTTCCTTTTCGCTAGTTTACCAAGCAAGATAGTTCAGTGCTTGTAACGGTAAGATCATCATCATCATCATGAACAAATTCGTTTTAGGCCATGTGGCCTGTACGGTAAACCTAGCGAAGATGGTCTTGATCTTTCCACCGATGTTTTGGTCTTCCTTGGTCCCTATGTCCAGTTGGGGTATATTGGAATGCCAATTTTGGAAGGTAACGGTAAGATGTAACCCCTAATACAAAGATAACGATTAACAAATAAAATTAATCATCATCATCATCATCATAGTACATTCACGAATTTAGGCCATTTGTTGACCTGTTTCGGCCTCAAGAGAAACACTATCCAGAAGTCTTTTGAGTGGACGTCCTGGTCTTCTTCTTCCTGCAGGTTGATATCTTAACATTAGTTTGGGTATTCTGTGATCTTCCATTCGATGAACATGTTGTATCCATCTTGACTTATAATCAGAAATCAAAAATTAATCAATAACCAAAAAAATGAACTAATACATAAAATACAAAGTAATAAATAATATGTTATTTGGAGAAATTTCCCACAAGTAGCAGTGGAAAACCTTAATGCGAAAAGGCCATAAATATATAGCCTGCAATTGGACCAGAAACCCTTAAGCTGGGTCTAGTTGAAGACATCACGTTTGCAGAAACTTCAAACTCCAAAATTTAAAGCTGTGAGAAGTCCAAAATGGGTAAACACTCTACTGTACCCGTGGGAAGAAAAACCAAATATAGATAGATTTGAATAAAGTACGCCCCTATGGGACATGTGATTGAAAATTCTAGCCAATCAAAATCAGAGTTAGGATGTACAACCATATATGGAAATAAAGGGTCCTGACTTCGATACTAAAACTCACGAGGACAAACCAACGGGACTTACACTTAATAGAAGGTCTAAATTGTATTTATTGAAAAATGTCTTGAAATAACAAGTACGGGACTTAGAAAAAAATTCCCCCCCCCCCGATTTCAAATTCTTCAGATAACTCGAGTCCTCGTAAGTTTGGGATATTGAATGTCCTAAATAGTAAATTGTTTGTCGGTCGAGTGTAAAGTGTATTTAAGTTTACCAACTAAAAGAAATCTTCTTGTAAGCCCATGTTTCCCTTAACAGACATTTAGGCGCTCTCCCCCTACAGGGAAGAATTTGAACCATACTAATTTAGTTACACTTGTTTTCGTATAGGTGGTCCGTGGTAAGCGTTCCGCCTCATACTGACATCTAGGAAACCAAGGTAGTACTAGGACGGGAAATTCGGTAAATTGTGCTTAGAGACCTTTTCATTCAGGCTTAAGGATCTTTTACGAACCTGAAAAGCTTCAGACTCGGGACCCTCGGCTTAAAGTCCCTCCCGGACGACTCGCTCCTTGGATTTTTCCATCCTGAAAAAAAAGTCGACGCCGGCCGGGTTTGAATCAGCGCCCCTTCGGACCAGAGGCAAGTCCACCGCGGCCGATAAATAAAGTGATTTAATTATGAACTATTGTCTGCTCTCCACGCAACCCTTCTTCCGGTCCCTGTATAGATAAGGATTTCATCGCTCCTATCCTAAAACAAGTGGGAACCGATTGGCTACCGAGCTAGGGCAATCAACAATCAGTATCAATTAAAATAGCTACCCAGTGACATTTAGTAATCATCAAAACTACCCCACCAAAATATACTACCCCATGCTGACGTGTAGAATTCGCATTTGAATTGATTTAGATTCAAATCTACGAGCTGATTTACATATTTTATGTATAAACTGGTGTTAGCATCCCAGTCTCCTGACAAGTGGGCAGGGTTCTATTACCGCGGGCATCCCAGTCTCCTGACAAGTGGGCAGGGTTCTATTACCGCGGGCATCCCAGTCTCCTGACAAGTGGGCAGGGTTCTATTACCGCGGGCATCCCAGTCTCCTGACAAGTGGGCAGGGTTCTATTACCGCGGGCATCCCAGTCTCCTGACAAGTGGGCAGGGTTCTATTACCGCGGGCATCCCAGTCTCCTGACAAGTGGGCAGGGTTCTATTACCGCGGGCATCCCAGTCTCCTGACAAGTGGGCAGGGTTCTATTACCGCGGGCATCCCAGTCTCCTGACAAGTGGGCAGGGTTCTATTACCGCGGGGTTTGAAAATTTTTAATCGTAAAAATGAGCAATCTCGTGGCAAAGAGGTGATTGTGTAGAATTTTAGCAAATTCCAAATAAATGTAGCTATACAGATTGTACGCATGACATATTTATGATTTTATTAATACTTTATCTATTCTTAACCATGTTTGTTTATATATAGTTTAAAATGTTCGCTTCAGTATAGCCCCTTTTTTGTAATATCCGATTTGCTGATTAACAAAATCGATGTTATTTATCTTATTGATTTGTATATACCAAGTGTATATATATATATATATATATATAAAGACAAAAATAGACTAAAAATAGGGGCAAAATAATAAGAAATATAATTAGAAGTTAAAGGAAATGTCTGTTCCTTAATAAATAACTTAATAGCATCTCTAAAAGGTTGTAAAATACCAATAAACCCAACCCTATTAGGTCCTTTATATCCACCCATAGTAATTTTGTCCGAGGGCAGGTCTTTCACTACAATGATAATATGTTCATGCTATGCTTTACAGCTTTACTATGGAATTGTAGGTGTGGTAGCTCCCCGTTGCTTTTCACACCAGTGAAGGATGATCTTGATGGCCGGATGATTTTAGGAGACCGTTGGGCCCTAAGCTTCCTGACATTTCACTTACAGGTGAGGAAAAATCCCGAAACAAAACTTCGCCCAGGAGCCTGTCCCGACCGGGAATCAAACCCGATCCCGCTGCGTGACAAGGCAGCATGCTACCTCGAGACCACAGCGGTGGACACACACACATATGGCAAATCGGATATTACAATAGAGGGCTATTGGGAAGAGAACATTTTTAACTCGCTCTAGCGGTCGAAATTGTATTTATATTTTCGCAACGAATCTCAGTAGATCCCATATGCCACTTAAATTAAATGAGAAAAATATTTCTCCCAAAATCAACGAAATCGTTCCATCCGGAATATAATTTCTCTCAAAGCCGAATTTCAGAAATTGATTTAGCGATCTATTTTTTTCGTAACGAAACTCAGCAAGTAGCATTTTAATAAATAAGGTAAGTTCGAGTTCGTTAATTATCAAAACCTGAGCACTTGAAGGAAGGGTCAATCTGAAAATTAAAATTTTAGTGCAAATATTTTCAACGCCCTAGCTGCCGTAATTTTCTTTTCTTTGTAAACAAACATGGTAAACAAACATACTAATTAATTATCATAAGTAATGCCACGAGTGATTTACAAAATATCGATAAATTCACAACTCACGAAGTGAGGAGTGAATTTATCTAGAGAATTTGGAAATCAAGAGTGGCATTTTTTAGGACTATTTAACGAATAAAATTAAGCTGTTTACCCACAAATCATTATTTAAATATAGTTATTTTAAAATATTTATACATTTAATGTGAACGGCGATGTTTGAAAACAAATGAGAAACGATTGGTACGCTTCATTTGCTTCTTTGTTCGTCACTGCAACCAGATCATATCATTTATTGCCAAAGGAACGCAATATTGTAAGAATGGACTCTAGTGGAGAAAAAATGAAACACATCAAACTGTATATTAATTCATTTCTGATGTCCTATGATGTAAATATGACAACTATATTTTTCAGGGAAAAAATACATTTAAGAAAGTGCAAACAGTGGTTTCTTTTTTTGGTGGTATAATCAATTGCAACAAATGATGTTGTATTAACTCCCGCATGCGGTATGTGTTGACATCCATGCACTATATATACAATCTGGTAGTCGTACTTCTTAGTGAGTCAGTCACTGCAAAATAATGGTATGACGTATTCAGAATGTTAAAAAGGAGGTGCTTCCTTTATTATGGTAAACTTTAGTTGGTAAAGTCTAGGCGAAACACGACTGTGATTGGTTGTAAATCAAAAATCATTGTAACGTGATTGGTCATTGACTCCCATTTGGGGCATGAGTTAAATATTCAAATGAAAGGCATTCCGTAAAACAGAAAAGTTTAACCATTAGGAGGTAGAGATTTACTTGGAACTCTAAATTTAAAAATTGCGCTAGCAGCCGCAACGGAACTAGGTATGTACGATTTAATAAAAAAATGAAAGATATATTCCGTACGCAGCAAAATCAGCAAGAATTCGACTTCGAAGGAATTCGCTAAGTTACGCATCTCCTGCGTGACGGACATTTAAATCGCTAGATTGTGCACCAGATACCTTCCGTTGTAGGTGTATATAAGATAAGGGGCATGTGATACTGTTGAGAGCAATTGGTCTGTCGGATTAGGATGTTAAGCCTGGAGGTCCTCTTGGTGTTTTTCGACAGGAGTAGAATATGTATCAGCATAGATTTTCACCTGAACCCTTCTCATCATTCCTCACACAACATACATTAAACAAATAGCGCACTTAAACTACGCTTCTCTCTGTACAAAATGCAAGACACGTCACCTAGGTAATGTACTCTGACGAAGTAGTGCATAAATACACTACTCTGACGAAGTGGTACATAAATACACCACTCTGACGAAGTAGTGCATAAATACACCACTCTGACGAAGTGGTACATAAATACACCGCACTGACTTCTGATATCAGCCTGGTCTGAAACCAAAAGCCGGAAACCGCAGCAGGCAGCGTAATAATTAGTTACAAAATATTAATTTTCTGATTTTTGGTAAATTAATCACATGTTAAACATTTAATACCTCAATGCAACATTACCAGTGGATATTGTGAGTCTAATGGAAACTGCTGTGCAGTACAACTGTGTGCCATATTTTCCTTATGGTAAACATGCATACGGTATATGTATTGTAAAGGTGTATATTGAATTTCTAAACGGCATTTAAGCAAATCGTTGTCTATTATATTTTCGAAATAAGCGTTAAAGTGAAGTAAATTTATCTAATCAAATTGTTTAATGCATATTGCTAAGTAGACTAACTTGTTCATTGCAAAGTAAAAATTCTCACGAAAATCACAACAAATTACAATGCATATTTTTAAACTACAAGTAAATTAAATTTGTCGCTGAAATAAATATAACTCAGTTACTACTAATAGAAGGAATTAAAATAGACTACATTTTATAACTTACATATAGCTGTGTAGCAAAGTACTGGAAGTGCATTTTACCTAAAACAAAAAGCAAGGACAAAAATGTATTAACATCGCATCCTATACATAGAATAAAGAGAGAAATTTAAAATTAATGACAACTGTATCCATAGTGATTTAGAGTGGATAGACACTAAATCACCATGATTAAAGTTATCAGTACGAGTTAAAAGAAATGGAAACATATATAAAAATAGGGAAATATGGAAAAGCATCTGGACCACCCGTGATCCACTTTGAAATGTTGACGTATGAAAGATATAAACTTCTAACATTGTTAAAAAAAATAAAATAAAGTTCAAGTAAAAAAATAGCAGATGAAATGAAAATGAGTTATATAAGTTCCATATAAAAGGAAGTTCATCACACGTTATGCTCTAATTATAGAGTGATATGTATACATAATCAAAGTATCAAGATATTTACAATAATTAACTAAAACACAGTTGAAAAAGAATATTTTAATTTGAAAAAAAAAACAACGTGGGTTTATTGCTGGACAATCTAGTACCGATCGTATCTTTCTGTTGAGATATTTGTCAAACAATATGATGCTTTCACGCATACCGGCAAAACCGGTGACAGTAAACTCGAAAATTCGGATGCCGTAGAAGTGTTTGTGGTTTATTTATACATCAGAATTGCAACTGTTTTCATCGCGATCGGTCATTCATTGGTTTCCTGTATTTCTGTCATTGGGAAAATTAGTCAATTGTTCAAGTACGATGTTGTGACATTGAAGGCGTGGAAAGTAATCCCTGCATGTGGGATAAAACATCTCATTGTTTAAAGATAAAATCGAAAAGCAAAAGACGTGGAATGAAGTATATGGATTTTCTAAGATTTAAGAAAAAATATATAAAAGAAAACTGGTATAATAATAGGCTATAATAAACGGTTGGGGGGGATACATTTGGCCGCCACTGGCTCCGGTTTGCCGGTGTGTGAGTAAATGCCCCTTGGCCGGCAATGCCACCGTCACCGGCTCCGATTTTGTTGGTGTATGTAAAAGCGCCCTCAGGGTTGATATTCATAGACATATCTTACGATAGCATACCAACAAAATGTCTATGAAAAGCTTTGCAGGAATTCAGGTAAGTTAAGAAGTGATATCAATACTAATAAAATTAATCGTTAAAACCGTTGAGGTGCACAGTCATAAAATAAAACAAGTTAAAATATACCTTATTAGGTAAGATTCGACGTCCTCAACTTATGCAATATGTATTCTTTATGTCTGTAGGCCTTTCAGAACATCTGTTCCATCTTCAGCAGGTCTTTCCTCGCTACATTACTTGATATGATGGTTGATGCTGCTGGTCCTAATGTGGTGATGTTGTGACTAAAGGTTTTTCCTGACGATTCGAATAGTGGGTTGTTTAGTCTGGGAGTGCTTTCATTTACGTATTATCAGCTTGTTGTCTATTTCCTTGATAATTTCCAGGTCTTCCTATATGTTGATTCTAGTTGGATTTCCCTCTTTGTGTACTATTGTAAGGGTGTCTTCTATTGAGTTCATTTTATGACCGGCGTTTATTATGTAAGTAAAGTGATCCCACAACAGGCCCGGAGGCCCTTGGGGTAGTAGAAGGTTAAGGCATCCACTTTTTCTAGACAATCGGCATTTTATGTCAGCCGGGTTGTCAGCCCTGCGTGACGGCCGCCTTTACCCCCAGAACAAGCGTCTGGTACTCATTTCCGTTAGAGGCTGAGTCGACCCCAGGCCATAGTGCCGCCAGAGGGTTTGGGTCGGTTAAAAATCCTGACCCCAACGGGACTTGAACCCTCGACCCTCCGACTTGTAGCTCAGTGCCTTAACCACTATGCTACGGCGTTTATTATGTGCTTAGCGTAATTAGACTTTCCATATGCGTATACGAAATCATTACGATGTTCTTTAAACCTTACATTGAAGCTTCTTTTAGTTCTACCTATATAGAACTTGTCACACGTCTTTGTATGTTAATTTATAAATACTCCGTTGCCATTAAATGTATTATGTTTTCTATTTTGTTACTTATTACACTATGTATGTTTATTATTGATTTTGTAGACTATGTTTAAATTTTTGTTTATTTTCCTCAATGTTTTTGCCAATTTTATGGTTTCATGGTCTGTATATGTTAGTACAGTCCATGTATTATTAATATCTGTTTCTCTTTCCAGTTTCGTTATTTTAATTATATCGGTTTTACTCTTTTGTTTTCTTACAAGTTTGTCTATCATTTTGCTGTTGTATCCATAGCTTCTAGCCATGTTTTTGATATACCGTAATTCCTTATTGTAATTCATTATGTTTAATGGCAATTTTAACAATCTATTAATTAGGCTCTTGAATGCGCTGATTTTTTGTTGGTACGGATGTCGCGATTTGTTGTTTATAGTAAGCATGGTAGTTGTAGGTTTTCTGTATATATCTATTTGAGTTTTTTTTTTCGTATTTTAACTATGTAAAGATTCAAAAAAAATGTTGTTTTGTTCAATTTATTCTGTGAATTCCAATTTGTTGTTCATATTGTTTAATTCTGATATAATTTCTTCTTCTTTTCTGTCTGTACTTTCATAAATTATAATAATGTAATCTACGTATTTAGCGATTAATTTGATGTTGTATTTTTGTGTTAATCTTTCGTAGTGCATGTTTTCTAAATGTTGTATGAATATTTCTGATAATATCCCTGAGGTTGGAGATCCCATAGGGATTCCATCTTCTTGTATATATACCTCATTATTAAATTCAAAGTAATTCTATGTCATTATGGTTTTTGTGATATTATGTAATTGATTTATGTAGTTTGGATTCAAATTGTTTGTTTCTAATTTTTGTTTAATTATATTTAGTGTTTCTTCTATTGGAATATTAGTATAAAGATTTTTTATGTCGAAGGATGACATTTTTGTATTATTATTCACCTCGATGTCTATGAGTTTGTTTGCAATTTCGTAGGCATTTTTTATTGTGTATTTATTTTCTTTCTTCAATTTGTGTGCAATTAATTTGGAAAGTTTATAATTGGGAGCGTTGATGCAATTAACTATTGGCCGTATTGGAATATTTTCTTTACGTATTTTGGGGAGAGCTTTCATTAACGGAATTGTTGGATTATTGTTTATATACATATATAAAAAATCTCTTTACTAATATTCCAATAGAAGAAATACTAAATATAATTAAACAAAAATTAGAAACAAACAATTTGAATTCAAACTACATAAATCAATTACATAATATCACAAAAACCATAATGACATAGAATTACTTTCAATATAATAATGAGATATATATACATACAAGAAGATGGAATTCCTATGGGATCTCCAACCTCAGGGATATTATTAGAAATATTCATACAACATTTAGAAAACATGCACTACGACAGATTAACACAAAAATACAACATAAAATGAATCGCTAAATACGTAGATTACATAATTATAATTTATGAAAGTACAGACAGAAAACAGGAAGAAATTATATCAGAATTAAACAATATGAACAATAAATTGGAATTCACAGAAGAAATTGAACAAAACAACAATTTTTTTTGGATCTTAACATAGCTAGAAACACGAAAACAAAAAAAAAACTCAGATATATACAGAAAACCTACAACTACCATGCTTACTATAAACAACAAATCACGACATCCGTACCAACAAAAAATTAGCGCATTCAAGAGCCTAATTAATAGATTGTTAAAATTGCCATTAAACATAATTAATTACAATAAGGAATTACGGTATATCAAAAACATGGCTAGAAGCTATGGAACAACAGCAAAATGATAGACAAACTTGTAAGAAAACAAAAGAGTAAAACCGATATAATTAAAATAACGAAACTGGAAAGAGAAACAGATATTAATAATAATGGACTACACTAACATATACAGGCCACGAAACCATAAAATTGGCAAAAGCATGGAGAAAAATAAACAAAAATTTAAACATAGTCTACAAAACCAATAAAAAAACATAAATAATGTAATAAGTAACAAAATAGAAAAACATAATACATTTAATGGCAAGGGAGTATATAAATTAACATGCAAAGACTGTGACAAGTTCTATATAGGTAGAGCGAAAAGAAGCTTCAATATAAGGTTTAAAGAACATCGTAACGATTTCGTATACGCATATGGAAAGTCTAATTACGCTAAGCACATAATAAACGCCGGTCATAAAATGAACTCAATAGAAGACACCCTTACAATAGTACACAAAGAGGGAAACCCAACAAAAATAACATATTGGAAGACCTGGAAATTATCAAGGAAATAGACAACAAGCTGTTAATACACAAATGAAAGCACTCCCAGACTAAACAACCCACTATACGATATCGCCAGGAAGAAGCTTTAGTCACAACATCACCACATTAGGACCAGCAGCATCAACCATCATATCAAGTAATGTAGCGAGGAAAGACCTGCTGAAGATGGAACAGATGTTCTGAAAGGCCTACAGACATAAAGAATACATATTGCATAAGGTGAGGACGACGGATCTTACCTAAGAAGGTATATTTTAACTTATTTTATTTTAAGAATTGATATATCAATATATTCTCAATACAGATGTCAGATGAAAATGGATATATATTTATATAAATAACTTATCACCTCGCTGAAATGAGATTTCTGAGATGTGTGGCTGGTTGCAAACTTCTAGATAAGAGAAGAAGTGAAGATATTACAAATGAGCTAAATATCTTTAAACTCTTAGATAGAATAAAATAATCTAGAAAAAAATGGAAATAACATGTTCAAAGAATGGAAGATGACCGCATTCCCAAAATTATACTTAAATACAAACCAAAAGGACGCAGGAATGTTGGTAGACCGAAGAAGAGATGGATCCAACTTTTGAATGAGAATCTGTGAGACCGGAACAAGCCACATGGGCTTAATCCGTGATTGATGATGATGATGATGATGACTTATCACCTCTAAGGGATTCCTCCAAGGATGTTGCTTAGCACCAGCACATTTTAAAATATATTTTTGATTGTAAGTTTAAGACTTTGATCTAGGAAATGTCAGGTCATGGGAATTCAGATTGAAAAAAATAATTACTTATTTATCCTATCATTTGCAGATTATTACACACCATATGGATGTTTCATCAAATATTAATATAAAATTAATCGATGTATATGGAAAATGGGAATTACATATTAATATAAATAAAACACAATATCTAACAGTCAGTATTAATGAATAATCTGTTACGGGAATGAATTATATTAATCCTGTGAATGAATTTAGATATCTGGGATCAATCTTAGGGGAAAAAGTTTCATCACAATTAGAAATAGAAAAAAAATAGCAGTTGAACTAGAGTAATTGGTATGCTGAGCTCTATATTATGGAGCAAAAGATCATTTGCAGAATATATATATATATATATATATATATATATATATATATATACATATATGCCATTATAGAAAGAATTATAATAATAAGAGGAAGAAGCGCGCACAAATGTGCATTAGATTTGGTCTCTGCTGTATGCCACCAAATATTTTTTTCTCTTTAAACGACATTGAAATGATATACGCGTATTGCACACGGTCTATCACAGAGCTTACACACACAGTCTATTGACGGTTCATGACAGTTTGAAATTTTGCAGAGTTTATGGTGATATTCATGCACTGCCAGTCTTGTTACTGCTCTGCGTATCTTGTTGTTCGGCCCAGTCCAGTCTCGATTGATCATTGCATCTGTTGCGTAAAAATCGTCCGGTATTTCTTTTCTCCTCTTTTGTCTTATCTCCTTCAATGTAGTTTACTGTTTAGTAGCTGGAAGCAGGAACTTTGAGCGTAGATCTTCCACGAGGAAAGTTTCCCACATATGCAAGTCTAGATGGAGCAAATTTCGAGATACCCATTGCTGCTTTTAGTAATCTTACTTTCATTTTTTCTAAAGTGTTTAAGTCTCCGTAGCTGAGGTCAGTCCATGTGATTTCTATTCCATATGTTAAGATGAGAAGTATTTTGGCCTCTAAAACTTTCATGGCTGTTATAAGTGACAGCCGTTTGATGTTTTCTATGTCGTATATGGCAACTATAGCAGCTGTCGCTAGAAAGAATTATGTTATATGGTGCAGAGACATGGACAATTAAAATGTAGCTAGCTAACAAGTTATTAGCAACAGAGAAGGATTACTTGAGACTATCATCGCTGAAGTCCAGATTAAAAGAAATTAAAAACGGTGGAATTATAAAAATTATTAAAGTTGAAAAAATGTACTACAGACAATTGAAGAGAGGCGATTAAGATGGTATGGATATCTCAGGAGGATGACATGATAGAGTCCCTAAAAAGATATTGGAATGTAAAATAGATGATAAAAGAAGAAAGGGAAGACTTAAAGGAAATTGGATGCATGGTGTGATGGAATGTTTTTTTAGGGTGGCGGAAAACCACTGTATTGTGGATAAATTCCGAAATAAAAAAAAAAATCTTATAAATAAAATTGTGAAACCACAGACAAATTTAATTACAGTAAAACATATCATTTAAAATCACATATTGACTCGTATTCATGTTGAATCTTTATACTTAAAAACTAGACATTCCTTCGAATAACAAAGTACTAAATATTGAATTTAAATCATCACTAACATACAATTAATTTGACTGTCAGACATCAAATGCTTGTAACAGCTTATTATACTGTATCTTACATTAACAAAAATCACGTGTATTCTTCATTCGATGTGTGGTTATATGTCAGACATGCCGTGGTAGGCTTTAACGATAACTTAGCTACTAATACTTCCTAAAGTTTAGTACTTAACATAGTTATTCCATCTTTAATTTATTATTTGTCAGCAAGATAGATTAAAAAGATGAAATTAATAGACCAGCAGTTACATTAAAAACTATTGGTCATCAATGATATTGAAGTTATGAGTATTCAGACTTCATAAAAGTAGAATTTGATTCATACATAATTCCACAAAACGAAAGAGAAGTAATGAATTTTCGTATATTATCTTTGTAAAGAACAAATATTAAAATTCCAGTTATCCCTATTATGCAATTATCTAAAAAAAATATAGAGAACTCACTTTAGTTTTCCTTTCTTGCTAGTTTTTTAATACTCATATAGTGTAAAGTCTACACGTTTGAAAGGAACTCTAGAAGCTTCAAGTACTCAGCGACTGCAATAGGCAGCGGCACAGTCAACTGGTGCTCGTCCAATAGGCCGGGTAACACCCGACACACTACGAGTCGAGTCTGACTTGGAATTGCTTAATCAAAGGCATTTAATAGATCACAGTGTAACACGTACTGATCTAACACACAGAGGCTCTAGAGAATAACTGACTTCTATTACAATAAATAATAGTTTTAAAAAACTAAAAGAACACGCTTTATTAGAAAACTAAAATGAAAAATAATTTTAATTTCCAATACGCTTGGGATAAAATTAAAGTGGTCAACAAAAAATCATTTCCAACACATACAGAATAAAACTAGAGTTATCAACAAAAAGAAAATAATTTTACCACCAAAAGCGTGGGGTGCTCTATATCAATTAATATATTTGATAATAAACAGATATTGGTAAAAGTAAGCTCTCTAAGAAGAAAATGTAAAAATCGTAAAAAGCACCCCACGCTTTTGATGGTAAAATTATTTTATTTTTGTTGATAACTCTAGTTTTATTCTATATGTGTTGGAAATGATTTTTTTGTTGACCACTTTAATTTCATCCCAAGCGTATTGGAAATTAAAATTATTTTTCATTTTTTAGTTTTCTAATAAAGCGTGTTCTTTTAGTTTTTTAAAACTATTATTTATTTTTTATTTTTTAGTTTTAATATTCTACAGAATAAGATAAAATGTAAATATCTTTAAATTCGATTCTATTGTAGTATGAGCTAAAATTAATACTCTTCTATAAAAAAGAAACTCCCAGCCGGATTTGAACCAGCGACGTATGGATTACTGAAATTACATACCACTAAGAGTTCACTGCTCTACCAACTGAGCTCTTACAACGATTGACTAAAAACTCGACAAGTCCGCAACCTATTATACCAGTTTTCATTTTTTTTATTTTCGGATGATTCTGGCCAGGATTTTAGAAACAAAATATGAAATTATTGTATTGTCACGGGTCCTCTACACGTATACAAAGTTTCAAGTCGATCCAATGTTTCTAAGTGGGTGAAAATCGCGTTGAAAGATTCCGTTACATTGATACAAAAACACTTTTTTTTATTTTCTGATGATTATGGCCAGGATTTTAGAAAATAAATATGAAATTATTGTATTGTCACGGGTCCTCTACAAGTATACAAAGTTTCAAGTCAATCCAATGTTTCTAAGTGGGTGAAAATCGCGTTGAAAGATTCCGTTACATTGATACAAAAACACTTTTTTTTTATTTTCTGATGATTATGGCCAGGATTTTAGAAAATAAATATGAAATTATTGTATTGTCACGGGTCCTCTACAAGTATACAAAGTTTCAAGTCGATCCAATGATTTTTAAGTGGGTGAAAATCGCGTTGAAAGATTCCGTTACATAGATAGATAGATAGATAGATAGAAACAGGTCAAGCTAATATAAAGCGTGTAAAAAAGATCCTGGTGATGTAATACCAACAGAATTTACCTTGAGGACGGAATAAAATAAATAAAGAGCCATCAGACTCTTTCTCAAACGTACACTATTTTTCAATACACAAAATCAACTGATATTAGTTCAATTACCGGCATTGAATATAAATCGAATTGAATGGTAGGTCTTGATGCGTGATTATTTTAATGACGTACTATATGCCTGTATTCATGGCGATGGAATAATTGGAATTGTGGTAATAAATAACAAATTTGTCCCATAATGTATATTACCGAAAATGATCTTCCTTCGGAAATTAAAAAAAGTAAATAAATAATAGTTTTAAAAAACTAAAACAACACGCTTTATTAGATAACCGAACTAAGAAATGAAAAATAATTTTAATTTCCAACACGCTTGGGATAAAATTAAAGTGGTCGACAAAAAAATCATCTCCAACGCATATAGAATAAAACTTGAGTTATCAACAAAAATAAAATAATTTTACCATCGAAAGCGTGGGGTTCTCTATAAAAATTAATAATTGATAATAAACAGATATTGGTAAAAGTAAAGTATCGAAGAAAAAAATGTAAAAATCATAAAAAGCACCCCACGCTTTTGATGGTAAAATTATTTTCTTTTTGTTGATAACTCTAGTTTTATTCTATATGCGTTGGAGATGATTTTTTTGTTGACCACTTTAATTTTATCCCAAGCGTGTTGGAAATTAAAATTATTTTTCATTTCTTAGATCGGTTATTTAATAAAGCGTGTTATTTTAGTTTTTTAAAACCATTATTTATTTTTTTATTGTTTGGTTTTAATATTTTACAGAATACGATAAAAATGTAAATATAATAAAGCGTGTTGTTTTAGTTTTTTTAAACTATTATTTATTTTTTTATTGTTTGGTTTTAATATTTTACAGAATACGATAAAAATGTAAATATCTTTAAATTCGATATTATTGTAGTATGAGATAAATGTAATACTCTTCTAAAAGAATATCCTCCCAGCCGGATTCGAACCAGCGACCTATGGATTACTGAAATAATTACCACTAGTGTTCACCGTTCTACCAACTGAGCTCTTACAACGATTGACTAAAAATTCGACAATTCCGAAACCTATTATACCAGTTTTCATTTTGTTTGATTTTCTGATGATTCTGGCCAGGATTTTAGAAACAAAATATGAAATTATTGTAATGTCACGGGCCCTTTACAAGTATACAAAGTTTCAAGTCGATCCAATATTTCCAAGTGGGTGAAAATCGTGTTCAAAGATTCCGTTATATAGATACAAAGACACTTTTTTTCTGATGGTTCTGGCCAGGATTTTAGAAACAAAAAAGGAAAGTTTCAAGTCTATCAATGATTTTAAGCGGGTGAAAATCGCGTTGAAATATTCCGTTACATAGATAGATAGACAGACAGACAGACAGACAGACAGACAGACAGACAGACAGACAGACAGACAGACAGACAGACAGACAGACAGACAGACAGACAGACAGACAGACAGACAGACAGACAGACAGACAGATAGACAGACAGACAGATAGACAGATAGACAGATAGACAGATAGACAGATAGACAGATAGACAGATAGACAGATAGACAGATAGACAGATAGACAGATAGACAGATAGACAGATAGACAGATAGACAGATAGACAGATAGACAGATATACAGATATACAGATAGACAGATAGACAGATAGACAGATAGACAGATAGACAGATAGACAGATAGACAGATAGACAGATAGACAGATATACAGATAGACAGACAGACAGACAGACAGACAGACAGACAGACAGACAGACAGACAGACAGACAGACAGACAGACAGATAGATAGATAGATAGATAGATAGATAGATAGATAGATAGATAGATAGATAGATAGATAGATAGATAGATAGATAGATGATAGATAGATAGATAGATAGATAGATAGATAGATAGATAGATAGATAGATAGATAGATAGATAGATAGATAGATAGATAGATAGATAGATAGATAGATAGATAGATAGATAGATAGATAGATAGATAGATAGATAGATAGATAGATAGATAGATAGTAGATAGATAGATAGATAGATAGATAGATAGATAGATAGATAGATAGATAGATAGATAGATAGATAGATAGATAGATAGATAGATAGATAGATAGATAGATAGATAGATAGATAGATAGATAGACAGATAGATAGACATACAATGTTATTAACCCGGCCCAGTTAATGATCCCGTCTCTCGGGGTATAATAAGAGCCCCTGCCCAGGGATATGGCTGAAGACCTCAACGGAAAGTACAACTACGCGGAAGAGGCACTTACCTATTCTTCAAGGGACAAATGTGAAGACCCATCTCCGGGGTAACAAGGAGAAAATCCTCAACGATCAGCAGAGCGGAAGAGGTACCCCTTCTGTTGGGGTTAATACAATAGACGGCTTGAAATCAAGTCGTAGATGGCAGCCGCATCACATATCTTACCCTCCGAGACGCCAGAAACGTCTCCAGGGGACATCAATATATACTTTCAAGTCTCATAGTAGAAATGTTGGAAGGCCCAGTAAAAGATGGAGAGACCAATTCTAGCATAAGATCGGAACAGACTTTAAGGTCTAATGCTTGATGCTGATGATGATGATACATATACCGGTATATAAGGTTTATTAACTCAGAAATAACAGAACACTCCACGTTAAGTAGTTGTACATAAAAAAAGTTATTTCCTACAAATTATAATATGTGTCTACCGCTGTGGTCTCGATGTAGCGGGCTGCCTTATCACGCAGCGGGCCCAGGTTCAATAATGCTTCTCCAGGATGAGGTTTTCTCGGGTTTTTCCTCATTTGTAAGAAAAATGTCATGAAACTTTAAGGCTCAAACGGTCCCGAACATCATATGGTCATTATAATCATCATTCATATTCACCTTAGATTAAGCTTAGGTTTAAGGACTCTCCTGGTGCACCATTATCACATCATCACCCATCATATCATCGGGCAGCCGTAACCGCGCCTTCTAGGCACCCCAACCTCAGACGTGGGTCAATATTAACGTCAATGTCAGGAGAGAGCACCAGAAATGTCCAAATATCCTGGGGCACTGAACAAAAAAAACTATAATACATACAAAACATACTAAATATATTTTATTTCGACAATTTTATGTCACGTTAGCTGCAGCATCTTTTTCCAAAGCGAGGTGTGCGAATAATCCGTTGTCCACAGTGAGAGTGGAAAATGTTCATTGGCGTATGTCCGCAGGGACTGTGCACAATTATACGCACATAACATTATTGCGGGCTGGAATCAACTAGCCGAGGTTACAATGAACCAGATAGGTTGATTGCATCATGCATTTTTCACCAATCTGGTCTAGATATGTCCATATCATTTACATTCTAGCCATCACAATCATTGTACAATTGGATCATATTAAAATTTGACGAGTTGAACATCGGTTTTCTAATAAATAACAAATAAGTCACCAACAAAAATTTCAATCTGCATGTAATTGATGAATATCAGATAGCGGTACGTATTCCAAATTACTATCAACTGGAATTATTTCAATAAAATGTGCTCTACTGCGTCACAATAAATAGCACTAATCAAAAGCTCGATTATTGTTGTTTTCAGTTACGTGTGTAATAAATACTATGGATATAAGCCGGCTCTAAGAATGAATATTAAGTCAGCTTGTCATCTCGACTTCGACTGTGAAGCGAATAATTCATCGTAGTATATTGTTTGCATACGAGAATATATAATCAAGTATTCTACAATTGTATAACTCTAACTCACTGGCTCTACCAAACCAAGAGGTTCTTGGCCGCGTGTACATATCCTCTCCATCCTGAGCGATTGTTTTCTTCCTTCTGTAATTTACCCCTCTCAGACCATACATAAAGTTATTCTCCTACCTCAATATTGCCCTACTTTTTGGGAGCTCTCCCTCTGGTTTCCCTATAACAAACAAACTCTAGATCTTCGTCTTGGCGCAACGTGCCGGCTGGAGTCCCCCAGGGCAGTGTTCTCGGACCTCTTCTTTTCTCAATCTACAAAAATGACTTACCAACTGTACTAAAGCACTGCCGTTATCACCTCTATGCTGATGATCTCCAAATTTAACTACATTCACCTCCTCATTCTCTCTATAACAGCTTGACGAAAATGGATGACGATCTCATATCCATCTTTATCTGGTCTTCAAGTATCGGTCTAAATCTAAATCCTAACAAGTCACAAGTAATTCTAATTGGATAACAATGACTGCTTACAACCTTTGACATATCTACACTTCCAAACGTTACTATGAATAATATAATTATCCCTTATTCTTCTTCAGTAATAGATCTTGGACTACATCTAGACGCAAATTTAACCTGCAAACACAAGTGAAACACATATGTAAAAAGACTTTCTCCATCTTACATTATCTTAGACGTTTAAAGAATTTTCTCCCAGTTTCGTTAAAACAAATCCTTGTGCAGAACCTTGTGTTACCACACTTCGATTATTGTGAAATTATATATAATGATCTAAACTATGACTTGTCTCAGAGACTGCAGCGTGTTCATAATGCTTGCGTTCGATTCATTTTCAATATCCGCCGTTATGACCATATTTCCGAACACTTTAATAACCTCACTTGGCTCCGGCTTACTGACAGACGTAAATTGCACTCTCTTTCACTATTTTTCAAGCTTCTGAATTCCTACATTCCTACTTACCTGGCGTCCAGATTTGAGAAGTTATCCTCTTACCACAATATTGACACTAGGTCACAAGATAGCAGTCTGCTAACAATTCCTCTTCATCGTACTTCCTCCTATTCTACTTCCTTCAAAGTAGCCTCTGCCCGCTCCTGGAATCTCCTTCCTCAAGATATCAGGGGTTGCCGCACACTTGGCACCTTTAAGTCACGCTTATACAGTTACTTGTTGTCTAATAATTAATTTTTCTATATTTATTTAATGTTATACTATGTCATTAATATTTTCCTCGTTTTTTATATATCTTGTACATGTTACATATTTAATTCGTTAAATTTTAGAGTAAATCAAAATACATTATAAATATTAATTGTGTTGTATTCATAACATGTAATCGTTTATATATATATAATATATATATATATATATATACTGTAATTTAGATGTAAGACTATTTTATTATTATTATTATTATTATTATTATTATTATTATTATTATCATTATTATAACATGTTTCCAAGCCCCTCTTCCATTCCACATTCTTGCGACCGTCCTGCCCATTGCAATGTACAAACAAATATTCTTATCACATCTGATAGCTTATTGATAGGAGACTTCTTCATTCACCTGTCTGTTCATCGCTTCTTAGTTTTGATACCCCTCTTTCATTTTCAATTCATACCATATGACCTGTCCATCGCAGTTCTTCGAGACTTAACTGTTTTTATTGTATCTGGTTTCCTATAAAAATAATGTGTTTCACTTTGTTATGAATACATAGTTCTTTATATAGATTTTTTATTGTTTTATAGATTATTTTAATTATTATTGCAAAGTCGTTTGAGATAGAGTTTAGACATTCAAGTCTGTTGTCGTTTGAGATGGACTTTAGACATTCAAAGTCTTGTTGAAGCTAACTGTAAACATCCCTACATTTAGTTCATTGGAATGTTAGTATGATACAGTTACGGGTAATTCGAGGTCAAAATTGAATATATAACACTTGAGAAGTGATGGGCTCGTGTCTGTCTGTGTGTGTACTGCTGGAGGGTAAGTCACCGACCATTTTTCTTAATATGTAGTCCATGTCTTTTTGTAAAAGAATCAATTACCTTAACTATTCTGATAGAATTCTAAACAATGTAGACTGTTTTAATACTATATTTTGGCTAAGGGATATAACATTTTAATCATGTAGATTAGGTTAAATTTAAAAATTCCACAACTCCCTCTTCTCAACCCCCAAGATAGTACTGTAGTTTAATATAGGCTTAGAATAGAATTAGGGCTAGACTACTAAGGATTTATAATTATTTATACGTTAGTAATAAAATAGTTTAAAATAAGACTCCGTTTGTTTATTTCAAAACATGTATATCTGTACATCCTCATACTAACGCTCGGCTAGGAAACCGCTACCAGATTTTCCAAGTCCCGAAGGTCCTTTAAGCCTAAAATCCAGTTGGACTCATAACATTGGTTAGCAGCGGGTGGTATATCGTATAAATAATTTTTTATTATTTTTTATGATAGGGAAACGGACCCTTGCAAGCTTTCTGGACCGTTTGGAATACAATAAATATTAAAATTTTGTGATACGTACATTTTTAGGTTAAAATCAGCAGTGTAAGATTTATGTAGAACATAGGATATTTATTATTTAATAGAAATTAAATAAATAAAAAGATATTAATTCTGGATTGGGGTTTAAATTAACCAGACCTTGAAAGAGAGAGGGAGTTTGTGGAAGAACAAAATGTTTTTTCGATGTAGCTATAATAATTGAGCAACCATTTTTTTTTATCTTGTAAAAATCTATGCATGATATATATTAAGAGAGTGTATACTATTTTTTTGTCTAGAAGATTAGGAGTGAATAGGATAAAAATATAAAACCAATATAGATTGGCAAACTCATTGCTGAAACGTAGCCTGAAACGTGGCCTGAAACGTGGCCCTCCTAACGGGATATGTCGACGTATGCGAACCGAACTCGTGGCTTGTGGACGGGATGACACGCCATCATACTAACATGAATATTCTTGCCGATGGTGATTGTGACCAATAAAAATAGTAATAAAATAATTTCTCTGCAATAATAATTACAAAAAAATAGCATGAACTAATTACCTTCGTGGAAAATTACTTCCATATAATACTGAAGTACAAATGGTTTAAATGTCTCGGGTTATTAATTACCTCAGGGCAACTCAAGCGATACCAACATATGAACGAAATGTTGAATTAAATGAGAAAATTTAGAAACGTTATATAGGAATTATTTTAGATCTTTTCCTGCGAACAGATCGTTTCTGCATGCGTGGGAAAATATATTAAATATGGAGATTAAATAAATAAACGGACTGTGTCACTCCTATGTTGGCAATACTAAATGTCAAGTCGAAATCATACCGACGTTGTTTAAATTAGTGAAAAATGACAGGTCATATGTATGTATATATATATATATATTTATGTAGCATATATGAAATAATTTACGGGGTAACTACAGGGTATTGTTAAGAAAATATTTAGAGAAAGGAGTCTCGGGTTCGAACCCTGGTGACTAGCTTTACAAGATGGCGGCTGGAGTGAAGGCTAGGTTTTGGAAAGGTCGGAAAAACAGTACAATAAGTTTCACATACGGTGACTACCAGTTGTTTTTTTATTAGATTTCTTGTCCGAGAACGGTAAGCCGGAGTGTTCAAAATTAGCTATAATACAAGTATATTCCTAGCAGGAATGTTAAGAGATGTCCGAGGAATATTTAGTATGAAATATGTCCCCGTATGCGAGGCTATCTAACGGGATTTTGATAAAGGTTCTGGAAATTTTCCAACTTGAATGAGGGAGTTATACATTCAAATAATTCGATCGGCAATATACATGTTACCGAATCATCAGATCAAATATCCGAAATCATAAAGAGTATCAATTTTTTTTTAAACAGATTGATCTGGCAACACGTGTAATGTGTTGGCTAGGATGTCGTCACTAGAAGTCTTGGATTCGAACTCAGGAAAAAATGTATTCAGTATTTGGTTAATCTCTCCAGAATAGCGCCAGTGTACAAATTTATTCAAGGTTATTGGAACTTGAACTAATAAATTGTTTTCCATTTTTTTTTTACAAGTCAGGAATATTTAGCATTTGTCGGGAGTAAATTGGAAATTTTCCGCAACTCGTATAACAAATTTATCGAAGGAAAATATGGAAGTATGGAACTTAGATTCCTTTACAGATTAAATAACAAAATTATTTAAAATAAAATAAAAGTGGCTCATGGAACTCAGTTTCCTTTACAAAAATAAATAATTAACTTAGATAAAATCTTGGTTTCAACGGAGTTTACTTAAAGTGTAACTTATAATAGACCTAATTATACTTGGATGGGACACCAGTAACGGAAATCAGATTACATCTCGTAACGGTGTATTGAAAATAGATTCTGAAAACTTTCCACAACTGTTACAAGGTATGTCAGCTGATGGTTCGAACTAGGACACATATTGTCGCATAACGTCCTTATAATTTAGAGACAAAGAAACATAATTAATCTATCTTATCGAATCGGTCGATGAACGTTAATAACCATAAGCGGTGAGTTTATTAAAAAAATGGGTTGGTTACAGGATGGGCTAGCATCTAGTGATGAATTATGATTTAAATGATGTTGATTCATAAGATAGCTAGTACTGCTGAGGGAACCTTGATGCTGACCATTCTTATAATTCTCTGTCCGAGTAAACGACCTTGCCCGCATGAGACTAAGCATTTAATTAAATAATAATAGAGCATTATGTTTGGCAAAATAAACATACACGGATAGGCCCGAAGATGTTAATAAAAAAAATGTACTAGGAATTACAAACATTATATAACTTAACGATCGCAATGAAAGTAATGATAGGAAATGCCTAAAGTATATTACAAACAGTAACGTGCCTATAATTTTTTTTATTTTAAAACATTAGGAAACATGAATAGTCTTTTATATAAGTGTGGCGATAATTACGTCTAATTTAAATCTCACTTCAAAAAAAAAATAATAATAATAATATCCACAAAATAAATTAATAAATACATGGTATTGTCTATTAATCCTAACCCCAAGTGATATGATACTACATAATCAGGGATTTTTGAGTTTCTGTTGTGAATTACAAGTCTTATGTTGTATCTACCTTATAAATTTGTTTTTGAATTTTCAACCGACTTTATACATTACTTAGGACTTTTGAGTAATTATTTGAAAACCCATATGGTGAATGGTGACTTGCAGTTTCCCCAGAGAGATTTTATGCAGTGAGGAGTTTGGATTAAATCAAGAGTGTCTTGTTATTTAGGCATTATCGTTTAATGCGACTACATACTTAAAACAATATAATTTAGATTTAATGATGGCATCATTTTTTTTTATAAGATTGTGAACTGTTCCGATAAAATTTATAATATTATTGGATCATTTAATTTCATAGTGAGGTGAGCCAATCGAGTCGTAGATCTTTTTGGAATTTTATGGTAGCAAGCGAAGTTGATAATTGGAACGTGGTGATAATGCCGGCGCACTGTAGGACCACAGGACTCTGGAAATAATTTCTTGTCATTTCAAGCGCAGTTTTCGAATATTTGAGTAGTGAAGCAGACTTAGTGGTTTAACCTAATCCGTAAACGCTCGATCATCATAAATAAAAAACTTTCATTACATATATTCCAGATGAAGGAAATATTTGAGGAATGAGAACATGTGGGAAGTTAGAACTCAATCAACGGATGCTTTAATAATAATAATAAATAACCAATAAACAATGATATCATTGGAATAATAAATAATAACCTTACTAAAATAAGCTAAAAATCTGTGAATTTAAACTAACTAATTTAAAAGTACAACATGGATGGTAAATGAAACTAACTGAGGAAGCGAGTAGATAATCTTAATCGCTACAATAAGTTTAACCCAATGATTATGAGAGCCACTAGTAAATAATGGACTAACTACGAGTAATCTCAACAAACTAAATTAAATAATATTTATAAGTAATTAGTAATAAAGCAGTTTGGCAGGTATAAAGGAGCATCAGATTACGAAGACAGGTCATGAGGTAAAAGAGGATGACCGAGACTCAGTGAATAATCAACGGGCACTGAGCTATAAAAGTAAAACATGATAACTAATCGACCTAATAATGAAAGAAATGATAATAAAAAAAATAGTAATAATCATAATAATAATTAACAGAAAATTAATAAACAATAATATTAATAATAATAATAATAATAATAATAATAATTCACAGAAAATTAATAAACAATAATATTAATAATAATAATTCACAGAAAATTAATAAACAACAATAATAATAATGATAATAATAATAATAATAGTAATAAATAAAAACTAATTGCACTAACATAATGATTAACATAAGATGTTATATCGATACTTAAAGTAATAATTAATTATATGAGAAACACTCAGATTGCAGGACCAATTTGTTCATGATGATGATGATTAATTATATGAGGAACAATCAGATTGAAGGATTGCGGATAAATATTGAAGGACAAGGGCAAAAAAATCGTAACACTGAGATACCCGATAGGACTAGCAGTAATCCTGGTATAGTATTTTAATAATAATCATAATAATAATAATAATAATAATCATGATAATAATAATAATAACCTTAATAACTATATTAATGAAAATAAACAATGATACCAAACATCAGTAATAACAATAAAAGTTAAGTCATACTGCATAATAATAATAATTCACAGGAAAATTACTAAACAATAATAATAATAATAATAATAATAATAATAATAATAATAATAATAATACTAGTAAGAAATAAAAACTAATTGCAATAACATAATGATAAGCATAAAACGTTATAGTAAAATAATAATTAATAATAGGAGAAATCATTAGATTAAAGGATGGCGGATAATATTAAGAGGAAAGAGGTCTAAATGATCGTAATACTGAGATACCAGATAGGACTAGCAGTAATCCTTATGTCGTATTTGAATAATAATAATAATAATAATAATAATAATAATAATAATAATAATAATAATAATGACAATAACTAGGTTAATAATAATAAAAAAGGATAACAGACATCAGTAATAACAATAAACCTTAACGATCATAATAATAATAATAATAAAAAATAAAAAACAAATTACCAGTATTAATAATGTATAATGATAATAATAAAACACAGTAAACTTATAAATAATAATAATAATAATAATAATAATAATAATAATAATAATAATAATAATAATTCGCGGTAAATTAATAAACCACAATAATAATGATGATTAAATAAGAGCGAACTACCAGAAATAAGACTTGTGTTTATGAATAAAATGAAAGATAACGGAAAACCACAATCTCATTTTCAGCAATTAGGACTCATTTAAGTATGAATGGGTTCCGGGATAAGTAGTAGGCTAGTTCGCGAGAAAATAACGTGGAAGCAGTCCAGATAGAGGCACGTAGTATGTTAAGCCTATAGCGGAAGACGACTGATAGGTTCAATTAACCAGCAGTTATGCCAACACGGAGGGTAGAAATTATTTTAACATTGCAAGAAATAAGGAGTGACAACAGTTCAGATTGAGAAGGGAGGATGTGCATTATCCAACTTGGTTTAAAAAAAAATAATAAATAAATAAAAGGTATTACAAAGAGAACGGAAGAGGGGCATGGGAACTTAGGAAAATTTATAAACTTTTTGAAACGCAATGAAGAATAGGACAAGCATTGAAAGATTTCCCCAGAATTATCGAGTGACGAACATGCAGAAACGATCGAAAACAAATTAATTTATTCCCATAGTAATTTAGAAGATGGAGGTTAGGATACTTCACCGATAGTTGGGTGTCTTAATCGATCTAGTGGAAAGTATTATCATATAAATTTGGGATTTCAAGGGCTACACTGAATATATTTCTAATGGAAATTACACAACAATTATTATACTCGGCTGATCATGACACTTGACTGAGGTGCCTACAGGAGGAAACAGAGAAAGAATCTGCGGCCGGGATCTCTCCCTCTGTACACCTTGATAGCATATCAGTGGGACTAGTGACCAGTTGAGAATAGACACACACACACATGGGATTTGAAACTTATTTAAATAGTAAATGACCACTAGATCGCTTTAAGACTCACCAGACTTGGGCCTACAAATCACTCGGAACCATATCAAGATAAAAACGAGCGAATAGACTGTAACCTAGGTCAATCTTGGCTAAGCGATGTTAGGGAAATCACACAGAAACCCACAAGAAGTTAGAAGAGTAACAGAATCAGGATAGGAAGCAAGGGAGGCATACTACTTCGAGGAGGCCTGGCCTACGCTAGAGCCACTGGGTAGGGATGCGAACAGCGATTCTTAGGGAAAAACAGTGCACAGACGAGAGAGACAGAGAAATAGTGAAGAGTTAGGGAGTGTACAGTTGGAAGGTGGGACACCCCCGTAATAAAAGGATCTGGAGTCACAGACCTCCTCGGTGATCCTGGGGCACTGGCAATAGCACCTTGCCGACTTGGCACTGACGTTTAGGACCATGGAACAACAGCAGATAGAGAGTTAGGCATCGGAGAAGGAATATTAAACGAGAACACGGATTCTCGAGGGAATAAACATTAGTGATACCCGGGTTTAGGGAGTGATGAGGACAACAGGGGAACCCCATCAAAGAAATTAGGATAAAATCCACCTTTCGGATGAGGCGGCGTCCATGAGTTCAAGAAGGCTCTCCGTAAGATTAACGTTGACAACGAAAATTCTGAGGCAACAGAATTAGAGACGGTGTGTCAGGAAGGACCAGGGCCACTGTTGACGGGAATGGAAACGGCTTGTCTCTCCCTCTGTAGGCCGAGCCCAGAGAAATCTAGAACCACCATTGTGGAAGACGGGATCCATTTTCCGCCTTCAAGGTCGCGCCCGGCCGCTTCGCTGGCTCACTCGACACAGGTAGTGCAAAGGAAAGCACAAACGGGGACAGGCATGACTAGGGCCACCGTTGGCATTAAGGGAAACGTTGCATATCCCCATGCCTTCGAGGCTCGTAGCCCAGTCATGGTCTGGGGCCCCCCCAAGAAGCGATGGTCAGGGACCATCCAGAGTCAATAATGATGCCAGGAAATCCGCCGGCGGTGAGAAGCGGAAAGAAATACCGCGAAGTAAAGACGTACGCACAGATAGAATATGGTCCTAACGGGTAGATAACTAATACTAGCAAAATAACATCGGAAACACTAGTGCACTAGAGGGAACAGAAGGAAAATTGGGAAACGCACATACATACGATTGTGCCATCGACAGACAGAGCCAAGAGGGGGGTCAGAATGAGCGGGAGTACGGTAGGGACGACTTGGGCCCCGAATGGCCAGGACGGTGATGGGTCCCCTCCCTTGAGGCGATTCGCTCGAGTTTTCTTGGGCCCCGAAGGGAGTAAGGAACTAGCGCCGTCCCCCATTGAGGCGATTAGCTCGACGAGTCCGCCAGAATGAAAACGGAAGAAGGACAGATTGACCTAGGATGGAAAGGGAAGAGGACGACATAAAAACGAGAGGTTAAACACCTATGGTGGTGTAGATAAGTTTAAGCGCATAAGCAGTCTAAAATAAATAAAATCCTAGGATACAAGCAGAACAGATAGGAGGAGTTCCGAGTGAAAGAAGAAGTAAGGAGAGAACCCTGGAGTAGGACGTGGGTAAATATCTCAGAGTAAGAAGGGAAAAATCGAACCCCAATAAATGATTATATGTGATGGGAAATGAAGGAAACCCCGGCAGTAAGAAGTAGAAAAAACAGTTTAAATACATGTAGATAAGAAACAATCAGGGAATAAAAATATACAAAACGTAAAATAAATGTATAAAAGTTCAACAAATCAGCTATGAGAATTTGCCAATCAAACAAACAGTTAGGTGAGGTAAGAGTGTAAAGTACGCCGTATCAGAAGTTAGGGCAGCAGAAGGGAGAATGAGGACAAGGACTCAGGTTAAGTAACATCACGGTGACTTCTAAAATTGAATCAGTAAGGATTTAGAGGTTAAACTAAGTGGATTGATATATTAGCAGTAAGATCAGATAGTCCGGGAAAATTAGACACAATGAATAATGAAAACCTGAATCCCTGTCCAGACACAAGTAACTTAAAAATCATATCTCAATTAAAGAAAATTAAGACTAGGAAAGGGAGAGTTAAGAAATAGAGGCAGTTATTTCAGAAGTGGAGAAAGGAAAGAATGCTCTCAAACTCAGGATCCTAAGGAAACGATGACAGAAATTCAGGATACGTGTGTTAATTGGTGTTTGTAAGGACTAATTCGGCTTTGGTCAAGTAGCATTTACATGATAAATAAGTGTAGTATATGTCTTTCCGACTGATGTGAAGACGAGCGCACCCAGTCGAACCTAGGAGAAAGGGACTAGATAAAAACCTTAGAATTAGGCAAAATTTAGGGCTGCAAAATATAGCAAGATATCGACCGATCTAATTATGGAAATTATGTGTATATATACACTTGAAGTACTGTCAAATTGGAGTTTCGGGAAAATATAAAGATGATTTAGAACCTGAGATTTGTTGATGATGGCTATGCAAATTGATAGACATAAGAGCACTCTTTTCGGTTTCCAGTGTAAAATCTAGCAACGCCAAAATTAAAACAGGGATAACATTTGTATAGGAACGAGGTTGGCAGTTTAAAGTTTAATGCAAAATACAATTTTGCTGGTTGCACCATTGAGATATAACTAACTAAAAGTAAATTTAGAGGAACTGAACGTAGGAAAATTATAAAAGTAAAGATGTACATGGTTGCTCAAGATTCGGGGTTTAGTTAAGAGGGATACTATTCTTAGTAAGAAACTAGGATTTGGTTTTGAGACCCCAGAAGGTACTATTGATTCATTTCTAAAAGTCCATATGGAATTTATTAAGAAAAAGGTAGTGCAAACCCATAGTATTTAAACAAATAAAAAAAAAGAGAAAAAACAACAAAACTAAACAAAGATAACGGTAAACAAGCAAAAACCCTCAGCACAAGAAGAACGACTACGCACACGATCTAACTCTACGAGCACGACTGGGCTAACTAGAAACGACGAAGGATGTTGAGTCACCTAGGACATCCCCCACACCACGAAACATAGATCAGCTGATACCAAAAACAAAAAGGAGGAAGACAGGGTCTATGCGGGTACGACTTACCACATCAGGGATAGTCATTCAACATGGGAAATGTCCACCAGTCAATACGGTGCGACATGAGAGACCAAGCAAATACCTTAACCATATCAAACCGAACCTCTGATCGTCCGTGGATCATATAATAATTCCCAACCAGTATTATACAGTAAGAAAATTGGATAAAAACACAGAAATCCCATTAAACCTATCCTCCGGATAATCCATGGCTCCTAAAAGAAATTGCTGGTCTCGAAAACTTCAAAGGACAGACCAAGTATCCGGCATGGCTCTCTCCCGGCCGAAGGAAGATACCATCATCGAACGTGGTCCCAGGCATCGGATTCAACCAGGGATGTTGTAAGAGTTCAGCATGAGCGCGGACATGCGCGGCGCCAAACAAGAACTAAGTGCTCAAGTCTCTCGGTGAGCGCGGCTAGTGGAAAAGCCGAGTGTTGTGAAGAAAGTGATAAGCTCTAATTAAAGTTTTAGATTTTTCTTTTTTTTCAGAATGACAGTGTGGAAAAGAAACAGCATTGAAGAAAACAGAACTATGGAACAGTTGAAAAGGAAGAAGAGTAGATAAATTGTGTTTTATATATGTTTTCTTGTTACAGGTTCGGAGTGACAGGCTAATCCATTTTCCAGATGTAATTTGAAAACCAGATAAATGTGGTTGATAAAGTATGAAAACGTCTATGTCCCATATAGAGGAAGGGAACTACGGTTAATTGTAAAGAGAAAATGGATTAACTTGAACACACTAATTTTCATGATTATAAAAAAAAAAATTGTTCCTGTTAAAATTCCTGTTTGTGAATACTAGTTAAGTAGCTTTAGGAACGGGAGATAGAGCAATCTGTAGTATCAATGTAAACAAAATCCAGATCAATTAAAAAGCTTGTGCGTAGTCTAAGTACACAATTTCAGCGGCCCCAAAAAGGGCCTTAAAAGACCCTTTCTTGGGATTGAGAAGGGGGGAATGTTATGAATACATAGTTCTTTATATAGATTTTTTTATTGTTTTATAGATTATTTTAATTATTATTGCAAAGTCGTTTGAGATAGAGTTTAGACATTCAAGTCTGTTGTCGTTTGAGATGGACTTTAGACATTCAAAGTCTTGTTGAAGCTAACTGTAAACATCCCTACATTTAGTTCATTGGAATGTTAGTATGATACAGTTACGGGTAATTCGAGGTCAAAATTGAATATATAACACTTGAGAAGTGATGGGCTCGTGTCTGTCTGTGTGTGTACTGCTGGAGGGTAAGTCACCGACCATTTTTCTTAATATGTAGTCCATGTCTTTTTGTAAAAGAATCAATTACCTTAACTATTCTGATAGAATTCTAAACAATGTAGACTGTTTTAATACTATATTTTGGCTAAGGGATATAACATTTTAATCATGTAGATTAGGTTAAATTTAAAAATTCCACAACTCCCTCTTCTCAACCCCCAAGATAGTACTGTAGTTTAATATAGGCTTAGAATAGAATTAGGGCTAGACTACTAAGGATTTATAATTATTTATACGTTAGTAATAAAATAGTTTAAAATAAGACTCCGTTTGTTTATTTCAAAACATGTATATCTGTACATCCTCATACTAACGCTCGGCTAGGAAACCGCTACCAGATTTTCCAAGTCCCGAAGGTCCTTTAAGCCTAAAATCCAGTTGGACTCATAACACACTTGTGTAGTATTCTTCGTTCACCTATCGCTCTATGCTCAAAAAATTATCGAAGTTTATTCACAAATAATATTAATATTTTCTCCTCCTTTAAAGTAAGAATCCGTGTTCTTCGTGCCTACAGCTGGAAGAATTATATATATATATATATATATTTATTTATTTATGTATTTATTTATTTATTTATATTAACGTATTTTGAGAGAAGTTGAGATGAGAAGAGTTCCTGAAATGTATAATAGCCTGCCTTTTCCGAATTGAACGTATGTTCTTTTCCTACCTCATTCCTCCTTGTTCATAGATAGTCCTTGTAATTATTGTTCAAAGATATTTGAATGTAGCGACTTATTTCAAAATGTCTCCCTTTTATCATAAATTGTCATTTTAATTGTATGATGTATTTGTACTACATGTGACCTTATATTTAGTTTTATTTATATTTACTTCCAGCCCCAATTTTTAATTGTTGATAGACTATGCGCATTGGTCCATAGTATAATGTACTCTATAGCCCAATAATATTGCATCGCCAGTATCTAACAATAACATTGAGTTGTACACATTGGTGCTCCAAATATTTAATTACATTATCTAGTGCATGAGATACTGCATCCTGTTCTTTTAATCCATCGTGAATTTCAAATAATTGTATAAATAATGATTTATATTTGTTAATCAGTTAAAACATCTATCTAAATATCTGTACTTATTAATAAGAAAGTTTCTTCATCGTGATTAATGAACTAAATGCTAATAGGGAAGTGTATATACATCTCCCCTCCTCTCTCTCTCTCTCTCTCTCTCTCTCTCTCTCTCTCTCTCTCTCTCTCTCTTTCTCTCTCTCTCTCTCTGTCTCTCTACCTTAGTTTAATCTGTCCCTTTTGAAACCACTTTCATATGTCCCATGCCACACGGTACTTAGATGAACATAATTTCTCGAAAGTGGACTTTTAAATTATTGATCAGAGGCATACATTTTTGACCACAGAAAGACATGGAGAGCGTCCCTAGATGAGTGATCAGCTCAATTCCTTGGCAACCACATTTAAGACGAGACACACCATTCACTCATATGTGTATATGTTATGGATAATTATGATGGCCAGATTGTTTTCGGAGACTATTGTTGTCTAAATGTTTCCTGATATTTGCCTTACAGGTGAGGAAAATCCCCGAAAGACTTGATCCAGAAAACTTGTACCGAACGGAGATCGACCCCGGATTCTCTCCGTCTGAGATAACGACGTTACAACTTCACCATAGAGGTGCACGCAGCGTATTTCTTTACTAAAAACCGCAGCGATTCATTTACCATAGATGCCATTTTTCAGGGAACAGAATCTTCAATCCGCACAAAACCTTGATTTAGTTTTGGGATAGATTAGTGTCACGACCATGAAGCTTTGGAAACATTTTGACCTATTTAATGGAATTTATTTTGTAATAGCTTTTCTGAGTATTTCAATCGAAAGATAAAAATAAGTGTGTAAATTATAGGTTGGTTTATTAAAATACACAAAATTTTAAATTAACCAGAAAGTATCTCTAGATGGTATAGTATTACTCTACCTAACGTTTATACATTTCCTTAAAATATGACAAGATTTAACAATTTGACTACCTTCACTAACGGACTATGCCTACTCCAATACCTATACGTTATCACTAGGGCTGAAAAAATATCAGTATCAGGGTAGTAACTAATTTCTATACACATTGTTCACAAAATGCGTATATTTAACGAGCGTCTCTACTGCCTGCTCGGAGCGGAGAGTTCGTATGTTCGACTCTCCTTGTTAATAGACCTGTTTACGTGACGTGTGGTTGTATCAGAATGCCAAAACAAAAATTGTGCAAAGACGAGTTCATTCTTACACAAAGCGGACTGTACTATAAGTCTGTCTCGAGTACCGCGTGTCAACGTGCAGTTTGTAAACACAGAGGTCTAAGTACGATGCAACATAGCCTGTAACCCATACATTTTTCAGCCCTTCTTATCACAAACGTGTTTACGTACAATAGCTATGGAGAAAATAATTGTATCCACAGTTATTATGTAATCAAGTTTACAGGAATTTAAATTTCATGGAAAAATCTGTATTTGTGTGTTTACTGTGGCGTACTTACATCAATCGAAAAAGCCAAATATGTAAGCTTGAATGTTTATTTATTCCAACCTTAAACTTTGGACCGTAACGGAATTTTTCGTGTTTTTCTCGAAATTCTCCAGTTTCCAGAATTTCGTCCCTTCAACACTCTCCATTCTCCCTTCCCTACCCTTCATGTCATTTCTCTTTCTCATTCATTTATTTCATAACACCCTTAATCTCATCTCATGTTAGAAAAAATAGTTTGGTTGGCACATACAGGTGTTGAATATTTAAGATTGAAAGGATCTTGTGGGGTTTCCACCAGGGCGCTGGCACACGACTCCGAGCCTGACCAATAACAAAGAAATGAAGGGCCAACGAGAGGGTTTTACTTCCTTCTCACGGCCGCGGTCCAAACACAAACATATCGGTATGGGTCATGAGAGAAGAAGAACCTGGTGTGCAGGAACCAGAAGAAGACAACTTAAAACTCACATAACACCGTAGTTTAGACTTCATTCCATTAATGGATAATTTAGGTCGCGGTGTTCAGGGCAGTTTGTCGTCTGTCTGAATAAATAACTAAAGAATCTTAAAACTGATCATTAATTATTCTTTGAAAAGTAATATAAATACCAATCTTGTTATCATTACTGATTTACAACTTTAATTTTATCCCATTATATAGACTATGCCGTAAGGCAATCTCATTACCGATATATAGGCCTATATATAAAATACAGAGAACAATATTTTATTTATTTTTCTTAAATATTCTCTCCCTTTATAGGTATTTTTACGAATCCAATGGCTCCAAGGCTTATAAGGCCAAGATCTGTCAGACGTGAACTCTATATCATAAGTAATGCCACGAGGGTTTTCCAAATTATCGATAAATTCACGACTCACGAAGTGAGGAGTGAATTTATTTAGAGAATTTGGAAATCAAGAGTGTCATTTGTTAGGAATATTTAACGAATAAAATCAAGCTGTTTACTCACAAATCATTATTTAAATATAGTTATTTTAAAATATTTATATATTTAATTAAACGGCGATGTTTGAAAACAAATGAGAAACGATTGGTACGTTTCATTTGCTTCTTTTCTTCGTCACTGCAAGCAGATCATATTATTTATTGTCAAAGGACCGCAATATTGTAAGAATGCACTCTAGTAGAGAAAAAAAAATGAAACACATCAAACTGTAATATTAATTCATTTCTGATGTCCTATGATGTAAGATAATTATATTTTTCGGGGAAAAAAATACATTTAAGAAAGTGCAAACAGTGGTTTCTTTTTTTGGTGGTATAATCAATGTTTTTATATTAACTCCCGCATGCGGTATGTGTTGACATTCATGCACTATATATACAATCTGGTAGCCGTATTTCTTAGTGAGCCAGTTACTGCAAAATAATGGTATGGCGTATTCAGAATGTTAAAAAGGAGGTGCTTTCTTTATTATGATAAACTTTAGTTGGTAAATTCTAGGCGAAACACGACTGTGATTGGATGTAAATAAAAAATCATTGTAACGTGATTGGTCATTGACTCCCATTCGGTGCATTAGTTAAATAGTCTCTGAATCACATACATACTTTTTTTGGCCACATAAAGACATGGAGAGTTTCTCGGCTGAATGATCCACCCAATGGCAAGGCAATCAATAATGTTTAACATGGAAGTTCTTAGCAGCAATCTAACAATCGCACGCGTTGTCTGTTGTTATCTCTCGCACTCACTCCCGCCTGTAGCGTGAGCTACCCAAGCGTAATTTTAAAACTTCACTCACACTTTAAATATACTGGAGGTTTCGATTTTGGTTACTTACAGTTAAAACTCGCAACTATTGTTTTGTTTAACAGTACGGAGATGATGTCATATTTCAACGTTACGTTTAATTATGAGAACATGGATAGTTCCTTTGTTAGTAATGTAGACTGTTATGTAATTTCAAGTTACGAAGAAGATAATCTTATAGGATGTTAGGTAAAACGGCGTACGCGCACTAACCTCTCGGCACAATAGCGCTCATATTTATACTTTGCTCTATTGTTAAATAGGTCCAAAACTGTGGTCTCCAGAAAGTGTGCTGCCTTGTCATGCAGCGGATCTGGGTTCGATCCCCGGTCGAGATAAGTTTCCTGGATAAGGTTTGTTCCGGGTTTTTCCTCATTTGTTAAGACAAATGTCAGGAACCCTTTTTGCCCAAATGTGGTCATATTTACCTTATGTAGATTATGTTTAGGAAAAGGTCTCTCCTCGCGCATCATTACCATCATCATCACCCATAGCATCATTGGGGCAGCGTAACTCCGCCTTCTAGGTGTCCCAACCTCAGAAGTGGATTACAATACGCCAATGCCAGGAGAGAATATCAGAAATGTTTGCAATGACAAACTGGTGGCAGTGAATTAAAAATGTTAAATAGTATATTTCCATTGAATATTTTTTTTTCTTAATTTTACAAGGAATACAGTTTATAGCCAACAATTTTTTTTTACATGAATTTACTTCAATTTGCATGATCGCTTATTCCAGTTGCAGGATTAGAATGAAATTGAAGACGTCCAAGGAAATCAAATCAAATTTATTTCATGCTATCTACGTAGATATTTAAAAGCCCTGCAGCATGTTGCGCAGGAGATATGAGTTTAAAAGAAATAAGTGAACTGCATAGTGCCTTAGGACATTTTTTGGACCAAAGACAGATGAACAGACAGGTGAATGGAAAAGACTACATAACTGTGAACTACATGGTATTTATAGGAAGCCAGATACAATAAGAACCATTAAGTCTCGTAGATTCCGATGGGCAGGACAAGTTGATAGGAAAATTTTTGGACCAAAGAGCGATGAACAGACAGGTCAATGGAGAAAACTACATAACAGTGAACTACATGGTCTTTATAGGAAGCCTGATATAATAAGAATAAGAAGTCTCGTAGACTGGTATATTGTCCATATGTGGACAAGACATATGGCAGGAATTGAAAGTGAAAGACGTGCATGGTAGCTTGTTGTAGGAGAACTAGAGGGAAAACGCTCAGTTGGTAGAACAAGAATGAGGTGGGAGAATAACATCAATTATGATTTGAGGGAAGTAAATTATACAGGGAATGATTGGAAAACATTAGAGCAGGATAGGGAAGTATGGAGAGCTTATGTCCGCGCGGCCATAAACCTGCGGGTTCGATAGTGATTGGCCACTTAAGTCAAATTAATCATAGATATTTTTGCACAAAATTTTCAGAGTACATAGACGTCATAAAAGTCTATAATTTAAAGCCCGGAAAATGTCTCTACAACAATAAGAGACCCAGCAATAAAAAAATGCAAAATTAAATTTTCTTCGATTCTTTTATGTATTTATTGTTGAAAGGTTGCGAAATTATTTTATTTGTTTGTATCTCATATTTTCTTTCATCCTTTGAGTAATATAGCGTGCTATTTTTTTTCCGTTTTTTTTTTCCTTAGCTGATAAGTAAAAATAATCACAAATAGGAATGAGATGCACAAAGATATTAAACACAGGCTCAATTCTGGAAATGCATGCTATTATGCATTGCAGAGACTTTTGATATCCCAACTTCTTTCAAAAAACGTTAAGCTGAAAAATATATAAAACTATTATTCTATCAGTTATATTATATGGGTGCGAAACATGGACTCTTACTTTAAGGGAGGAAAGGAGATTACGAGTATTTGAGAATAAAGTTCTTAGGAAAATTTTTGGACCAAAGAGAGATGAAGAAACAGGTGAATGGAGAAGACTACATAACAATGAACTACATGGTCTTTATAGGAAGCCAGATATAATAAGAACAGTTAAGTATCGTAGACTGCGATAGGCAGGACATGTTGCACGTATGGGGAATGAAAGACGTGCATGGAAACTTCTTGTAGGAAAACCAGAAGGAAAACGCCCAGTTGGTAGACCAAGAATGAGGTGGGAGAACAACATTAACTATGATTTGAGGGAAGTAGATTGTACAGATTGGAAAGCATTGGCTCAGGATAGGGATGTGTGGAGAGCTTATGTCTGCGCGGCCATGAACCTACGGGTTCGATAGTGCCAGTGAGTAAGTAAGTAAATAAGCTGATAAGTAAAAAAAAACGCTATCGCAGTTTTATGAATTTTTAGCACCTACTTGCGTTGGCCTGATTTTTCGAAAACATGTGCATTGAATTCATAAAATTTGTTTGATAATTATCAAGTCTAAATGTGGCCAGAATTGTATTGACTTAGTCTTGAAACTTAGTCTCTGGCGAAACGTCAGGGAACTTCAAGCCTAAAGACCACGGCAAACAGCCCGAAAATATTCTTGAAGATTAGTGGCCAGATTTTTTTTTTAAATAGCCTATCTTGGTCTATGAGGTTCCTCAAAATTTAATGACGGCTGCTCTAGTCACAAAAGTTTAGTTAAGTTACCATTTTCATTTTGCTTCACTGCACACAGAAAAATGCACTAGCTCAGTGGTATTTTAGTGGCAACTCACCAGACATACGCCTATAGACCTATGTGCAGTGGGAAGTGAAACAAAACTATTTTTTTATTATAATACACTAGGTGGAAGTAGTCCTCCGCTGTGGTCTCGAGGTACCGTGCTGCCTTGTCACACAGCGGGCCCGGGTTCGAATCCAGATCGGGACAGGCTCCTGGGTGAGGTTTTTCGGGGTTTTTCCTCACCTTTAAGATAAATATCAGGAAGCTTGGGGCCCGACGGTCCCCGAAAATCATCCGGCCATCATCACCATCATCCTTCGCCGGTGTGGAAAGCAACGGGAAGCTGCCACACCTATAATTCCCTAGTAAAGCTGCAAAGCGTAGCATGAAAATGCTATGATTGCAGTGAAAGACCTGCCCTCGGGCAGAATTACAAATGATGGATGTATGGAAGTGGAAGTTAATGTTAAATCGCTGTATACTCGTACACCACAATATAGTTTACTTTATGTTAGTGTTCCCACTCTGCGCCGCAACAACATAGGGCAACGCTTTCCTCAGCCGTATTGTATAAAGCGTACGATATTTTTTTTAGTATTGGTGTAACGGTGCAAACGTGCACACAGTACTAGTGTAGGTAGTTATATTTAAAGTAAATGGGCTGTGAAATAAAGATACGGTCTTGAAGCTAAGAGTGAATAAGAGAACGTTGATGTTCTGTTTTCGTCTTGAATTTTATGTCTCGCACACAACTCAGTAGAGCAATTAAGTTTCCTTTCAGTCGAGCGCGTTCCCGTAAAGAACACCACCGTAAACAGCACATGTTAAACCTTGTGTTTGTCATCTGCTTGTTACTATGCTAACAATATACAACGTGATACATTTCCAGGCAAAATGCCCACTCATATCTCAAACAAACTTTATCGACAAGTTTGAGAGGTTGTTCAGAGATTCAGATCGAATTGTATGAAATAGGGAACTCATTGTCCCTTGTATCTTTTTTTATGTGTAAGATTTAAATAATTCCAGCCAACTACAACAAGCGGTAAAACGAAATGAAAGTGAATAATCTGCTATCCCTTACATCCTGTGACTTGATATTTTTAATTTCTTCATAAACTCCTGTCAAATTTTATTCTTAGAGTTTCATTTTTTAAATTATTTCTCACCATTTGCAATTATTTTTACATTTTTTTCTAACGATTATTTATATGTGTGGTATGATATTACACTACATATGTAGCATGAAGACGTGGCAGCCATATTGATTTTAACGAACATTCTATACAACAACAAAGACTGTTCCAGTGCAGCCAATATAGAGTATGTACCAATTAACTGTACATATCATACTTCATAATTTCAGAACTTACTATTTATTTGTGGGTGTGGCATTCTTTCACAAGTTAGAGTGCTTAAATTGCGTTAGACTTAACTTTTAAGATTTAAGATTTTTTTTAAGATTTAAGATTTATTTAGCCTGGTGGAGTTAAGGCCATGTGGCCTTCTCTTCCACTCACCAGGACAAACATATATTACATAAGAATATAACAATCTTAATTAACTCTAATATTAAACACTAAGTAAAAATTTGATCAAAAGATAATATCTAATATACATATTACGATCTATAATACAACCAGTTAATATTAGTTAAAATTAAGAATAAAACTAATAATAAAATGTATACAAGCAAGACATATTAAATTGTCCCTGTCTAGTGTATATAAAAAACAGGAAAATAATGAGATATAGAAAACTAATTTTACGATTATACAATATTTAAAACAAAACAAATAAAAATATTTGTTATTCTTAATATTATTTACATAAATAATTAAATATATTAATATTGCTAAAAGACTACTATCAGTGAGGTGTATAAATTAGTTTGTTATTAAATAATTCTTTAGTTTGTTTTTGAAGGATGTTATAGTTTGACAGTCTCTGACATAGGGTGGAAGGGAATTCCATGTTTTGGTAAGTGACACCGTAAAAGATAATGAATAATATACAGTGTGATGAGGCGGGATATAAAGGACAATGTGCTGATGGGATCGAGTGTCAAGATTATGTGTGTCGGATAGTCTGATGAAGGTCTGATGAAGCGGCGTGATAAATAATTAGGCGATGATGTGTGAAGTATTTTATAGAGAAGGGATAGGGAATGGACAGTTCTACGATCTCTTAGACGAAACCACGATAATTGTTCCAGGGACGGTGTAACATGGTCAAATTTGCGAATACCACAAATAAAACGTGCGCAAGAATTATGAACACGTTGAAGTCTTTGAGTGGAAATAATATTTAAGTCTGTAAAAAGAGTGTCACAATAATCAAAATGGGGCATTGCAAGTGTTTCTACTAACATTTTCCTAAGGGCGAATGGCAAACAATTTCGTACACGATTTAATGAATGTATTATTGAGAAGACTGTTTTGCATGTATGGTTTATTTTGTGTATTCCAATTTAAGTTTTTGTCAATAAATACTCCTAGAATTTTTACTGTCTCACTATAAGGGATTTGAACTCCGTTTAGTGACACATGCGAAACTGTGTTTAGGTTAATTGTAGATAATAGTCTCTGATGACCCATAATGATTGATTGTGACTTTTTAGGATTTAATTGCAGTCCATATTTAACTGTCCAAGTCATTAGTGAGTCAAGATCCTCGTTAATTTTGGCAACAGCGTCATTTAGTGAATATTTGTCTGTGTGGATGTAGATTTTCATGTCGTCTGCAAATAAATTATGTTTGCAATGCTTTAGGGAGTTAGATATGTCATTTATGTAGATTGAAAAAAGCAAAGGTCCAAGTACCGAACCCTGTGGAACCCCAGCTTTACGGAAGGACCAAGAAGAACATAATGTATGATTTCCTATAACAGATTGCTGGCGCTCATGAAGGTAGGAATTGAACCATTTCGTGGCACTATCAGAGAGTAAGAGGTTTTTAAGTTTATGCAACAATAAGTCCAAGTCTACCGTGTCGAATGCTTTACTAAAGTCCAGTAATGTAAGAATGGTAAGTTTTCGATTATCAGCAGCTTCGCGTATGTCTTCGCAAATGTTTAGTAGAGCAGTATTTGTATTGTGTCCTGTCCTGAAGCCTGACTGAAATTGATCTAGAAGGTTGTAATCATTTAGGTATTCAGTCAGTTGTTTATGGACTAATCGTTCCAGAGCTTTTGAAAGAGTAGGTAAAATTCTAATGGGTCGAAAGTCGTTCGGGGTTGAGGGCGTTTTAACTTTAGGCAGTGGACGTACGAGGGCTTGTTTCCACAATGAGGGATATGTAGAAGTTTGTAGTGAGGAGTTAAAAATATGAGTTATAGTAGGTAGTATAGCTTCGATTATTTTATTCAGTAAAGTAATATTTATACGGTCAGTTCCTTCTGCTTTGGTTTTTATTCGCATTATGGCTTTCTTTACGTCGTAGTCTGTAACATATGAGAAGTGGAAATGTTCTCTGTCGGGTTGATTTGTCAGTGATAATTCATTTATTGTTTGTTCTTTATCCTTTGGAGTAGTAGTTATACCTGTGAAGTGATTATTGAGTGTGTCCAGGGAAACAGGTAATTTAAGTTGGTCTTTCACATGTTAGTGTACTTAAATTGCATTAGCTTAGCTTTTAGGTTCGTTAAATATCGTGCATATGTTGGCTGCATTCCGTGATTCCACAGTATAAACCGCTTTGCGTTTGTTGACGCATGCGCATGGTGTAAGATTGGAACTTGCAAAAATGTGTCGCCTCACATGTTGTAAAGAATGTCCGAATAATCTATTTAATGTAACGTTACCATCTGTAAATCCGTCTCAAACTCATTGAACATCAGTCCCAATAAACTATTTGTATTTACTACAACCCTTTGGTTAATCACAATCTCTTCACATCAACCAAGTTAAATTCCCCATAGTCGGGTTTTCTCTGTGATTAATTAATGCAAGCGAATTTTTAAACTTACACGTCCGAAGAAAATGACCTGATAGTTCAAACTCGAATATTCAGAAGTTAACCTAATCATTAGCCCGTGAAGAAATTCTAACGATATTGATCTATGATATGTTAAAAATAGAAGATCGGCAAGAATATCAAAAGTAGATAAAATAAAAAATAATTCAATAAGAGAAATAATCAATGTAGTAAAAGGATATTGTACAAGAGATTGAAGGAATCAACTAAGATGGTATGGACATATAATGAGAAAAAGGGACACAGAAACAAACAAGTATATTATACTTTTTTAATATTTTTCACTGAGAGTAATAAGAAATAAACGTTATCTCAGTCAAAACAAGAATTTATTAAGTGGACGTTTCAATCTCCTTATGTGAGATCATTTTCAAGACATGGTTGCTTATAAATTTATAACACATAATTACCATCACCAAGACAATTTTAGTTCTTTTTTATAAACAAAGTTAAATGAATAATTTTAAAATTCCAATTTATAATTTAAAATACTTTAGCAAGGAATGTTTAATTTATTCATTTAACTTTGTTTATATAAAGAAACAAACATTGTCTTAGTGATGTTAACTATGTATTATGAATTTAAAAACAACCATTTCTTGAAAATGATCTCACATAAAGAGATTGAAACGTCGACTTAATAAATTCATGTTTTGACTGAGATAACGTTTATTTCTTTGTAATTTTGAAAACAAATAAGTATTGGAAAAGGGAAACATGGTAAACCAAAGCCAACATGAATAAAGGAAAATCAAGACAACATCAAGAAGCGAAGGATGACAGAAGCAGACACGCAAGACCGGGAAGTGTGGAAGAAAAAAATTGTATATTTTGAATGAGGATACCTGTGTATATAACAGAAACAATCCTGAATTAAAAAAAGTAACTTCAGTTGTGAATATTAACAAATACAATGAAGGAATAGAATGAAATTTCGTTCTTCTGAGAATGTTTATTCTAGAACGAATCGTTTGAAATTACTAAACATATCCCGTAGCTTGAGAGTCTTTATTATCAGTCACGGGATTTTACTGTATAAAACTATATTAGAAAATACCAACGGCTTCATAGTTCCGCCAACATTTTTACCATGTGAGCCACCACATTACTGACCACAAATTCAAACGAAGTCACGCTCACCACTTTTATGCCATTAATTACATAGATTCATGGCTTAAAACGTATCCCCTCTGTAGAGATTTCTAAAAGAGCGAATTCCATAAACGTTTGCAATGTGACATATGTATGAAATTAAAGCAAACGTGCTTTTTTGTCTGGCAATGATGAAAATCGTTTGCAATAAGGATCATTACCGTTTACTACTATCTCGCCACTCGGGAAATATTAACCGAAAGCTGTATAATAAAGCACGACAAAACGGTTTTCCTAAATGCTGCCCAATTTACCAGAATTCAAATGTTTTTTTGTCTCCCAGTGTAACAGCATTGTTTATAAATTGGTAACGTTGTTCCACTGTAACCATATCACAAATCCCTCCTGTAAATTGCTAAGCTATTCTCCGTATAAATTATACGCGTATTCATTTCTTAATTGCAGATGAAATTTGAAAGTGATGAGCAATACAGTATGAAACATGATAGTTAAACAGTACTAGGTCTTTGATCCTATACGTGTCAAAGTGTCCGAGCTTCGTTGGGCTGAAGACACTTTTAGCAGATGAAGTCAGCAAGAGCTATAAAACGTCGGCTCATTTATTCACTGCAATGTGATGCAAAACCCAATAACCTGAAAGGACCACTTATGAAAGCCTTAGATCAATAAACAGTAGAGACAGTTAGGATAGAACAGTAAATAATTATAATATACTTTCAGCACTTTTTCAGTAATACAATAGTTGTCTATTTATAGCTCTAACTCCGCATTATACAAAACGATACATTTTAATTATGGATCAATCGCAGATTTACCTTCAATTAACATTATTGTAAAACAAACTAGTAATATACAAATGGTAAGGATATTTTATCTCGAGATTCTGGACCACAATCTTTATATTTTTTTACTATTCAGTGAATAAAATAAATTAAATTAATTTGTGTCTTAAAAAATGTATTAACATTTATGAATGTCCAGTCCTCCACTTTAATTTCCGCACTTGACGATCAGATGAATGTCGAACTTTTTTTTCAAATTGAAATAAAATGTTTTATATTCTAAACTTTGTAACAAATTAAATACAAGTTAATTTTTTACATATATTGACTACCCGCAACCATCGATATTTTCATCAAAGGTTTATAAAGTTATATTTTAAAAATATATTTTACTAAGCTATTCGTAATCTTATAATATATGAAAATGAATCTGTGTTTGTTTGTTTGTTTGTTTGTTTGTTTGTTTGTTTGTTTGTTTGTTCGTTCGTACTTTATGCTCGGCCATGTCGTTGATCCGATTGTGATGGGACTTTTTGCAAAATGTTCAGGGGATTCCCGGGATGAACATAGGCTATAAGAGAGTTGTGATACTCAATTCCTACACCCTTAAAAATCGCCCTTTTTAGTGGAAATCGTGAAAAACGTAGCTTTTTTGGACGCTTAAATGGCTTACGCTGCCTAAACCATAAAAAATACAAAAAATGTATGTATACAAAATTGAATATCTCAAAAAGCTCTACAAAAAAGTCCGCGACAGCATATGTTTATCTCTTACGGATAACTCACAATAACGAATTTTGTCATTTAGTTCATTTATGCCAAGGACATCGATATAAGTAGATTCCCGGGCAACACCGGGTAATCAACACGGGGAATCTTAAAATAATTACGATACACATTTATAATTATTTTTCATTTTACTTATTCAACTAATCAAAAGAGATGCATTAATTTCCGTCCTTCAGCTCATTTATGCCAAGTAGATCGGGATGAGTAGATTCCCGGACGACGCCGGATAAATAGCACAGGGTATCTAAAAATAATTACGATATCAATTTTCCCTTATACTTATTTAGCTCAACATAAAACACAATAATTTTCTTATTTTAGCTAATTCATGTCAAGATGATCGGGATAAGTAGATTCCTGGAAACACCGGGTAATCAGCGCGGGGTATCTAAAAAATATAAATTTATAATTATTTTTCCTTTTACTTATTCGACTAACCATAAAAACACATTAATTTTCATTTAATTAGGCATAGCAGCGCACGCCGGGTATTAGCTAGTAAATGTTAAAACAAATTATTTCTCGTAAGATAGATACAGTTGTAGAATATCATCATTGGGCCTCCTTGTGTCATAAAAAAGCGACTCATAAGACCAGCAAACCTTTGTCCTTAATCAGATAGCCTTTCACTTCATAAACTTCCTATTGCCACTCACGATTCTGTGTGGATTGTATAGCTCAGTCATTCATTCATTCATTATGCTTGATGATGTCGAACCACCGTCAGAGTGTCGCATCTGGAACCTGGAGTGGTTCTTTGGCCGTTAACATCTTACTTACTATCGAGTTGTAGATTAGTCACTTAGTCCTTGCTTATTTAGCGGCGTTGTTGTTCAACCGTGTGTCCATATAAATATGGGATGAAATGAGGTGTTTCCTCTTCAGAGCAGGGCATCGGAGACCACGCTGCTTGGCAAAGCAGAAAGTCCAAAAGCCAACAGCATGGAATGAGCCACATTACTCTAGCTGAAGCACAGCATTCATTTCAGTAGTCTGAGTCATCTTTGTGGGGTCTAGTGAATAATGGCTCGATGTACAGCATGTTGTTCTATATTGCGAAAAATTGTATTTGAGTGATCAGGGATCAGTTGTAACAAGTTGCTTAATATGAATAGATCACTTCACAATAAATGTAGTGTTGTAAAGACATATCTCTAAAAAATTTGAATTTGAAAAATGTCTCAGACGACGAAATATCACTGCCTCAATTTTGTTTAATATAGAGTTGGAAATAACTATGAGAAAATCAGGGATTCAGATGGAAGGTGCATTAATTAATAAGCGCAACCAACTTCTCACATACGCAGATCATATTTTGATCCTGGGTTGAATAATGCCAGAAGTTACTGAAACAATACTTGCGCTAACAATTCAAACATCTAAACTTTGATTGGAGATATATGAAAATAAGACACAAATTAATTACTATTTCTAGGAAAATTTACCAGCCGGGTCATAAAATTGCTACGTGGAGTTAAAATTTCGACATTGTTAACGAAGTTGCATATCTTGGAATTCTTTTAACCAACCAAAATGATTTAAGATTTGAAATAAACAGAAACTGGGCGTTTTCCTTCTGATTTTCCTACAAGAAGTTTCCATTCATCTCTTTCATTCACCATTCGTGCCACATGTCCTTTCCATCGCAGTATACGAGACTTAACTGTTCTAATCATATCTCGTTTTCTTTCACTGCTGTGTAAGTCTTCTCCATTTACCTGTTTGTTCATCTAAAAAATATGCAAATAAAGCATATTATGCTCTTCTCCTCAAATCAAAGAGCCAGTCTATTCTTAGATATACAAAAATCAAGATATGAAACATTGATTCGACGAATTGTTACTTACGGTTCTGAAACTGCTACTATATTCTTGTCTGTAATCGTTCAAATATTTTTGTAAGGAAGGTACTGTGGGAGCAGTTTGTGTAGATAACATCTGGAGAGGAAGATATAATAAAAAATTAACACATTTAATATCAGATCTCGATATTGTCTCAAATATTAGCTTACACATATTAATTATTTTAATATATTCTGGTAAAGATAATTTTGTAATCATAATTACACAGAAATAAACATTATCTCAGTCAAAACACAAATTTATTAAATCGACGTTTCAATCTCCTTATGTGAGATCATTTGTGTTGAAAATGATCTCACGTAAGGAGATAGAAACGTCGACTTAATAAATTTGTGTTTTGACTGGGATAACGTTTACTTCTTTGTAATTATTATTAATATTAATTACTCTCAGTGAAAAATAGTATTATATACTAGATAATTTTTGTATTGTTCAATATTGGCTTTTTATATTTTATGTAATGTATTTGAATCTGTCTTGCACGTAACGTACTGTCGCCAGTTATGTAATTAAAAGCAGTGTAACGCACACCTGCTTTCTGTTCGGACGAAGAAAGGGTATTCCCTATCATGGCGTGTATTTTGAGTATGTCAGTACTTATTCGTAAGTTTGTAGTATTGTTAATATCCTTGGATCATATCATTGGCATTCATTCCAAAGTATTCAGAGATTATGTAATGTAACGTTCGATTCGTAGTCCTTATTCCGCTTCTCAGAGAAGATGTTACAGTAATGCCAACGTAATTTTCTTGGTTTTTTTTCTTCCTCCCTTTATTTGTCTTGGCGTTGAGTAGAAGCATCACTTTTAGTTCGACTCCTGGCCGAAGCAGTTGGACGGGTGGCTATAGTCCGGGAGCCGTTCTTGGTAACAACAATGAGGTCATAGTGAGTTGGCGGTAATAAGAAGCCAAAAGAAGTAGATTCAATATGTGTGTGAAGTGGAGATTAATGAAGTGCAAGACAGACTCGTTAATTAAATAGTTAATAAAAGTTATATTGTTCTTAAAGAAGAACTGGTCCTCCAATCATTTCATTTAACATTTCGTGGACAAATTAATCCTTACAATTTTCGGACTAAATTTTACACCGTGTTCTTTGGGTGTCACAAACCCCCCTCCCAAATGAACTACCAGAGGAGTGACCCCAAAACATCTTCCCTTATAAATCTAGGGCTAATTTTGGTCGGTTGTTTGACATACATTGGACATATTTATATAATACCGAATAACAGAAAGGTTAAACAAATATGTTCGCAACCTCAATGAACTTAAGACTATATAATGTAATTGTGTGAACCAAGACCTTATAAATATAAAATAAACAATTGGGAACAGTTTTCTATTGGGCTTTAGTGTCATTGAAGGAGATGAAGAAGAGATTACAGGGAAGTAATACAGTACGATAATAAATCTGTGACGATCTATAACTGTAATTGGTTGGAATTCGTGACATACCGGATTGGTCACAGATAAATGAACTAAATAGTAATAAATAGATGTACTAATACTACCTGATTACTCTGCGTTGCTCGGGTTTTTATTTATCCCAATCTTCTTGACATCATTCAGCTTATCAACCCGATAAATTGTGGATTGGACACTTTTCTACCTAAAATTGGAAATAGTTTTATCCTTTCTCACTCCCCATGCAGATCGGATCTGAACGTAGATTAAAACGGCATCGGGACTATCATTATCCATCTTACGGATCCCGAAAACTGTTGATTTGATACCAATATTGTTCCCTTATTATTTATACCTGTCACCGTCTCTCAACACGTTAATTATGCTAGGGTCAAACCTGGTCTTAAATGTCACCCGGAGTGTCATCAATGATTGGGTTACTATCTTAATTAAAAAAATTATTTTGTTTGGGCGATGGAGAGATATAATTAACTCTTTTTTATACATGGATTTATGGGCAGTTGACCCAGGAGTTATGATTAAAAGACTAAATTACCTTAGGGATAACAGAGTATTTAGTGACCCCAAAAACTATCATTTAGACATTAAGCTCGGTCATTTTAGATATTTTATTTTCCATATCTTCTTTTCCTCTTATGTTAATGTGTAGCTTAAATGGCATCAGAACTATTATCAATCGGTTTAGGGATCCCGAAAACTATGGATTCCGCATTAATATCGATCGTTTCCGATTAATTTTAGACGTCACGCCATTTTACCTCCATCATGGGGTGATATGGGTCTGTAATCTCCATCAAACTTTTCTCCGATTGTAAGTTGTATGCATACCGAGTTTGGTTGAAATTACTCCTCCTGTTCTGTATCTATGCTAGAACATGTAAAGGTCGTTGCCGATAATATTTCCATTTCAACCCCCACTCACATCCCCTACACATGATAAGAGTATTTTACCCTTTACAACCATATTGTCAGATCGTGATATATATATATATATATATATATATATATATATAACGAATTTGATATAAATTGCTCCAGTCGTTCCAGATTTTTGATGCCACATACATACACGGATACTCACTCTTACTTACTCACTGGCATTATTGAACCCATAGGTTAATGGCCGCGCTGACATAAGAATCTCCATACATCCCTACTGTGAGCTAATGTTTTCTAATCATTCCCTGTATAATCTACTTCCCTCAAATCATAGTTAATGTTATTCTCCCAACTCATTGTTGGTCTACCAACTGGACGTTTTCCCACTGGCTTTCCTACAAGAAGCTTCCATGCACGTCTTTCATTACCCATACGTGCCACATGTCCTGCCCATTGCGGACCTATTTTAATTTATATACATATATAATGCAATTTAATTCCGTTATATCAATAAAAACAGTGTGGTAAGAGTAGGAGTTTATATATATTGTAGATTTTTTGCGGATATAATTATGAATAAGAAAGTTTTCCTGGGTTTCCGCGTCTTGGATTCAAGTTCGGCCTCTGGCCACTGATTCCGAAAACGTTCTTATTTTTATATATATATATATATATATATATATATATATATATATATGTAACGAATTTGATATAAATTGCTCCAGTCGTTCCAGATTTTTGATGCCACATACATACACGGATACTCACTCTTACTTACTCACTGGCATTATCGAACCCATAGGTTCATGGCCGCGCTGACATAAGAATCTCCATACATCCCTACCGTGAGCTAATGTTTTCTAATCATTCCCTGTATATTTATTAAGCTTGCATTGCTCAATGTCAAAAAAATCAATTAGCCTATAACCTCAAAATAAAGAAGCGTCATGCTATAAAGTAAAAATATTCTCTTTAATTTACTTATTTGTTATAAGAGCAACTAGATGGCAGTGGAGACCTAGTTAACCGCTGCCTCTCGTGATAGAGAATATATATAAAGAAGAATAAATTTTTCTACTACATTTTCTTGGTAGCTTAATTGGTAAGCGCACTGAAGTATCAATCCAGAGGTCCGGGTTCAAATCCCGTCCAAGCATTTATTTTTCTTATCATATATATATATACTGCAGACACCGCTGATACCATATATAAATTGTTCCTTCGGTGAGCAAAATGTCCTAATTTTTCTCTAGAAGAGAAAAGTGACGCAACATTCATATAATGAAGACACGCTACTATTGGTTAATTATTTTTTCAATACGATAGAAGCACCCACTTTTACCAGTAATCGCTTCCTTGTGAAATCACCTTAATCTCATACGTATATTTCTCCTTGAGTACTTATATAGAAGAACATTGATTAGTTTATTATTTATATATATTTTACAATATTAGGATTCTATTCAAAGACAAGATATAAGAATAAAGATACCAGATGCAACAAGGCATTCTTTAAGAAATCAAAATAATATACTCATTTTGTGTCGGGGGTATAATTAAATAGCTGTTCATACAAGCAAAGAAAAGTAATAGCACTTATTTTTTCCCAACTAGAAACAATAACACTGTGTTACTGTTAAAGTTGCATTATGAAATGCTAATATAATTACATCCGATGTTGTTCCCTTGGAAAACAAACTCGCAATAAGTTTGTGTTAAGGAATTTGATTAGCCAAAACGAGGGAAGGAATGAAAATAAAAAGCATACTTACATCCTTTTCCTTGATGTGGGCAAGGTTAATTGCTGGGGAGGAGCAACGGAATTTTTACAGAAACAAAAGAAAATAACTTCCTTCTTAATATGGAACCAAGATATTTTGTAACTATTCCTATTGCAGAGTAATACGCTTTATAAAGGCAGAATTGTGAAGAGAAAACTGATTAAGTTAGAGAAACCCATTCTCTTATTAATTTTCCCGCGTTTTATGGCACTCCAGACTATGGGAATTACTCAGATGCAAGAGGGGTGTAACAATACAGTGCCTCTACTGGTGCAAAATGGGATTACTGCAAGAAGAGACCCAAACGCTCTAACTTCCAATTACCATGCGACCCCCTTCGGTGCAAAATAAATTAGACCAAGAAGTATATGTCAGACACTTCCTCTTGTTACGAACGTGTCTTAACCAACACAAGTAAATTAAATCAATCACCAAGACAAAGAATGGTATCTCTCAAAGGAATTCATTTTAATTCTCAACAAGCGTTAAAATACGCTTAAAAAGAATTTTCTTATGTACTCCCGATAAAATGGAGATATAATTTTCGCCCGTACCATTGGTGTTTTCAGTTAATACGTATATAATTAGCTGTTATTTATCTCTATCATATTTATTATTTTTACCACTATCACTATTACTATCACTGCTACTACTACTACTACTACTACTATTATTATTATTATTATTATTATTATTATTATTATTATTATTATCTTTTTATACTTCACGGAAATAGGTCTTTTGATCTGTTTTCACATCTAGTAAATCTAGTCCATCTAGTAAATGGGCGTCCAGCACTTCTATGTCCTATTGGTTTGTACTTCAGTAACAGCTGAGGGATTCTATTTGTAGGCCTTCTTTTAACATGTGCATGCCAGTTGTTCCTCATGCTGTCAATTATATTTGTTAAATTAAAAATATTTTAAGTCTTTTCTAATATCTCCATTTCTTTTTCTATCCAAAATTGTCACACCTGCTACTGAACGTAAGAACTCCACTTCTGCAGTTTCAATTTTTCTTCTGCCTGAACGGTTAAGAGTCCAATTTTCACTTGCATATGTTAAGATAGGCACTGCCATAATTTTATACAATTTTAATTATGTGCTCCTCATTATTATTATTTTTTTAATTATTTTTATAATAACAATAATAATAATTATTATTAGTATTATTATTGTTATTATTATTGTTATTTTTATTATTATTGTTGTTGTTATTGTTATTATTATTGTTGTTATTATTGTTATTATTATGATTATGATTATTATTATTATGATTATTATTATTATTATTATTATTATTATTATTATTATTATTATTATTATTATTATTATTATTATTATTATTATTATTATTATTATTATTATTATTATTACGTTGGAGATGCTGGACTCCTAGATCTAGCTCTGTATAGAAGAGAGGTTCGTTTTCGTAAATAAATTAACGGGAAAAATTATGAATGTTTAATGTTTTCTTTGATAATTTTATTTACATGGTTTCATGTAAAATATCGGAATGTAAGTAATACACAAATTTTGATTTCTATTCACGTTTTACACCCGCAGAAAACCCAATGGAACGAGTCCTAGAGCTATTTTAGACTTGGATTAAAAAATAGATGGTCTTTGTTTAAAAACCTCAAACAAAAGTTAACAGAACACAAAAGTGGCATTTACATTGTCCAGTTACATGTATTGTGTATGCGTTTAGTAAAAGGAAGCCATAGGCGTATTCTCTTTCTCGTCTCTGCGAAGTCCCACTGCTTAGTTTCCATGTGGATAAAAACGACACATATCTAAAAGCAAACTTTCTGTCATGTTCACGAGATCAATGAGGTAACACAACCCAAATAGTGGTTATACTTACAATGACCTTCACATATATTCGATGTAGTATATCAACCTGAAACATACTGTACATGCTATAGGCATTCAGGAAGAACATAAAACAAAACATTCCTCATATTAAAGAATTTCGTGTTATTCAGCGTAAATTAATATAGTAAGAGTTACTCAGGTAAATAAATTAAAGAACGCTAATTTAAAAAGTTTGTAAAGCGACTAACCCCAAAGGGTGATTTATCTAATTCACGGGTTAATACCTCTAGCACCCCGCTATTGTATAAAGTCCTAACATTTAATGTTTCTAGGAACATGTCCCTAGAGCCTTTGGTATGGGTTCCCTGGAGTTGTCCCCGTCCGGAGAACCGAATGGGGAACAATTTACCTCCGGAAAATTTTACCCCAGTTGAACCCATGTCCGCATTTCTTGACGGTTGTATTTTTAAGGTGAAAGATCGTCACTCTTTCGACCAAGGCACTTTTTTCGTCTGACTCGTCACCTTCGATCAGTCCGGCATGGGTAACCCTATCGACAGCAATGCTACCGCCAGCATAGCTCTCGGGATCATTTAAGCACGCAAGCCACTCCACCACAAGGTAAGTTTATGATTTCAGGGAAGTAGATTATACAGGGGATGATTGGGAAACATTGGCTCAGGATAGGGATACACAGAGAGCTTATGTCCGCGCGGCCATGAACATATGGGTTCGATAGTGCCAGTGAGTTAGTTAGAGTTAGTTAGTTAATTTAAAAAGTTTACTGTGGGTACTTACCATCGCTTAACCATTTCCATAAAATATAACTACTTCTTAGATTAAACTAACTAACTTACTGGCACTATCGACCCCGTAAGTTCATGGCCGCGCGGACATAAGTTCTTCATATATACCTATCCTGAGCTAATGTTTTCCAATCATCTCCTGTTTAATTTACTTCCCTCAAATCTTGGTCAACCAACTGGGCGTTTTCCTTCTGATTTTCCTACAAGAAGCTTTCATGCATCTCTTTCATTCCCCATTCGTGCCACATGTCTTTCCATCGTAGTCTACGAGACTTAACAGTTCTTATATCTGGCTTCCTAAACAGAGATGTATGTTCACTGTTATGTAAGTCTTCTCCATTCACCTGTCTCTTCATCTCTCTGAACAACATCTTACATTATATATTTATATTAAAGGTAGTCAAAGCGGACTAGAATTCGAAGAATGCCAGAAATATCATAGGACAAGTTGGGTGTAACAATTATAAATAATTAGTTCACACTAAGCGTAACATTGACCTTGATAATAATGACGTCACGGATATTAAAACAAGTATTTAAATAAAATAGATTTTATTCATTTAAAACGTTATGGTGAATAGTCGCGAACAATATTAACGAACAAAAATACCACACTAATAGCTTTCACAATGTAAGATTTCATCAAATACAGCGGGACATGTATTTGCTTACTGACACTGTCTCGGCCTATTTTTCATAAGTAATGCCACAAGTGATTTAAAATTTATCTCGAGGATTTGGAAATCAAGAGTGGCATTTGTTAGGACTATTTAACGAATAAAATTAAGCTGTTTACTGAAAAGTCATTACTTATATAGTTACCGGTATTTTAAAATATTTATATATTTAATGTAAACGGCGATGTTTGAAAACAAATCATAAATGTGAAGTTTATATATATATACACACTGTAACTTGATCATATTATTTATTGCCAAACAGGATCTCAATATTGTAAGAATGCACCCTAGTTGAGAAATAATGAAACACATCAAACTGTATATTATAATCAACATTATTACCTAAGCATCACGCTACAAACAAGGGCAAAAAGCTTTACAGAACATATCACAGTAGACAATCCAGGCAATAATGGCAATGCATGAAATAAGAAACATTAGATCCCTCACCCCAGAGACGGCAATGTTGTTGTTCAGAGTAAAAACTCTACCAATACTGACATACGGCAGAGAAATCATCTGTACACATTCAACAATGAAGAATCTTTCCTCTCTAGAAAAGGTGAAAAAAGAGATATATATAAAGGAAGTATTAGTAGTATCAAAAGTAACGACGTCAAGACTCGCTTACCTACTGGTGAAGGAAACATCACAGAAGCTGCTAGCAACACTGAATAGGTAAAGAGAATAAATACACCCAGAATTATATAGCACCGGGGCCATGGTGGACCGTGCGTGGACAAAGGAAAATTTCGAAATGAGACACGTCATCACTAGGTTTAGCAGTCCACGGATTCCGCCATCTGATATGCAAGACACAAAATTCCATGAACCAAATATAGATTGTAAATGTATGCTATGTGAAAAGATATGTGACCGATATCACATTGCGCTATGCACAAAAAAGAAGAAAGACAATATGTGAATATGCAAAAATGTAAATTTAAATGTATTCTTACTTTAATCCTGGCTATTTGGCTGCAATAGCACAAATTATAATCAACATTATAGGTTATTAATTAACTTTTTTAGTAAACAACTCAGTAAAATCAAGAAATCTGTTCATTATTTGCTATGTTCAATGTACTTGTTGAAGAGTCAGTCACTGCAAATTAATGCTCTGACCTGTTCAGAATATTAAAAAGGAGCTTTCTTAATCACAAAATCAGGAGCTGATAAAATGAAATCTATAAAGAGGGAGGTAAAACACGACTGGCATTGGTTGTAAAATAAAATCCATTGCAACGTGATTGTCATTAACTACAATTTGGGGAATGAGATAAATAGTCGTTTTTAACTTTAAGTGAGCATATATTTATCCATATTCCGACTTTCAAATGATTAACATTATGCTTCTATACATTCATCATATCTTCTGAAACTCAAATTAGTTCCTGATTTTGAGATTTCACGAATTCCTCCAATTACTACAAAATTAATACCTTATTGAAGGACGTTAATTTTATTCACCTATGTAATTATCCATATTTCAACAGTAAAGAAAAAATTGTATTTCAAAAGGCGGATTGCTTACTAATCTGGTACTTTTGTTTAAAAAATAATAACTGAACACAACCACTGGATAAACTACTGCAGTTTCGCGGTTGAGATTATTCATATACATTAAATAAAAATTAAATAAACGTTGGATCGAGATCTGGCTCTCAGCTATAAACTATCTAATGTAAGAATCAGTCAAATGTATCGAATATCATCTTAATTATTAAAATCGATCTTGTCCTAAAACCAACATCATCATAAATTCGACATTATATGGCATTTTTTATTTAGTCTCTGCCAATCTATTTTCTTATAAAGACAATGAGTAAAACCGATATATGGGATTGTGAAGTGGGCAGAAAACCACTGTCCACTTACAACACTCCAACAGAATTACTATATCAATAGTCACATGTTAATCTATGTATAATGGCGAAGCAAAGTAGAGCCATAACCTCTCCTATGTTAGGAATTACTATACCAAGTTAATTTAGTTGCCTTAATTGTCCATAGTTTTCATGAATGACATGCGGTCAACATACGAACTCAATCAGACATCTAGCAGACAACTGATGTATTACTAGGATGTTGAGATCAATGAATTTTGCTTAGAAGCCTTTTTATTCAGGCTTAAGGATCTTTTACGAGCCTGAAAATCTTCAGACTCGGGACCCACGGCTTAAAGGCCTTTTCGGAGGATTTGCTCATTGGAATTTCCATCCTAAAAAAAAAAATCCATCGACCGCGGTTTGAATCCGCGAACCTTGGAACCAGAAGCTCACTAAGCCCATCACTACCCCACCATTTTAGACAAATGGAAGATCTATTTTTTTAGTATCCTTATTTCTTCAATGTTTTCCATAATATTCTTCTTTTACTGTTGGAATTTGTAGATTTGGATGGATGATATTATTCCCGTACCAGAGAACTGAAAAATTTACAGGTTTTGAAATCTTTCACCTTATATCAAGGTACGTATTTTCTTAGAATTATATCACGATGACAACCACTCTTAGGGAACTTCTGATTGGATTCATAAAAATTGAACACAGTCTTTTTGTACGAGGCTTCCGTGAAGCTGGTATTGACAGCGACTGATGTCATGATATCCACTTTGTCAATTATAACTAAACCCTTTTTTTCCTTTCTCTTTATCTTAAAAACAGCCTAACCTCTTCATCGTTACACTGCGTAATGAAAAAGTACATATTTTTATGTCCAATAGGACTACCATTATCTTGATGCTATATAAGATTTAAATTTGCATTATATTAGTATATATATATATATATATATATATATATATATATATATATATATATTATAAGACAAGAAATATAATGATTACATAAGAACTATATTTACAAATAGACCTATTCATTTTATATATCAGAAATAATTGATCAAAATTTAAGAGTAGACAGCATCAAGGAAATGTAAACCGATATTAGTAGTCCAATGATAAATGATTGCTTTAATGTAAAATTGTATACTTTTACGGCAGTTGTTTTGATTCATGTATTTTATGTCTTTCGGGCTAAATAGCCGTGGTCTGGTTTTATTAACACTCAACGTTTCATCTACTACTGCGGTAGACATCCTCAGGAGATTCTGTGTGTTCTTTGACCTCTTAACTCTTCAAATGTCGGCTGCAGAGTTAAGAGGTCAAAGAGCACGCAGAATCTCCTGAGGATGTCTACCGCAGTAGTAGACGAAACGTTGAGTGTTAATAAAACCAGACCACGGCCATTTAGCCCGATATACAGAAAATATTGCTTTAATTTCTAATATTTCATATTCTATAAATGAAGCACATAAACATATTACATATAGTTAACATAATTCCATTGATTAAATGTTAATAATAATAATAATAATAATAATAATAATAATAATAATAATAATAATAATAATAATAATAATAATAATAATAATAATAATACTTTATTTATTCTGGCAGAGTTAAGGCCATAAGGCCCTCTCTTCCACTCAACCAGTACAAATACAAATAAATATTCGACAATTATAGATATACACTATACTAATTATAAACACTTAAAGATACAATAAATGTAACAATGTAAATGTCATGTACAAACAACATTTTATAGGGTAATAACAATAATGATACGATAATAATAATAATAATAATAATAATAATATAAATATGATACATTATACGGGAAACACCAATTAATATATATATATATATATATCTTACACTGGATAATAATGAAGTCGATTTTAGAGCAAATATAAATATTGTTCAGGGATGTTCGCCGCGTGTTTTTATATAAGGAAACCATGTTGTCCGGTGACTTATCAAAAATTAATGTGTTGATGTGTTATACATGCGGCAAGCTATCGACTAATTTTTTTGTCCAAGACTACGATAAGGTTGGTTCTGGCAGTTTAAGACCTAGCGCAGGTAGTGATTATTTTATTAATTTTTAACTTTTCATAAGTAATGCCACGAGTGATTTCCAAATTATCCATACATTTGGAAATCAAGAGTGGCATTTGTTAGGACCATTTAACGAATAAAATTAAACTGTTTATTCACTAGTCATTATTTAAATATAGTTATTTTAAAATATTTATATATTTAATGTAAACGGCAATGTTTGAAAACAAGTAAGAAACGTTTGTTATGCTTCATTTCTCCATCACTGCAACCAGATCATATTATTTATTGCCAAAGGATAGCAGTATTGTAAGAATGCACCCTAGTGGGGGAAAAAATGAAACACATCAAACCGCTTATAACTAACATTCTAGATTATTAATTAATTTCTGATGTCCTATGATGTAAATATGTTAATTATATTTTTTCTGGAACGTTAATACCTGGCAAATAATACGTTTAAGAAAGTGCAAACAGTGGTTTCTTTTTATTGTGGTATAATCAATTGCTAGAAACGTTTTTTTCTATTATATCCCGCAAGCTATATCTGCTTACATTCGTGTACTATATATACAAATCTGGGAGCCATTTGATTTTTTGGAATTCTTATATCTTAATACATAAATTGCTATATCCAACGCAATTCTTAGAGAGTCACTGCAAAATAATGCTCCGGATTGTTAAAAAGGTGGAGCTATCTTTAATATGATAAACTTATTTGATAAATTCCAGGTGAAACATGACTGTGATTGGTTGCAAATCAAAATTAATTGAAACGTGATTGATCAATGACTCCCATTTCGGACATTAGTTAAATAGTCAGTCTAATTTGTCAGAACCCATCTAAATCATGTTTCAAAGGATTTCCTGAAATGTTTACACATGTACGTAATAAATCACCGGAGACCTTGGGTTCATTATAACACTCAGCCAACATCCTTGAACAACTTATGAAAGTTTATTGATAGATTTAAAGTACAATCTGTGATTTCTTTCTCAATAAGAATAATATCCTCGCTGTGTGATTACGCGAAACGAAATATATCACAATATTTTATTTAACGATGCTCTTTAAAAATAAATAATTCAAAGAAATATTGTTTACAAAAGTGACCAAAATTACTTTCTAGTTGTGGAATGTATGCTTTCACGGTCTAATATTACAAGATTCCGACTAGTCGAGTCTACGACAAGAGAACACCATCTAGAAAACACTCGCCGCTGAAGATGCCCTTCGCAGTTGATGAAGAAACGTCTGGAAGAAATACCAGTTATAGACCACGGCCACATTGCCCGGAATATTTTTATATTATCCTACTAGTTAATTGTTTAATTGTTCAAGATAATGGCAGTGCCTATTATTACTTGGATCAGAAACATGGACAGTGACAACACAACAATCTGCCAGAATACAAGCTGCTGAAATGAAATTCCTCAGACCAATAGCAGGATATCAAAGAACAGACAAAAAACACAACACAGAGATAAGACTACAACTAAAAGTAGAGGAATTAAACACAACAATAGTGAAATACAGAACAAACTGGAAAGAACACTTAGCAAGGATGACTGAGAATAGAATACCAAAAGCAGCATACAGCTATTCACCACGAGGAATAAGAAGTTTGGGAAGACCAAAGAAAAGATGGAAACAGCAACAATTTGAAGTCGGAACAGGCTAGTAAATAAGCCTAAACCGTGATGAAGGAGAAGAAGAATTATCCTAATATGAATTCATGATAAAAATGTAATTTGTGGAACATCTACAGGAGGAAAATTCATTCCTAAGGCAGAGTAAATTTCTTTAACCTGCATGTTGTTTCCAAATTAAAAGGTATTTTCCTCCAGCAGTAGAATGAAATAACATGTCTAAATACAAATAAAATGATTAATAACTAAACTTAAGTGTTATGACTTTTTATATCATAATCCACAACCCTTTAAGGTATTCAAAAAGTTTTATTTTAGAGGTATGTTTTCAGTTGTAATATATGAGAATAATAATCTTAATACATTATATCTGAGCGATTAACAATATAAATATATTGTTATATTATTATGTATAAAAATTAACAATTTCAACCAAACCATAGAGTGGAAATTTTCACATCCAATAAAAAAATTATGTATATTATTTTAACAAAAATATTAATTTAATAAAATATATTTTGAAATCCATCTTAATTCGTAATGAATGAATCAATAAGCTGGCCTTTTATGTTCCGTTAAGAGCTCTGGCCTCCTTTAAGGATGAGTCCATTTAAGGGCCTCATGTGGTGAGCTAATTAACAATGGCATATTGTTCCATTAGTCGTGTACTTCCGCTCTTCCAAGTGCTTCGTCTCCGGACTGCATTACACCAGTGGACACCAGAGATTTCCTTGAAGGAATCTGCTCACGTGAAGGTAAAGTAATCCCTCTACAGGCATAAGAAGCCTCGTTCTTTAAAACTGTTTATTACCTAGAATGCAATGAAAATCGTTCGAATATAACTATTCCACGATCTGGATCAAATTCAGAACGAACCAAATAGAAATCTTACCTCGATTTATAGATATTTCTTCTTGGATAATAAAACGTTGAGAACTGTAATCACGTTTCTAAAAGTAAACTCGCCAATAAAGATAAACTATAAGTGTCCGAATTCCTCTCTGAGAATAAAATGGTGCAAAAATTGTCTAAATAGTGCACAAAATGATAATGTTGGTACAAACTTTTTAAAATTTTTATTCTAATTCGAAGTGTTCGTTTTTGCCAGAATTCCGCTTAAATATTGCAAATACTATTTCAATGTTCAGAGGATTATTTCGTTCAGTTCATTAGATTTCGATACATTTCACAAATAATTACATACTTATTTAAACGTTTAATACTATCTGTATGCAATTTTCGTTTAATGCAAATTTCTTTTTCGTATTTCAACAATGTCAGAAAAGTTATCCCTCAAAAATATATATTTAATAGAAATACATTATATAATGGAAATGGGCAGCTAATGGCAAATGAGGAAAATTTTGAGGAAGTGGCTGAATTCAAATACCTTACTTACTTACTCACTGGCACTATCGAACCCGTAGGTTCATGGCCGCGCGGACATAAGCTCTCCATACATCCCTATCCTGAGCTAATGCTTTCCAATCATTCCCTGTATAATCTACTTCCCTCAAATCATAGTTAATGTTGTTCTCCCACCTCATTCTTGGTCTACCAACTGGGCGTTTTCCTTCTGGCTTTCCTACAAGAAGTTTCCATGCACGTCTTTCATTCCCCATACGTGCAACATGTCCTGCCCATCGCAGTCTACGGGACTTAACTGTTCTTATTATATCTGGCTTCCTATAAAGACCATGTAGTTCATTGTTATGTAGTCTTCTCCATTCACCTGTCTGTTCATCTCTCTTTGGTCCAAAAATTTTCCTAAGAACTTTATTCTCAAATACTCGTAATCTCCTTTCCTCCCTTAAAGTAAGAGTCCATGTTTCGCACCCATATAATATAACTGGTAGAATAATAGTTTTATATATTTTCAGCTTAACGTTTTTTGAAAGGAGTTGGGACATCAAAAGTCTCTGCAATGCATAATAGCATGCATTTCCAGAATTGAGCCTATGTTTAATTTCTTTGTGCATCTCATTCCTATTTGTGATTATTGTTCCTAGGTATTTGAATTCAGCCAATTCCTCAAAATTTCCCTCATTTGTCATTAGCTGTCCATTTCCATTATATAATGTATTTCTACGTGTGACCATATATTTAGTTTTACTGATATTTACTTCCAGTCCTAATTTCTTAGTGTTACTCAATAGTGTGTGCGTGTTGGCCTTTAGTATCTCCTCGCTATCGGCCAGTAGTACTACATCATCAGCATAAACTAACAGCTTATTAATACCATTCAGTTGTAAGCCTTCCTCATTCTCTAAAGATTTAATGGCATGCTCTAGTACAAAATTAAATAGTAGAGGAGATAGTGCATCTCCTTGCTTCAACCCATTCTGGATTTCAAAAGTGTCTGAAAACTGTTTGCCTACACGCACCCTACTCGTTGAGCCATTTAGACACATTCGTATAAGTCTAACTAACTTTTTAGGAATTCCGAACTCCAGCAGGATACTATATAACTTCTCCCTCTTAATTGAATCATATGCTTTTTTGAAGTCTACATATAGTTGATGTACAGTACCATTATATTCCCATTTCTTTTCTAAAATCTGTCTTATACTAAAAATCTGATCTGTTGTAGACCTGTTTCTTCTAAATGCACATTGATGATCTCCTAGAATGTCATCAATATAGGGAGTAAGTCTGCTTACTAATATATTTGTTAGAATTTTGTACGAAGTTGAAAGTAATGAGATGCCCCTATAGTTGTTGCAATCAGTTTTATCTCCTTTCTTATAAATTGCTACGATAATTGATTCCTTCCATTCATCTGGAAGAGCTTCTTTTTTCCAAATCATACTAAGCAACCAGCGTATCTTGTCCATCAATTTTTCTCCCCCTGATTTTATCAGTTCTGCTGGGATCTCATCTGAACCTGATGCTTTATACATCTTCAATTTTTCAATCGCCATTTCAACCTCTAATGCACTTGGCTCTACGACTAGCATTTCTGCTGTCTGTAACTTATCCTCCTCAATGCCCTGTTCTGTATGTACATTTAATATCTGATTAAAATATCTATTCCATCTATTTAATGTACTCCTAGAATCTGCAATCATATCCCCATTTTCATTCCGAATCATGTTTGTTCTAGTCTGAAACCCTTTCTTCTCTATACTAATTCTCTGATATAATTCTCTAATGTTCCTATTTTTTGCATTCATTTCAAGATCATTAATCTTCTCTCTCAAATATTCCCTCTTTTTACTCTTTAGTAACTTGGTGGTTTCCCGTCTAACACTACCCTATTGCTCTAAATTTACCTCATTTGGCTCGTGTAACCATTTCATTTTTGCTAGCTTTCTTTTCTTTACAATGTCGACACTTTCCTCATTCAAATACCTAGGAACAATAATCACAAATAGAAATGAGATGCACAAAGAAATTAAAAAAGGCTCAATTCTGGAAATACATTACAGAGACTCTTCACGTCCCAAACCTTTTCAAAAAACGTTAAACTTAAAATATAAAAAAAATATTATTCTACCAGTTATATTATACGGATGTGAAACATGAACTCTTACTTTAAGGGTGGGAAGGAGAATACGAGTATTTAAGAATAAAGTTGATAAGAAATGTTTTGGACCAAAGAGCGATTAACAGACAGGTGAATGGAGAAAACTACATGACAGGGAACTTCATGGCCTTTATAGGAAGCCAGATATAATAAGAACAGTTAAGTCTCGTAGACTGGGATATTGTCAAATATGTGGGGAGGACATATGGCACGAGTGGGGAATGAAAGACGTGCATGGAAGGTTTTTGTAGGAAAACGAGAGGGAAAACGACCAGTTGGTAGAACAATAATTATGTGGGAAAATAACATTAACTATGATTTGAGGGAAGTAGATTATACAGGGAATGATTGGAAAACATTATCTCAGGATAGGGATGTATGGAGATCTTTTGTCTGCGCGGCCATGAACCTACGGATTCGATAGTGCCAGTGAGTTAGTCAGTTTTAATTCAACGTCCCAGGTTGTCATTTCGATATTTCTGGTATTCTCTTCTGGTACTGGCGCAATTGTAACCCACTTCTGAGGTTGGGCATCTGGAAGGCAGTATTATGCTGCCCCGATTATATGATGGGTCATGGTGATAGTGGTGCGCCAGGAGAGTCCTTAATCCTGATCCGAAATATTTCACTCAGCCTCTCTTAAACGAGAAATTAAATAATTAATTAATCAGGACGAGAATTATTACCAAAAATAGGCTAAAGGACAGTAGGATGAAATAATCGTCGGAGATATACGAAATGTATATTCAACTGAATCGGGAGATTACAAGGAATCTGATTTGTATATAATTAAGTAAAAATACATAAAATTAAAAGGGGTTGATAAGATTCTGAATAAACTAGCAGTCATTTATTGCGGAATACACTTAACAGGCACATCATACCCCTATTGTCAAGAGACAGATCTTTGAAGGATGGACAATGTAGTTAAAACTTGGTGAATCATATTGTACTACCGGATTAAAAGACGTTTCTTTGTAGACCACATATCTATCATCCATCTTAAACTCAGTATCCCTGACAGTTAAGATCAAAATATTGATATATGGTTGGGGAACTACAGCTTCTACACAAACATCCCTGAACTCAGCATGCAGGTGTTTTTACTGAGAGAAGAAAAAAAACAAACAAATTAAGCGCGGAAGACCGGGAGACGCAAGGAGAGTCAACAAACCTACTCGAGATTAGACAAAAAAACTAAAACAGACTTAGATCGGAATCCCCCAGAGTACAAACTTATGGTAAAATGGTACGATACGGAAGGCGTATCTAACTGAAACTTGGTGGAGTCATGTCCTATCAAAACACGGCGTTCCCTTCCTAAAACAAAGGGAATGGTGATCAGCCAATCTAAAGAGTGGTTATATTACGACAAGTAATGATCTCATGACGACATAATTGCAGAGAGAGAGTAAACCGAGGTGTCGTTATATCCAACAAAACGATGTTAAGTCAGTTGAAACATACTCATCGAGACGGGAATTAAAAAATATTCACCGAGACCGGAGTCGGAATAGACTCGCCGACTTAGTTGTTAAACAGCTCAATGACCATCAGCTAGGAAGTTAGTTGAGATAACTTACCGATACAAAACCTGCAGTCTAGCAGCGACATAACTCCGCGATTTTAATACTTATAAAATACAACAATAATAGTCTCTCAGACATTCCATTCTGAAGTCTACAATCGCTCGTGTGGTCAGTGCCTTGTCTAACATCGAGTGCTTATAATTATACGTAGTGTAATCAGTGTCAACTTCTACAATAAATCATATTTATTAAATCTAACACAGCCTTGTGTCGGCCAGGTCATTTGCTTTCCCTGTAGAAGAAGAACCTCAGCTTTACCAATACCCAACCTGAGCAACCCAAATTCTAACATATGGAGAATTCATTTGATACTCCTGGCGCCCAAACATCCTTTATTAACCAGTAAACCTAAAACAGAAAAACCTATACAAAAATCCTTCTGCGAATATGAATGATGATGTTTATGATGGCTATATGATTTTCCAGGAACGTTTGGGCCTTAATGTTTGCTGACATTTGTCTTACAGACGAGGAAAAATCCCGCAAAAAAAAACTCACCCAGAAAACTTGTCCCTACCCGAGATCGAACCTCGTGCCGCTGCGTGAGAAGGGAGCACACTGCCTCTAGACCACAGTAGTGGACATATTTTTATGTGTATTATTTTCTTGTGTCCTATTAGTACAGTAACCTTAAACTTTAAGGAAGTAAATAAATAGAACAGATCTATTTTACTACACATGCTGTTTAGATTACAATAAATAAAAATTCTAATAATTCTTAATTTTCTGCGAAATATTGTTTTATTCATCGCATGTATTAATGGTTACACTGTCCTATGCCGCTCATTTCATTACATAGAGGAAGCACGGATTTCAAATAAAATAGAAGTCACGGAATTTGCTCATTCTCTTTAGCAAACGCACTGGATTTTTCAACTATTTCATCATTAACGAATCGTTTGGATGGTCTCAGATGACACAAAGGGTTTTAGTCAACAAGCTTATAGAATTTAGCTTTCGCTTCCAATATTATATAAAACTTATCAGTTGACTTTGGTACATGCTTACACTGTCATCTGCCATGGAATAGAATCCAATCACAATACGAATGTAAGGATTTCCTCTACTGAAATACTATTATTTTTACGACGTGTCGAAAAACGCGGTCCATGAGGCAGACTGAAATAAAATCCATCAATTCGAGCTCACGGAATTCTTAACTTCAATTATGGTTAATAACCATCTCTCTTTATCAGATTATGTTTTAAATAATTCCGTTGCAACACCACAAATTTCAGACATCTTTTGATAAATTTAAAATGCCTATCTCTTGTACACACAGATTTATTTTCCTCGAGGCGGTTTCCTTTACGTTTCTTATCAACTATCGCTCAAGATTCGCTAAATGCATTTACAAGATTGCGCACAGTATTTCTGAGAGGTGCAGGAACACCGAACAATTTTCTTTACAAATCCCAGTCTTACTCGTAAGAAAATAATTATTTTTACATACGAATCATATGTAAAACGTCCCTGTAATAAAGTGTGGCTAAGTACGTTTATTATAACAATGCAAATACACTTAAAATAACTTCATAATACTTCGTTTCAGGGATGTTTCTGCCGGCTCTCACAATGCGACATTGCTGGGAAATTGAAAGTCAGAACTGCTGGTTATTGGCACACGCTTCTAACGCGAAATGTTGCGCGTTCCAGCACCACAATGTCATATTCTAGTCAATTAATTTTAAGGTTGTGTTTGACTTGAAACACAGATCCGGTTAGAACTATTTTTGGGCTACAACGTTTGGTTAAATTTATAAAATCTTCATTATTTGGACATAAAAAAGTTGTTATAAAAGTTTCGAATTTACAGAGTAAACTGTTCTGTATGCTTTCCACTTTCCTGTTTAGAGCCATTTGAGAAAACAGGAGCAGTGAAATGTGAGCAGCAATTGTTTGTGCTTTAGGCTACAGCGTGGAATGGTGTATGAACAGGTAGAGGAAAACTTCACATGTAAATTAAGGAAACAGCACCCACCAAGTTAATCATTAAGAACATATCCAACAAATTCAAGCGTACTGGCAGTGTTGCAGAGCATAACACCAGAGAAACAGTCGAAAGAGTAGAAGTGCATTCATACGTAGTTCATCTGCACTTCCAAGAAGACTTAGTGTGGGGCTTGGTATATCTCAAATCACAGCGTGCATTGTAAATTATAAAAAAAATTACCACATCCAGGTTTTGCATTATTTTAAATATTTTTTTTGCCTTAAATATGCTCAACGTTACATACACAACCTATGGTTTGAATCTACTAGAGAGGAGGTCAGAAATAATTTCACAGGAATAAATGCTAATTGCTTCTTCTGCCAAAAATATCTTAAATCTCATAGTTACAAAAAATAATTCAAACAGATACTACCAGAAGTACGTCAACCGCCATAACCAACGATATATCTCTGGGGAACTTGTATGACAGCTACACTATATTACCCCGATCATCAAGAAGAAATAAAGACTAATCGATAACAGCTCCCTATCACTATTAATCTCACTGAGCAACAAAAAAGTAACTTTTTTTTATCTCAGAATGAAAAATATCTGATTCTAATAGTATTATTTCTCCTGAATTCAAATATGATATCAGTTTTTCTCCATCATGCAAGGTTTCCGAGAGACAGGAATTTATAATTCCAAATACTTTAATATTTTCTACATTCGTGACTACATAATATTCGAACATTCGGACTCACCTAGAAAGTAAGAAATGACGATATTCTGCTATATTTCGCCTGTGGAGCATCCCTCTTGATGGTCCAACAATAATCGGCCAGCATATTAGGATTCCATTTGCCTTGATATATTTTTTCCATAGCCGAAATCTCATGAGTTAGCTCATTTGGTTTTATCTTACAATGGACAAATGGACGAAAAAACGTTTATTGGAAAATAATTATTTAAATCCATTAATTGAAATAAAAAAAACTGTGGGTGATGGAGAAATTCCGAATACTTGTTTGAAAACACGATAAAAAACTGCATTAAGTACAATTATTGGTACTCATGAGACAAAAATCATGTTGACCAGTGTCTTCAATATATTTTCATTCCCGATTTATAATCAATAAACCACATATTTTTATTAATTAACATTCCTGTAACCAGAAGGCAGAGGATGCTCTTCCGGATATAGAAGACTGTATCGGTTCTCTTTCATTTATGAAACTCCACGTAGCCGACTTTCCTGCTACCATTGAAGAATACAACCAAGATCTCTCATTGGAGACGATCACATTTATAATGTTATTGTAACAGCCCACGATTTATCATGATACTTTTGTAGTTATACAATTAAACTAAAATCCTTTTTCTTATAACTTTAATTAGTGGACTTCTTATTACAGTCTCTTCAAATCTGGAGAGCTCATCTCATTCACTAAATGAAGCAATGAACACCATACAAGCAGTTCCAAATAACAAAATACCAGGAATAGTTGGTGTTGTGCTGTTTTTAAAACTCTCGTACACGCAATCCTGGTTACGCGAAGATGAAAATTTTTCATGGAGAAGAAATAAATCCAAGATTACCATGTGGGCCGAAAGCAGTATTCACCAGTGATTTCATGTTCTGAGGAATGAGTCATCTTTCATTACAGAAAAAGTGTTGAAGGGCAATAGAACACTTTTTTAGGAATATTCCGCAATACAGTGTTTCTCAAAGTAATTTGTCGCCAGAGGTTCCTGTCTAAAGCATATTCTTCCCTCAAATCTCTAGCTTCCATACTTCTCTTCACTCCATCCATCCATCGATCTCTAGGCCTGCTTCTTCAATTAGCTTTCCAATTAAGGATCTTCTTTGATATTTTTTACAGCAGATAATTTGGTACTGTACTAGTTGTTCATTTTATAAAAGTGAGCATTTTTTTGTACGTAATTCTAACTAAATACGAGATCTCGATGTAAACTTTGGTTTTTATGATGTTTTGTGGGTATGGTTAACCAGTGATTAGTTGATTACATTATAGTAAGCAGTCCAAATTAATGTGTTACTCATTTTAATACAAATGTTTGTCAATTTAGTATAGCGTGACATAAGAAACTAAATCCCTAAAGGGTTAAATAACATATTTATAAATCTTAAAACTTAAAAATTCAGCCCTAATATTCGTAAATATGAAATCTGTTAAGACAGTAAATGGGTGACTACAAAACAGAAAATTATTAATATTATATATCCCTTTGAAGACTCTCTTATAATGAACAGTAAAAGAGAGAAAGTTACCGACAATAGATACATCACCCTAAACCATTTAAAACTTTAAGACCAAAATGCAGAAAATTGCTGCAGTAACTAACAAGTTACTGCAATAGAGTAAGAAACGTCCGACGTTGTTTTTCTCCTCCCAAGAGAACGAAGACCACACCGTGATCTAGTTAGTCCACCGGAAAACTGGATAAAACTCAGAAAGATAGAAAGAGAATGGGAGATAGACAGAGACACAGTAAATAAAAAAAAAACATTAACTTGCCTGAGAAAACATGTCAAAAATCGCGAATCATTAAAAATGAGAGAAAATAGGTTTCACGAAATATCCCACGCGACTACAATCAATCTATTATTTTGAAAAAAAGTGCACGCACGCACACACACACACACATTGGCCTATATATATCACTATTCCAACAATTTCATTTCAGATTGGAAAGCAATCAACATGAAGGGGTTAATGAAGATATATTAAGTAATTTACCATATAATTATTTTCAAATAAGTACTGCGCTACATTTAATGCTTAGAAAGTATATCACTTCTACATTAAACACCCAAGGAATGTTAATTATCAGTAAAGTGTTTTGTAAAAGGAAACAAGCAGAAATCAGTGTAACATCAATAATTCATATAATAAAATAAACTTAACCGAAGAGAAGTATCAGGTAGAAACGTGAAATGGGAGAATTCGGAAGACGGAAATAGAATAATCGAAATTTGGAGGAGAAAAAAGACTAAAAACCGTGTAAAATAAGAAAAAAATCCTACAATAATAAAAAAAATTAATTAAAAATGTGTAGAACTACAGCTCCAAAGATCTTATTTTGTTTTCACCGGCAAGGAAAAAGGGTACAAAGAACGGCATGACTACCGTGACAAAATCCTTCCGTCTAATTTAAATTTTCTTAACCGGTTTTCTCTATTTGTCATACTAACTTCTCAATTATGCTCATTAAGCTGGGTGGATCTCCTTCCAAATCCAACACACAAATAAATATTTCTCTGTTTAACCAGAAATCGAACCAGAATCTCTTAGAACTTTAGTACTACCAGCAAACCGTTAAATGACAGAGACCGTCATTCGCTGAAAGAAGTATTCAAATGTTTATGCATTATGACACGAAGAAAAGTACAAACACGCAATAATTATTACATCAAGGTATATGTACAGGAACTACGCGTTTGTGAAAGTCATTCTTTTTGAGAAGGCGAAGTAAACTTTACGCGTGCCGTTAATTAAATTAAGTCTTTGTGCATAATATGCATTACCTAGGTTCCAGAATCTTCACATTTTTCATTCGACCAAACGCATTACCTTCTGACGTGAAATGGGAACAATGGAAACGATTTAGGCTTAAATTAATTTTGCCCATTATTTAACTTTAAGCACGCAGTGTCACCTCTTTTGTTCAGAGAATCCCATTAAATGTACGATTACAAAAATCTCCCTTAAAATTCACATTTTCATATTATGTTTAACAACACTGCGACTGTAAAAGAAGACCAGCAAATATTATGTTCATTGCATCCGAATTTTGAAGTTCCTAGAAATGTTTTACACAATAAACTAATAAGTAAACCAAAATAATGAATGTGTGTATTTTTGTACCTATTTCCTTAAATTATGCCTTAAGACAAAGATAAAGAACATTTATATTAAATAATAACTCTGGTCAACATGATTTTGTCTCATTAGTACCAATAGTTGCACTTAATGCATTTTTTATCGTGTTTTCAAATATGTGTTTGAAATTTCTCCATCATCGACAGTTTTTTTATTTCAATTTCAATTAATGGATTTAAATAACTATTTTTATTAAACGTTTTTTCGTCCATTTGTCCATTGTAAAATAAAACCAAATGAGCTAACTCAAATTATTTCAGCTATGGAAAAGAGAGATCAAGACAAATGGAATCATAATATGATGGCCGATTATTGTTGCACCATCAAGAGGGATGCTCCACCGGCGAAATATAGCAGGAAATCGTAATTTCTTCCTTTCTAGGTGAGTCAGAATATTAGAATATTGTGTAGTTACGAATGTAGAAAATATTAAAATGTTTGAAAACATAAATTCCTGTCTCTCGGAAACCTTGCGTGATGGAGAAAAACTGATATCATATTTGAATTCAGGAGAAAAAATACTGTCAGATTCACATATTTTTCTATCTGAGACAAAAAAAAATATTTTTTGTTGCTCAGTGTAATACATCTTGTCCCGCTTCTTAGCTAAGTGGTTAAGGCAAGAAGCCTTAGCGCAAAGCTACGGGACTTGCGCTGGTTCGAGTCTTCATGGGGGAAGAAATTTTCTCATGGAACTTCGACCAGTATAGGATGCCCACCCGTATCGTGAGGAATTTGGGTAGCTACAATATGTAGCCGCTCCAGGTTGAGAAAACAAGCTATAACGGCTAGGGAACCCGACATGCTGACCACATGTCACACCTATACTGGGAGGTCTACCTCTGGCTGGTAGGCCAAGTACCTTTGTAGGCCTGTCACATCATGGGGTTTAGAGGTTTTAATAATATCTCTTGAAAACAGTACTTTATTCGAAATAATATACTTTTCAAAGGGATGATAACTTGGAATGGCATCACCGATTTAAATGAAACTCGCTGGCTCGCTCAACCTCATTTTCCGTTCCTTTAAACAAAATTTACTGCTTCTTACATCGAGTGGCTTATCATTTATCATCACATAGTAAACATACTACTGTCTCTTACTAAAAATAATTCTAGCCAGGAATCAAACTCGGGACGCCTGGGAAATTATATTTGCTAACCATTACACAGACGCTGTCCTCATCACAGTAACTAGTTCACTTTATAATTAATATTGATACTCCGTTCTGCAGTATGTATTCTTATTCTTCTTCAACACGAATTGTTACAGCTGTCCCAGGTCGCCATCTTACTCTATTCTTAAATATACAAGTTTCTTGTCTTCATTGCCTCATCAACGTTATCTCTCCAGCAGTGACGTGCGTGACTTCGATATCTTCTCTGAGATGGTATTCACTTTAATACCTTACTAGGGAGTGCTTCTTCCTTCATTCATGACCAAACCGAACTAACTGTCTCTTCTGAACATCGTCAAGTATATCCCTCTCCATTTCCATTTTTTCTCTTATCACATCATTGTGTATTTTATCTAAATGCGTTTTACATTAACTCAGTCTCAAGAAATGCATTTATGTGCTCAAGAGCTTGCATTTATGTCCGCTACTTATATACTGTACATACCTGTGACCCACACAACATAACACTTCCAACTACATATCCTCTTTTTGTCTTTTTTTTTTCCATCAAATAAAGTTTAATGTCCTTATCGTTTCCATTTTTTCATGTATTATCATTTAAAATATAATCACTAATATCCCCTCATTTATTAAATATAACACCCAAATATTTCTCTTTCTTATACCCTCAATTTATTTATTTTCTAAAGGCAAATTTTCAATTTTATTGCCCCATTACTAGATATTCACAATTTCCTATATCCACGTTTAATCCAGCCTTCTTATACTCTACTTGATATTAATATTGTTACTGTTGCTTGATCTTGTATTGATCACATCTTTAGTTTGATATAATTGTTGGAAAATGGCAAGAAACAGCACAACAGTTAGGGTTGATAATCATAAACATCGAAAAAAGCTTATAATAGCAAGCCAAGAAAATTTCTACAAGGTGTTCAAATAAGTGAAAGGGTAATAAATATATTACAAGCAAAATATTCTAAAAATAAATGTCAGGTGGAAATGGGTGCAAATTTATTTAAAAAGTGCATCACCTCTAAAGAAGTCTTCTAAGGATGTTTCTTAACTCCAGTACTTTTTTTAAAATTTATTTGAATGTAAGTTTAAGACTTTGGTCTAGGGAATGTCAAGGTCATGAAAATGCACATTTAAAAATACGACTTAGGTCTACATAACCCGTTACTTGAAAATAATAAAGACATTATTACATAAGAAATAGATGATGCATCAAATATTATTATACAATGAATCAAGGAATATGAAAATGGGGATTGCAAATTAATATAAATAAAACAATATTTAACAATCTATATTGATGACTAAATTCTTACAGGAATGAATGATATTAAACGTATTAATAAATGTAAATATCTAGGATCAATCGTAGAGAAAGGAGGTTCATCATATTTAAAAATAGAAAAGAACCACAGCAGATGGACGGAGAGTAATTTACATGCAGAACGTAGTATTATGGAGTAACACATCCTTTACAGAACAAATAATGTTTATACGACCATTGCAGAGGGTATTATATGATATATGGATCTGATACATGGACAATTAAAAGATACAAGTTATTAGCAAACAGAGAAGGATTACTGGAATATATCAGAACTTACGTCCAGATTAGAAAAAAAAATATATACATCGAAATTATGAAAATTATTAAAGGCGAAATAAATTTACTACAGACAAGTGATGAAAGACGATTAGGATGGTATGGACATCTCAAGACATCTGATAGAAACCTTAAGAAAATCTTGAAGTGGAAAATATGGGTAAAGAAGAAAGGAAATAGCCTACCTAAAGAAGGTTGGATGGATGGTGTGAGAAGAAATATGAGTAAACTGGGACTTACAGATGAAGATGTTCAACACCGCTATAAATGTAGAAGTTGAATTTGTTGAGGGTGACGGAAAAACATTGTATTGTGAATAAATTCCAAAATAAAAAAGTATTATTATTATGATTATGATTATTATTATGATTATTATTATTATGATTATTATTATTATTATTATTATTACTATTATGATTATTATGATTATTGTGATTATTATAATTATTGTGATTATTGTGATTATTGTGATTATGATGATTATTGTGATTATTGTGATTATGATGATGATGATGATTATTGTGATTATTGTGATTATGATGATGGTGATTATTATTATTATTATTATGATTATTATTATTATGATTATTATTATTATTATGATTATTATTATTATTATTATTATTATTATTATGATTATTATTATTATTATTATTATTATGATTATTATTATTATACTTACTCTTACTTACTCACTGGCACTATCGAACCCGTAGGTTCACGGCCGCACGGACATAAGCTCTCCATACGTCCCTATCCTGAGCTAATGTTTTCCAATCATTCCCTGTATAATCTACTTCCCTCAAATCATAGTTAATGTTATTCTCCCACCTCATTCTTGGTCTACCAACTGGGCGTTTTCCCACTGGCTTTCCTACAAGAAGCCTCTATGCAAGTCTTTCATTCCCCATACGTGCAACATGTCCTGCCCATCGCAGTCTACGAGACTTAACTGTTCTTATTATATCTGACTTCCTATAAAGACCATGTAGTTCATTGTTATGTAGTCTTCTCCATTCACCTGTTTGTTCATCTCTCTTAGGTCCAAAAACATTCCTAAGTACTTTATTCTTAAATACTTGTAATCTCCTTTCCTCCCTTAAAGTTAGAGTCCATGTTTCGCATCCATACAATATGACTGGTAGAATAATAGTTTTATATTTTTTCAGTTTAACGTTTTTTGAAAGGAGTTGGGACATCAAGAGTCTCTTCAATGCATAATAGCATGCATTTCCAGAATTGAGCCTATGTTTAATTTCTTTGTAAATCTCATTCCTATTTGTGATTATTGTTCCTAGATATTTGAATTCAGCTACTTCCTCAAAATTTCCCTCATTTGTCATTAGCTGTTCATTTCCATTAAATAATGAATTTCTACGTGTGACCTTATATTTAGTTCTATTGATATTTACTTCCAGTCCTAATTTATTAGTATTACTCAATAGTGTGTGCGTGTTGCCCTTTAGTATCTCCTGGCTATCGGCCAATAGTACTACATCATCAGCATAAACTAACAGCTTATTAATACCATTGAGTTGTAAGCCTTCCTCATTCTCTAAAGATTTAATGGTAATCTCTAGTACAAAGTTAAATAGTAGAGGAGGTAGTGTATCCCCTTGCTTCAACCCATTCTGGATTTCAAAAGTGTCCGAAAACTGTTTGCCTAAACGCACTCTACTCTTTGTGCCATTTAGACACATTCGTATAAGTCTAACTTTTTAGGAATTCTAAACTCCAGTAGGATACTATATAACTTCTCCCTCTTAATTGAATCGTATGCTATTTTGAAGTCTACGTACAGTTGATGTACAGTACCATTATATTCCCATTTCTTTTCTAAAATCTGTCTTATACTAAAAATCTGATCTGTTGTAGACCTGTTTCTTCTAAATCCACATTGATGATCTCCTAGATTGTCGTCAATATAGGGAGTAAGTCTGCTGACTAATATATTTGTTAGAATTTTGTACGAAGTTGAAAGTAATGAGATGCCCCTATAGTTGTTGCAATCAGTTTTATCTCCCTTCTTATAAATTGGTACGATAATTGATTCCTTCCATTCATCTGGAAGAGCTTCTTTTTCCCAAATCATACTAAGCAACCAGCGTATCTTGTCCATCAATTTTTCTCCCCTGATTTTATCAGTTCTGCTGGGATCTCATCTGAACCTGATGCTTTATACATTCTCAATTTTTCAATTGCCATTTCAACCTCTAATGCACTTGGCTCTGCGACTAGCATTTCTGCAGTCTGTAAGTTATTCTCCTCAATGTCCTGTTCTGTATGTACATTTAATAGCTGATTAAAATAACTTTTCCATCTATTTAATATACTCTTGGAATCTGCAATCATATCCCCATTTCATTCCGAATTATGTTTGTTCTAGCCTGAAACCCTTTCTTCTCTAGACTAATTCCCTGATATAATTCTCTAATGTTCCTATTTTTTGCATTCATTTCAAGATCATTAATCTTCTCTCTCAAATATTCCCTCTTTTTACTCTTTAGTAACTTGGTGGTTTCCCGTCTAACACTACCCAATTGCTCTAAATTTACCTCATTTGGCTCGTGTAACCACTTAATTTTTGCTAGCTTTCTTTCTTTACAATGTCGGTACATTCCTCATCAAACCATTTCTTGTTTTGCCTCTTTTTAAACAACCAATGCTTTCTGATGCTGACAATTTAATAGTATCTCTTATAGCCTCCCATTCTTTATTTATATCAGTTTCTTCTTCGTTTGCCACATTGTCATCTGAAGATTCCAGTACTTCAAATCTATTAGCAATTTTGATTTGGTATTCTTGCCGCATTTCATCATTTTTCAAGTTTTTTAATTCATATTTTACAGAATCATCTTTAGCGTTTGTTCCTCTCATAAGCGATAGCCGTTGTCTGATTTTCACCCTGACCAGATGATGATCTGAATTGCAGTCTGTCCCTCTAACTGATCTAACATCAATGATGCTACTGTGCCAGCGTTTATCCACTAATACATGATCTATCTGGTTCCGAGTTCTCCATCTGGGGACGTCCAGGTGTATTTATGAATATCCTTATGCTGAAATGTTGTGCTCTTAACAACGAGATTCTTTGATGTGGCAAATGTGACTAATCTAACCCCGTTGTCGTTACTATCTTCATGAAGACTGAATTTGCCTATTGTAGGTTTGAATATATCTTCCCGCCCCACTTTTGCATTAAAATCGCCTAAGACAATTTTCATATGATATCGTGAAAGGCTATCAAATAAGCATTCTAATTCTTCATAGAACTCATCCTTGATCTTGTCATCTTTATCTTCTGTGGGGGCATGTACATTTACAATTATAAAATCATGTCGTTTACACTTTAGAATTATGTATGATATCCTATCACTAACAAACTTAATATCTCGGATAGCGGATAGGATCCTCCTTCTGACTAAAAAACCCGTTCCAAATGCAGGTCTTTCTGCACCCCCTAGTATAATGAAAAGCTTCCTGATTCCTGACTACCTTCTCCTGGCCACCTAACTTCCTGTAAAGCGACTATATCCAAGGGCGATTTATCCAATTCCCGCGTTAATATCTCTAGTGCCCCGCTATTGTATAAAGTCCTTACATGCCATGTTCCTAGGAACATGTCCCTGTGTTTGAGCCTTTGGCATGGGTTCCCTGAAGTAGTCCCCGCCCGGAGAACCGAATGGGGGACTATTTGACCTCCGGAAATTTTACCCCAGTAGAACCCATGTCCGCATTTCTTGACGGTTGTATTTTTACGGTGAAAGATCGTCACTCTTTCGACCAAGGTACTTATTTCGTCTGGCTTATTACCTTCGACCAGTCCGGCATGGGTAACCCTATCGGCAGCAATGCTACCGCCGGCATAGCTCTCAGGATCATTTAAGCACACAAGCCACTCCACCACGACAAGGTAAAGATACCATGGAGGGTTATTATTATTATGATTATTATTATTATTATTATTATTATTATTATTATTATTATTATTATTATTATTATCAGGTCCACCACTTTGGACATTGACGCAGCGACCTCGAGACAAGTTTCCTTGATGGGATTTTTTAGAAATATTTCGTCACCTGTAAGAAAAATGTTAAACTTCAAAGTCAAAATAATCCCCAAACGTCATATGACCATAATACATAGTATATAATGTTATATAATATCATGACAATCCATATTATATTCAACTTTTTTAGCATGAACGTAAGACCGACGAGATGTCTTGTCTTAAATGATCGTAATATCTCGAATGTGGCTCCGGAATCGAGCTGATCACTCATCTAAGGAGTGGTCAAAAAAGAAAATATTTTTTATACAGAATTTAAAATTCTCACCCGATAGATCGTGTACCGTAAAACCCTGGATGCGTGGAGCGCGTAGTAGTATATACAAATGGAAAGGAAAGAATAATAAATTATAAGTACGGACCAAATTATAGGAATCTTATAAAAATAGAAATTAAAACATGATTTCAAGAAGGCGGATTACACAGAGAATGTTTGGAAAGTATGAGTTCACGATGGTGACGTATGTATACCGCATGACCATTAACTCTCAGGTTAGTAATATGTCAAGCTCTCATGCCGAATTCGGAAATCTAATATAATAGTTTTACATGCATACACATTTTTGTGACATCACACCGAAGACACATCATTGATAATAAATAATTTATGGTGTTACATTACATGAACCAGCAAATATGCATGCCACTAGTCTACGATTTATATGTATGTTGTCGATGATTTCAAAGTATAGTTGTCCTAGAAATTAAATTATATGTTTATTTCGAAATTACGTTATTTTTTTCCATTACATTAGCGACAGCCGGACATTAGCATCGTTTAAAACAAATTTAAATGTATTTTTTGTAATAAATCTTTCACTGGTTTCTGATTGAATGCTTCTCTTATAATCTCGACTTCATCATTACTCAGTGTAAGGTACATATATTAATGTGTGCTTCTAGAATAATTTATCATATTTATACTGTTATTATTATCATATGTATTATTATTATTATTATTATTATTATTATTATTATTATTATCATCATCATCATCGTATAAAATGTTGTTTGTACATGAAATTTCTATTCAAACATTTAATATATTTTTAATTCTTTATAATTCGCATAATGAATGTATAATCTATATTGTCAAATATGTACTTGTAATTTGTGCTGGTTGAGTGGGAAGAAGGTCTTATGGCCTTAGCTGTGTCAGAATACAATAAATAATAATTATTATTGTTATTAATATTGACTTGATTCGCATAATTTTAATTTAATTTGTGTAAAGATGACCTTATAAAGATATAGGCCTATATTATGATATTGTGTAAAAACTTTTCAATTTAATAATTTTTGCTTGTTTTCTCGGCCCTCAACTCTGCCGGATAAATAAATAATTATTTAAACTTATTATCATTAAATAAATCATTATTATTAATTGTTCAAAAATGACAAGTATGCGTGAAAAATATAACATTTTAATTAAACCAGGCACGATATTAGAAGACATATGCGGTAAGCCAATTCTGCTTCACTCTTCATGCGCCGTTGTCAGATATCGGTATGTAAAAGGGAAAGAGACAGACGTTATGTCGTGGTTATAGCGCCAATTGTACAACACCGCTCGATTATGATAGGCTAGACGAAATTCACTAGCCACGCATAGCTCCGCCCGATATGTCTTCTAATAGCGTATGCCTTGTAGATGTAATTTTCATTCTTAACGAATTCGAAGAAATGAAGCTGTTGAGGTTGTACCCATAAAACGATTTTTGAAAACTTGTTACAAATTTTCATCGATTTACTCTCTAGACAGCGAAATTAGTATGACAACAAATATACCATAGCTGTATAGAGGTCGAAATGTTATATATTATATCCAAACTCGGCATATAGCAATAAATAAATAAAAATAAAGTCGAGTTCGTTAACCAGCAAAAACGTACCGTCGGTCTGGCTACCGTAATTTTCGGTTATTCACAACGAAACTCAGAAAATTTATTCTCAAAGTATCAGCAAAATCAGAGTATTAGAATTGGTGGTTTATCTGAAAAACACAATTTAATCGATCCAGCCGCCGTCATGTGTTTTCTCGCAACAAAACTCGAATCTAATATTTGTATAATAACAATAATATAGAATTCGTTAATCAACAAATCGAATCATTAACCTGTAAAGTAAAAAAATCCGACCATAAATTGAACTTGCTGAGAAATACGCTTAGTTTACAAAGTTCTTGCGTGGCGAACGTTTAAAATACGATACCAATACAATAAAGATCTATTCTACAAATCTATATTATCGTCCTATTAAATCTCGTATATAAAAATCATAAATACATGTACTCTCTCATAAGTAATGCATTTTTTAAACAAAATTTTATTTGTGTTTACTGACAAGAAATTAAAACACTCCATCTTTCAGCACGTTTATTATCCCCCGAAGACACTAGTATTTGGTTACTGACGCAAAGAAGGTGTTGAACCCCACTTCCAGAGCTACAATGTTGTCAATTTTTTCGAAATTTTACTCAAGATACTGGCCACGAATCGGAAAAGATGGTAAACTGAAGGCGCAAACTCTGGGCTATGTGCCGGGTGTCACAGCAGTTCGACTGCTCTGAATTCCTATTTTTTTTTATCATGGTTGTTCATTGCAATATGGGGACCGGTCGGGTTTGAAACCGGGATCATCAAAATTTCATGAACTCCTTCCAGTTGTTGAGAATAAAGATCAGCATCGACTGCACGCCCGTTTGGAACAAACACCCAGTGAATCACACTTAAACATCCACCAGACACACAACAATTACAATAAAAACCATTGTATCTAATACAAGTTTTACTCCCATAAAAATAGAACCAAGAAATCTGTAATCATATTTTTCGCAGAATCTAAATTTAACTCGTATGTAATTTTTAATTATAACATGTTACATGTTTGGTCTAAGGCTGTAATTAAATTTATAGTTATATTTCCAACTATACAATTTCCCAGTTCATTTTATTTAAGAATGAACATCATCAAAATTTCGACGGGTGAATTTCCATATATATTTTTGGACGATGTAACTAGTGTATTGTAATTATTAAGCAAGTTGTCATGAATCGAAAGTTGACATTCCCACGCTAAACCTCTTTTCTATGCAAAACAAAACACAATACTGAATTCCCTGGTTGCTGTGCAAACAAAAGGAAATGCAGAACTGAAATGAATATTTCCTAATGTGTGCGGCAAGTCAAATTGTTACTACTTTCATCCATTCCTCACTCATAGTAATAATGTATATTAAATATATTTATTTAATTATTAACTAACTCACTGGAACTATCGACCCCGTAGGTTCATGGCCGCGCGGACACAAACTCTCCATACATCCCTATCTTGAACTAATGCTTTCCAATCATTCCCTGTATAATCTACTTCCCAAAAATCATAGTTAATGTTGTTCTCCCACGTCATTCTTGTCTACCAACTGGGCGTTTTCCTTCTGGCTTTCCTACAAGAAGCTTCCATGCACGTCTTTCATTCCCCATTCGAGCTATATGTCCTGCCCAACACAGTTTACGAGATTTAACTGTCTTACTATATCTGGCTTCCTGTAAAGACCATGTAGTTCACTGTTATGGAGTCTTCTCCATTCACCTGTCTGTTCATCTCTCTTTGGTCCAAAAATGTTCCTAAGAACTTTATTCTCAAATACTCGTAATCTCCTTTCCTCCCTTAAAGTAAGAGTCCATGTTTCGCATCCATATAATATAACTGGTAGAATAATAGTTTTATATATTTTCAGTTTAACGCTTTTTGAAAGGAGTTGGAACGTCAAGAGTCTCTGTAATGAATAACAGCACGCATTTCCCGAATTGAGCCTATGTTTAATTTATTTGTGCATCTCATTCATATATGTGAGTATTGTTCCTAGGTATTTATAATCACAAACAGGAATGAGATGCACAAAGAAATTAAACAAAGGCTCAATTCGGGAAATGAGTGATTTTATTTCATTATTACTACACTTCAATTAATATCGATTCATATCGTCCAAAAAAAGTTACATCGTCCATAAAAATTAGTATCTTAAAAGACATGGAAATTTTAAGAGAAACAAATAACATAAACATGTTAAACGAGAACACACCCACTGACCTGAATCCATTATACAATTTATACGCCAACATCAGTACCAAATAGCATGCCGAAGATGGAACATATTTTAAAAAGCCTACGAAATTGAAAATAAGTAACTAAGTTTATTAAACAAAAATCAATTTTAATTGAGAAACACTGACATAAAAAGGTATTTATATTAATATTTAAAAATTACTACAATGCATCAGTTGTTATTACAGCGAATTTGGAATTATTTGAATAAAAAAAGTCCTGGCGCGACAGGCCTACAAGACCCTTAGCCTACCAGCCGGCTGCTGGCCTCACATCCACATGTGTCAATCACAGAGGTAGATGATAATCAGCCAGTGTCGGGGTGACATGTGGTCAGCACGTCGAGTCCCTCAACCGTTATAGCTGGTTTTCTCAACCTGGAGCCGTTACTTATTGTAGCTACCCAAATGCATCACGATGCTGAGTGGGCACCGGTCCCATACTGGCCGAAATACCATGAGAAAATTTCTTCCCCCATGGAGACTCGAACCAGCGCAAGTCCCGTAGCTCTGCGCCAAGGCTTCCTGCCTTAACCACTCCGCTACGGCGCGGGACATTTATATGAATGCATATTAATAATAAAATATGCAATGAATTTTTCTTAATCACTGCAGAGTTTTACCAACGATTCTGATCTCATCCTACAGTTTAACACATGATATTTCTCGCACTGTTCACCACATCTTGCACACATGCAGTCTGGGCCGGGCTCGTGGAATCTCTGGTTACTGCACAGCTAGTGGTGAAATCCATGTACAGCGAATCTGGTCACTGTGTAGCGCAATTCATATCCTCCCTGAGTCCATCCACAGTTTGTCATAGCGTCAGTAATATAGAATTCTTCCCATATTTTGCGTTTCTTCTCGTGGAGTTCATGCAGAAGGTCCTGGTAAGCTGGTGTCACTGGTAGTAGGAACTTCAGTCTCAGCTCTTCTACGAGGGCTCTCTGGCGAGCTCATATACAAGTCGCGAGGGTGTGTATTCGGAGAGGCAGAGCACTCTTTTTAGGTATGTGGCTTTTAGTTTCTCTAATTTTTCTGGATTATTTTTCTTTAACTGGACCCATATAGAGAATAATGCATATTAATAGAATCTCGTTTTTTCTAACTTCTCTATTTTGATTATTTATACTTCCCATGCATGTATTACATTATTGTATGGCATACAAAGAACAGATAAAAACATAACACAGAAATAAGACAACAACTAAAAGTAGAGGAATTAATCACAACAATAGTGAAATACAGAACAAACTGGAAATAACAGTTAACAAGAATAACGCAGAAAAGAATACCAAAAGCAGCATACAACTATTCACCACGAGAAAGAAGAAGTTTGGGAAGACCAAAGAAAAGATGGAAACAGCAGCAATTTGGAGTCGGAACAGGCTAGTAAATAAGCCTAAACCGTGACGAAGAAGACGAAGTACAACATACAATGTATATCGTATTTCAATAGTTTAATATATTACGATTATTTTTTATTATTGGGCACAGAATTATTTTTTAATTAATTAATTTTAAAGCCTAATCTTTCTTAAAATTTGAACGTTCCTTGAATACAAGTTTCCACTCCTCCATGGGAAGTAAATAATATTCAAACTATATTTAGTGTAAATGAATTAATGGTATTCAAATGAGAGGAAAACGAACGGATGTGTCTGTAATGAATTCAGCTCAATGCTAAACAGCAACATTAACGATACTCCACGATACGAATGGTACAGGGAGAGAACCATAAGTCACTTTTTTGTCGAAATTGAGTTTGAGTTGTCAGATTCTCCATGGAAATCAATATAATTTGGAAGTGTGAAATAGTAAAAGTTGCCGTTTTGAAGGTTTTATTCTCCTCTACATTCATCATTCAGATAAGGAAGTATATATGTTGTACACTAAAAGTAAAAATGTATACGATTTTTTTGAAATTACTAATTTTAAATACTTTCTCATACATACATTACGAAAGAAATTTAAAAAAATCGCATAAAAAGAAATGTAATGAGGCATGCCCCATGTATCTAGTAAAATTGCAAAACAATATTCCTATAAAATCATGTAAGAAGGTCCTTTATCAACTATAGCCATATTTAATTAATATAACATTTATTCATTCCTATAAAAGTATTTATACCACTGCCATAAACAATAGATTACTTCCTATAATACTTACTTACTTACTCACTGACACTATCGAACCCGTAGGTTCATGGCCGCACGGACATAAGCTCTCCATACATCTCTATCCTGAGCTAATGCTTTCCAATCATTCCCTGTATAATCTACTTCCCTTAAATCATAGTTAATGTTATTCTCCCACCTCATTCTTGGTCTACCAACTGGGCGTTTTCCCTCTGGCTTTCCTACAAGAAGCTTCCATGCAAGTCTCCCATTCCCCATACGTGCAACATGTCCTGCCCATCGTAGTCTATGAGACTTAACTGTTCTTATTATATCTGGCTTCCTATAAAGACCATGTAGTTCATTGTTATGTAGTCTTCTCCATTCACCTGTCTGTTCATCTCTCTTTGGTCAAAAAATGTTCCTAAGTACTTTATTCTCAAATACTTGTAATCTCCTTTCCTCCCTTAAAGTAAGAGTCCATGTTTCGCACCCATATAATATAACTGGTAGAATAATATTTTTATATATTTTCAGTTTAACGTTTTTTGAAAGGAGTTGGGACATCAATTACTTCCTATAATATTATAATCAATTTTGTTAGGCCTTAATTGTTTTAACTTTATATTAAGAGTAGAGGGGAAAGAAAAAAAAACAGGTAAGTCACTTCTTCCTTCAAACCTAGAGACCGTATTCTTAGTGGTACAACATCCATACTTCCTTACCTGTAAGTTAAACTTTGGAGGTATATAAACACATGAGTAAATTACATATTTTACAGTTTCACTTCTGAATCAAGATGTGTAAAGTATATTACGATACTCCGTTGATGTCACTATGTTAATTTTTTTAAGAAATGTAAAACAGTACCTGAGAGCTCAGTCGTCCTCAATAATCAACAGTGTAGTTTTGTAGGAGACCTTTCGATGACTTAAGTATCATCATCTGCTTTCAGTTTGACTGTTGCTGGTAATAATTTTGTATAGAGGGTTCACATTACTGGGTACATTCTTTAACAAGGGTTTGTTTGTGGTTTCCTTGATAATTTCTAACTCTTCGAGAACGTTGATTTTCGATGTATCGTTTTCTCTATGCAGGATCGATAATACATTGTCTATTGTGTTAAATTGATGTCCTGCTTTCACTATATGTTCTTCAGTAAATCTTCAATACATCTTCAATAAATCTCTAAAATGTTCATTATATCTTGACGTGAAGTTTCTAGTATTTCTTCCAATATAAAATGTGTCACAGTTATTGCATTTCAATTTATAAACTCCTTTATTTTTATATATGTTCGGTTCTTCAATTTTATTTTAAATTATGTTATCTAGTTTATTATTTGTTCTGTAGGACATTTTTATGTTTTTATCATGTTTTTGAGGATATTTGCTAGCTTTCGTGTTTCTATACCTGTGTATGTTAATGATACTCACTTATTATCGCTTTTATCAATTTCCCTACTTAGTTGTGTTATAATTGTTAGGTCTCAATTTTTCTTTTGTTAAATAATTAATTTATTAATCATTTCTTCGTTATACCCATTTTTATAAGCCAAAAGTTTTATATAATTTAATTCCTTGTTATAATTTTCTTGAGTAAGTGGTAATTTCATCATTCTATTGATTAAGCTGATAAAAGTTCTAATTTCTTGTTGTGGAGGATGTCTGGATGTTTTATGGATGGCGATTGTGTTGCTTGTTGGTTTTCTATATATGCTGATGTCTATACTATTGCTATTTAAATGTTTTGTTAGGGTATTATCTAGGTAATTTATTGAATTATTTTCGATTTCAGATGTGAATTTTATTTTTTCATGCATCCTATTTAGTTTTACTAAAATATCGTTTTCTATTGAACATAAAACTAACAACAAGATATGTAGATGTTCTAACGATTTATGGCAATGAAAGATGTGTAAAGTATATTACGATACTTCCGAAAGATAGTATTTTCCATGGATTATTTAACTCATTCCCCTAATGGGAGTCAATGACCAATCACATTTAAATGATTTTTGATTTACAACCAATCACAATCGTGATTCGCATAAAATTTACCAACTAAAGTTCATCATAATAAAGAAAGCACCTCCTTTTTAACATTCTGAATAGGTCATATCATTCTTTTGCAGTGACTGACTCTCTAAGAAATACGGCTACCAGATTGTATATATAGTGCAATAATGTCAACACACAGCGCATGCGGGAGTTAATATAAAAACATTTGTAACAATTGATTATAACACCAAAAAAAGAAACCACTGTTTGCACTTTCTTAAACGAATTATTTTCCAGGAAATGACGCAGAAAAATATAATTGACATATTTACATAATAGGACATCAGAAATTAATTAATACCTATAACGTTGGTTATAAATTTCTCTACTAGGGTGCATTCTTACAATATTGCGATCTTTTGCCAATACATAATATGATCTGGTTGCAGTGAAGCAAATGAAGCGTACCAATCGTTTCTCGTTTGTTTTCAAACATCGCGGTTTACATTAAATATATAAAGATTTTAAAATAACTATAGTTAAATAATGATCTGTGAGTATACAGCTTTATTTATTCGTTAAAAAGTCCTAACAAATGACATTCATGATTTCCAAATTCTCTAGATAAATTCACTCCTCACTTCGTGAGTCGTGAATTTATCGATAATTTGGAAACCACTCGTGTCATTACTTATGATAATAATCGAATGACATCTCAAATTTAATTTGGATAAAATAAGGACTTAACCGGTTCTTTCCCTACATCCTTCATATACAAAAGTTCTATTTGATTGTAGAAAGTTCAATTCATCATAAATATCCAAAAGTTTATTTTCGAGAATGTGTTATTTTAACAGTATATATATATATATATATATATACATAATATGAAAAGAAAAAAGAATGCTTGAGTCGGGATTTGAACTCGAGTCTCTAAAGTCTGTACCTTTAGCGCTCTAACCAACTGAGCTAGCCAAGAATTCCAATACAAGCATACAATTTTCTTATACATGTAGTATTCTCAATTCACACAAGAGGTAGCGGAAATTTATTCCAACTGCCATCTCGCGGCTAACATAACAGTTAAGCAAATTTTTAAAGAGAATATTTACTTTATAGCAGTAACGCTTTTATATATAGATGACATTTGGCAATGAAGGCAAATATGATATGAAAAGAAAAAAGAATGCTTGAGTCGGGATTTGAACTCGAGTCTCTAAAGTCTGTACCTTTAGCGCTCTAACCAACTGAGCCACCCAAGAATTATATATATATATATATATATATATATATATATATATATATATATATTCTATACAATTGCCTTAGATAAATGTTAACTTCATGATAAAGTGCTAAATTTAAAATTTATTCCTTGGCCTATATTTATGCATTCCTATCAGAAGGGAATCAATTTAAAACAACAAAGAAACGTAAATATATTTTGATGAATTTTATTTATACAGAAGTAGTACTTCAAGTCTGTGCAATAGCGTATGTAGAAATATTTCAACTAACTAACTTACTGGCGCTATCGAACCCGAAGGTTCATGGCCGCTCGGACATAAGCTCTCCATACATCCCTATCCTGAGCTGATGTTTTCCAAACATCCCTGTATAATCTACTTCCCTCAAATCATAGTTAATGTAATTCTCCCACCTCATTCTTGACCTACCAACTGGGCGTTTTCCCTCTGGTTTTCCTACAAGAAGCTTCCATGCACATCCTTCATTCACCATTCGTGCCACATATCCTGTCCATCGCAGTCTACGAGACTTAACTGTTCTTCTTATATTTGGCATCCTATAAAGAACGTGTAATTCACTGTTATGCAGTCTTCTCCATTCACCTGTCTGTTCATCTCTCTTTGGTCCAAAAATTTTCCTAAGAAATGTATTCTCAAATACTCGTAATAGCCTTTCCTCCCTTAAAGTAAGAGTCCATGTTTCGCACCCGTATAGTATAACTGGCAGAATAATAGTTTTATATATTTTCAGTTTAATCTTTTTTTTTTTTCTTAAAGGAGTTGCGACGTCAAAAGTCTCTGTAATGCAAAATAGCACGAATTTCCAGAATTAAGCCTATGTTTCCTATTTGTGATTATTGTTCCAAAGTATTTGAATTCAGCCACTTCCTCAAAATTTCCCTCATTTGTCATTAACTGTCCACTTCCATTATAAAATGAATTTCTGTGTGTGACCATATATTTAGTTTTATTGATATTTACTTGCAGTCCCAATTTCTTAGTGTTGCTCAATAGTGTGTGCGTGTTGGCCTTCAGTATATCTTCGCTATCGCCCAATAGCACTACATCATCAGCATAAACTACAGCTCATTAATACCATTGAGTTGTAGGCCCTCTTTATTCTCCAAAGATTTGATGGCATACTCTAGTACAAAATTAAATAGCAGAGGACATAATACATCTCCCTGCTTCAACCCATTGTGGATTTGAAAAGTATCCGAAAAATATCTGCCTACACGCACCCTACTCCTTGTACCATTCAGACACATTTGTATAAGTATAACGTTTTAGGAATTCCTAACTCCAGCCGGATTACTATATAACTTTTCCCTCTTAATCGAATCATATGCCTTTCTGAAGACTAGATATAGTTGATGTGCAGTACCATTACATTCCCATTTATTTTCTAAAATCTGTCTTATACTAAAAACCTGATCTGTTGTAGACCTGTTTCTTCTAAATCCACATTGGTGATCTCCTAGAATGTCATTAATATAAGGAGTAAGTCTGCTTACTAATATATTTGTTAGAATTTTGTACGAAGTTGAAAGTAATGAGATGCCCCTGTAGTTGTTGCAATCATTTTTGTCTCCTTTCTTATAAACTGGTATGATAATAAATTCTTTTCATTCATCTGGAAGAGTTTCTTTTTCCCAAATCATACCAAGCAACCGGCATATCTTGTCCATCAAATTTTCTCCCCCTGATTTTAACAGTTCTGCTGGGATCTCATCTGTACCTGATGCTTTATACGTCTTCAATTTTTATATCGCCATTTCAAACTCTAGTGCACTTGGTTCTGGGACTACCATTTCTGCTGTCTGTAAATTATCCTCCTCAATGTACTATTCTGTATGTACATTTAATAGCTGATTAAAGTAACTGTTTCATCTATTTAATATACTCATGGAATCTGCAATCATATCCTCATTTTCATTGCGAATTATAATTGTTCTAGCCTGAAACCATTTCTTCTCTATCCTAATTCCCTGATATAATTCTCTAATGTTCCTATTTTTTGCATTCATTTCAAGATCATTAATCTTCTCCCTCAAATATTCCCTCTTTTTACTCTCTAGTAACCTCGTGGTTTCTCGTCTAATACTACCCAATTGCTCTAAAATTACCTCATTTGGCTCGTGTAACCATTTCATTTTTGCTAGCTTTTTTTACAATGTCGGCACATTGTTCATCAAAACATTTCTTGTTTTTCCTCTTTTTTAAATATTCAATATTTTCTGATGCTGAAAATTTAATAATATCTCTTATAGTCTCCCATTCTTTATTTATATCCGTTTCTTCTTCGTTTGTCACATTGTAATCTGAAGATTCCAGTACTTCATATATATTAGCAATTTTGATTTGATATTCTTGCCGCATTTCATCATTTTTCAGGTTTTTTAATTCAATTATTTTTCAGAATCATCTTCAGCGTTTGTTTCTCTCATAAGCGATAGCCGTTGTCTAATTTTTACCCTGACCAGATGATGATCCGAATTTCAATCTGTCCCTCTAACTGATATAACATCGACGATGGTATTGTGCCAGTGTTTGTCCACTAATACATGATCTATCTGGTTCCTAGTTTCGCCATCTGGAGACGTCCAGGTGTATTAAAGAGTATCCTTATGTTGAAATATTGTGCTCTTACCAATGAGATTCTTTGATGTGGCAAAGGTGCCTAATCTACCTCCATTGTCATTATTAGAGTCCGGATGTTAGGCACTTACAAATTCAAAATTGACTCTTACAAAAAATGGACTACAACATAACTTTTTACAGTCTTACGTTAAGAATTAAACATGTGTTATCAATAGCATGCGAAGATATCAGAGATGCTTTTGGAATTTGTTTTGCCTTTTTACAGAGAGCAGAACCGTCACTTGAGAATATTTCAGCGCCAAATTCTTTCATGAAATTGGTCAGTTTGTATTTTACTGTTGTCCGCTCTTTACGTATCTTAAAAAACTGTTCTAGAGGTAAAAAAAGTCACATACACTTGCTGCACCACTTTGTCTTTGAAGCACCTGTCTGTGCATGAGGACTGCAGAATGAATTCAGTGTTACCAACATCAAAAATAATATTGCCGGTTTCGCACAAGGTGTGATACAGAGAAAGAAACTTGAGCCATTTACCCTCTTTGTCACTCAGCAATGTTTGTATTGAAAAGAAGCAAAGAACTTTTCTCCAAACCTTAGAGCCGGAGCATAATACAATGGGACATAGCTTAGCGCTATTTCGCTTAACGGAGATGCATGAGGTGGAAAGATACAATATTTGCCTAACGGGAGTGCATTGAGGGGGAAACCATCTGCCTGATATGTTATTGGGTTATTGCCACCCTTATCCTAAAATATTCTAAGCGAATTTATAAAAAGAACACTTGAAAACTTCTATACAATGATTTGTGCCATGACATTTGTCCATTTCAATTGATTTCATTGAAACACTGAGTTAATTTCTAGAAAATATTGCAAATAGGCATTTATAGGCATTATAAGCTAAAGTAGGCACTTATAGGCAAAATGAACTTCATGAAAAACAACTCTAATGTCGTTGTATGAACTTATATGAGGTAACTTTTACAATATCTATAATAAATAACCATAGGCATTTTCCCTAAAATCCGGTCTCTAGTCATTATTATCTTCATGAAGACTGAATTTGGGACTGTTGGTTTCAATATATCTTCCCGCCCCACTTTTGCATTAAAATCTCCTAAGACAATTTGCATATGATATCGTGAAAGGCTATCAAATATACATCACAATTTTTCATAGAACTCATCCTTGATCTTGTCATCTTTATCTTCTGTGGGGGCATGTACATTTACAATTATAAAATCATGTCGTTTACCCTTTAGAATTATGTGTGATATCCTATCAGTGATAGGCTATCACTAACAAACTTAATATCTCGGATAGCGGATAGGATCCTCTTCTGGGACTAAAAAACACGTTCCAAATTCAGGTCTTTCCCAGGGCACCCCGTAGTATAATGTAAAGCTTTTCCTGATTCCTGACTACCTTCTCATGGCAACCTTAAATTCCATGGTAAAGAGGACTATATACAAGGGTGTGATTGATCTGATTCCCGCGTTATTACCTCTACACCCCGCTATTGTGTAAAGTCCTAACAATTACATGTTCCTAGGAACATGTCCGGTGTGTTTGAGCCTTTGGGCATGGGTTCCCTGAAAGTTAGTCTCCCGCCCGGAGAATCGAATGGGGGGGGGTTATCTTTATTTGGAACCTTCCGGGGAAAATTTACCCTCAAGTTGCAAACCCATTGTCCGCATTCTTTGGGGACGGTTGTGTATTACGGTGAAAGATTCGTCACTCTTTCGGGGACGAAGGTTTTACTTTTTTTCGTCTGGCTTTATCACCTTGGACCAGTCCGACATGGGTAACCTTATCGGCAGCAATGCTACACCCCGGCATAGCTCTCCCGGGGATCATAAAAGCACGCAAGGGCACAAACTCCACCACGACAAAGGTAGGGGATTAGGAAGAAAATTTTACTATCAACAAGTTATATGTTTTTACAAATAAAATTTCCCTTGGTTATTTATGACTTCCTGATTTAATTTTGAAATCGGTAAGCTCCAAATTACTTTTTTTTTATTCTAAACCAGGGGTTCTGGCCCCAAAAAATACTACGTGTTTTGAGACATCCACCCCTCAATGTTAGACCTTGATTCATCCGTCCTTTGGTTTTGTATAACAGTGCCTGTTTTGCTAATTCCTCTATTGGCTGTCAGTTTAAGTGGTCTGTCCATTATGCCCTATATTCAATAGTTGTTTCATTCAAACTAAACATATTTAATTTTTCTTATTTTATCATTTCTTTTCTTATCCATTAATTATTTATAACATGCCAATGCCTTGTAGAGGGAAAGGAAGAGGAGAGATCATGTGAAGGGATAGCTTGATAGTCTCCATCTCAGGGTGGTGGATTTTCAACGTGCGATAATAAGAACGAACTAAGGACGATACAGGACAGATGAGACATTCCACTATGAATGCTATAAATCACTGTTCTTTTTTAAGTTTGTTTAATTAAATGTGGCACATAGGCAACACAATTACAATAATGGCGCACAATTATATTATGAGACGAAGGACGCGTGACCTAGTCTGCGATATTCATTTATCAATTTCCGAATATTAATATTTCGGACTCAATGCACTTCCAATTAAGGCCGAATAATTGATTTATCATACATTTACTAAAGGGATTGATCATGCACTATCATTCGCACCAATATCATGGTCAGCTGAGATCACTGACTATTAACCAGCATTCAAACTTTATAATCAATTACCAAATAATAACACTTCGGTATAATCCCTCTTCGTATACGGCTGAAGGAGCGCACTATAAAATAAACTAAGTGACTTATCACTCTAATTAATCGACGCGATAATATATATCGCGGTCAGCTCGTAATGGCTAACAATTTCTTCAATATTTCAATTATAATCGTCGCTAATGACGGCTTATTTACGCGCTATTGATACAAGTTAAATGTATCTGACCGATTTACATAAAAGGTCCATCTCCTCAACTTTATTAGTTATCTGTAGTGCTTTCGGGACTAGTCCCATCATCAGCAGGATTCAGTGGTGTTTAACTGAAAATCTAGTAGAGGATTACACGTACTGGATGATAAATGAAAACGCACCCAGTACTTGTAACCCCCTCTACCAGATTTTCAGTGAAACACCAGTTTTAAATCTTACTGATGATGGGACTAGTCCCGAAAGCGCTACAGATAATAACTAATAAAGTTGAGGAGACGGACCTTTTAGGCAAATATTTCATAATTTTATATTTTAATTTTGAATAATAACTTAACGGAACTTATCATGAATCTTATTAATGTTGATATCTGACCGGTCTTGCGAAAAAGTTAATTACTCCTCGTTTTATACGGTACACCACGTGATAACTAAACCATATGTACTCCCTCCTTATACAGGACAGAATTACACAAATGTAGTAATAATAATGTTTTATTTATTCTGGCAGAGTTAAGGCCATAAGGCCTTCTCTTCCACTCAACCAGCACAAATACAAATAAATATTTGACAAATATAGATATACGCTATACTAATTATAAACAATACATTAAATGTAGCAATGTAAATTTCATGTATACAAACAAGATTTTATACGATAATAACAATAACAATACTTACGATAATAATAAAAATAATAATAATAATAAAATAATATACGGTAATGATAATAATAATAATAATAATAATAATAGTATAAATATGATGAATTATACGAAAAACGCCAATTAATATATGTACGAATACCTTACACTGGGTAATGATGAAGTCGAAGTTAGAGCAAATATAAATTTAGATTTCTTTTAAAAGATGCCAATGTCCGGCAGCCCCTTATTTCTTGTGGTAGAGAATTCCAGTTGCGAGAATTGAAGATGGTATATGACATGGAGTGATGTGATGTCCTATGTTGCGGTATATTAAGCAAGAGACTATGTTGTGATCTTGTGTTTAAGTTATGATTTGAGGATAGATACTGGAAACGAGATGATAAATAATTGGGAATCGAGGTATGTAGGATCTTAAATAAGAGAATTAGCGTGATTTTCTTCTCTCTTTCAGATGTAGCCATGGCAATTTGTGGAATAATGGAGAAATGTGATCGTATTTTCGAACATTAAATATGAATCTGATACACATATTATGGACACGCTGCAGTTTGTCCGACAATCCGTCACTTATGTCAGTTAGTAGAACGTCACAATAGTCAAAATGCGGCATCACTAAGGTTTGAATTAAAATTCTTTTAAGAGCTGTAGGAAGAACATTTTTGAGACTCTTTAGGGAATGCATTATGGAGAAGATCCTTTTAGATGTTTGTTTTACTTGCAATTGCCAATTTTGTAAAATTGGATAACATTTCTTCACATGGATATTTTAAAAGGAGTGTTTTCGTATTGTCAATACCCACACCATGATGTCATATCCATAATATTAATTATAATTAATATAAAACTTACCTCAAAGAAATGGGAATATAATGGTACTGTACATCACCTGTATGTAGACTTCAAAAAAGCATATGATTCAATTAAGAGGGAGAAGTTATATAGTATCCTGCTGGAGTTCGGAATTCCTAAAAAGTTAGTTAGACTTATACGAATGTGTCTAAATGGCACAAAGAGTAGGGTGTGTGTAGGCAAACAGTTTTCGGACACTTTTGAAATCCAGAATGGGTTGAAGCAAGGAGATGCACTATATCCTCTACTATTTAATTTTGTACTAGAGCATGCCATTAAAATCTTTAGAGAATGAGGAAGGCTTACAACTGAATGGTATTAATAAGCTGTTAGTTTATGCTGATGATGTAGTATTGTTGGCCGATAGCGAGGAGATACTAAAGGACAACACGCACACACTATTGAGTAACACTAAGAAATTAGGACTGGAAGTAAATATCAATAAAACTAAATATATGGTCACACGTAGAAATTCATTATATAATGGAAATGGACAGCTAATGACAAATGAGGGAAATTTTGAGGAAGTGGCTGAATTCAAATACCTAGGAACAATGATCACAAATAGGAATGAGATGCACAAAGAAATTAAACATAGGCTCAATTCTGGAAATGCATGCTATTATGCATTGCAGAGACTCTTGATGTCCCAACTCCTTTCAAAAAACGTTAAACTGAAAATATATAAAACTATTATTCTACCAGTTATATTATATGGGTGCGAAACATGGACTCTTACTTTAAGAGAGGAAAGGAGATTACAAGTATTTGAGAATAAAGTACTTAGGAACATTTTTGGACCAAAGAGAGATGAACAGACAGGTGAATGGAGAAGACTACATAACAATGAACTACATGGTCTTTATAGGAAGCCAGATATAATAAGAAGAGTTAAGTCTCGTAGACTGCGTTGGGCAGGACATGTTGCACGTATGGGAAATGAAAGACTTGCATGGAAGCTTCTTGTAGGAAAGCCAGAGGGAAAACGCCCAGTTGGTAGACCAAGAATGAGGTGGGAGAATAACATTAACTATGATTTGAGGGAAGTAGATTATACAGGGAATGATTGGAAAGCATTAGCTCAGGATAGGGATGTATGGAGAGCTTATGTCCGTGCGGCCATGAACCTACGGGTTCGATAGTGCCAGTGAGTAAGTAAGTAAGAGTAAGTATAAAACTTACCTCTACCAGAAATTATTATATATCTACTATATTTGATTGGTCTAAGCTTTATGCCTCCACTCATTCCTTTTAAAGGGTGTAACGAACTATGCGGCAATTGGTTTCTGGACAATTTCCCAGGTTGCGAGAGTAAGTTATGGTCTCACAGACAAACAAAAATCACACATGGCCATTTCCAGACATCAGAAATGGGGCCAATTATTTAAATTAAGGGTGGACGTTCTAGAAGTGTAATCGTAACTCATGTGCATATTGGCCAATTCCTCAACTAGACATTCATATAGGCCTAATAAAAAGCGAGAGTCGTCCTTTTCTCAAAACGCACCTTAGGGGGTCTTCGCCTAAACCTTACATCAGACTCATCACTCACCCTGATGGAGACATCACATTTGTGTGAACTAATTCTATTGTACTCGTATTCTTTCAGAAAACTAAGATCATTTAATTTTCTCAAACAATTAAACCATAATCGTCTAACCATCGGGCGTCTAGAGTTGAAAAAGCACATGAGAGAACAAACTCTGATTTTATTTGATACATTTGTAAATCTATATATATTTTTAAACATCTGCAGTTGAACCTAGACTTGTAATATATATATATATATATATATATATATATATATATATATCTTAATATATAAAAATTACGTGACACGTTGTTTGTCCGCGATGGAATCCTAAACTACTGAACCAATTTTAATAAAAATGTTGCACACTGTGTGCTGTTTGATCCAACTTGAGACCTACGGTAGTTTATAACTAAATTTATTTTTATTGTAAATTTATTTTTATTGCAAATTATTTGTTTATTATTTAACAAAGAGTTATAATTATCTGTGAGTTCCATACGATTCTAACAGATGGCCGTGTAAGGTAATTGGTTTATTATGTAACCAGGTGGCTGTGCTTTTTGTTGCAACCGCGAATTTCAATTGAATTACAAATATTGATTATTTCATAATTTAAGTGTGTCCAGTGTTTATTTTATTTTCAATATATTGATAATAATATTAATTTCGTGTCTAAGTATTAGTTTTGAAGTAATTTTTTTTATGCTGAATGAAAGCAGCAACTTAATTTAAATTTAACTGGACCGAGAAGCGAACATTGAACAATATGGCGAATCAGTTCTAGAGACCATGAACGATAAGATATCAAGTGAATTTCCGTAAATTGGTATAGGCCTATGTGACATAAATCTTACATTTAAGAATACTGTCAATTTAAAAACATATGAAGGTCCTAAGGAATGGAATAACAGAACAGTAAGTAAGTCTGTTAGTTATAAATATATGCCTAATATTACAGAAACAATATCCATGCCTCAATTAAATGAAAAACAAGATGACTATAATATATCACAAAATGATATTACTATACATAGACTTCTTGATGAAGATGAGAATCCAAACTGCCAACAAGTTCGTAGAGAAAAACGAAAGTATAATGAAATCAGCAAGCCTCCTCAAAATATTCCCATCAATAAATGTATATAATCCTTATGATACACTTATGGATGATACTGATTTTATTTCGGTATAGGATTTTTTTAAATGTTTTCTCTTTAAAAAAAAGAAAAGAGTGGATGCGAAAAACGTTTTTTAAGTTATCATCATCACAAAAATTAAAATTAAATGTTATATACGTTACATAATACTTTTGCATTTAAAGAAACGAGGTAACTTGTTTTCATAGTAGCATCACTCGTGGGATAGCGAATAGCAGTTGAGAGAGCACGCCATGGATTTCAGTTTACAGCGCAAATGAAACATTTTGATATTAATCACACACATGTAGTACATTCAAATACGTTAAAACTTATTATATTTATAACATCGCTGGTAACTTTAAAATACAGAGAAAAAGACAGATCATTTATACAGGTAGAAATGTGTCTTTTTAATCTAGTTGATGTTATTTATTTTAAAAGTCTAAAATCAAGACTGAAATAAGACCTCTCCGAATTGTTTGGCATCCGAGTCCGACTAGAAACCTACAAGAAACCAACTGGAGGCTCAGAATTCTTTAAATGCCAGGGCTTCGGGTACATCGCGGAGTACTGCTTATAGGACGACAAGATGTGTGCGGTGCTCTGAAGAGCACCGAGTAGTTGAGTGCACCCAAGACGACACCTAAATGCTGCAACTGCAACCAGGAGCACGCAGCGATTCACTGCCAATGCTCTGTGTTCCAGAAGTGCCTAAGATCGGGACAACAACCAACGAAACAAACAACAATTAAACAACAAGGAAACTACCAGCTACAAGAAAAACACCACCACAAGAAAGCAATACACCCACAGAAAACACAAACTATCCTCCACTACCAGCTGCCACAACTCCTAAACTAAATCCTGAAAACCTATTCCAACAGCTCCTAATACTCCTGACCAAAATACTACAAAACCCATATCTCCTGCAAACCACAGTATCCTTATTAACTAACCTAACAACCACAAACCACTAAATCACACAACACAAAGAACTACAGCTAGGAGATGAGCATTCTAATCGCTAAACCTGACAACAAAAAACTCAAGATAAGAACTTCTAGACATGGACTATGACGCTGAGATAGTCATCGAAACCATAAACCACCTAATACACAGACCACCCATCTACTTTAACCCGGTTAGCTCCTAACGTAAAAAGGCAATAGGCCTTATCCCGTCTGCCCCAGACTCGGCTGCTATCCAACGGTCTTTGACAGGGTATCTCCATACCTGTTTTTCACTTCATTTAACCTAAAAAAGAATCCGTCAACATGAATAGTTTTTCTGCAGCCGCTAGGGCTGAACTCAACGGGACCCACATCCCAAGAAACACCCCTATCGCGAGGCTCACGCGTCATGAACTCAGGGAAGAAAATTCAACGATCCTAAAACCGGTAGCATCGGCTGCTGGTAAAGTCGAGTCTCATCTTATCGTCTTCTTGCCTCCGGAAACCTCACCATCCAAGGACGGAGGGGAGTCCGGAGGTTCAAAGTCGAAGGGCTCGCATCCCCCTCAACCGAAACCCTCTACTCTGCTAGTACGTCGGGAATTTACCGCCCTACTGGCAACTGCGAACAGGGATTTCGCAAAAATCGGGTCTCACGCATTCATTTGCGAAAAATAGGGGCTCGGAACAAGGGTTAGGCTGAGTTCAATCACAGCTTATAAAAAGTACGAAGAGCTACGGCAGCAGCGCTAAATCCTCTATTGCAAGAGGGAAAGAAAAAGACGGGTTGCTACGTGTAAATTCGTCGTAAAGGGTATCAACTCCTGCATAGATCCTGTTGAAATCCAGGATGACCTTAAGGGTCTTGGGTTCGGAGTCTTGAAGGTAGTCAAAATGACTTCCGGAAAGACTAAGAAACCATTGCCTATGCTTGTGGTTGTCTTGGCAGACGGGCCCAATGTCAGAGAGTTGGTTAACTTGCACCGTCTTTACCATTATAAGGTTAAGATCGAGCGTTACCGGCGTCTAACACGCCACAAATCGTCCTGAGAGACATCAAAAGGTAGTTCAGGTCAGTCCTGAGACCATTGAACAGGCAGTTCCATTAGAGCTTGCTCCTGCTGCCTCACCAAATAGCTCAGGCCTAATAGAGCTTAATGCTCTACAATCTGAGACTTCTCCGAATCTAGCTGCTGTCATAGACACTAGGAAAAAGAAAAACGTACCGGGCCAAGGAAGACCCGGGAAATAAAGGCCTTGCAAATCAAGGACCTATGTGCGCCTAAGATGACACATAAAACTAAAGATGCTTCTACTAGCACTCAGACTGCTTTAGAGGCGATTAAAACAAATAATAAGAGAATTCAAACTTTTGAAACCTCTGACACATCAACACTTATCAATGAAGTCATTGATAAAGTAGTTGAAAAACTTAAAATCCATCGCAATTCAATGGCCATCATGACTGATCTGAATTATGATGAACGCACTTACTTAGTTGAGCATATATAAATGATAGGTCGTGAATTAACACACCTTTCAAAGTGATTTCAGCGGCTAATTCGCCACAGAGCCGAAGAAGCTGATCATTTCGAATGATTAACTTTATTAATTTATTTTTCCAAATGATTTTATGATACATCACTAACTTCTAGCCACTCTGCTCAGGTTTTCTGTGGTTTCCCTTTGCTTTAAGACAAATGTCGGAGTGATTCCCTAGAGTCCACCAGTAAATTTCACTCCCCAATTTTTTTCCAAAATTCAAAATTCCGCAACAGATCAGCTTAGTTTAGCATATATAAATGATAGGTCGTGAATTAACACACCTTTCAAAGTGATTTCAGCGGCTAATTCGCCACAGAGCCGAAGAAGCTGATCATTTCGAATGATTAACTTTATTAATGTATTTTTTCAAATAATTTTATGATACATCACTAACTTCTAGCCACTCTGCTCAGGTTTTCTGTGGTTTCCCTTTGCTTTAAGACAAATGTCGGAGTGATTCCCTAGAGTCCACCAGTAAATTTCACTCCCCAATTTTTTTCCAAAATTCAAAATTCCGCAACAGATCAGCTTAACCTGAAAGGAGTCGTTTCTGATTTGGCCAGCAGTTCGTCCTCCCTTTCTTGTCCTTTTGGACTTGGTGGTGGCGGTGTTGGTTACAGTCTTCCTCTTGGCGACTTAGAACAACTAGAATATAAAATTAAGATCATCGGCGACAACCAGGTTTTAAGGCTTGTTAATATCCGACCACTGGTCCTTGTTTCCTGATCTGCGACTAGTTACGATCGGCAGTAAATAATCACTCAATCGTCGACATTTCTATACCAAAGGGCTGAAGAGGGCATAAAAGACTCTAATGCAGCCAGAAGGGGCAGGTCACGGGATAACCCTGTATGCCAGTTCTTCTCGGCTGCCGAGTGGGCGCACGGGTCGAACCGAGTGGGCGCACGGGTCGAACCGTGTGCTCGCTTTGCTGGGCGGGCGGAGATCATTTGGCGTGTATGGGCACATGAAGGTGGTCCTGCTCTTCCAATACTTAGTCTAGTCTACCGCACAGCCAGTCTGCAGCCGACAGTTGAAGAGTTAGGACTTCATACAGCACGCAGAATCTCCTGAGGATGTCTACCGCAGTAGTAGACGAAACGTTGAGTTTTAAGAAGACCAGACCACGGTCGTTTATCCCGAAAGATAAACCCAACAGGAATCAATGAATAGAGTATTTATCGGTTTACGTTTATACAATATTATTCGTCACTTTTCCGGTTTTCATCAAGAGCACAATTTAAATACATGCCACAAATAACATTGGTTCAAAGGAACCAGAAAGATAAGTATAAACATGGATGTTGCCGATGTGAAATCGCCAGTTTCTATTTATATTCCTGAGAAGTTACTAAGTCACGGAGTGTACGCCGTGAACTGATGTAAGTGAACACTAAATGTATGTGCCCAATTATAAAATAAGTCAGTATATATATATATATATATATATCTGAAGTATAAAATTAAGATTTTTATCCATAATACACCGTAGGATACTCTGTGTTATAGACGTAATTAGGAAAACAATACTGCGATGAAATATATAATATAGTTACTGAGTAAATTTAATTATCTAAGAATTTGTATGGAAATTATTTTGAGAAAGTTAATTTGAGTAGATTATCCCTGAATCGCTTTAAATGTAAAAGGAACGTAGACAAGCTTAAGTCTCTTGGTATGCAAGTACTCGAGTTCACCGAGGAATGATATAAATATAGAAATTAGAAGACTCATTTTCCAGTGTCTGTTGAAAACGCTGGCGTTGAAGTTTATGAAGGAAAACTGTGCAGCTGAGAAAGATGACAAATGACGCCAGGGTTTCTATCTCATTACCTTGCTGGCAGTAAGGATTAATAAGATTTTCTTTATCACATCTCCCTACAGCGTACAGTCAAATCACTCCAATCCATACCTCTCTCCACTTACAAGTATATGATAAAGTACATTTCAGTACATTATCAATACAGCTAAAGAAAATAGAAACGTCCGTCGCAAGACAGATAATAGTTATTATTACTATTACTATGATTATTATCATCATCATCATGCCAGTGAAGGTATCTTACTAGTGCATAAAATTGAATAAAATGATCTTCAATTCGTAAGTTATATCCTTCTGATTTGATTGCTCACATCAAACTATCTCGTTACAGACGTATAGTCTACTAAGGCTCAACAAAACAGCGTTTATGTTTCTTTACGAGCTAAACAGTGATGTTGTAAATAACATCATAAATTGCTGTATAATACAGGCAATTGACGTCTAAGAGATTACTAGGAATAAATACACATACAAACAAGAATGTATTATTTTGTCAGGATAAACTAAGCAGAATTGTAATAACAGTCTAAAAAAACAATAACTCGTTATTTAAAATATACAACAAAAAGTATTCCTTCTTCAAAATAAACTAAGTTGTAATTTTAGTCTATAAGTATTTAAATGATGAAGAGATCCTGATGCTTTTCTTCACATTTGAATAATTCAGAAACCTAGAAAGTTTATTTTTGATAGACGTATTGTACACTCATGCTCATTGATGCTGCTGATTGAAGTGGATGGGAGTCGTGTTGATTTGTTTGCGCACCATCGATAAGCACGAAAGCTAAAGCACAATGTATACTGTTGAAACAGATGCATTATAGTTCCGCTTTTCAGTGAACGTACTTAAAGGAGGTACAGGGAAGGGATAATTAATGAAAATTGTTATCCTATAAAGACAAATCGCATGTTCTACTGCTATAAACAATGACATATTTTATACATCCAATGCATCAGTTGTCTACTACTTCGACAAATAGGACAATGACTTTTTAATAAACTTAATACGAAAATTGCCTTCTACTTCCGTAAAAAGAATATTCACATATTTGAGAATAAACATATAATATTTTGCAAACAATTATTAAAATTTTAGGAAATCAAGTACTAATCCCTATACCTTTCAAAAACATATGTAAATAATTTGTTATTTGAGAATTTTAATTAAAACGTATACTTATACATTTTCCTAAATTTATTATAAATATGCATTTTATATTTAAAAAATAAACTTTTAAAATATATTATAAAAATTACGTTCACTTTGGAAAGTAGCCATGAGCACGAACATTTTTCTTAAAGGAAGAGTCAAGGAATTAATTAAATCTGTTATACCAATTATCTACTTGTAACTATGTACTAGTAATCAGTTTATTTCTAAATTATAGTAAAAATATCCCACTCAATGAGAGGCTCTTAAATTCTTCCTACAATGTGCTCATGAAGTCCCAGTACATTTTTGGGATAACGTAGTCCAAATAAAACAAGAATTAAGAACTTAGGCCAGTAACATGATAAGCCACATTCTGTTAAGAAATGTTATTTATTATAATTACAGCAAATAAATGTACTGAAGTATCCATCAAATAATTTGTATGTGCTACGAGTTAAAACATATAGACACACAATGTATTAACAACAATACTTCCCAATTAGTATTTATAATTCTTGAAACACTAAAAATCATATCTCTCAGAAAGAACAGCATGTGGCTTATCATGTTATTGCCCTAAGTCCTTAAATTACATTTAGTATCTTCTATGAAGTCAAGTGTTCCGCATGACCTCCATTCATCTCCAAACACGTTTCCCACCGACGGCGACGCACCGTCGTCCGAAAAATATTCACCAACATACTCTCTGGAAACATTTCATTCGCTTGGAGTATGCGTTTTTTCAGCACTTGCAGATTAGGAACCTTGGTGCTGTATACCTGTTGATCGATTAACCACCAAGCAAAAAATCGAGAGGTGTGAGGTCTGGCTAATGCAGTACCCGACATGAGGAGATGCCTTTCGAATCCGTCTGTTGGGATACATGTCATGGAGATACGTATAGTCAAAACAAAATGTTGTGGTGCTCCATCTTGTTGCAACACCGCTGTATCCATGTACCATCTTGCAGTAACTGTGGCTGTAAGAAAAGTTACAACAGATCAAGATACGGTACATGTCTATTTGATTGTTGCTCGGTGAACATGTATGGGCTTCTTTAGTTTCGTTTAGTCAAGCCAAGCCAAACATTAACTTTCGATGAATGTCTTTCCCACTTGATGGTTTCATTGGGCAGCGCGTCCGCCATATACAATTGTGTCGATGACACTCCAAAAACGTGAAATGTGTCTTCGTCGGTGAATGTGACGTAATATATTAAGTTATCCCAGTCTGTAGCTTCGTCTTGCTTCGCAATCTTCGGTTTCCAATTTGTGGATCAATTGCATGCATTATGCACACATCTCAGGACCTTTTGGCTTTGAATATCATCAAAACAACGGATGTATTACCGCCTTACTATGATAGTTGTCCGTTTATATAAACGCGGGTGCCGCGCGAAAAATCTTGACAATAATTAACGTGTGGAATAATTATAGTGGTGGTAGTTGGCATCTTTGTATTTAATTATATATAACAGCTGTGGGGAAACAAAGCGAGCCGCTGGACAACCATCATAGTGAGGCTATATTGCAAAATCAAGGTTCATATCTGTAAGTGCTGAAAGAACGCATACGCTAAACGAGTGAATTGATTCCAGAGGGTATGTTGGTGAATGTTTTCCGGGCATAAATGCGTCGTTGGGAAACGTGATGGATGTCATATGGACATTGACCATTTATAGTAGATACTAAATTATAATGTTTTGTTTTATTTGGACTATACTATCCCAAAAATAAAAATAGAGGAATTAAACTCAACAATAGAGAAATACAGAACAAACTGGAAAGAACACTTGGCAAGGATGACTAAGAATAGAATACCAAACGCAGCATAGAACTATTCACCACGAGGAAGAAAAAGTTTGGGAAGACCAAGGAAAAGATGGAAAGAGCAGCAATTTGGAGCCTGAACAGGCTAGTAAATAAGCCTAAACCGTGAAGAAGAAAAAGATTATCCCAAAAATGTATTGGGACTTTAAAGCACACTGTAACAAAAGTCAGACCCATTCCTTAATGTACAATGTGATTCCTGTAATATGGGAAAGTCAATGCTATCGATTCAATGATTTCATTTATAGTCTTCATTACAAATGTGATTATCTGTCAAGTTTTTTCATTAATCATGTGCAATAAATATTCTTATAAATCAGTGTAGGGAATTTTTAAATTATTAAAAACAATTTTTTTGCACGATTCGGACATTGTACATTCGTAATACTTTGTATGAAATTTATAATAGAATAAATGCGCACAAACTGTGTATGAGATAAATAAGTTACACATGTTTCGATGTCATCCCATCATGCTGCACTTTGGTTCACGTTGTTTATCATTTGCAGAATTCTACCAGGAATTTCACTCGTTTCTTTCGGGTGGTTACGTGGTGACGGACGGATGGTTGCTCTCACAGTTGTTCCCCGGATCGTGAAAATATTTGTTCTTGCATATTTTGTGGTGGTATCCATGTACTGCTATTGAGTTTACCAGGTGTCGAAGTTCCTCATTTTTGCTGGTCCAGGATCTGTTCGTCATGGCTTATTTTGTGTAAAAGTCCAGCCATATCTCCTTCCTCTTCTTCCCTCTCTCATGTAGTAGTTTAATTGAGCTTTCTGTGGATGGGAGCCTGATACGTAGGTCTTCTATGAAGAAGGGTTCCCTGGCGACTTCGTATATTTTCAGAAACCTAATTCGTATGTTTTCAGGAGTTTATTTGAGCTGTCTGTGGATGAGAGTCTGATACGTAGGTCTTCTATGAAGAAGAGTTCCCTGGCGACTTCGTATATTTTCAGAAACCTAAGGCGGCTTTTAAGAAGCGTGACTTGACTGCCTTCCAAAGTAATTTAATATCTTATATTCAGCTTCTCTCAAATGAGGTTTATTCCTTAGGTTGCGATGAGAACTATTTTGCGTTTAACAAGGCCATGGAGGTTTTTAGTGATAGTTAGGATATTGCTTTGATGTCAAATATGACTTTTGTGGCAGCTACTGCTCGGGATTTTATGTTTATTCTGAATGACCTGGCAGTGATTTGCAGTCAAAAATCAAATTTTCCGAAATTAATTAAAACGTTTTACTTAACTTTAAGCGATCTCGAAAGTTATTACTATACTTATGATTTTCATGATAGAAATGACGGAAGAAATGTGCCAAAAAAACAAAATAAAGAAAAAAACTGTTCTTTATTTTAAAGTTCATTACCGGTACGTGTTATTTATTTTAAAAACAAAGTGTACACAAATAAAATGCTAGTATTTATAAAGCAAAGAGATTTTCAGTCCATCCCTATGGTGTAATGGTAACTCTGTTGCCTCAGTTACAGCGGGTTCAATCCCCTGTTGGGACAAGTTTACACGGTGAGGTTTTGTCGGTTCTTTCTAACTTATAAGAAAAAACATTTTAAGAAATATTAAGGCCTAAATAGTCCCCTAACATAATCTGGCCATCATAGGCAACCAATCTTCGTTTAGTATGAATATATGAGTGAATTGTGTGTCCTTGTCTCAAATGTTAGCCCTAGCACTGAGTTGATTCATCCAGAGAGACTCGTATGTCCAACAAATTATATGTTTGTTCAAGAGTTTAAAATCCTCTCCTGATAGGTTGTGTCCCTCTAAGGCCCGGGTGGCGTGGGGAATGTAAACGTACATACAAAGGAAGAGGTTAAACTAAGAAAGAAAGAGAAAAGAAATAAATGAAGTAAGAAATTTGATTTTTTATCAAATTTAAACGGCGATACTTCAAACTATAAAATCGCAGACAGGACAACACATAATGGTTCTATCCTGTCGGTGCAATCCTCCTTGAACCTCTTATACAGAGCTACCTTTGGCATAGCAAAACCTAAACTTGTTAGGAATCAAGTAATTTAGATTTACAAACGGAAGCGTTCCGACAGAAACAATCAGTTAATTTTTATTCCCTACTGCAGTGTTTTTAAATTTCAATCTCAATAAAATTCAAATGCTAACTTATTAACAATTATAATGTGTAAAATCACTGCTATTGATTCCAATTGAATTAAAGAAATGCGAAAATTTTTAATTGTTGCGGGTGTGCTGAATTCATATTTTGTTTTTTCTGCGTTCATTAAAAGCAGAAAGGTTTAGTGTTCCCATATTCGTAGCAAGGTGACAAGAAATTAACTTAATATTGATAAATAATAATTTAATATATGAAATATTGGGCATTGCAAAGCAAATTATTTGGCTGAATTCGTTATAAAAATATTTAAAAAATAACACAAAGCAGTAAGATAGGGGAAAAAGGATTGTGGACAAAATGGGGAAAAGGGGGCAAACAAGGCTAATATCTCAAAAGAGAAAAAAACAAGATGATAGGAAATTGTCCACATTCTCAATTTCAGGAAACATCTCACTCGTTGGTTTCTTTCAGAGATATCTAATTCATCATGCACAAAGATTGCGTACCTACCCAATCTAATACATAAAAATGAATGTTTGTTTGTTTGTTCATATTATATGTGTGGCCATACCGTTGATCCGATTTTGATGTTTTTTTACAAAATTTTCAGGAAATTCCCGGGATTAACATAGGCTATAAGGGAATTGTAATACTCAACCCCTTCACCCCTAAAAATCACCACTTCTAGCGAAAAACTTAATATAAAGTCTATTTTGACGCTTAAATGGCTTACGCTTCCTAAACCATAATAAATACTCCAAATTAATGTACACAGAATTGAATATCTCAAACAAAACTACTGAACCGAAAGTGTATTTCGGTTCGTTGCATCAATGCTGTTATCCTCCATTCATAGTGAGATTCGTGAACTATGCCAATTTCCTTTCTCTTTCTATCTACTCCCACTCTCCTTTCCACCCCTCCCTTTGCTCTGTTTGTAGTGCGCAACTTCTCCTTCTACCTCGGAACGCTCAAATAGGATACACACATCGTGAACACTATCATTCGATCATAGATTTTCGTTGCAACACTGGTTTGTCGTCTGGAGGACGCGAGCTGCGTATTTTGGGTTTTGGTCCGGCAAGCCAGGGTAAAGCACCCTTGGCAGAACTGAAAGTATGTATGAGAGGTTGAGTGTGCAAATTATGTTATTTCTGGTATGATTTATTGTTTGTCATTTAGTATTCGAATGATCAAGTTATTTATTTCTTTAATTCCACTTTTCAAACTTCAGTCGTGCAATTTAACATTAAATATCATTTTAAGTAAATATCAATGTTTAAATATTGTATGTTAGCCACGCTACAGCTATCTTGTATAATTCATGTACATAAGCTTGCTCAAAAGTTACTTGAGCTCCTTTTTCCCGTCTAGCTTTCATGGTTCATAATAGTACATTCAGATTAACTAAGCATCATAAATTACTACAGTGTGTTTTAAGAATTATTATTGATTAATGTTTATGAATTTGGATAGGAAGGATGATTCGATAGTGCCAGTGAGTAAGTAAGTAAGGATGAATCAATCTTTGCCTTTCATGGACCCTGGCAAAGGATTATGAATAGTTCTGATAGTTATGAACTGTATGCTAATATATGTACACAAGGTAGTAGATCGAAACACGGCAGCGCAAGTTGATTGCAGTTCGCATGCTTTAATAAATAAATTTTGCTAAAGCGGCGCACTATACAAAAATGTCCCCGACAGCATATGAGTATATTTTACGGATAACTCACAATAACCATTTTTTCTTTCATTGATGCCAATGAGATCGGGATAAGCTGATTCTCGGACAAGCATAGCAGCTCAAGGCTGGTGGTAAAAACACATTAACATTTATTTAGGAGTATCCGGGTATTAGCTAGTTTACTATACATAAAGACGTGGAAACATAGTTCTACTTTCCATATATCTCACCCCAACACCAGTCTGTCCATCTACAATGTAATTCGAGTAATTTATCATACAAGAAAATTAATCATATTTATGAGCGAGTACAGCTCAGAGATTTAGCAGATTTTATAACGATGGATAAACGCCACAACCGTTAGCTAGTAATGCGTCTGTATATTCCTTCATAATCGTACGAGAAACTATTACGGCACATGTATTTTAAAATGTTAGAGCACTGGGAACGACGTTCCAGAGCTTGTAGTCCCTCCTGAGGTCGGTTCGCATAATCCTTGTGTTTCAGGATTACAGTCTTAAGCTTCTGCTATGTTAGTGCTAAACCATACACAAGCTCAGGGATCTATTGATATGCTGGTCGCGTAACATCAATGCGGCAGAGAAAAAGTAAATAGCACACGCTCTCAACATATGGTAATATTATTACAATTTTAACATTGAAATTAAATATTGTTTCAAACTTTATTTTTAGGATAATAGAATAGTTTTTCTTGAAGGAACTGGAAATATACCAATCAGAATTTTGGTACGTTCATTAAAAAAAGTTTATAATTCCTTATAAAGTCAAAACAATAAATGTTCATCTGCTAACTTACTAACTCACTGGCTCTATCGAACTCGTAGGTTCATGGCCGCGCGGACATAAGCTCTCCATACATTCCTATCCTCAGCTAATATTTTCCAATCATTCCCTGAATAATCTACTTCCCACAAATCATAGTTACTGTTATTCTACCACTTCATTCTAGGTCTACCAACTGGACGTTTTCCCTCTGGTTTTCCTATAAGAAGCTTCCATTCCACATTCGTGCCATAGTCTACGAGACTTAACTGTTCTTATTATATATGGCTTCCTACAAAGGTCATGTACTTCACTGTTGAGTACTCTTCTCCATTCACGTGCCTGTTCATCTTTCCTTGGTCCAAACTACTTATCATAAGTAATGCCACGAGTGATTTCCAAAATATCGATAAATTCACGACTCACGAAGTGAGTCGTGAATTTATCTAGAGAATTTGGAAATCAAGAGTGGCATTTGTTAGGGCTATTTAACGAATAAAATTAAGATGTTTACTCACCAATCATTATTTGACTATAGTTATTTTAAAATATTTATATATTTAATGTAAACGGTCGATGTTTGAAAACAAATGAGAAACGATAGGTACGCTTCATTTGCTTCTTTTGTTTATCACTGCAACCAGATCATAATATTATTTATTGCCAAAAGATCCCAATATTGTAAGAATGCACCCTAGTGGAGAAATTTATAACCAACGTTATAGGTATTAATTAATTTGATGTCCTATGATGTAAATATGTCAATTATATTTTTCTGCAACGTCATTTCCTGGAAAATAATTCGTTTAAGAAAATGCAAAAAGTGGTTCCTTTTTTTTTGTGGTATAATCAATTGTTACAAATGTTTTTATATTATCTATCGCATGCGCTTCCTGCTGACATTAATGCACTATATGTGCAATCTGGTAGCCGTATTTTTTGGAGGTTCAGTCACTGCAAAATAATGCTGTGACCTATTCAGAATGTGCTTTCTTTATTATGATAAACTTTAGTTGGTAAATTTTAGGCGAAACACGACTGTGATGGGTTGTAAATAAAAAATCATTGAAATGTGATTGGTCATTGGCACCCATTTGGGGCATGAGTTAAATAGTCACTATAAAGTCTGAATTATTTTAAAGAACGGAGATTTGTTTTAAGTTTGTACGCTATTTTTCCTTGATTCTGTTTTATTACATACACTTTTTATCCCCCCCCCTCTCACTCGCTCTCTCTCTCTCTCAATTTTCGCGAAAGTGATACGAGCTATAATACTTTTTTTCGTAGTCTCCACAATCGCATAACTTACTATTTACATAAATATTACAATGGAAGACGCTACAAAATGTAGTATAAAGAAAATCCTACGCACTATATTGTGTCTCTCTTTAAAGTAACATGTTTAATACAAAATAAACTTCATTAGAATTGTTTACTTGTTGCTCAATTGAGATAGGACGAGTAAATGTGGCGGAAATTTCAAGTGACATGAACAGCTCAAAGATGCAGGAGAAAGTTTTAGAGCTGGACATTAATCACTTTGTTAGAGAGGAGCACTTTTTTTGTAGTGGGCAACTGATAAAGCGGCTATTCGGTGCAGACCTCTCGCATGTCCGAGTTAATTTGACGAGACCATGCGAGCTCTACCAAATGAACAACATCATTATTCATTATTTATGTCCCATTGACCATCATGATGGATGACTATATTGTTTTTATACAAATTGTTTTATATAATTAATTGATTTTAGCATTATCATTTGCAATAATATGATAGTCCAAATGTATCCATTCTATGAACTATATAATACATTAGTATGTTTAAGAAAGTTAAATTCTATGATAGATCTCAAGAAATTGGGAACAAAATTTAAAAAAAGTTTGTAATGTGCAAGTACGTCGAGGCATTATGTAAACTATAGCACAGCACTAACACAGATAAACTATAGCACAGCACTAACACAGATAAACATATAATACCAAGGACAATAACACTTGTAGCATTAGTATAGAAATTACATTTCATACGAAGCACTTAAAAGCACGATCACACTGAAAAAAACCGCTGTGAGACTGACTGAATGACTCTCGCTTTCCAAAGAAGTGGATTCAAGTCAGTCTCGGTGTAAGGCGGTAGGTTATCATCGGTTGTTATCGCCGGCCGTCTTTCAACAGAAGACTCGACAGCGAAAGGCATTAGGTAATACATTAACAAAATTAAAATTTAATAGTTCCTGTATTCTTAAAACAATAACAGTGCCAAACGCGCTAGAGTAGTTTTACTGAATATTACACACCTCATTCATAACCTATGTAGTTTTTTTTTCTGATGGCAATTATTAGGATGCAAGTACAGTAGAATCGTTTTAGGACAAGTTCATTTTGAAAGGTAAATGGCTTAGGCCTAATGTATATTTCGTCTTTATATAATGTAAGAGTTTAAACGTGCGGGGTCAAAGGAATTTAAAGAGAAAAATGTAATGTTCTAAGTATGATTTGATTCAGGAGGGTATTAAATTCGTGGGTCCGGGTCGCAAATTTGCATCTGTAAAATTACCTCAAGTCAGAAATAAGAGGCCTCTGAATGAAATGTGTCAGCTCATCACATTTTCTTTATGATGCTTGTAACCTTAGTTATTATTAAGGCTAGGATTTTTATGTAATATTAGCATACAAAATATGTACATATTTATGTAATAACATTATGTAAAATATGTAAGACTACATAAAATTTCCATAAAATATGTAATATTAAATGCATTAAAATTTAATTTTGTACAAATTTTATATTAAACATAAACTTTAAGCTAGACCAAGTTTGAAGAAATGGGTCTGTTAAATGTTTGATAACGTGATAAGAAGGATATTGTCATGTTTCTATTATAAAGTGAACCCATTTAGGGATATTGGGGGATTAAGGCTCTCATCTTTCTAGACTTCGACACGTGATATCAGATTTGTGTGATAGCCGCCTTTACCCCTACAACAAAGTATTGTATTGATTTTTGTTAGAGGCTGAGTCGACCCCAGGATCATGATGCCGCCAGAAGGTGAAGCAGTTTAAAAATCCTGACCCCATGGGTCTCGACTCACGACCATCCAGCTAGTAGGATATTGCCTTAACCAACTACACCACTGCGTGTCCCCTACATATTTCTACTATTTCATTCATAAATAGAGTAGATCGTTCGGGATTTAAAAGAGATGTAATGTGGAACTCTATACCCAAGTCTTCAGTTCTTCCTATATCTGTATGTATTGTATCTAGAAAATGGAATTCTTCTTTGACCGTTTCTCACCAGATTTTGCATAGGTTGGAAGAACTGTTTCAATGTATAATCAGGCATCTGATGTTTTAATGTAAAATATTGTCACATAGACTGTTTTAAATTATTTTCCACTTTAAAATAATTTTTATTGGCAGAATATGTAGTTTTACATAAAAATATTTAAAATATGTAATGATAAATTTTCATATATGATTAGTAAGTTTATAAATCGTGAACATTTATAAATTTTAGCCATATATGAGCAAAGGGAAAGAATATGTAATTACATACAAATCCCAGCCATAGTTATTATAAAGCATCATAAAATAAAAAATAAACAATGAAAGTGATATTTTTTAAAATTCTAGTAGGCCTACAAATTAAGTATATTACAATTTATTAGACTCCCTACAAAATTATATGTATTATTAAACGTCAGTCACGCAGGAACTGCTGAAACAAAGCCAAATCTTTCAGCCAACCAAATGTATGTTCCTATTTTGCTGCTTTACAGAATTTATAGCTATGTTTTATTAATTAAAATCGTATGTATCCAGGTAAGTTGCGAAAAAAATGCTGGTCGTTAGAGAGATTTTTAACTAACAGCCTTCAGGTAAACCCTTACTCCTTCTTCTTCAGCTTTTCCCCACTTATAGGTTTGCCGTCTTCAGTTTCCATTTATTTCTATCGTTCCAATCTCCTTCTTCTAATTCCTATCATCCATTATAGTTCTGACTTAGGTTTTCCCTTTCCATTTTGTTCTGCCACGTTTATTTCTTCAGGGGGTGACGATTGTTATGTATTTTGGCCATCTTCCATTTTCCATTCTTTGTACATGGCCATACCATTTAAGCGTTTGATTTTCAATCCTCATAACGACAGATGTGGCGACATTCATTTCTCTCCAAAGGAATTCATTTCTTATTTTATCCTGTCTTACTTTTTGGAGGCTTCTTCTAAAATAATCAAATTCAACTGTTCTAATTTTATTCCTTTGTAATTCCGTCAAAGGCCAAGTTTCACTTCCATATGACAAAATATTCTGTATTATACTCTTATAATTTTTCATTTTAGTTTCCTTCGTAATGTGTTTTTTTTTTTCCAAATTATTCCATGTAATGTCTTAGTTTCATTTTTTGTCATCTCTTTCACAAGTACCTACACTTGTATTTATTGACCCAAGATATTAAAAAAAATCACATTTTTTTTTATTTTCCCGGTTTAGAGTATGACGTCATCCACATCCTTTCCCAAACACATATATTCTGTTTTCTGTAAATTTATATTCAGTCCCCATTTTTTATATGCTTCCATTAGTTTATTTATCATATAAAACCTTTAGTCCTAATGCTCGAATTCAGCTCAAGTATAGAGAATAAGTTCCTCGATTTATTTAATATGGAATTTCGTTGCGTTAAATCTAAAATTGCGGCCACTACAGCGATTTTTAAATTATCGCTTCAGGTGAATTTCCACACCCAATGGTTTGATTTTGCTAATTAACAAACTTTATCTTACGTTTCTTAATAAACTGCTACATGTTGAGTTTGGTTCCGAAAAAATTACGGCCACCAGAACGGTGACATAAAGTCACATTATTTTTCTACTAAGTAGGATCGATGAAAATTTGTTTCAAAAATATTTAATGAGAAAACCACAATAATTTCATCCTTCGGAATTCACTAAAATGACTTATTTTCTTCTATCAAAACTTACGTAACTTTCGTATTTCTATTCTTTACTTTCCTTCCAATAAATATTTAAAAACGTTTTCATGAAGTAATTCAGTTATCCCATAATATTTACCTGAATCGCTGGTATTAAAATTAACTAATCATAATACCTATTATAACCATAACATGTTTGCAACATAATCCCACCAACGGAGGAATAGTAAATATTGACTGTTGTTGAAACAAATAAAGCTTTGAAAATATATTAAATCTGACAAAAGTCGAGTCATAATGAAACTACTGATGTTGCTCTCATAAAAATATTTTTTAAACATTTTACAAATCTTAATCGATGCTTTCTAGTATACACTGTTAATGATCGTTACCTAAAATATGTCTTCTGATAACGCTCTAGCTGTTGCAATTGTTTCATCAGGTCCAAATATGGAATGTCGTATTCAATAAAAAACTAAGATTGAGTTATTTAACCAACGAAAAAACAGACCATTAGGTGGAAGAGTTAATCTAAAATAAAATTTAAAAATCGCTAATGACAAATGAGGGATATTTTGAGGAAGTGGCTGAATTCAAATACCTAGGAACAATAATCACTAACAGGAATGAGATGCACAAGGAAATTAAACATAGACTCAATTCTGGAAATGCGTGTTATTATGCATTACAGAGACTCTTGACTTCCCAACTCCTTTCAAAAAACGTTAAACTGAAAATATATAAAAGTATTATTCTAGCAGAATCTGAAAATGAGCTCCAAATGTTAGCATATAAATTTAAATTAATAGCCAATAGATATAATTGTAAAATATCAATAAATAAGTCAAAAGTAATGGCATTTATTGGTAAATATGGAATTAGATCAAAAATTGTACTGGATAACAAAATAATAGAACAAATATCACATTTCCAATATTTAGGATGTGATATAACTTACAGAGAAAATAAAGATATAGAAAATAAAGTAAATAAATTCCAGGCTATTTGTGGAACCATAAAAAGAACTTAAATTATATAAAACAATGGCTGTTCCTTTGTTGTTGTATGGAAGTGAAAATTGGATAATGAAATCAAGGGATAAAAGCAGGATACAGACTGCGGAAATGCTGTTTTTACGTAATGTGAAAGGATGCACAAGAGCGATTAGAATAAGGAATGAAACTATACGAGAAGAATTAAATATATATAAAATTGAAGATAAAATCAGCGAAAATAATAAGAAATGGACAGAACACTTAATGAGAATGAACAACGAAAGAATACCAAAAAGAACCTTCCTGCATAATCCCAGAGGAACAAGAGATGTTGGCCGACCATGTAGAAGATGGACTCCACTTTTAACTTCGCCGGAACAGGCTGCATAGCCTAAACCTTGTAGTAGAAGAAGAAGAAGACTATTATTCTACCAGTTATATTATATGGATGCGAAACATGGACTCTTACTTTAAGGGAGGAAAGGAGATTACGAGTACTTAAGAATAAAGTTCGTAGGAAAATTTTTGGAACAAAGAGAGATGAACAGACAGGTGAATGGAGAAGACTACATAACAATGAACTACATTATCTTTATAGGAAGCCAGATATAATGAGAACAGTTAAATCTCGTAGACTGCGATGGGCAGGACATGTGGCACGAATGGGGAAGGAAGGCCTTGCATGGAAGCTTCTTGTAGGAAAACCAGAGGGAAAGCGGCCAGTTGGTAGACCAAGAATGAGGTGGTAGAATAACATTAACTATGATTTGAAGGAAGTAGATTATACAGGGAATGATTGGAAAACATTGGCTCAGGATAGGGATATATGGAGAGCTTATGTCCGCGCGGCCATAAACCTACGAATTCGATAGTGCCAGTTAGTTGTTAGCGATTGTAGTTTTTTATATTACGCAACGAAACTCAGAATATGCTATTAAAATAAAACAAGAAAGATATTCTCCAAAAATCAGCGATATCTGATTCCTGCCTGACGGATTCCTAATACTGATGTGTGCATTAAACATTCCTAAGCGTAATCTTTAACAACCCCTATTTTTAAACAACTAACATTGGAACTAAGAAGCACAGAACTATTCTTGACATTATTATCTGTACAGATTATGAGGCATACTGCATTTTTAAAAAAAGTAAGCATATTACATCATGAAAGTGATAATTTTAATCTATTTTATTTCACGTAAACGAGGTAGCTTTTAAGTTACTACTAAAATGTAACTGATACGCACTTTTCAGATTCGCAGACGACAATGAACTTCATCTTTGAAATAGACCTATTGCAAAACAATCTTAAAGCATTGAACGATGCACGTGTGTGGTATTGTTGACCCTCCCTACTTACAGCTTCCTTCTCTGTGTCTTTATCGTCTGCTTATGATTTCCTATATATTTGTTTATTTTTATGTCGTCATCCTGGGCGTATGTAGGTGAGCAAAACCCAGGATTGAGCGAGTAAATTACGTGTACGTATTTTACATGTAAAATGCACAACGTAGAAAATAGTTTTATTTAATTAAGTAATAAACAAATAATGTATTTAATTTTGATAAATAAACTTAATTTTTAACTTCTGTTAGTATTCTAAAATACAGGATATTGAATTAAAATTGCATTGAACCCCCTTCATTCGTACTTTTCACATTAATTTTAAATATCACATAAGCCTCACTACTTTTGTGAGTAGATTTTAATTATGCAGATGACATCTATCTTCTTTCTCATCAACGTAAAGATATGCAGAAGAAAGTATTAATGTTACTAAATGAAGCAAACGTCAGCTGAACTGATGATAAATACAAAAAATGCAAATTAAAAACACTGTAGATGATATAATAAAACTAGGAGTCCAGGTTGTAGCTGAAGTAGACTCTTGAAGTACTGTTATAAAAACTGGACGTACTTTAAATTATGTAGCTCAAAATAAATAAATAAATACAGCAATATAGCCTTTATGGCCCAGAGAAATATCTGGAAAAATAAAAGTATTTCAAGAAATACTAAAATTAATATATTTAGAGGCAATCTTAAATTTGTAGTATTATATGTAACAGAAACTTGGTTATTAAATTATAAAATGTAGCAAATGCTGCAAGCATAAATCGCTGTTTGCGTAGAATATTGAATATACGCTGACCTGAAGTTGTACGAAACGAAGTCTTATGGGATAAAGCTTGTGAGGAAACAGTAGAGGTGTAAATTAGGAGGATGATATGGCCACACTATTAGGAACAACCCTACCTCTGTTGAAAGACGTGCCCTTAATTGGAATCCTCAGGGAACCAGAAGTAGAGGATGTCCATGTGATACCTGGAAGTGAACTGTCTGTGATGAGATGAAGAGGATAGGAAAATCATGGAATGAAGTGAAGGCTGTTGCCAGTAATTATGACCAGTGGAAAGCTCTTACTCTTACTGCTAAATGGAAGTACAGGATCATGATGAGCATTTTTATGAGTGATTAAAATTTAATTTATTTTCCCAAGTTAAAAACCAAATTATTATTTTTAATTACATATATATCATTATTAGCAAGTGGAGCTTTAAATACTTGGGTTGTATTATCAGTAGTAACATGAACTGCGGTCAAGAAGTAAAGCAGAGGATAGCAATGGCAAAAGAAGCTTTTAATAAGAAGAGAAGCATTTTCTGTGGATCTTTGGCAAAAGAATTACGGAAGAGGCTAGTCAAGTGCTTTGTGTGGAGTGTAGCATTGTATGGTACAGAGACTTGGACATTACGGCGGAATGCGGAACAGCGAATGGAAGCTTTTGAGACGTGGATATGGGGAAGAATGGAACGTATAAAATGGACAGACAAAATAAAAAATAAAGGTGTGCTAGACAGAGTGGGTCAAGGAAGAACAATGATGTAACTCATAAAGAAGAAGAAAAGAAATTGAATTGGCCATTGGCTAAGAAGAGACTGCCTACTGACGGATGCCCTAGAGGGAATGGTCAACGGAAAGAAAGTCAGAGGCAGAAAAATACATCAAATTATAGACAATATTAAAATAAATAGTTTGTATGCGGATACAAAAAGGAAACTCGAGTTAAGGAAGGAGTGGAGAATGCTGAGTTTGCAGTGAAAGACCTGCTCTTGGGCAGAACACTATGTATGTATGTATATAGGCCTATATCAGTTTTTTGAATATACGTAATATTATGTAAATATAAATTTATTCAAACATGAAAAACTCAGAATTACTACATAATTTCAAAATGTCATCAGTAATAATTAATTAGTGCTAATGTGTTGTTAGGTAAAAATATAATTATCAAGGAACTGATATATTATTTTATGTTTTCTCTTCACATTTTACCTTCCGATTAATCTTCTTCTTCTTCACTTCCTGGTTTAGGCAAGAGTTGCCTGTTCCGTCTTCATAGATCTAAGACCATCTCTTCCGAGGACATCCGACATCTCTTCTTCCTCTCGGAAAATAATGGAGGATTTTATTTGGTAATCTACTTTCTTCCATTCTTTCTACATGTTCTTTACACTGTATCTTGTTGTTAAATATCTTATTTTATGGAGTAGATCTGCAGTTCTTCACGGATATCCTCGTTTCTTATCTGGTCCATTCTAGTGCAGACTTTTACTCTTCTTAAAAGTTTCATCTCGGCTGCTTGGATTTTACTTTCTTGTTTGGTAGTGGTAATCCAAGATTCACTCCCATACAAAAGGACAGGGACAGCCATTGGTTTATAAAATTTTAATTTTGTTTGTTTATGGGCTTTATTATTCAATGTTCTATTTATTGTACCACAAATAGCTTGAAACTGATGTGTTTTGTGTTCAATATCTTTATCATACCCATAGCTGATGTCACATCCTAAATATTTAAAGTGGGATACTTGTTCAATAATTTCGTCTCTAATTACTATTTTTGCACGCAGAGTATTTCTTCCACAAAATGCCATTACTTTTGTTTTACTTATTGAAATTTTAAAATTATAATCGCTACATATTGCATTTAGTTTGTAAGCAGCCAATTGTAACAGATCTTCATCATGGTGTAGTAAGACTAAATCATCAGCGAAAAGTAAGTTATTAATACTTGAGTTATTGTTCAATCTAAGGCCATTGTACATTATAATTTTCCATTGTTTCATAATGTCGTCGATATATATATATTAAAAAGAGTGGGCGATAGACTACACCCTTGTCTAACTCCTTGATTTATTAAAATTTATTCTGAAATTTTTCCATCAGTTTTTATCACAACTTTAGTTTCTTCGTATAAGTCTTGGACTGATTTTATTAGATGGTGTGGATATCCTCGTTCCTTCATTATTTCCCATAGTATAGATCTATTTACTCTGTCAAAGGCCTTTTCAAAATCAATGAACAACAAATATGTTGGCAGGTTAAATTTTCTTCTCTTTTCAATTAGTCTCTTTATAATAAACACATTATCACTACAAGATCTTCCTTTTCTGAATCCTGCTTGTCCTTCTAATAATGTGTCAGATATCTTCTTCAATCTATTATTTATTATTTTCGCATATAATTTATAAGTGGAGTTCAATAAGCTGATACCTCTATAATTTTTACTATCTAATCTATTTCCTTTCTTGAAGAGGGATATGACTTCACCTATCTTCCAATTTTCAGGTACTTTACATGTCTTCCAACATTCGTTTATTAAGTTTAATAATCTTATTTCTGCAAATAAACTTGCATACTTTATCAGTTCATTGTTTATACCATCTATACCTGGTGCTTTTCTATTTTTCATTTCTTTCAATGCCTCTCTCATTTCGCTTAGAGTAATTCTATCTATTTCTGATTTATTTTCACTTTCAGAAGAGCGTTTTATAACTAATTCTTCTTCGTTACACCATAATTCTCTGTAGTGATTCTCCCATGTCTTCAGATCAATGGTATTTAGTTTTGCAGTATATTTTTCTGTTGTATTTAATTGTTTCATTACTTTAAATGCTAACGATTGTCTGCCATGTACATCGTGCTCTATTTTGGAAATAAATCTTTCCCAGGAATCTTTATGATCTGTTCGAGTTATTTGTTTTGCTCGATTTCTTTTTTGTTTATATATAGTTCTAGATTCTTCAGTTTTCTTTAGTAAGTACTCTAAATAAGCTATTTTTTTGTCTCGCACAGCCTCCTCTATTTCGTCATTCCATATATTTAATCATCTTTTGTTGCGAATCTTTTTCTTCTTTCCTATAGCTTCATTTGCAGCATTTATAATACATGTTTTCATATTTTCCCACTCTTCATTTAGATTGTCATTAATTGCTTTTCTTTCTAAGTGTTCTTGTAGCCTTTTTTGGTATAATTGTCGTATACTTTCTTCTTCTAGAAGATATACTTTAAAACCCTCTTCTTTTATTCTTTCTTGAGTTTTCGGTTTTTTCCATTTGGCTACTATAAGTATCGTGGCTACCAATGGATAATGGTCTGTATATATGTCACATCCTCTGTATACTCTTACATCTTGTATTTGATTAATCTTCCGATTAATATCTAATAATAATAAATTATAGTGCACGCATATACAGGTTTTCTAGAAATAATATGCCACTGCAACTTCAGCATAATATGATTATGGATTTAAAAACAGTTAAGAAACAGAAATTAATAAACAATCAGATTACTGATAATGTGTACTTAATAATCATCATACACTTGATTATTTTTCAATTTAAGGGAATAATAAACACACACGAGATGTTTGATTTTTCAAATTAAAGGCGAATCCTATTAGTACGCCAGTTAGAAAATACTCTCTCCAGTTGAGTGGATGAAGCTGGAATGTTAATACTACTTTATTAGCTAAGTCTGCTAAATCACACTGAGCAACAAAAAAGAAACTTTTTCTTGTCTCAGAAAGAAAAATAAGTGATTATGACAGTATTTTTTCTCCTGAATCCAAATATGATATCGGGTTTTCTCCATCACGCAAGGTTTCCGAGAGACAGGAATTCATAATTTCAAATACTTTAATATTTTCTACATTCGTAACTACACAAGATTCGAACATTCGGACTCATCTAGAAAGTAAGTAATGACGATTTTCTGCTATATTTCGCCTGTGGAGCATCCATCTTGATGGTCCAACAATAATCGGCCAGCATATTAAGATTTCATTTGCCTTGATATCTCTTTTCCATAGCTGAAAGCATTTGAGTTAGCTCATTTGGTTTTATTTTACAATGGACAATGGAAGAAAAAATGTTTCTTAAAAAAATAATTGTTTAAATATATTAATTGAAATTGAAATAAAAAATTGTGGGTGATGGAGAAATTCCGAATACATATTTGAAAACAGATAAAAAAACTGCATTAAGTACAACTATTGGTACTCATGAGACAAAAATCATGTTGACCAGTGTTATTGTGGTGTCTCTTTGTAAAAACTATTTATTTTTTGGGGATTTTAACACCCTTGGGGGATTTTTCTACTGCCGATTCTTCTATGGGCTTCATGACGGCTCCTTAGCTGTGTTTTTACTAATAGCTTCACAGAAACAGCATTTAGTACTATTACTATTATCAAATGAACAAAATTAAGTTCTCCAAATAAATTATGAAGTGGTCTGTCGCCGCAATTCATTATTATAAAATATTTATCCCAACAACTAAAGATGAAGATTCGGTTTTGTTACGATCCGCTAAACAGCTAAATCTACTGAGTACTTATATTTAGAATTCTCAGAAAGAAAGCTCTACACTGTTTTTTCTTATCCAATGCTCCAGTTGGCATTTCGATATTTCTGGTGTTCTCTGCTGGCATTACCTGTACTGTAGATTCTATACTGTAATAATATTAATTTCAACTTGGTTCTTAAAGCTTCTAATCATAATGCATTGTTTCATTAAGGTGTTACTGTGTTTTACATTTCTCAAGAGGAAAAAGTAATTGGGTCAGCATGCCTCAGTCATATTAAGATTTATCAATATTTTTACCTAATGTATTTATCTTAATATATAAAAATTACGTGTCACGTTGTTCGTCCGCGATGGAATCCTAAAGTACTGAACCGATTTCAATCAAATATTGCACACTGTGTGCAGTTTGATCCAACTTGAGACTTAGGAAAGTTTATAACTAAATTTATAGTCGCATTATTTTTATTGCAAATTATTTGTTTATTATTTAACAAATAGTTATAATTATCTGTGAGTTTCATACGATTCTAACAGATGGCCGTGTAACGTAATTGGTTTATTATTTAACCTGGTGGCTGTGCTTTTTGTTGCAACCGCGAATTTCAATTGAATTACAAATATTGATTATTTCATAATTTAAGTGTGTTTGTGTTTATTTTATTTTCAATATATTGATAATAATATTAATTTCGTGTATTAGTTTTAAGTAATCTGGCTGAAAGACAGCAACTTATTTTAAATTCAACTGGACCGAGAAGGGAAAATATGGCGAATCAGTTCTAGAGACCATGAATGATAAGATATCAAGTGAATTTTCGCAAATTGGTATAGGCCTATGTGACATAAATCTTACATTTAAGAAGAATGTCAATTTAAAAACATATGAAAGTCCTAAGGAACGGAATTACAGAACTGTAAGTAAGTCTGTTAGTTATAATAATATGCCTAATATTACAGAAACAATCTCCATGCCTCAATTAAATGAAAAACAAGATGACTATAATATATCACAAGATGATATTACTATACAGAGACTTCTTGATGATGATGAGAATCCAAACTGCCAACAAGTTCGTAGAAAAAAACGAAAGTATAATGAAATCAGCAAGCCTCTTCAAAATATTCCATCAATAAATGTATATAATCCTTATGATACACTTATGGATGATACTGAGAATGCAGACAACATAAATTCATCTCAATCAACAAAACCACTTCCACATAAACCACCACCCATATTTATACCGGGTGTAGTTAACGTACCAGAACTAAAAAATTGTGTAAAACAAAAACTTTCTGATTTAGATTTCTCACTTAATTTACTACAACATAATTTAACGTATACCTTAGCCACAGCAACGCATGGCCGGGACTTCTATATATATATATACATATATATATATAAAAAACAAAGTCGGATTAGTTACACTATTTATAACTCAACAACGGCTGGACCGATTTCTATGATCTTTGATTTCTTGGATTTGTTTCCGCCCCGAATAGCAGATAACTATTAAAACATCGGAAAAATTAACGTAAAAATATTTAAAGGCGATGCGACGTTCGCCGGGCCAGCTAGTATATATATATATATATATATATATATATATATATATATATATATATATATATATATATACACATATACGATGGATTAATTTAACATATTATTTTTTAATAGTAAATTCGAGCTATTATTCCATTATGTATACTTCTTTCATTAGATTTAATTTTAATTGTGTTTAATTTTATTTCATTCCTAAACATTATTTGTATTACTGTTCAGTTTGACTAGATGATTTATTATTTAGTATGTAATATTATTGTATTTTTTGTATTTAAATTTTATATATTTGTCCTGGTGAGTGGAAGAGTAGGCCACATGACCTTACCTCCACCAGGCTAAATAAATAAATAAAAATTATTTTCTGAGTCAGTTATTTTATCAATGTCTAGAACTTGCATTTCAAGCCTAGACATTCAATAGCATCTCCTTGTAAGCATGAATGTGAGATTCTACATCAACAAAATCCATTTGAAAAGCTTTATTATATGTGAAATAAAAGTTGGAGAAAATATATGGAGGCTCTTATATATTTTATTTTTTTACGTTAATTGCTCATTTATACTTGTATTTTATACGTTATGTAGAAAATATTTGTTTTATATGTTAAGTCTCATTCTTGACAACATCCCTACTAGGCCTATAGACTCAAGATGCATGAGAGTTAAAATTATTCGTCCACCTTGGTTTGGATAAATTGTCTAGGAACTTTACCCGACCCAAGGCCTATCTGTACTGTCATTATTATTATTATTATTATTATTATTATTATTATTATTATTATTATTATTATTATTTATTATTGTTATTATTGTTATTATTACTTTTTTGTATATTTATTTCGTATGTATATTGCTGTAAAGAAGAAAAAAGAAGAGGAATGTTATGTTGGGAGGCATAAGGAAATGGAATGAGTGTGGTAATTGTCATAAGTAATGCCACGATTGATTTCCAAATTATCGATAAATTCACGACTCACAAAATGAGGAGTGAATTTATCTAGAGAATTTGGAAATCAAGAGTGGCATTTGTTAGGACTATTTAACGAATAAAATTAAGTTGTTTACTCACAAATCACTATTTAACTATAGTTATTTTAAAATATTTATATATTTAATGTAAACGGCGATGTTTGAAAACAAATGAGAAACGATTGGTACGCTTCAATTGCTTCTTTTGTTTAGCACTGCAGCCAGATCATACTATTTATTGCCAAAGGAACGCAATATTGTAATAATGCTCTCTAGTGGACAAAAAATGAAACATCAAACTGTATATTAATTCATTTCTGATGTCGTATGATGTAAATATTACAATTATATTTTTCCGGATTATTACCTGGGAAAAAATACACTTAAGAAAGTGCAAACAGTGGTTTATTTTTTTGCTGGTATAATCAATTGCTACAAATGTTTCTATATTAACTCTTGCAAGCGCTGTGTGTTGACATCCATGCACTATATATACAATCTGGTAGCCGTATTTCTTCCAGAGTCAGTCATTGCAAAATAATGGTCAGACCTGTTCAGAATATTAAAAAGGAGGAACTTTCTTTAATATGGTAAATTTAATATTGATAAATATTTGGTGAAACACGACTGTGATTGGTTGTAAAAGAGAAATCGTTGACACGTGATTGATCATTGGCTCCCATTTGGGGCATGAGTTAAATAGTCTTTGTAAGTTTATTTTCTATTTGATCATCTTCATTAGTTTATGCTCTTCAAGAATGTTATCACTTTTGTTTTTTATTTGTATTTCTATAATGTTCTGCCCAAGGGCAGGTCTTTCACTACAATCATAGCATTTTCATGCTATGTTTTGCAGCTTTACTAGGGAATTATAGGTATGGTAGCTTCCCGATGCTCTCCACGCCGGTGAAGGATGATAAATGATGATAGCCAGATGATGTTCAGGGACCTTTTGGGCCTTACAGCTATCTGATATTTGTCTTACAGGTGAGGAAAAATTCCGGGAAAAACTCACCCAGAAAGGTTGTCCCGATCGAGAATTGAACTCGGGCACCGCTACGTGACAAGGCAGCACGCTATTTCGATACTTTTAATTATTTGTAAATCATAGCTTTTATTAATATCTTATTATGTATGTTTATATTTCTGTTTCCAATTATTTTAATTTCTCTTTCCATCGGCCAATTCTAGTAATGTTTATTCAGACTGACCACATGTTTCTTTCCTTAAATCTTAGTTCGAAAACAGTGTGCATTGAGACCTTCCTAGAAAACATTTCCATAAGTTTTGGTGTACGCGCTGTCTTGGGTCCAGTTACAAATTCCACATGTTATTATGAACCATGGTTTCCCTTTTGCAATGTACGCTTGCTTTTTGTAACTATGAGATAATTGATAGTAATAAATTGACAGATGTTGTATACAAAATTCAGAGTGGTGATTGTGGAAAGTCAAACAAAAAGATTTATAAGAAAAAGAATCGACGAACATAAAAAGAATATCAGTACACCAGGTGCAGAACTTTCAGTAATCAGTGAATATGGAATTAATCAAAATCATAAAATGAAATGGAATGACATAAAAATTGTATATAAAGAAAACAATTACCAATAAATATTAATAGTAGAATTGCCTATATAAAAAAGAACAAAATAAAGTATAAAATAAACAAAAATATTTAAATAAATGGTGTGAAACATATGATTCCTTGTTAAAATATTTAAAATCAAACATTCGAATTTTAAATTTGTTCATTTAAATTTTAAAAATTGTCTTCGTTACGATAACTATGTATTATAAACAACCATGTCTTGAAAATGATCTCACACAAGGAGATTGAAACGTTGACTTAATAAATTAATTTTTTGACTGAGATAACGATTAGTTCTTGTTGTAATTATTATTATTATCAACTACTCTCAGTGAATAATATTTAGCAAACGTATTAAACGCAAGCATGTTAAATTTACTTAGTATTTTGAGGTACAAATAATGAACCAACTTAAGTACGTTTGGGATAAAAGACAAAGATTGAATAAATCATTTGAAATTGAAGAATATATCAGTATCCGGTTTTTAGAGACGTGGATGAAAGTAACGTGTTTGAATTTTCGCAACATAGTTTCCGGTCTTCTTGGTTCATAGATATCTTTTAAAACATATTTTGAAGCTCTTGTAGTGAAATCAGGGAAGGTTCGCTGCTGGAATAGTAATCATGGCACAACGTGTGGCTCTTACCGTCACGTTCCTTCAATCTCTGTCCTATACTATCGACTCCGCAAACAACGCTTTAGGGTCAGATACTGCACGTTGCAGATTACTCGATATCCTTTTTTTTACTGACATCATTCAATTCTCATACATCTCTCAAAATTATCAAAAAGCGCCAGCAACTGATGAAGGTTATATGTTATTTCACTTCTCACTTCAACATCCAAGTAAAAAAAAAAGTATTATCAGAAGTTAAGAAGTAGGTTAACCATGGACATTTTTTTAAAGTACTAATTCGGGAAACTAGGTTATATTCTGCACACAAATTGTAAACATGTTTTTTAAATCAGGTGATATGGCCATGTAAATAAAATTCTTCTTCTTCTTGTTCTTCCTATTCATAATTTGTATGATTTTCATCCTGTTTATTTCCAAAATCACTCCTCGTAGGAAAATGTATTGGATGTGCATTCACTCACTGTCTATCCATCTCTTGGCTGGTCTTCCTCTTGTTCTTCTCCCGCCCATTGGTCTATCTTCTTTAGCTCTTTTTGCAAGTCGATTGTCTTCCATTCTTTCTCTATGACCCATCCAATATTTTCGTCTATCAATAAAATGTCATATTTTGTTTCCGTCTTTGATTCGAGACTTGATACTTGGGACTTCGAGCAATGTATAAGATACACCTTGAAGTGGGTTGTTAGACCGTTTTCATGGTGGGTTTATTATTCGGGGTTTCCTCCCTAGGCCGATTGCCTTCACCCAGCTCCAGAGCTCAGCCTGCCTCGTTTTATTTCGATGTTGTCTCTCCTAGATGAGTTGTCTTGCAGGACTAACGAACCCCATCAGCCAATTAAAAGTGAACATTTAATTGAAATCATATCATTATTTAAAAGATTGAAATATAAATCTCTTTGTTTTCATTTTAAGATGTATAATAGAATAATATTTTAATTTTGTTTTTGGAAAATAGATTTTGATAATTTTGCTTTTAGAAAATATATTCTAATTTTATCACTTAAAATATATATTATTTATTTACATACCTTTACCTCATGAACTAGTGGTCATTGTTTCTGACTACAGTTCATGAGGTCCCGGGTTCGATTCCCGGTCATACCATAGGATTTTTTCTAAAAGGATATTATTAATTTGATTGCCCATTGTCTGGAATTTAGATTAAGGACTCTCCTGGCTCTTCACTTTCAATAACCATCTATCATATCATCGGGGTAACGTAACTCCGCCTTCCAGATGGCCCAACCTAAGAAATGGATTACAATTCCGCCAATGTCAGGGGAGAAAGCCAGAAATGTCATAAATACAACGTGGTGATATATATATATATCCATCCATAGTAATTCTACCCGACGGCAGGTCTTTCACTGCAATCATAGCATTTCCATGCTATGCTTTGCAGCTTTACTGGGGAATTATAGGTGTGGTAGCTTCCCGTTGCTTTCCACACCGGTGAAGGATGATGGTTGGATAATTTTCGGGGATCGTTGGGCCCTAAACTTCCTGACATTTGCCTTACAGATGAGAAAACAACCCGAAAAAAAACCTCACCCAGGAGCCTGTCCTGACCCAGGAATCGAACCTGGGCCTGCTGCGTGACAAGGCAGCGGTGGATATATGAAGTGGTATAGTATGGAATAGTGGTGTAAGTAATTCTTCATCATTTTGAGAATAACAGTGTTTTGTTAGTCAGTGTACAAAGAATGACGTTAGCTTAATATTGACTATTTAACTCATGCCCCAAATGGTAGTCAATGACCAATCACGTTTCAATGAATTTTGTTTTACAACCAATGACAGTCGTGTCTCGCCTCGCTCTTTATCGATTTCTCTTTATCAGCTCCTGCTTTTGTGATACAGAAATCTCCTCCTTTTTAATATTCTGAACATCTCACAGCACTACTATTCTCCAACAAATACATTTAATATAGCAAATAACGAACAGGTTCCGTGATTTTACTGAGTTCTTTACTAAAAATTAAATTAATAAGCTACAATGTTGAATATAATATACAGTTTGACAATAAATAATATGATCAAGTTGCAGTGAATGTAGCCTACATTACCTCACATTTCTTAATTGTTTTCAAACATCGCAGTTTACATTAAATATATAAATATTTTAGAATATCGGTAACTATATTTAAATAATGACTTTTGAGTAAACTGATTAATTTTATTCGTTAAATATTCCTAAGAAATTCCACTCTTGATTTCTAAATCCTCTAGATAATTTGTAAATCACTCGTGGTATTACTTATGATATTCGTGAAGATATTTATTCTTGATGTAGGTCTATCTGAAATAAAGTAAGTAGTTTCTTCTTTACAACCGTGCAATTTACTCATTTTTATAAAAAACTGACTTACACCACTCCGCTTCATACAATCCATTTAACAATGCAATAATCGGTATCGATGTGATTACCATTCTTCCGTCTGGTTCCGGATTAAAACCCGACCGAGGTCAATCGATTTTTAAGGGCGTAAAATTGTGAATTATGGTTTCTTCCGAAAGAAACTAAAACCATAGTCCCATGTCTTAGATTTGGCATGTAAGAGATCCTCAACCCTGAAAAAGTGTATCTCTCAGCCAAATATGGCAGTCATTTCACTCCAGGGTTTAAAGTACGACGCAAATGACGGAGGTGTAAAAGAGAGTAATTAAATAAAATTAATACTGATAATAATACTTAGGCCTACATAGTGTTCTGCCCAAGAACAGGTCTTTCATTGCAATCTCAGCATTCTCCACTTTTTCGTTAATTCGGCTTTCCTTTTTGTATGCACATACAAACCATTTATTTTAATATTGTCTTTCGTCTGATGTATTTTTCTGCCTCTAACTTTCTTTCCGTTTACCATTCCTTCTAGGGCATCCGTCAGCAGGCAATTTCTTCTTAGCCATTGGCTAATCCAATTTCTTTTCCTCTTCTTTATGAGTTCCAGCATTGTTCTCATTGTTCTTCCATCACTCACTCTGTCTAGCACATCTTTATTTTTCATTTTGTCTGTCCATTTTATACGTTCTATTCTTCTTCATATCCACATATCATAAGCTTCCAGTCGCTTTTCCTCTTTCCGTCGTAATGCCCAGGTCTCTGCACCATATAGTGCTACACTCTATACAATATACTTCACTAGCCTCTTCAATATATAACAATAATAATAACAAAAATAAAACAATAATGATGAAATAGGATAAAAATATTAATACAGTAAAATGGAGATAAATTCTACATAAAATTTGTTTTATTCAAAATTATCTAAATTTAAACAACTATTAGCTCTAAAACATACAGGGTGCTCTAAAATTCCCCTTACAAACTTCCAGGACTTGTAGAGGGGACTGAGTTGATAATATTTAGAATTGAAAACCATGTCCGGAAACTTACCGTTTCCAGCCGTTTGAAAATAAGCATTGCCTGAACGTACGTCGCGTGTCTCAATAAGTGACAGTTTCGCGATTCATCTAAATAGAAAATTTCCCTGTCGAGTATTCCAAGACTTGGTGTTTTTTTAAATGCCCAATTTTTTTCAAAAGTTTGAAAACTGCAAAAAAAATGATTGTGGAGAGAGTATGTGGGAGTTTAATTGTAAAACAAGTGATGTACTGTGTCGCGCCTCATAATAAATTACTTGTAAAAGTGGTCGCGTTAAAAACATGTTTTCAAACGGCTATAGCACGGAAACGATATGTTTCCGGACATGGTTTCCAATTCTGAATATTATCAAATACAAGCCCTAGAAGTTTGTAAGGCGAATTTTAGAGCACCCTGTAGATGTTGCTTCACTTTACCGGAATATAGTTAAGTTCTTACCTCTCTAATATCTGCAGTGTATCAGTTCATACATTAACAGAAATATGGGAAGGTAATTAAAGAAGATTGCCTTTCAATATCGAGTGGTTTCTATGAGTGATGGGAGAATTCTATTTCTTGCCGTTCGAAATATTATTGTGGAATTGCAAAGGACGAAGTGAGGTGTGAGCGGACGTACACTCTATTACTGAAGAATGGCATTTCAAAACCCATATCGCGTCACGCATCTATGTAGATTTACCTAGATCCTGCTTATTCAGTATCGGCTCGCGTTCAACTATGAAATTAGAAACCAATGAGAATGAATATATAAAGGAAAGTCCATACATTGTAAATAATTTTGTTGGTGGGGCGGTTTAGGATAGCGATCCGGAATGTAATTTGCGTCAATGCTATTAAAACTATATATAGGATTATAGTTAAAGTTATAAGTCCATCCTTCAAAATCCATTTCATTTTGTTTTGTTATTATTCTGGAATATGCAAATATATTACAATTTTATATAACCCACGAAACATAAAATATGTGTGCTTAAGGGATCTGAAAACATGAAAAATTAATATAATGCAATCAATAATTTAAGAATAACTTATAATTGATAAGCATCAAATTATGATTTAGGACCATAAGTGGTGAAACACTTAAAAATTTAATGAATTGTGGTGGAATTTCGACCGCTCGTCGACCATTAGTCTTAATTATTATGTGGCATGGGGAGAACATGAGATGGAGTAACCAATCATAAATTGATTGGCCTGCTAGTTTCTAGTACAATAAAATAATATGAAGGATTGTTATATAAATCGTTAATTTATTAATTTTTCATATTTTGTATTTGATGGAGAATAATAGCGACTAGTAAATGAATTTTTGAAAAAGATTGAGTATGATTTATGGAGGAAAGTACTACGGAAAAAAAAGACATGCCTGAATCCAAAGATGTCGTCAAGAACTGCTGTTACCAGCGCTACCACAGCTGCTATGCCTCGAAATATCTGACAGAAGCAAGAAGATGTAATATGGAAGCACAACATATGTTCCTTGATCTCGGAGCTGTCCGTCATACAGGGATGTCTAGATCTCAAGGTAAAGTGAAGGATATCTCAAACTTTTTGACACTTCGTTCAATAAAGTACAGCTGTAATCATATGAATTTTTAACTTTGCTTTCAAATCATTGTCTTTAAGTTTTAAAATCAATATTCTGTTAATGAAAAAAATGTTTCCGACATAAAAGTAAAGGGTACTTTTATAAAATAAATTTATATTTTTGTTCCAAAAATAGGTTTATTTGTTAAACTGACCGAAATATACGAAATAATAACAACAAGAGTGAACCGTTACCTCGGTCAAAAATTTAATTTATTCTAGTTGACGTTTCTATCTCTTTGAGGAAACCATTAATTCTTGTTGTTATAATTATTAACTACTCTCGGGGAATAGCATTTATAAAAACGAAATAGAGGTATTTACTCTCATTTTCCAGCATGAATAATTATATAGGTGTTTAACTAACTAACTCAGTGACACTATCGAAGCCGTAGGTTCATGGCCGCGCGGACATAAGCTCTCCATATATCCCTATCCTGAGTCAATGTTTTCCAATCATCCCCTGTATAATCTACTTCCCTCAAATCATTGTTAATGTTATTCTCCCACCTCATTATTGGTCTACCAACTGGGCGTTTTCCCTATGGTTTTCCTACAAGAAGCTTGCATGCACGTCTTCCATTCCCCCTTCGTGCCACGTGTCCTTCCCATCGCAGTCTACGAGACTTAACTGTTCTTATTATATCTGGCTTATTCACTGTTATGCAGTCTTCTCCATTCACCTGTCTGTTCATCTCTCTTTGATCCAAAAATTTTCCTAAGAACTTTATTGTCAAATACTCGTAATCTCCTTTCCTCCCTTAAAGTAAGAGCCCATGTTTCGCACCCATATAATATAACTGGTAGAATAATATTTTTATATATTTTCAGTTTAATATTTAGGTGTATAAGCCTTAATAATTAAACTTCCTTTATAAAATATGCCAAATAGTTAATAAAGCGTAACACTACATAATTTAAAATGAAATAAAAAATGAAAATATGTTTTACTGTGTATGCAAGTATATATATATATATATATATATATATATATATATATATGTCCACCGCTGTGGTCTTGAAGTAGCGTGCTACCTTGTCACGCAGCGGGCCCGGGTTCGATCCCCGGTCGGGGCAGTTTTTCTGGGTGAGCTTTTCATATGGGTTTTTCCTCACCTGTAAGACAAATGTCAGGAAAACGTTAAGGCCCAAACGGTCCCCGAAATCATATGGCCATCATCATCCTTATCATTGTCATCATCGCCATCATCCTTCACCAGTGTGGAAAGCAACCACACCTACAATTCCCTAGTAAAGCTGCAAAGCATAGCATGAAAATGCTACGATTGTAGCGAAAGACCTCCCTCGGGCAGAATTATATATATATATATATATATATATATATATATATATAACTAAAAATAAACATACAAAAATGCAGGTGATTCAGTTTACTATTACCAATTATTTTTATTTAAATGCGCTCTTTAACAGCTAATGTCATTAGCGTCAAAATTCGAATGGAAGTGAAAGGACTGGCAAATTTTGCTCAAAGGCCTTTTCCTTCTGGCTTGAGATTCCGTACACTACGATCAGCAACCCTCGGTTTTAGTTTCCTTCCGATGGAATCCATGCTCAGTACTCTTAAGCGTTGAAACACCCATTGACCACAAGACCGGATTTGAGACTGCGAACCTTGGAACTAGAGGCGAGCATAGCAACCACTAGTTCATCAAGTACCAACTGGCATAATTATACGAGTTATATAAAGTTTAAAATGTCTGTCGCTTCCATTCTGATGATGTTGTAGGATCTGAACAGCTCTGAGAGCTGTTGTAACGATATTTTATTGTGCAGGACTAACGTATTCAATGTGCTGGCAAAGACCACTATGGCTTCCATCATAAGACAATAACCTTAATGTTGGAGAGTTGATATTTTTAATAAGTAATGTCACGAGTTATTTCTAATTTCCGATAAATTTATGACTCACGAAGTGACGAGTGAAATTATCTAGAGGATTTGGAAATCAAGAGTGGCATTTGTTAGGACTATTTAACGTATAAAATTAAGCTGTTTACTTCAAAACAATTACGTAAATATAGTTACTGGTATTTTAAACTATTTATATATTTTATGTAAACGGCGATGTTTGAAAACAAATCAGAAATGTTAGGTTATGTATATTCACTGCAACTTGATGATATTATTCTTTGGCAAATACGATCGCAATATTGTAAGAATTGCACCCTAGTGGAGAAATAGTTAAACACAACCAACCTGTATAATATAATCAACATTATCCATTAATTGTTTTAGTAAAAAATTCAGTAAAATCAAGTAATCTATTCATTTTTGCTATATTCAATGTATTTGTTGGAGGAAAATAATTCTTTGATCTGTCCAGAAGGAGGAGCTTACTTTATCATAACAGCAGGAGTTGATAAAGAGAAATCGATAAAAAGCGAGGTGAAACAGGATTGTCATTTGTTGTAAAACAAAATTCATTGAAACGTGGTTGGTCATTAGCTACCATTTGGGGCATAAGTTAAATAGTCTGTATAATGACATTGTTGGTACACAGTACGACAGAAGAATTGAAATATTCATGAAGCAATATTTTACATGAATGCATGTACTTATCGGGATGTGTTATGAATACATAGAGTATTTTACATAGATATTTAATTATTTCATAGATTATTTTAATTATTCAAATAAAACGTTGAAATAAATATTTAGACATTATATTTCAGGACAGAGTTTTGATTTTGGCAGAACAAAGTTTTCAAGGCTAACTGTAAAATCTCTGCATTTAGACTATGGTATGTTAGTACAGTTAAGTCAGTGGAGATGTAGGTCAAGTTTAGTATTTAACCGTGGCAAAATAAGGGACTCGAGTCAGTCAGTGGATGCAGTAGTTATGGGTAAGTCTACCGAGCATTTTTTTAAACTAATTTTCTAGGACAATTAGAAAAATAATTCAAGTATTACAAATAGTTCATACTGTATGTCTAAGTTAAAGAGTTAGTAGATAATTTTTAAAATGTAGATTAGGGTAGATTCATAAAACCTACATCTCCCTCTCTCAAATCCCAGAAAGTCCGAATGTAGGTTTTCTTAATATGAGCTTAGATTAGTTATTTAGGGTTAGAATACTTAGGGTTATTGTAATCATTATACTCTAGAAATAAAATAGTTAAAATTAAGAATCCATTTATTTATGTTCAAAAAAACCTATGCCTTTATAACAAATACATCCCCATACTAACGCTCGGCTAGAACCTCATGCTACCAAAATTTCCAAGTCCCGAAGATCCTTTAAGCCCTAAGAAAACCAGCAGTTCGTAATAGTTTGCGTGATGAAGAGTGCAGGATGTAAGTAGGTATGTCACGTGACATACCAATCCGCTGTACGGAGCAGGTGTGCGTCCCTGCTTGTGTAAAAGCAGGTTGGAATGTGGGAGGACGCCAGGTAGAGAGGGTTATCCAATTCAGGAGTTGTATTACTTCCCTATAGCTGAAATGAGAATTGAGTGATACGCAGATCTAACCCAATATTATTGTGTAAGGAAACAATATTAAAGGAAGTATTAGTATGTATTCAGGAACACACCCACAAACCTGAACCTATTACACAATTTCTACGCCAACATCATTACCAAATGACATAACAAATATGGAATATGTTCTGAAAGACTTACATGGTTTTATGTAATTGACGAAGTTTTTTTAAACAAAAATGAATTTTAATTGAGAAAGACAGAATATCGGGTACTTATATTAATTTTTTTTTAAATATATTTTTTTTCTCTTTTTATTTCAGGATGGTTTCTGTCATTTACACAGGTATCCTCATCCAAAATATAAAAGGTTTTTCTTCCACACTTCCGGGTCTTGCGGTTTGCTTCTGTCATATTTCTCTTCTTCATGTTGTCTTGAATTCCCTTTATCAATGTTGGCTTTGGTCTACCACGTTTCCCTTTCCCAGGAGGTATCCACTTTCAATTCTTTTTTGCTTGTTTCTGTGTCCCTTCTTCTCTATATATGTCCATACCATCTTGGTTGGATTTCTTCAATTTCTTGTACAATATCCTTGTCTACATTCATTATTTCTCTTATTTAATTATTTTTTATTTTATCTAATTTTGATATTCTTGCCGATCCACTTAAAAAGTCAATTTCTGTGACTAACAATTTATGTTTGCTTCAATGCCCATGTTTGCGCACAATATAATAAAATACTCTTCACAATTGTGTTATATATTAATAATTTAGACCTCATAACCTCAATTATAATTACAATGAATTTTAGACATAATGAAATTTGAAGAAAAACAGGAGGTGACGTAAATTATATCACTATTGGTATCAGCAAGATATGCTCCTAATGTTATAGTAGACGTAAGAACATACAGAAGCGCAAACTGACATTTTGTATCAGAGAAGTTAAAACTAGCATATAATAGCAGACTAGTTAGAAGGAATAATAAGTTAAATTAGAAATAAACTAAATCGCCATAATACTATAGAGAGCAAATGGAAATATATAATGGATGTTATTTGACTAGTGGTGCACAGCTAATTGAGAAAACATAATTGTGTAGAGCCTAAGAAATGAAAACTGATTTGATGAAGAATGTAGGAATGTATTGATATACAGAACAGATACCGACAGATTTTGCTCCAGAAAGAAATTAGAACTGTGAACGTAATGAAGCAGATAAAAAGATTTTAAAACCTATATGACAAGGAAAAGAGAAGTGATAAGAATCTATTAAAGATAATAGAAGAAGCGAATAAATATTTTACAAGTGACGCGAAAAAGTTTTCTATGTTCCAATTATACACCATGTGCATGCACCAACAATCGCGAAGAGGTTTACACTATGGAATCACGGGGTGCAGCCAACATATACACAATATTTAACAAACCTAACACAATTTAAGCACTCTATCCTGTGAAAGAATGCAATGCCCAAAAAAATAGTAAGTTCTGAAAGTGTAAAGTATATCAAAATCAAATGGAGTTCGATTAGTTTCAGCCAAACAAGAAGTAAATCAAACTAGAGACAAAGGGAAAGTTAAAAAAATAAATCATAAGTAATTCTGAAACACATTAAATATTATTAAATTATAACTACAGTTAATTAGTACATACTCTATGTTTGCAGCACTGGAACACGTCTTTGTTGTTGCATAGAATATTCGTTAAAATAAATATGGCTGCCATGTCTTCATACTACGTAATGTAGTTGAATTTCACAGAAAAAATATATTGGAATTGTCGTTAGAAAAATGTAAAAATCATTGTAAATAGTGGGAAATAACTTGAAAAATGAAATCATCAGAATAACATTTGACAGCAGTTTATGAAGGAAATAAGGTCTCGTCACAGGATGTAAACTTTAGCCGATTTAATAAATAAGACTGTGCTAATATATTTTTTTAAATTTTGTTTACAAATCTTCGCCGGTCTTCAGTAGGCATTCAACTGGCCATGTCAAAAATGTTTAGGTCTATTTTGTATGTTAACAAACCAAACTCAGCATATAACAATACATTAAGAAAAGTAAGGTCGAGTTGGTAAACCAGCAAAATCAGGACATTAGGAATGAGAGGTAAACCTGAAGCGATCATCTAAAATCGCTCTAGCGGCCGCAATTTTCAATTTTTCGCAACAAAGCTCGGTATATACCATTGAAATAAGACTATAAAGTATTAGCACAACAGTCAAATTTTACTTTATACTAAGCATTTTTAGCTTAAACAGTGGCTTCTCAAAACGTATCCAAATCTGACTATCAGGGGTGCAAGCTGTAATCTAAAAAACACTCTAGCGCCCGATCTGTTTGTTTTTCGCAATGTAAAATGTACTCATAAGATTTAATTAACGAAAGAAATGTATATTCAGTAAACCACCAAAATCGGACCACTCGGTGAATAATTCGACTCTTCTAACACAGTTCCTACGCGAGGGACTTTTTTAATCCAACATATTCAACTTTCAACCGAAAATTGATCCCTCTAAAACCGTCAACTCAAAAATCATTAACAATATACCTCCAAACGAAAAATGTATAATAATAGAATTAATAAACAATGTAGTCAACCTATTATTTTTAATTTAATTATTTTTTTTTTTGCAAATGTCCAGATTATCTTTCGACATTTATGTTTTTCTCTCCTTGCATGGCGTACTTGTAACCCACTTCTGAGGTTGGGGCGCCTGGAAGGCGGGGTTACGTTGCCCCGATGATATGATGGGTGATGACGATAATGGTGCGCCAGGACAGTCCCTAATCCTAAGCTGAATCTAAGATGAATATGAATGATGATGATTGCGATGGCCATATGATTTCGGGGACCGTTTGGGCCCTAAAGTTTTCCTGACATTTGTCTTACAGGTGAGGAAAAACCCCGATAAAAACCTCACCCAGAAAAACTGTCCCGATCGGGGATCGAACCCGGGCCCGCTACGTGACAAGACAGCACGCTACCTCGATACCAAAGGGGTGGACTAGTCACCCTATTATTGAAATATATAAATTACTATGTTAAAAGATCAAGACATAATGCGTTTAAATATCAATGCAAAAATATATATCCTATTTTAATTAAGCGGTTAAGTACTCTTTAAGGAAGAAATATTATGAGAAAATCAGTGTTCTTTAGACGTAATAGATCAAATGCTTAATATACGAACGTCTTTGTAAAAAAAATAATTTGAACATAATATTAATATTAACATAGTCTTAATTTATTTTCAACAAAGATTTTATAGTATAAACATAAATACAATGTATAATTGAAAAATTTGCCATACCTTTGAAATTAATTCGGTTAATTAAAATAATATTTTATAAAATACAGACTAAAGTATTAATCGGAAATTAAACTTCAGACACATTTAAATTGCAACAGGACTGAGCCTGCTTACTATTCATAAGTAATGCCAGGATAAATTCACGACTCACGAAGTGAGGAGTGAATTTATCTAGAGAATTTGGAAATCAAGAGTGGCATTTTTTAGGACTATTTAACAAATAAAATTAAGCTGTTTACTCACAAATCATTATTTAACAATAGTTATTTTTAAATAGTTGTATAATCAACATAAACGGCGACGTTTTAAAACAAATGAGAAACGATTGGTACGCTTCATTTGCTTCTTTTGTTCATCACTGCAACCAGATCATATTATTTATTTCCAAAGGATCGCAATATTGTAAGAATGCACCCCTAGTGGAGAAACGTACAACCAACATTACAGGTTATTAATTAATTTCTGATGTCCTATGATGTAAATATGTCAATTATATTTTTCTGCAACATCATTTCCTGGAAAATAATTCGTTTAAGAAAGTGCAATTAAGACATTACATGGAATAATTTGGAATAAAAATATTACAAAGGAAATTAAAATTAAAATTTATAAGAGCATAATACAGAATATTTTGTCATATGGAAGTGAAACTTGGTCTCTGACAAAAGAATAAAATTAGAACAGTTGAATTTGATTATTTTAGAAGAAGCCTCCAAAAAGAAGACAGGATAAAGTAAGAAATTAATTCCTTTGGAGAGAAATGAATGTCACCACATCCGTTGTTAAGAGGATTGAAAATCAAATGCTTAAATGGTATGGTCATCTCAAAGAATGGAAAATGAAAGATGGCCAAAAAAATATACCAATGGTCACCCCCTGGAAGAAATAAACGTGGCAGACCAAGATGGAAATGAAAAACCTACGTCAGAACTATAATGGATGAGAGGAATTTGGAAGAGGGAGATTGGAATGATAGAGATACATGGAAACTGAGGACGGCAAACCCATAAGTGGGGGAAAGCCGAAGAAGAAGAAGAAGAAGAAGAAAGTACAAACAGTGTTTTTTTTTCTTTTTTTGTGGCATAATCAATTGCTACAAATGTTTTCATATTATTTCCTGCATGCGCTATCTGCTGACATTCGTGCAGTATATATACAATTTGGTAGCCATATTTCTTAGAGAGTCAGTCACTGCAAAATAATGTTATGACCTATTCAGAATGTTAAAAAGGAGAAGCTTTCTTTAATATGATAAACTCTGGTTGATAAATTCGAGGCCAAACTATGATTCGTTTTAAATAAAAATTCACTGAAATGTGATTGGTTATTGACTCCCATTTGGGGCATGAGTTAAGTAGTCAACATAATTTGGTAATCTTAGAAAGCCACTAGTCAAATAGAAGTTTCTGGAAGCATAGCCTGTAAAACGAAACATATCTGTGGATTCTGAGGATCCATCAATAGTAATTCTGCCCGAGGGCAGATCCTTCACTGCAATCATAGCATTTCCATGCTATGCTTGCAGCTTTATTAGGGAATTGTAGGTGTGGTAGCTCCCCTTTGCTTTCCACACCGGTGAAGGATGATGATGATGATAATGATAAGGATGGTGATGATGATGGCCATATGATTTCGGGGACCGTTTGGGCCCTAAAGTTTTCCTGACATTTGTCTTACAGGTGAGGAAAACCCCCGATAAAAACCTCACCCAGAAATACTGCCCTGACCGGGATCGAACCTGAGCCCGCTGCGTGACAAGGCAGCACACTACTTCGAGACCACAGCGGTGGACTTTCTGAGGATATTGTATTAATAATTGGAAAAAAGTATTCATGCCACAGAAGATTTGTTTTTTATCCTTGAAGTCGAAGGAAAACAGATCGGGTTAAAAAATTGAACTAACCGTAAACTGTCAACCATTGTGTACCGAAATTCATCTTTAATTTCCTTCTAGAAAATCGTTGTGATATATACCAAGGCCGTGTCCAAAAAAGTATCTGCCCCTCTTAACTGAAAGACACTAAAATCCAGTGGCAAATTTCTCATTTATACTATAGGGAAGTAATACAACTCCTGAATTGGTATACTAGATAACCCTCACTACCTGGTGTCCGCGTCGCGTCCCGCCTCATTCAACCCAGTTTTTACTCGAGCAGGGACGTACATCTGTTCTCTATAGTGGATTGTCACTGCTGGATTCTGGCTTGGCCTTCCGTGTCTTGCAGTTAAAAGCAGCAGTTAATTTTTTTGACACGGTGCGCCACTGTGCTTCTCTGGGAGAAATTTCAAGACAGGTTTCGATATGCAATTATTGACTGTTCCTTGTAAGACCACGTAACTGTTATGCAACCAAATCTAGTAAAAGAAAAATCTAATTTTCAAATGTTAAAAAGTTTACAGACCTCAGCACCGTCACTGGCAATCATCAATAATAATAATAATAATAATAATAATAATAATAATAATAATAATAATACGCATGTTGCTTTTATTGATTTTGAGAAGGCGTTTGATCGTGTTGTTAGAGATAAGTTATGGAAAATTGTGGAAATACATGGCTACCCCGCAAAATCAATTTATGTGATAAAAAGCTTGTATGTAAAGTCTCAAATTATAATTAATATAGGTACATCAAAGACCGAAGCTATTTTAATAAATAGAGGTGTAAGACAAGGGTGTAGTTTATCACCTACTCTTTTTTAATCTATATATAAATGACATCATCCAAAATTGTAAAAGTATTATTAATATAGGTATAAGAATGGACCGTTTTAAAATATTAAACGTTTTAATGTATGCTGTGACGATGTGATTATTATTCAAGAAAATGAAAATAATTTGCAGTACTCTTTACATCAATTAAATCAGTTATGCCAAGAATATAATTTTAAAATATCAAAAGAAAATACAAAAATAATGACATTTTGGGGAAACGAACAGATAAGATCAAAAATCGTAATAGACAACAAACCTGTGGAACAAGTAGCAAATTGTAATTATTTGGGTTGTAATTTTACTATAAACACAAAAACTGAAAGAGACATAAATTTGAAACTGTCGAAATTTCAAATGATATGCGGAACTATACATAAAAACATTAAAGAATAAAACAAGAAGAGATACTAGATTGAAGTTTTATAAAACATTGGCAGTACCTGCATTACTTTATGGGAGCGAAACGTGGGTAATGACCAAAAAACTGCAAAGTAGAATACAAAGCGCAGAAATGAACTTCCTTAGAAGAACAAAAGGCTGCAAAAGATTGGATCGGATACAGAATGAAGATATAAGAACAGAGTTAAATATATATCCATTGAATGAGAAAATCAAAGAATATAGAGAAAAATGGTTTACACATGTAGAAAGAATGAATGTATCAAGATTACCGAGAGCAGCATTCAACTACAAGCCAAGAGGTTCAACGAATGTAGGAAGGTCAGTGAAAATATGGACAGAACAACTATGAGGCGAAACAGGCAATTTGCCTAGCCCGTGAAGTGAAGAAGAAGAAGATTATTATTATTATTATTATTATTATTATTATTATTATTATTATTATTAATATTATTATCATCATCATCATTAATCGTTGACAAGCTTTGTTCAATCATGAAAAGCACTTCTTAAACACGTTTTTCCATGATCCAATGTTAAAATGGCCGTATATAAGAATGTATTGTCTCGTACATGTTTCGCAGAAATCACATTGCTATACACCTTACTCATAGCTAGCTGAATTTGTTTCCGTGAACATAATGCCTTTAGCCGTCAGAAACAAGATTGATTAGGCGTACTGGGTCACAACAGATGTTCCTCGTTTCATGTTATACTGACTCCACCGTCGACTTCCTAAACTCAATAATGACACTTTTGTATCATCACATATTACTTACTTACTTACTTACTCACTGGCACTATCGAACCCGTAGGTTCATGGCCGCGCGGACATAAGCTCTCCATACATCCCTATCCTGAGCTAATGCTTTCCAATCATTCCCTGTATAATCTACTTCCCTCAAATCATAGTTAATGTTGTTCTCCCATCTCATTCTGGTCTACCAACTGGGCGCCTTCCTTCCGGCTTTCCTACAAGAAGTTTCCATGCACGTCTTTCATTCCCCATACGCGCAACATGTCCTGCCCATCGCAGTCTACGAGACTTAACTGTTCTTATTATATCTGGCTTCCTATAAAGACCATGTAGTTCATTGTTATGTAGTCTTCTCCATTCACCTGTCTGTTCATCTATTACTTCATTAATTTATACTGGAATCATGTTGCAAATTGACATTAATCTAATATAGGATTTTGACTCTGTAGTTTTCGGTTCATTGTAGCCATTTTAACAAGTAATTAACTCGAAATAAAATATAAAATTATTTTCAAAATTATTTTTAATTAATTATTCATTTCAAGTGTTTTCAGTTCAGTTATTTTAGGGCATATTTGATTTATTTGTACTTTTCACTATTTTTGCTAGACCATATCTTCATAGCTTCTGTGACAGCCTTTTTATATTAATTGTAATTTAGCAGTATTTTCTTATTTTAAGTTGAAATATTATTTAATTTTTTAGCTTCCAGAACAGTTGTCTATGTTTTTGTTCACGGTCTCAAACACTTTGACATAACATTCTGTCCTCTAACGTTATGTCCAATTGCAGAAATGCCCACATATATTCTCATAAAGGACAATTCTTTACGATCTAGTCCAAATTGTCCTGGATGATATTTTCAGATTTATTTTATTTTCTTCCTGAAGAATAAGTGAAGTGGTCCAGAGTAGAAAAAAAATAAAGGATGTACGAAAATATTATCAAGTTAATCCTAACAAATATCTCACTAGAAAATTGAATTAATTTATGTCACAGTCTTAAACATATGTACAGTAAAATCTACTCATTCGCGCGGGAAATGTTCCGCAAACATGCCGCGAATTCAGAAACCGCGAATACGGAATGGTAATTAGTATGGAGTATATAGAAGATACGTTCCAAGGTTACAAAATAAAACAAAAATTATCGAAATAAAACCAATTGAACAATTGCTATTAATTTTTACTGTCAGATTTAGGCAAGGACTTACAGAACTTAGTTTTTTCCCCCTGTTTTGCCGCTTTTAAAAGGTCTTTCAATTGGGATTGATATTCTACGAAAGAATTCCTTGTTTTTTCTTGGTATTTTCTTGTTTCATTGACATTGAAACAGCGTGATATAGACGCAAACAACTCGCCAACGCGTATAAACGGTCAAGAATTTCTATCTTTTACTTTAAGCGGCAACACTACTTTTTTTTTCCGCTTCAGAACTAATTTTATATCCTTTCACTCGACATTATAAATAGGCAACAAAGCAGAAGAGCAGTGTTATTCAATCAAAATTATTGAAACGAACGACAAGTTTAAACAATAAAACACCGATCGTGGCGAGGGCGGCATTTATCAACGGACATAGCGGCTCATGAAATACTGCGGCGGTGACTTTTAATAACGAACTTTAGGCTTAGTGACAATAAGGTATGTTTTACTTTGATATTAATTTGTCTATTTGGTTTGAATCGCTCTTGGTAAAAGCAGCCTTGGCACGTGCCTACAGCAAAAAAAAAAAAAAAAAAGTTGCCGATGCGTTAATAAAGGATCTAATCCTTCTAATATACCGACTGGATCCGTGAATAATGAAATTTTTAGCCATGAATACAGGAATTGTGTCGCAATTTTTTAACCCGCGAATAATGAAAACGCTAATAAGGGAACCGCAAAAAACGAGCTTTTACTGTATTCTGTAAGTTATACTGTCATTGCTATTAGTCGATCGGGTATATTTGACTTCACTGTACTGCATTGTTCACCGCCGTGGTCTCGAGGTAGCGAGCTGCCTTGTCACGCAGCGGGCCCGGGTTTTAATCCCCGATCGGGGCAGTTTTTCTAGGTGCGGTTTTTGTCGGGGGTTTTATCGGGATTTTTCCTCACCTGTAAGACAAATGTCAGGAAAACTTTAAGGCCCAAACGGTTCCTGAAATCATATGGTCATCATCATCCTTATCATCATCATCATCCTTCACCGGTGTGGAAAGCAACGGGAAGCTACCACACCTACAATTCCCTAGTAAAGCTGCAAGCATACCATGAAAATGCTATGATTGCAGTGAAGGACCTGCCTTCGGGCAGAATTACTATAGATGGATGGATGGTTACTCATATATTTTTTTTCTGGAACGTCGTCTTTATTATCATCATGATACGTCATCTCGTTTTAACTTCGTTTTCCTCACACTCTAGATACTCTAACTTTTTTCATCATATTCATTTTTTCGGTTCATTTTCTGTTCGTCTTCTTAGTTTGGCTATATCGTAATCTATAATGCTGTCTTCATCATTGCCAGTTACTAACGCGGTGAAAGATTGCTGTGTTTGACAGATTCAATTTAATCCTCCATCTATTTTCAATACATGTAATCCATCTAAATCTCTTGTAGCTATGTCATCAGGGAAAGCAAATTTATAGTAGGTTATGTCCTCATACTAGTTTTCTAATATAAATCCCACTTCTACACGTGCGAAAAATCAATTACACTCGAGAAAATACAATGTTCAATGCTGTATGTATTTATATTTTTATTCTGTTTAGATATACTTTTAATTGTTTTTTCTTTTGTTTTAATCATTTCTGTTTTAGCCACATTTATAGCTAATTTTAAGTATAATTTTAATAGTGTTATTACTCTATATAAAACTACATGAATAATGATGATTGTAAGATGTATTAATAGTAATAGTATACTACGCTATTGTATATAAAAACTTGTGTGTACATATGTAATATATAAAAATGAATGTATGTATGTTTGTTTGTTTGTTCGTACTTTATGCACGGCCATACCGTTGATCCGATTGTGATGAGGCTTTTTGCAAAATGTTCAGGAGAATCCCGGGATGAACATAGGTTTATAAGAGAGTTGTGATACTCAAATCCTACACCCTTAAAAATCGCTCTTTTTAATGGAAAACGTGAAAAAAAAATCTCTTTGGACGCTTAACTGGCTTACGTTGCCTAAACCATAACAAATTCACAAAATTAATGTACATAGAATTGAATATCTCAAAAAGCTCTACAAAAAAGTCAGGGACAGCATATGTTTATCTCTTACGGATAACTCACAATAACCACTTTTGTCTTTCATTGATGCCAAGCAGATCGAGACAAGTACGTAGATTCCTGTGCAAGCATAGCAGCACATGGCGGGTATACTTTTACGGATAACTCACAATAACGAATTTTGTCCTTTAGCTTATTTATGCCAAGAATATCGAGACAGGTAGATTTCCGGACAACACCGGGCAATAAGCACGGGGAATCTTAAAAATAATTACGATATAGGCCTAATAATAATATTATTATTAATATTAATACTATTATTATTAATATTATTATTATTAATAATAATAATATTATTATTATTTATTATTATTATTGTTATTATTATTATTTATTATTATTATTGTTATTATTATTATTTATTATTATTATTATTGTTATTATTATTATTGTTATTATTATTATTATTATTATTATTATTATTATTAACAGCAATAACCTATAATTTGATTAAGTAATTGGCTTGGCGAAGAAAGTGTAAAATATAAAGGAATAATGAAAGTATAAATGAAATATGGTTATATTATATTGTCTAAAGAGATATGTAGTGCTTTTAAAATGTTTTTGAGTCGGGCAGTCCTTTATATACGAGGGGAGAGAATTCCAGAGTCGGGTGGCTGAAACAAAGAAAGATGCGGAATAGTTCAATGTTCGATGTAGAGGAACAGCTAGAGTTAAATTTTCTCTTGATCGTGTGTTTAAGTTATGGTGTGAAGATAGCGAATGGAAGCGAGTATAAATATAAAGGGGTAATGATGTGTTGTATAAGAAACAGACGCACTATATACGTAGCCTGTCTTCCAATCAGAACCAAGATAACATTTCAATTACTGGAGTTACGTGGTCTGAATTACGGAAGTTACATATATAACCTGCACGTGCATTATCAACTCGTTGCAGTTCACCCGAAACGAAAATTTACAAATCGTTCCAAAGGTCACAATTTTGCTTCCACAATAAAACTATGTACATGCTACTTAAATAAATCGTAGAAGGGATTCTCAGTCAGAGAAATCTTGAAATATATAATTAAAATTTTAATAGAACTCTTGCCTAAACCAGGAAGTTAAGAAGAAGAAATTTTAATAGATTGCATTAGCATCGTTTTATTCTTATGCACATGCAATGCAGAATACGTTGTGTTTTCAATTTGTCAAAATGGCCGCTTTCTGTAGATTTTCTAATGCATTGGAAAGGAAATCATTTGAAAAGCGGAGAAAAATAAACTATTTTACGTTTTATACATTTTAGTGAAAAATATCCTACATTAAACATTGGGTATGTGATGGAAATAACAGCAGAAAATAGCAGCATGGAAAATATATCCGTAATTAAATTGCAAATAAACGATATCTATCGATATTATGGAAAAAGCGTAGCGTCTGATCATTTAGGTGCTACGTATATTTAATAAATAAATAAGAAATGGAGGAAGTCCCTATTTATCGGTACCATTTTACCTGACATACTCTCATTTCTCGTAGAATATGATGTTTCCTAAGGACAATGTTTCTATCGATGAGAGTTCCGTACACGATTGTCTATGGCAGGTAAAAGTAGCCTCACGGTTCCCTCAAAGTCTAAGTTTGCGGAGTAATATATTATGCAAGTTTTGTTTACAGTAAAAAGTTCGGAATTAGTATAATGCCGTATACGAGTAAAAGTTAATGGAGTTTTGTTCTCTATAAAATAAGCGAGCGGAATAAGAAGAGGAATTTATAGATGCACCGCTTATTGGGTACACATTTATGTATTTGTTATATAAACAACAATAAAATACTATCTTCAACTCGTGTCCAACTCAGGGTCAGTTTGATGGATGAGATAAGATAAAGTCCCTGTATTTAAAAGGGTTTTTGGACGACAAGGGTATCAGCGGACTACGCCTGATGCACCGTCACAGGGACAGATGAAATTAATTAAATAAAATTAATGGCATGAGTGTGGACAAATGGTTTAATAAAATGTATGGCAAAAAATTATGGAGAAACCCCCAGAGAAAAACGTGCACTAGCTCCGTTTCATTCACCACGAAACCCACTTGGAGGGCCCGAGTTTCGATCTCGAGATCGCAGCGGTGAGAGCCGATCGTCTAAACGCTTATGCCATGGATCCGCCTTATCTTATTTATTGCCCAAATGTCTACTTATATATATATATATATATATATATCTGATGTTGCAAAAAACACCGACTACAGAGGTGATGTTGTATATTGGGATATACTGATTATTTTCTAATAAGGTACCCATGTCCTGAAATTGTGTTTTTACACTATGAGCAATTAATTATGTCTCAAGATCAGTGTTAGTTCAAAGAATTTGAAAACTCATTACTTGAAAAACACCGACAACGGAGCTGAGGTGGTATATTGAGATATGTTGATCATTTTAAATAAGGTACCCATGTCTGGAAATGATGTGTTTTCACACTATGAGTAGCTAATTTCTCAAGAGTTCCGTTAGTAGGATTTCAAGACTCAATACTTGACAATACTGTGGTTGTTGTGGCTCAAGAAGCTTGTATGATGACATGATGACGTCGCATTGTATTCGCGGGGAATATGTCGATAATGCAGATGACTACATATCTAACATAAAACAAATTGTAACGATTGACGCACACGTTCGAATACGCCGATGTACGCTCTGCATATGGAGGTGGATGTTTGAATACTTGACGTGACAGTGAGAGTATTGTCAAGTATTGAGTCTTGAAATCCAACTAACGGAACTCTTGAGAAGTTAGCTAATCATAGTGTGAAAACGCATCATTTCCGGACATGGGTACCTTATTAAAAAATGATCAGCATATATCAACATATCATCTCACCTCCGTTGTCGGTTTATTTTTTCAAGTAATGAGTCTTCAAATCTTTCGAACTAACACTGATCTTGAGACATAATTAATTGCTCATAGTGTGAAAACGCATCATTACCGGACATCGGTACCTTATTAAACTGATCAGCAATTCTCAATATACCAAGTCACCTCCGTTGTCGGTGTTTTTTTGCAACACCCTATACATATATATATATATATATATATATATATATATATATATACACACACACACACTAGCCAATGCCCGGCGTAAGCTGCTACGCCTAAATAAATGAAAATTAATATGCATTTATGTTTAGTTTTTATATTTTTAGATACCCCGTGCTGATTACCCGGCGTTGCCCGGAAATCTACTTATCCCGATCTTCTTGACATAAATGAGCTGAAATACGAAAATTAATGTTTTATGTTTAGCTAAATAAGTAAAAGGAAAAATCTATATCGTAATTATTTTTAGACATCACGCGCTGTTTACCCAGCGTTGTTCGAGAATCTACTCATCCGGAACTTTTTGGCATAAATGAGCTGAAACACAAAAATTAATGTACATCTTACGATTAGTTGAATAAGTAAAATGAAAAATAATTATAAATGTAGGCCTATTTAATATTAATAGATATTAATAATATTAATAGATATTAATAATATAATTATTATACAATACTATTATTATTATTATTATTATTATTATTATTATTATTATTATTATTATTATTTCCCTTGTCAACTTTATGTTGTGTAGTCTGTATCTATTATGTATAATTAATCAACATGTAGATAATTCAGAATTATTATTATATGCATAATTTAACATGGTGAAGTGAAAGAGAAGACCTCACGGTATTAACTCCATCAGATAAAATAAATAAATCAATACATAAAACAAATAAACTCCTACACCTTAAGTTCCTGTTTAGCTGGTTAACAATAACTCTAACTAACTCACTGGCACTATCCAACCCGTAGGTTAATGGCCGCGCGGGCATAAGCTCTCCATATATCCCTATCCTGAGTCAATGTTTTCCACTCATCCCCTGTATAATCTACTTTCCTCAAATCATAGTTAATGTTATTCTCCCACCTCATTCTTGGTCTACCAACTAGGCGTTTTCCCTCTGGTTTTCCTACAAGAAGCTTCCATGCACGTCTTCCATTCCCCATTCGTGCCACATGTCCTGTCATCACAGTCTACGAGACTTAACTGTTCTCATTATATCTGGCTTCCTATAAAGACCATGTAGTTCATTGTTATGCAAGTCTTCTCCATTCATCTGTCTGTTCATCTCACTTTTGTCCAACAATTTTCCTAAGAACTTTATTCTCAAATACTCATAATCTCCTTTCCTCCCTTAAAGTAAGAGTCCATGTTTCGCACCCATATAATATAACTGGTAGAATAATAATTTTATCTATTTTCAGTTTATCATTTTTTCAAAAGAGTTGGGAAGTCAAGAGTCTCTGTAATGCATAATAACACGCATTTCCATAATTGAGCCTATGTTTAATTTTCTTGTACATCCCATTCCTGTTTGTGATTATTGTTCCTAGGTATTTAAATTCAGCCACTTCCTCAAAATATCCCTCATTTGTCATTAGCTGTCCATTTCCATGTATTTCTATGTGTGACCATGTATTTAGTTTTATGCTGGTTAACAATATCGATCTTATTTTTCTTAATTAATTGATAAATGAGATGTTTGGTTTTAAAAACTTTCGGCGGCTAGAGCGTTAATGGTTACAAACACACACACACACACATATATATATTGGTTATGATCCTTTTTGGTATCTACTAGATATCATGCAAGAAATCTCCCAGTGGACAACGGATAATAAACTTTCCCTGTCGACCCGCAAAATCACCGGAATGATACTCAAAGGAAAACTACATCCCAAACGACCGCCCACTATCAGAATGGGGCAGAGGGGCCTGCGCTTTGTACAAGTCACCAAGTACCTCGGGGTGAGTATACAAACGAATATGAGGATCGATCCACACATATATGCAATTCTAGGCTAGGCAAAAAGTGCTATTCCATGCAACGACACACGACCTTTTGTGGCCCGAACGGGTGATATCAAACTGTCGACAATATAATACTATACTCAGACGCTCTACCACCAAATTTGCGCCTATGCTGCCCCTGGATGGGCATCGTAAGCTCAACAACAATCAGAAAAGAAAGCTACTTGCAGCACAATAACAATCCTCATTCGGGTCACCAAAGCATACAACACAGTATCGCAAGCTTGCCTACCTGTGATAGCAGGAGTACGTCCCATCGATCTTTATATTAAACGTCGAATACATCGCTATAGGCTGCGTAGATGACTTCCAATCAACATTGAAGAGATAGTTCTCATCCCCGAGCTTTACACAGAACCAGATGAACGGGACGCAACCTATAGAATCATCGATGCTCACCTTTAGGAAAAATGGCAACAACAATGGGAACAGGAATAGCATGGTCGTCAAACTCAGGAATTATTTCCTAGAGTACGGGCGAGAATGCGCATGCCATGGATAATACCGAACCACAACGTGACACAACTGCTGTCCGGGCATGGATATTTCAAGGGTAAACTGTTTGAGAGAGGACTCGCCGAAACAGCAATGTGCGACTGCAACAACCCTGAAGAGGACACCGTCACTCATGTGCTATATAATTGCACTAAGTACGGTGTCTTCAGAAGGGAACTCGAGTTTTCAGCCATGGAGGGAGGAGTCCACTGGCCGCCGCCCCTGGAGTACTGGACAAGGAAGCAACCATACAAAGCAATCACACGCTACAACGGTAGAGTTCTACGATTAAGAACTGAAGAAGATGGCAGAAGAATAACGATCCGTCATTAACATTCCCATCTCCACAACCACACATATACACACACACACAGAGACTCATAAACACAAACAAGCAGCAAACACAAATTACATACCCAAACACTAACACAAACAAACGCAACAAAATTACTCTCATATCACGTACCATCAAAACAATTATCATTACTTTAAGTAGTATGTATATTTAGTTTTCGGACACTTTTGAAATCCAGAAAGGATTGAAGCAAGGAGATGCACTATCTCCTCTACTATTTAAGTTTGTACTAGAGCATGCCATCAAATCTTTAGAGGATGAGGAAGGCCTACAACTCAACAGTATTAATAAACTGTTAGTTTATGCTGATGATGTAGTATTATTGGCCGATAGCGAGGAGATTCTAAAGGACAAAACGCACACACTATTGAGTAACACCAAGAAATTAAGACTGGAAGTAAATATCAATAAAACTAAACATATGGTCACACGTAGAAATACATTATATAATGGAAATGGACAGCTAATGACAAATGAGGGAAATTTTGAGGAAGTGGCTGAATTCAAATACCTAGGAACAATAATCACAAATAGGATGAGATGCACAAAGAAATTAAATATAGGCTCCATTCTGGAAATGCGTGTCATTATGCATTGCGGAGACTTTTGATGTCCCAACTCCTTTCAAAAAACGTTAAACTGAAAATATATAAAACTGTTATTCTACCAGTTATAATATATGGGTGCGAAACATGGACTCTCACTTTAAGGGAGGAAAGGAGATTACGAGTATTTGAGAATAAAGTACTTAGGAAAATGTTTGGACCAAAGAGAGATGAACAAACAGGTGAATGGAGAAGACTACACAACAATGATCTACATTGTCTTTATAGGAAGCCAGATATAATAAGAACAGTTAAGTCTCGTAGACTGCGATGGGCAGGACATGTTGCACGTATGGAGAATGAAAGACGCGCATGGAAGCTTCTTGCAGGAAAGCCAAAGGGAAAACGCCCAGTTGGTAGACCAAGAATGAGGTGGGAGAATAACATTAACTATGATTTGATGGAAGTAGATTATACAGGGAATGATTGGAAAGAATTAGCTCAGGATAGGGATATATGGAGAGCTTATGTCCGCGCGGCCATGAACCTACGGATTCGATAGTGCCAGTGAGTAAATAAATAAGTATTATGTATATTTATTTTATGTATCACTAAACACAAACACACAATACGTTTTACTTATGTAACATCTACACTTCACATACCCGAAATCTGTATGTATTATGCTTATATATTTGATAAAGATTAGATAATAGTTAGGGGCATAGAGCAGACTCGGGGATAAGGGCATTATGCCCGAGGTAACCCGGGAGGTGGTGGTGGGGCTCTAAATAAAAAAATAAAAATCTACTAGATAGGATCAGTGAAGATCTGTAATTTTTTATTTAATATTTTCATGAGAACTACCTCGCTAGTTCAATTTCTTTGAAATTCGTTGTAGGTTATTTTTAAATGAATAGAAAAAATACCACATAATTAATATATATTTTGTCATGTCTTCTCTGTTTAAACTTATAATTATACTTTTGAAATTCGTTTGAAATGCTTCTTTGTTTTTATACTTGCAATTTGGATACGTACAAAGGTACGGAAACTCTGAACTTCATAAACTAGAACGAGTGAGTTAAAATGAATCTTGTTTATAATTTAACATATTCGCCAAAATATATTTTTATACTTTTCTCGTGTTAACATGTAAAATTTAAACATTTGCACATGTCTCAGTTTAGGACTGGAACGTTGATATCTTAAGCTGTGTGATTATGGACGTCATGCATCCTAGAAATACTATCAAGATGAGCAATGTTACAATCGCATATTTTATGACTGTCACACTATTCCCGTCATATCCTTCACTCTCGCGTTCCTTATGTATTTTTAATGCCTACGTAGCTAACGTCACGTAAATAATTTACGACTACGAGAGGTATAATGGCAACCAACTCCATAGACTTGAAATAGCTTACTGAGGCTCACAAGCTCAGGAATATGTGATTTATTTTATGGCATTTCACTTATTGACAATATATTCCTATGCCCTTTAATTAAAATATCTCATCTGAATCACTTTTAGTCAAAATTAGTTTTCTAACAAAAATCGAACTTACTAAATGAGATTATCAAACGCCAGGTTCTGGCGAATTCCTATTGAAGTTCTTCACGTAATAATATTTTTCTTAACGTGTAGAGATTTTCAACGATCATATCTAATATACTCCAAAAATGACATGACAAAATGTTACAAAAATATTTCTGTTTTTTCGGAACCAAAATCAGTATATAACAATCAATTCAAAAAGGTCGAGTTTGTTAACCAGCAATAGGACCATTAGCAGTGGGAGTTCAACCGAAACTAAAATTTAAATATCGCTCTAGCGGTCGTAATTTTCTATTTTTCGCAATCCAATTTCAGTTTGTGCTATAGTAATGAAGCGAGAGAGGCATTATCCAAATGTAAGTATAATCCGATCATTAGAACCCAAATAAAAAATATGCATTCGTTCTAGGAGTCACCATGTTTGCTTTGCCACAATGTATTTTTATATCACATAATTTAGTTAAGCAGGAGGTACACCTTTGGTAGAGAAGAATTTGGTGCTTTTTTTTATTAATTAGGTATTATAAAAGCTATATAAACAAACCTTTATATGATTAATATTACATATTATACATTACACTTTGTAAAGGACCATTCATTTATAATATTAAAAGGGCAAATACTTATATATGTACCGTAATCTCACTAGAGATTTTGATTTATGTAAATAAAATCAAACCTCGAGTGGGATTTAATTGACTTTTTCACATTATATAAAAGTGAATAAAACTTAAAGAAATAAACTACTGGAAAACAATAAAACATTAATTTACTTACTAAAATACTAAACTGTCATGAAAACGTACCATCTCAAAGTTACAATTATTACACCTGAAGGCAGTATGTATTGTGATGTGTCTGTTCTCTTGTTAACAGTTTCACACCAAGTATACGATCTTCATTCAACTATATCAAAATAATTAGAAATGAGCACATTAAAGAATAAATCACAAGTTCCTTGTTAAACGTATTTGCTGTATGTTGAGAGTGATTTTGTCCTCTTGGAGCTCCAGAGAACGTGGTGTCTGTCGCACAGAAGATATGCACAATTTTCGTCTGAGTAGTGAAAACTATCACCACAAATTTTGTGGCGGAAACCGTGAACTAATGTAAGCGTTAAAAGATGTCATAACTCGTAGTTTCCGCCTGTTCAGAGGTTGTATGTCATAGCTTTCGTGCTATAGAAGTCCGGCCAGATGCTTTCCTCCTTCCCGTTGCACCTACGAATGAATTCTGTGCTTGCTCTGGTGGAAGGTAGCAAGAATCAAGTTCTTAGATCCTCTATGAGGAAAGTCACCCTCGATGGTGCCGATAATGAAAAGTACAAGACTCGTTTTAGAGAGTTGCTTTGACTCTTTCCAATTCTGATACATTTCTTACTTCATTGAAGTATATGGACGATTACAGAAGACTTTGCTGATTAACTCAATTTTATTAAAAGATATGCTGTAACATAACCTAAATAATAATATAAACAAGATATATACAATTATAGGAAAACGCAATTTAAATGTAAAGAATTTTTAGATAATAAATTAACATTTCTTTTACAAAATGTAAAATTAATATAAAATTATAGAATATTCACCTGAAAGGTCCGTCTCCTCAACTTAATTATCATTTAACTGTAGCGCTTTCGGGACTTGTCCCATCATCGGCAGGATTCAAAACTGGTGTTTCACTGAAGATCTGGTAGAGGGGGTTGCATGTTTTTGATAAACGAAAACGAACCAAATACATGCAACCCCCTCTACCAGATCTTCAGTGAAACACCAGTTTTGAATCCTGCCGATGATGGGACAAGTCCCGAAAGCGCTACAGTTAAATGATAATTAAGTTGAGGAGACGGACCTTTCAGGTGAATATTCTATAATTTTATATTAATTTTGAATAAACCTCAACGGAACACATCATGAATCTTATAAAAGTTGAAAATGTAAAATGTTAAAAAGAGTAACTTATCAAAAGAGAAGACAAAAAGAATGGGAAACTGAGGTAAAATGTCAATAAGGTCGAAAATAATCGTGGATGATAAAGTACTTGAACAGGTCTCCCCTTCAATTATTTAGGATGAGAAATTAGTAATTAGAAGGATAAGACATAGATAAAATGAATCAGATTTCAAACAATCGGAACAACACACAATACCTTCAAAAATAAAACAGGACCTGAAACAATAATGAAATATTATGATACTATGGCAATTCCTACGTTACTTTAAGTGTGAAAGGTAGGTACCTACACAAAGGACAATTAGTAGGATACAATGTAGTGAAATGAAATTTTTGAGGAGAAAAAAATAATGTATAAGAGAATACAGCATTATAAAGGAAGAAATAAGAAAAGAATTAGAAGTGGAAGCTATCAACTCAATCAATAATGGATAAGTACAGAACAAGATAGTTTGAAAATGTTGGAAGGATGGAAGATACCAGACTGCCAAAAATAGCTTATCAATATGATCCTAAAGGAAAGAGAGACTTGGGGAGGTAGAGTAGGAGATGGAACTACTGTTAACTTCACCAAAACGTTTCGATGAAGCCACCTTATTGTTAGTTGATTATCTACAATGTACGCAGAAAACAAACTATGGATACAATGAGTTATTTTTGTAAATTTTCAGTGTAAAAAATTAGCAAACAAAATAAGTGTTAGGGTACTGATAAAACCAAATGCTAGGGAGGTGATAAAAATTGTTAGATACATTATCATGATTGAAACACGTCCTTCCGTACAGATGTATTGGTCAAAAGTAGTATGACGTAGTAAAAGTGAAATAATCATAAGAATTATATCTAATTTTCATACTTTTTGCATCATAGAATCTGCAATTAATTAAATACATTCATGATTCCTTCATCCATATTTTTAAGGGGGTGATGGGTGAAACATTTACCATTTGAGAAGAAAGTAATTAACATTTTGTTTTGTTTTTGTACTAAAAATAGCCTGTACTCTAATGTATATGTTGGTAAAAGTTCAGAGACCTATGGCGCTTCTAAATGCTCTAAATTACGTCAGAGCTAAAAGGCTGTGCCAGTTAAATGCCACCTGCATGCAAATCTTTAAACTTGTTTATCTATACTTATTTTCACTGCATTTTTGTACATTCAAAATTGAATGGAATTCAGGAATTTTGTCCTAGAAGGTTCAAATTTTTACAGCATGTCCTAAAACCAACGGGCAACAAAGTAATGCATGGGTTTCATGACTGAAGTAGTATTTTAAGAAATAAAAAATAAAATGTATGCAATTATTATTATTTTTGTAATTCCACGCATGAGGTACATTATGTTTTTCTCCCTTTGTATTCACATTATAAGAAATCTAATGCATGACATTTGTCTAAATATTTTAGGGGTCTTGTAAAAAAATCAGACGATTTTACTAAAAAATCGTGGAACACATTTAATTATGCAATTTTTTAAAAATATAATATTTAATAATTCGTTAAATAAATGACTCACAGGAATGTAACTTAAACACGTCATTATGCTTCATGTAGTGAATGTGTATAAAAAAACTAAAGTCTCTACCGCGAAAAATGTAGAAAATGTAAATTTCACCCATCACACCCCTTAAATATTTGCATCAACTATCTAGGACTGTACCGTTTTCGTGTTATTTTTTTTTAACATTTCGGTACAATGTCGTGGATTGATACCCAGATTATAAACAAGAGGCGGGACAAACATACCTAGTGAAAATACACATGGACTGAATTACGAATAATTATGAAGTTACCCTTGAATCTAGAGTAAGATAAGCGTAACAGGTTTATGATAGCAGTAAACAAGGTAAGGAGGTAACAATCTAAATAGAAACTAAGTACAGTCGCAGAATATGAAATTATGTAACTATGAGACGTAATCTTGACTAATCTAACATTCAGCAGGAGTCCTAAATCGCCCGATATTAACAACACTTAAAGTGATCCCACAATAGGCCCGGAGGCCCTTGGGGTAGTAGGAGGTTAAGGCTCCCACTTTTTCTAGACAATCGGCACTTTATGTCAGCCGGGTTGTCAGCCCTGCGTGACGGCCGCCTTTACCCCAGAACTAGCGTCTGTTACTCATTTCCGTTAGAGGCTGAGTCGACCCCAAGGCCAACACTGGTATATTTAAATAAACATTAATGTAATTCTATGAATATTATCAAATATAACAAAATAAATTATATACAATATTGAATTGACTTGTGACTTAAAACATAATAAACAGAAAGAAAGTCCGAACAATCCAATAAGAATAAACAGAAAATAATGATATTTAAAAACACGCACACATACTTAAAATGTGTGTCTCCAAATTCATACCAACACAACCTCTTTATTGCACAGCTGCCATGATACATGTCAACATATTGAATAAGAAAGTATACTCTATAAAGGAAGTTTTCTTTTATTTTCGACCTTACGGGTGTACATCTACCCATAACCCTTAAATTGGCAATAAATTAGTAGAAATCATATAAATCATAAATATGTGTCCATGCAATAATCTTCGTTTATGTATGATTTGTTTTCGCTAGAGTCCGACGCATTTAAATAAACTGGCATAATACACTGAGTTTCTCTTCGATCGAATCGGTCGACGTCAGCAGCGAAAGCGGTCCAGCGAAGTCTCGTCCGGCGGCGGCCAGAGAGTGAATCTCCCACGCTTAACTGAGCTACGTGGTATCGACCAGCGCAACAGTCTGACAGCTTTCCTTTCAGGTTGAGGGATCTCCATATCTATATTCTCTCTAACTAAACACCTCATCCAAAAGCCACTAGGCCTTCCCGTCTGTCAGTAGCTCGGCCGCACTCCCACGGTCTTCGACTGGGAACCTCCAACCTGTTTACCAAATATCCTTACCCTTGAGAACCCTCCAGCATAGCGAAATCTACCAGCAAAATCGGCAACAGCTCCCAAGTCACCCCAATTGCGCATCGAACGCGTCATGAAACTAAATTATCGACTCAAATACAAGCACACCGGCTGCCAGTAAAGCAGAGTCCTGCCTTGTCTTCTTACCTCCGGAGACCCTAATAATGGAGAGGCTTCTAGTGGTTCGAAATTGGAGGACCCTCATTCCAACGCACCAAAACCTCATTCCCTGTGTTGGTTCGTCGTGAATTCTACGCGGAATTAGCAGCTGCGAAGAAAGTGTTTGCTAGAACCGAACGAGGATACGAGGCTCGGACTTCAGTGTCAGTCTACAACAATTACAGACAGCTGCTTCAGCAGCATAAGGTCCCCTATAGCGAAGGGGTAAACAGAAAACGAATGACAATGCGCAAATTCGTAATTAAAGGGATAGACGCCAACCTATATCAGGCCGCGAACTAGGACACCCAGAATAGTGTATTTAAATAGAACCAAGTAATATGCAGACTGTACTGGCATCTGTGAATGCCTGAACCAACTACCAAGTAAAATGTTCATCATCTGTTTTTATTTATACAGAACCAAGTTACTTTTGGCGGTTGAATCTAGTACAAAAAAAATTGCCCCTACATTTTTGCAAGATACATATGTGGGTATATAATACAGGGATCCACTCTGGAAAAGAAAACAAAAGTTCATTTTATGTTTCGGTGGAAGGCACTGCAGGACGTGGTGCTAAGGAAGTGGGTTCCTGCTTGCGAAAACACATACTTTCTCATATTGGAACGAATGTGACATCTAATTTTATGGCCTGACTCATGTGGAGGGCAGAACCAAAACATAAAAAATGTACTTATGATGAATATACTATTTAATATTTTACATATGCTTAATTCTGTGACGTTAAATTACCGATTTTGTATATGTATACTCTGCCCTCAAAACCCAACAACGACTGTACACTTTGGATGATTACATTTATGTGATAGAAGGAAGTCGAAAGATGAAAAAAAATATATCGTGGCACAAATGCAGAAGGATGACTTTAAAGTGACTAAGGATATTGAAAAAAATATCACAAATAGGAAGATGGACTCTGAGGGAAACAAAATCAACTGGGTCACAGTTCGTGCTATTAAACCTGAGAGGACCAAACAATTTGTTCTTGAATTGAAAACTAGCCATACGCAAGAAACTTTCATTCAAGTAGGTATTAAGAGCAAACAACGAGGAAGAAAATCAGACAGTTTTAATTCGGCTAAATTGGTTTCCCTATGACCTGAAGGAGCCAATAAGCAAGGAAATGCTTTAAGGATCTTGAATCTGTTCATCACTTATACCAAAAGATGTCTGGCCTTTCTATATGAAACTAAATTCCAGTACTGAGGTTGAAGATGACACAGATGCTTTTGGAACGATTGAGTGACTTTTAAATAGAAGACAATGAATGGAATACTAAAAATGTTATTGTACGTAATTGTTTGAAAAGTTATATTCATTGGTTCCTCACATGTAACTATATATATATATATATATATATATATATATATATTTCAAATTTAAATATGAATTTATATGATAATTCCCAATGATTTGTTGTTAATCTGCATTTGATTCCTTTTAAATAAAATCAATTTGAATTTATTTAAAGAAGAATCAACAGCCATTTTAAATTATTGGGGTATGAAGAAAGAGAACATTTTAATGGAATGTATAATAGTAAAACAGCTTAATGTGTACCTAGTTATCCTAATACATTTTCCCAGAAAAAAGAAGTTTTACATTTTTCAAAATGAGAATAGCTTTAAAGAGGTTGTTTCTCAGTTTTGGATGAATGGTGGTTGGTCCCTTTTATATAAAAGCTGTCCAAATATACTTTAAGCGCATACATTCTTCTAAGTCCCGCATACATTCAACTTTTTGTAAATCCATTTTGACCTCCAGTACCGGGATTGCGTTAACACGTTATTCCCACATACTCCGCTAGTACAGGAACCGTATCACCCCCTAACCCCACAGGAATCACTCACTGGCTGGGAGCCGGGATCCTCGGCAAAACTAAGCCTCGTCTCTGGCCGGTCGCTGGATACGTAAATGACCACGACCGTGGATGGGTGATCACCTACGGTTACTTGATGGGTGACCGTCCGCTAATAGACCCGCTATAATTTAACACCTAAATACGTAAACTACACCATTCCGTAACAATACCAATAAACAATTAACAAACATAGGCTGTAATATAATTCTCGACAAACCGTGCACAGACGTAACAGTTAATTAAAAACGTCATTCCTTAACAATAATTATCCCTCGTTATAAATATACTTCAATCAAATAACACGATCACTGAAATCAACCTCAACACGAAGAAAACCGACACATATCCTTCAGGCTCACCACCACCAATACACACCAGTTGCCAACCCTGCGAACAACGCGTCTGCCATGGAATTAACACGATCAACACATTTTTTTAAATTTATTTTAATCGAATTTTTTTTCAAAATTATCGGAGCTTGGAAATCGGGTACATAATTCTAATCACCCAAAAGGGACGTCATAGCCGCCCTACCATGGGCCGCACTTGACTAGGCCTACTCCCATGTTTAGATGAAGAGTTTCTCTCCAATTTAATGGTTAACAAAATAAAAGTATATCCTACTCATTGCTGAGGAATCCGCTTACTTTACGCAGTTACTGCGTGACTGACATTTTGACTCGTATTCGCGAGATCCAGAAACTGAATCCCAGGATTCATCAAGCTGTCAGGTATTTTTATTACACTTCTCTGTTGTCTAGACAAGCACTGAGTTGTGAAATATTTACCTAAAGTCCTAAAATCACTTATTAATTATTTCATAACAAAGATTATGAGATAGAAAAAGAATTCTTTAGAAGAGAAATGACCTAACACATAAACTTCCTTTGCCTATAACCAAATATCCAACATCCGATATGACCTAGATTTTAAAAATGAGAATTAAATAAATATTATAACTTACATCCAATTTTAATGTGTAACTATGTAGAAACGTTTATATATACACCGTATTGTTTATCACCACAACCAGAATTGCATGTAATAAATTAATAAGTATATAATGTACATAAACATGTAAATAAATATGCAACAATGAAGCAATTATACATAGAGTACAAAATGTAATTTGCTTGCTACAAAATAGAAGTTCACAGATGGGCTAGTCAAATCACTAGGCTAATTCTTAATCAGTTCACTACTGCTACAAAATACCAAGATACAAGTGTCTCCCATTCAAGCGATTAAATCATATTGGAACCGTATGCACAATTAATTATTTTATACTTTTCCAAATGTTCTGCTGTTATTCACAGTCTTCTGTCGGTAGATTTTTTTTTTGTGTAATAGAAAAAGATCATTCACTTTGCAAGAAGTCAATGGTGTATATTTATCCAGAGGGGCTATAAGGTAAAGTGATCCCACTACAGGCCGTAGGAGATACTTAGGATAATAGGAGGTTAAGGCTTCCACTTTTTCTAGAGAATCGGCACTTTATGTCAGCCGGGTTGTCAGCCCTGCGTGACGGTCACTTTTACCCCAAGAACAACAGAGGGGCTCTATTAGGTATAATATTATAAGTGTGTTCTACAATTTCACCATTAAATAAGGGAGACAAAATAACAGGATTTCAACATATATGGAGCTGCATCTGTGTACAACAATAAACCTCTCTCTTCTTTTACGCCATCTAGTTATAGTACCTTAAGTCCATCATTAATGAATCTAGTAACTGTTGAACTATTTACTGCCTCCAAAGGTTGGCAATAAATTAAATAAGGTTTCGCAATTTCAGAGTCCAACTTGCCCACAATCAAATTAGCGATGAAACAGCCTGCAGTATCCGTCGTCTCAACAGCATATATCCATACAGGTCATTTGCCTATATCAGCCCTGGTTTTTTAATATATCAACATTACAAGAATCCAAGTAATTCTTCCGGAGAGTGAGCTTGTCGAGGATGTTGTGGTTGCAGTATTTTTGTAACCTGAAGTTTGATCCAGGGTATGTTTCCTGCAACCAATGACATGCAAAGTCCTTGTAAAATTCACTATTATATGGTGTGGGCTGCCCCTAAAACTATGTAAGTAGTATCCGTTTCTTTGAAAAAAACTCGTTTATTCCTAATATGTAGATGCTTGTTAAATGTTGTTCAATTTGAGATTTCATCGTACACTTTATATTTGTATCACAAGTTTTGCAGAGAACTGTTTTACCATCAGTGGTTAAAGCACTGTCAATAGAAATCCATGTTTTTAGCTTTGATGAAAACGAAGGCGCAACCGGTGCGGTGCCACGCTTAACTTAAATGTAAGTGACTAACAAATTCTGAAGAGTTTGAGAACAGGAAAGATAAAACGTTTATAATGAGTCATTGTAGTCCACACCAAACTCGTGCAATTTATTTAAAAGGGAAATATATGTGATTGACGGCAAAGTATGACAAGCATAATAATACAATTACCATTTACCCTCCTTTCTTGCTATGTAATAAAAATGAATGGGATTGACAAAATGTATACTAATACTGCAATAATATTAAAATATGTAAAGTTATGTACTATGGTGCGAAATATGTATTATAGCTCAAAATATGTAAAAGCATGTAATTAAAACTTTGGAATAAAGGTCATTTCAGTATAATTCGTCGACACTTTAGCTTTTCTTATAAGAACATATACAAGAACAGAATATGTGATTACATGAAATCCGGGCTCTATTTATAACTAAAGATTCCAGATCCGATATGACCTAGATATTTAAAAATGAAAATAAACAAAATTCCAGTTTAGTTCCAATTATATATATCACCAAAACGAATACTCCTGATTAGTATTACTGTAATTTGTATCCATTTCTTTATTTAGTTCTAGTTCCTATAGAGTGTAGAGATGAACTTGCTACTTAAATTGTTTCGTATAACTTTGAATCTATTGGCCTATTCCCTTCAGGTTGTCTATATACATATTGTATTTTAAAAAATGCTAGTTCCCGCCTAAATGTGACCATCTTCAGTAGAGTTGCCAACTGGACACAATTTCTTGTAAAGTTAATGAATTTGCTTTTATTCCGGATATTATAACTACTATAAAATGACTTCCTGCATTGTGTTTAGCTTTCCTTAATTAATATTTAAACGATTATTCCAATTATTTTATAATTTCAAAATTAAATCTCTCTATTTTCATTTGTTATTCCTGCGTTTTGGACCTCTCTTTTGAAAGGACAATTATATGTTTTATAAATATATAAATTCCTACCTATCCTGTGGTCTAATGACTACCATATTCGCCTCTAGTTCCAATGTTTGCAAGTTAGCCTGGGTCGATGGGTTTTTAAGAGCGTAAAGATCCTGAGGGGTCCTTCGAAATTTAACTAAAGTCGTGGATTCTGTGATGTAGATTACGACCTAAAAGAATCTCAATCCTGAAAATGGTGGCCTGTGATCAAATTGATGAAACTTTCACGCCCATAATATTGAATTGCGACGTTAATGAACTTGGCTGTTAGAGAACTTCGTTAAATCAAGTGACACACATAAAATGCGTCGTTATTCCCAAAAAAAATCATACATAAGATACCAATAAATTTAAAACACTAAAATAAATATTTACAATAGTTTCAAAATAACACATGCATTTTTTTTAATTCTGATCACGCACAAACCATTTGTTAAAATATTATTGAAACCGTTATAATACAAAAAGCTCTATTTCGTTCAAAGTAGACTTTCATTCAAAATATCTTTTGACATTGAGTAAATATAAAGGAATAGTGCTTATTTTATCTATCATAAGACCTATTACTCATATTTTGGACATTTTAAGAGAGTATAAGCCTATATTTCAAACAAATTGCGAGTATATCGTACATTTTCACGAAGTTATTTAAGAGATAGAGTTTACTTTGTTATAAGATGGGCCTAATGATCTTCAATGTATATATGATTATATTTTTAAATTCTTCAAACGTACAGCTTTATAACACAACGTACGATGCCTCGAACATAATTCAGAATTTAAAATTAAATGAATAGTTTTAAAATGTTCACATATGGATAAACATTTCACAGAGTACGCATGTTATCTTTAGCAACTGTAAAAACTTGATGACACATTTGCACAAAACACAGATTTTCAAATATGACTTTTTTTCGCACCTACTTTCTAGTTTTTTATTTGCTTACAAACATTCAGAACTGTCATCACAGAAGCCGTTCCTCTAATGATGGTCAACAAAATGAAGTCGCAAACTGAATGTTACATTCATGTTTTTTACCGACATACAATCTCTTACTTTTACATATTGACAAAACTGTTATCTCAAGCTCTTAGCAGAGTAAGTGTCATTACAAAGGCAATGAGTTAATTAAATTTTGAATGCAGAATAACACATATACGTTTGTGTGTTCATTGCTTACAGCAACATTTACATTTGCGCATTCCATTTCCATTGCTTCAAATCGCTTACGCCTCATCGACAGTAGTCCATGACGTAATAATTAACTCATAAAACGTTGGCGGGTTTAAAATTTATCATAAAAGGTTTCGATATGGAACGAAATATTCTACAGGCGCGCAAGTTCCAACACAGCCAAAATATTTAATTTGATTCATGTAAACTACATAAATATTTGGCTAATTAAATGGTAGTAAATATTGTGTTCACAAGATACAGTAATTTAACATATGGCTGATTATAAGTTTATAAAACGCAGAATACATAAAACAATAATTTATTCGTATCTGATTAGTATCATAACGACTACAGCAAATTTAAAGCTATGGATTTCACAACTCCGTTTAATGTTTTGATGAAATTTGCTGCTCTGCTAAGATTTGTTTAATAACCACGACGAATTAATATTAACTCATTCATAAATGTGTAGGGTCATGCAGAGAGACGCCCCCGTCAGGCACGAATACTAGGTACAAATTCAATTTTAGGAGAAAATAGTGCTCTGCGGGCTGAGAATAAATTAGCCATTCTGAATTGCCATAGAATAACTGTGATGAAGAGGAATTTTTTACGTATTTAAACACATTTAAAATATAACGAACCTAAAAGCTAACCTAACCTAATTAAATTACTCTAACCTAGATGAATCCCATGGAACACCTTTTTTTTACGCGGTTAAATATGTACATTTGTTTGTGTTTTACGCGGTTAAATTCGGACATAAATCTTTGTTGCCGGCAGAGAAGCACCGTTATCGGCAGAGATTTGTTGTTGAAACCAGTTATAATCGACAGAGATGCTGTGGCAGTGGGTTTATCGCTGGTTAGTAATGTAGTTATCGCTAGTTATTTGTGTCGTTATCGCTGGTTATTTGTGTCGTTATCGCTGGTTATTTGTGTCGTTATCGCTGGTTATTAGTGCCGTTATCGCTGGTTATTTGTGTCGTTATCGCTGGTTATGACGTCAACACTCACTTGTTTCCCGATCGGATAATCAAAGCAGTCATGATAGGCCCGCAGAACACTCGAACAGCCACATTTTAAACCATTCAATAATAATGTTTACACAACGCTATGTTATTCCGATATCGATGTATTACGATTTCTGATTTATCGCAAGCGTCTGCCTTAGCCCTTTCGGTAAACTTTGATTTCGGTTTCTGTTGCAGGCTCTCACTGTCAGCGCGATATTATTAATTTAGTTTGTAATGTACCGTGCGTTCATAAAAGACAATATCATGTGTTTCATGTTGGTAGTTCTGCTTTCAATTTACAATTATTTACAATATTTGATTTTAATAAAGAGATTACAATAAATAGAGGTGTAAGACAGGGACGTCCGCTTTCATCCTCCCTTTTTAATATTTATATTGACGATATCATATATAATTGGCAGATAAATTTGAACTCGCATTTCAAAATAAAAATAACATCTTAGATACCTTACTTTTTGCAGATGACCGAGTTCTATAATATCTAGCTCAGAAGGGGGTCTACAGAAATCACTCTTTCAATTAAATAACATTGTACAGTATTATAATTTGAAAATATCAATAAATAAAACGAAAATCGTAGCTTTTAAGGGATCAGGTACCGTAAGAGCTAAAATAATTCTGGAGGAGAGATCCATTGAACAAGTGAACCATTTTAAATACCTGGGTTATGAAATCTCCTATTTTAAAAATGAGGATCTATTTAACAAACTTAATCAATTTAATTATATATGTGGCACAATTAAAAGAATATTTAAAAAATACAAGAATGGTAACAAAACTAAAATTTTATAAAGCAGTGGCAGTCCCCTTACTATTGTATGGTAGTGAATTTTGGGTTTTAACTAAAAGAGAAGAGAAGATCATAGAAGCAGCTGAAATCAGATTTCTGAGAAGTGTGGCTGGCTGCAAATTTCTAAAAAAAAGAAGAAGTGAAGATATTAGAAATGAGCTAAATATTTTTTAAACTTTTAGATAAAATAAAATAATCTAGAAAAAACTGGAAAGAACATGTTCAAAGAATGAAAGATGATCGGATTTCAAAAATTATACTTAATTACAAACCAAGAGGAGACAGGGATATTGGTAGACCGAAAAAGAGATGGATCCAACTTTTTGAATGAGAATCTATTAGACTGGAACAAGCCACTTGGGCTTAATCCACGATTGTTGTTGATGATGATGATGATTTTAAAATTAGTTTGTCTCGACAAGTGGCTGTATCTGCATCAGTATTGCATTGAAACTGTTGCAGTTTTTGTGTTTAAGAATAAGATCAGGTAAGAGAATTATTATTTTTTTACATCAATATTGTAGTTACTTATTATAACTGAAAATTACTACTGATATTCAATAATAGACACTCGAATTAAAAAGTAGTATTTGCAAAGGATTTCCCACGACGACTTCAGTTTTGTGACTGGATTGTTGACCGTTGTGAGAATGAGCCCAATTTTTTAACCAATGTGTTGTTCACAGATGAAAGACAGATCACCAGAGATGGGTTATTTAATTGTCGCAACATGCATGTTTGGGCGCGGCACAATCCCCACGCTGTATTCCAACACCACCACCAATATAGGTATTCAGTGAATGCATGGGCCGGTATTATTGGTGGTGACATAATCGAACCGTACCTCCTGCCACCAATCTTGAATGGAGCGAGGTACAAAGTCTTCGTCCAAGATGTTTTCTTAGAATTGTTAAGGTACGTACACATATGCGCGCCACGAACACGCGCGGCGCGCGCGCCGTTCGTGTTATGATCGTCGAAATTATTAATTTCAACGAACCTCCTGCGATCCATAGGAAACCCACAAACCTTCAGTAGACATTTAGCAGAGACAAAGGCCTACACTTGGTCATTCATGTCTCCTTATTCAATTATTTTCTTTTATCAAAATTATTTATTTTGTTCTGGATATGAAACTGAGGAATTTTTACCTGTATACCATAATACATTGTCAAATAATTTCAAAACTACAATCACTTCAGAAATGTTTTTAACCAATTATTGAAATTTTATTTTTAAAAAATTGAAAAAATATGAAGGAATATTAAATTTTTACTAAAATATGAACATCATCATCATCATCATCATCATAGTACATTCATGAATTTAGGCCATTTGTTGACCTGTTTCGGCCTCAAGAGAAACACCATCCAGAAGTCTTTTGAGTGGACGTCCTGGTCTTCTTCTTCCTACAGGTTGATATCTTAACATTTGTTTGGGTATTCTGTGATCTTCCATTCGATGAACATGTTGCATCCATCTTGACTTATAATCAGAAATTTTGTTTTCTAAAGATTCAATGTGTAATTCTTCTAAGATGTCTTCTTTTTTTGTGATCTAGTAGTGTGTATCCTGCAGTCCCCGGAAGATATCTCATTTCAGCAGATCTAAGTCTCTGTATATCCTTCTGTTTCAAAAAATAAACATTTCGCCAAAAATTATGAAATATGGAGAAAAAAATATGTTGGTCTTATTTGATTCTATAGATTAAATGTAAAGATACTCTATGGAGCAACAAGAAATTTTATAGAACGCAAAAATAGTATTATAATATATTAATTTTAATATCAACATAAGTACAATTTACAAAATGTAATACATTACAAAATTATGTATAGTACCTGTGTTATTTTATTCTTTGGCATATTTATCATTTGAGTGAATTTTTTTAAGTACTTTGCTGTCGTTGTTTAAAAGGTCATGAATTTTTTCACAAGAATTTGTTAAATTATATTTCACACATAAAATAACTTTCAAAGTCTTAACACTCAATTGCGATTTTTTTTATGTCCACACTTTATTTACCAAACAATGGTGGTCGAATCAACAATGTAAACTTTGATAAGCAGTTCTCAACAATGATTTGTTATTATTAAAGTTTAACATTATAAAATTAACAAAAATAATATAAAACTCATATCCTGGCGAAATAACTACATGGGCGCCGAAAACCGTATATTCCCTTTCCGTTCTCCTGCCGTTCCCTAGCTTGTCGTGCATTATTTGCCAAAAATCGGGACTTTTTTTTAAAATGCCGCGGGACGCGGGACAAATTGTTAAAAATCGGGACTGTCCCGCCAAAATCGGAACGTCTGGTCATCTTTCACAACACGCTTATTACTGGTATGTGTTTATATATTCTATTGCTTTGTGATACTTCATACATAGCATTATGAAATGAACGTGTTTAGTAGTCACGAAAAAAAAACATATAACATTGAAAAAAAACAGGCATGCTGTAACAATATTGTGAAATCATTTTTTTTATTCCTTAGAGTAAAAAATATTGATAGACAACAACGTGCAAATTCATCTGACGATATTCAACATTTATTGTAGCGCTAAACCAACAATACTAAGTTATGTGTCAACAATATAACAATATTTTACTTTTCTCTCGCCGGTAGGAAGAAAGTAAAGTAATTATCTTCTTCCTGCATGTATCCGGAGATATATCCATTTTAGCCCCTATTTCCCTCCAGGCATCTCCTTTCAATGATTTTTTAAAATGATCCTTATGTTGAGGATCCCACAATAATTGTTTGTTTCTATAAAGATTAATAAGTTTTAACATTATAATTACAAATAAATAAACGTTAGCTCAATCAAAATGTAAGTTAATTGCGTCGACGTTTCAATCTCCTCACGTGAAATAATTTTCAAGACGTGGTTGTTTATAAATTAACATGTCTTGAAAATGATCTCACATGAGGAGATTGAAACGTCGACATAATAAACTTATGTTTTGATTGAGATAGCGTTTATTTCTTTGTAATTATAATATTAATTACTTTCAGTGAAAAATAATTTTAAAAAAAGTATAATAAGTTTTAACATGTTTCCCTCTGACCACTCCATACTCAAATAATAATAAGGTGCGCGCCGAAAACAACAAACCTCTCAAGAACCCGTCCAAATCTAAACAGCGAACCATCAAAGTGTTCGTGGAAAAAACCGACAATGAGTGGATCGTGGTGCGCCGCATGTGCGCGGCGCGCGCGCACCTTAAAACCCCGTCCAAATCTGGCGAACATGGTGCGCGCGCGCCGCGTGGCGCGCAAGTGTGTACGTACATTTAGAGGATGTACCACTTATCGTGCGTCGTCAGATGTGGATGCAACTAAACGGAGCACCAGCACACTTCACTCTTTAAGTGCGTAACTTACTCAATGACACTTATCTAAGGCGTTGGATCGGAAGGAAAGGTCCAATTGCATGGCCATTGCGTTCCCCTGATCTGACGCTTCTTCATTTTTTTATTCTGGTGGCATATCAAAAACCTCGTGTACGAGACGCCAAAAATAACTTCTCACCCGAATACTTGCAGCATTTGATGAGGTTCGTGAGATGCGTGATGTAGTTGGTAGAGTACGCCAGAAGTTCAACGACGAGCTATGCCTGTGTTCAATATGGTGGTAGGCATTTTGAACACCTAATATTGTAAACCAAATTGGTGAATAAATTTAGATTTGCTTAAGTGTGTGTACAAATTAATTTATTGTCCATCCTGTCATTCCAGGGATTATTGACCTAGGATTACTTTCCAGACCATAAGCTGCTAATCCAAAGTTGTTGCATTTCGACTCCTCTACAAGCTCCTGATATTTGTGTGCAACCTTCTGAATCACCATGTATAGTGGAGTGTTCATAATTTCTTATATGTCTCTAATTTATCCTTCTTATCATCGCTATTAATAAAATATGGAAAAAAATGGTTTTGCATTTACCAAATAATAATCACTATCACAGGTTAGGCCACTAACACTATAACATCTTGTATTTTCATATGCGTATTTTGTCCAGCAATAATGTAATCTATAACTGATCTTTGCTGAAAGCATCTTGATATCTTGTATATTCATGAATTTCTTTGTGTTGGTAAAATCCGTTTGTAATTCTAATGAGTTTTATATCTATAATGTTTTTAATTATTAGCCCAAATATGATTAGCCTTTTACCATAATCGTTTATTTTCTCCTCTTTAAAAAAAACGCACCATTTCACTTCAAATCCTGGTATAAGTTCTACCATTGAAGTCTCCCATCTTATCAATGCATCTTGAGTTTCCAGTTTCGTTTATAATTTGTTAACATTTCCATAAAACTCATATTTTTTCGTAGGCGGTTCATCTTGACATATTCCATATACTCCTAGAATGGTAACTTTTTTTCCAAACATATTTATATTAATTTTAATAATAATAATAATTATTATTATTATTATTATTATTATTATTATTATTATTATTATTTTATTATTATTATTATTATTATTATTATTATTATTATTATTATATTTCATAATTTAGAGCAGTCATTTTACATCTTCTTTGAGACATTTTACACGCTTTATATTAGCTTGACCTGTATCTGTCTATCTATGTAACGGAATCTTTCATCACGATTTTCACTCACTTAAAACATTGAATCGACTTGAAACTTTGTATACTTGTAAAGGACCAATGACTATACAATAATTTCATAAATTGTTCTATGATCCTGGCCAGGATCATCAGGACATCAAAAAAAAAAAATATAGACCGGTATAATCGGTTGCGGACGTATTGACTTTTTAGTCCATCGTTGTAAGGAATTAATATTATATTCTCTGGTAGCTCAGTTCATAGAGCGGTGGACTGTAGTGGTATATAATTTCAGTAATCCGTAGGTCGCTGGCTCAAATCCGGTACGGAGGATTTTTTTACAACAATATTACTTTTAGCTCATACTACAATAGTATCGAATTTAAAGATATTTACATTTGTATCTTATTCTGTAAAATATTAATGACAATTTTGTAAACTTACCACATTGTAATTTATCCAAAAAAATATGAGAAGGATACGAATAACTGTAACTATTTATCTATATTAAAATATTCCAAAATATTATAATGTTAGATAATAATAATAATTTTAAAATTATATAATTGTATTCATGCGTAGACACTAAAAATATCGTAATTAAATGTTCATGGGATTCCGGTTTATGACAATCAATTAATCTAAAAAATAAAAAATAAATAATAGTTAAAAAAACTAAAACAACACGCTTTATTAGAAAACCGAACTAAAAAATGAAAAATAATTTTAATTTCCAACGCGCTTGGGATAAAATTAAAGTGGTCAACAAAAAAATCATCTCCAACACATCTAGAATAAAACTAGAGTTATCTACAAAAAATAATGTTACCATCAAAAGCGTGGGGTGCTCTTTATCAATTAATATATTTGATAATAAATAGATATTGGTAAAAGTAAAGTATCTAAGAAGAATACGTAAAAACCATAAAAAGCACCCCACGCTTTTGATGTTAAAATTATTTTTTATAGATAACTCTAGTTTTATTCTAGATGTGTTGGAGATGATTTTTTTGTTGCCCACTTTAATTTTATCTCAAGCGCGATGGAAATTAAAATTATTTTTCATTTTTAGTTCGGTTTTCTAATAAAGCGTGTTGTTTTAGTTTTTTTTAACTATTATTTTTTGGTAAGATAAGTCCTCACAACAGGTTACTTGCCTGAAGTGAGCAAGTCCAGTGGTGGGGCTGCCATCTTAGGCCTCTGAACAGGCGCGATTATGATACAGCATTTACTCTGTAGCTTCATGGAACAGTTATACCGCCGTGACACGGACACCAGAGCCCCGTTTGTTTTAGGCAGGTTGCACCACGAGCAGGTGGGTTGGAAGAAGAAGAAGAAAATATATCATGATTTTCTTCTTAATCATGATTGAGATCACTCTCTGTGCTCGCTTATGTTTCTCAAATTCACTGAAAAAATGCATATGTGCTCCTTTAACTTCAGAAGTTATTTTTTTTATTTCTGTTAACGCAAATACTGTATATATTATTTTCATTTTCTCTATAGCAATCATTTATTTTGTATCCCAGGATATATACCACAACGGAGATCCGAACTCGAAAATCCACAACTTGTACGAAGTGAAAATGTCCACCGCTCCAACGCAATGACATATTCATGCTATACGTGATGTCTACAATAAACGCTACAAAACTAAGTATTATGTATGTGCAATTCATGCTATACGTGATGTCTACAAGAAACGCTACAAAACTAAGTATTATGTATGTGCAATTCATGCTATACGTGATGTCTACAAGAAACGCTACAAAACTAAGTATTATGTATGTGCAATTCATGCTATACGTGATGTCTACAAGAAACGCTACAAAACTAAGTATTATGTATGTGCAATTCATGCTATACGTGATGTCTACAAGAAACGCTACAAAACTAAGTATTATGTATGTGCAATTCATGCTATACGTGATGTCTACAAGAAACGCTACAAAACTAAGTATTATGTATGTGCAATAAATTGAATTGTGTACGTAATGTTATACTTTTCAATCAGCTGTCGCTCAAGGTGGATTAATAGTTACCATGTTCGCCCAATTACAGGGGTCACATTTACAGCACGCAAATTCCTGAGCATGACCTCCATCGGAAGGAAAGTTGTGGGTCCCGTCCGTACATTTATAGCACGTAAAACAACATCACGCCGAATATTGGGTTTCTAAACAAAATGTGTCTCCTAGACTTGAATTGCGACGTTAACAACATCAACTGTTAAGGAGGATCGTTAAATAAATATTATAATTTTTAATCAACTAAAATATAGGACTCTGTTTAATTACCTTCAATAATTAATTAACGCCGTTGAATAATGTTTACTGAACAGAATCTTGACAATGGAATATATTTCATTAAATTTAAACCCTAAGTGAAATCATGGAATCCTTAGTATTTTTTTTTTCCTGAAACCCGTATGAGACCTGTTAAAGTTTTGTGACAGTACCCATGCATATGGAAAAAAAAAAGAAACAAAACATATTTTAATATGTATCATCGTCATATACCAATCACCCGTATATTTGTACTGCACATTTCCCAGTAAAATGAGTGATAGTCTATTACCAATAATTCGTAGGTTATGAAAATCTGCCGTAAGTAAAAGCCTAAATTAGTATGTTTTAGAACCTTTAACTGCCTGGGAATTAGTCGAAATAATTTCCACAATTATAATTGCATCGCGTTTCTTAATCTTATAAACTTCATCTGACAAATGTAGGGCGGATTTCATTAAATGAAATTCCCGAACAACAAAATCCGACAGTTGATATTTATGGTACAGTGTATATAAGAATGACCTGAAGGACATTCCATTAAACTGAGAAAATGTTGCAATTTATAACTTGAGATTTGTACAAAAGGATCAGGGAAAGTTCCACGGTGAATATCTTGCCAGAGATATGCAATACATTCCAGGCAAGCGGGTCTGGGCAAGTCATTAAACTAGAGAAGTTAAAGGGTTAGCTGCAGATTAAACAGTTCTCCTTGTAATTTAACAATATTACGCATTAATCTGTTAGACACTGCACAGAACCGACCAACCAACGACAAAGCCCAGTCAAGATATTAAGTAACATTGCTTTACGTAACAATACGATTTAATTTCTGCTGAAAACGTTTCTGTAAGTGTGGCGTTTCATCATCCGACAGTGACTACTTGGAAAACAAATGCACATCTCGTATACACAATGATACATAAAGAAAATAATAAAATCATACTAACAAAAGGCTATATTTTTATTAAAAATCATGTTCATATTTAAAACTTGAAACCAAGTTTACAAAGAATCACATGATGAAATTACGACATATGTAACTTGTTTCAATTTGTAATAATTTACGAACTCTAAAAAAAAGTTCAGAAATACACTTTTTGCCCTCATACTTTAATTTAACGTGGTTCATTCTTCAATAAAAGAATAAAAACCTCTCCTTTTCCGTCAGTGTCATGCAATTGTCCAACCTTTGTTAGTGCCAGCAATTTGTAGTAGGAAATCTTATACTACATTCTTATTGGCTTATTTTCAAAGCTGGACTTCACAGTATTCTGTGATTTAAACTTTATATATATATATATATATATATATATATATATATATATATGTATATATATATGTATATACATATATGTATATATATATATGTATATATATATATATATATATGTATATGTATATATATATATATATATATATATATATATATAATCACTCTACAAATAATTGCGAATATAATTCATTCTCGGAAGAAACACAGAACTACATTTACGCAGACTTAATATTCTTTAAATGACTGTTGTCAAAATCATTCAGCATCCTGACACATTAATATATTGGAGAGAGAAATATGGACTAACTAAATCCTGGAAAGGCACAAGTAATCATTACGGTCTTCAGATATTGGACGATCTTTCATCGATTATGTATTTGATTTTTTTCTTATAACAAAATTTTACATTTGGTACGACTATTTTGTTTTGTCAATTTATAGACCAGGTTATTTTTGTTAAGAAATTAATGGATATATTAGTGCGACTGTTCAATACTGAACCATTTTTAATACTCCTCATTTATTAATTTTCCTATTTGTCAAGTTTATGGCCAGTATTCAAGAACCAAGCTTCCCGCTAAGAGCGACTCTCAGCCCGTCTCTCCGTGGTTAATTGTCATGCAGAACCTACTCTATTCAACACCATATGCTAACAAGATATATATTTTTAAAAAGTTTCGGGAACAATTGAAAGATAAGAACGTCAACTTACTGAAGACGGAGATGGCATGGCCTAGAGATCTTGGTTCTCGAATACCGGCCTATATGTGTGTTGAGGCATCGCCATTTCTATCAGTTTCTCCCAGCAAGCACGTCGTGCAGTCGTGTTTGTGAACAATGGCTATGTGGCAGCCATTTTACGGCCCAGGCAAAACTCCGTTAAATTATTTATTACTATTGTTTTTATTATGAAGGGAGTGACATGGACAGAGAAATATGGACTTCCATTAAATCCTAGAAAGACACAAGCAATCATCGTGGGTCATCACAGACTATTATCCTCAATTAACACAAATACAATATTACATGTGTCACTTAATGGGGTTCAAATCCCTTATAGCGAGACAGTAAAAAATCTAGGAGTAGGTAGGCCGGGGCACGTTGTTCCACTTTTAAGTTAAATGATTTTTCTAGGAAATCGATTAAGTTTTTTGAAATGGTAATTTCTGTATAATGTTCTGCTTTGTTTACATTATGTAATATTAATAAAAGAACCCGATTGTACTTCGCGATTTGATAATACAATATATTTTTCTAAACTCTGCATTGTGTCACAACTAACCCCACTCTGGGGCAAGTTGTTACATATGTGAGGCAAGTTGTGACAACACTTTTTTTATTTAAAATATTACAATAAGCTATATGGAATATGAGTTAAGCATTATTTTATTGCAGAATTATAAATTATAAAGTCATTGTTACAAAATTAGCAAATTTTCTCACAACAATACCTGGCAAATTCTCTCACAACAATAAACAAAATTTGACATTAAATAAAAAAGAAAACCTATTCCAGTTATTATAAATAATTATTGTGTAGAAACTCCTGGAGTTTTGTCTTTGCTTCTCTGTTAAAATCTAGTGTTCCGTTTCTTGTTCCATATCAGAATGACAATTAATGCACACAAAAAACGGATCGTTGTCTGTGCATTTGACATGAGCCCAATTTTCACACTCTCTGCACTGCACCCATTGTTCTCCACTTGATGATTCTTTATATGGTTTTAGACACACTAAACATAGACAATCATCTTCGGTCTCTGTGTCACTGCTCTGCGTGTTTTTCTTTTTATTTTCTTTGTATTGTTTGTTGGAGAAAAGTTTTTTTTTGCCATTTCCCTGGATTTTTTTTTTCTCTCTACGCATTTGTTCTTCCCTGAGAGTTCTTTTACGGGTGTATCTGTTAAAACAGCTGCCTTGCGAGTTCTTCGACTATTCTTATTTTTTTCGTTTTCCTGCTTTTGACAGTGGACGCAGGTCGTCTGGAGTCATTACAACGTCGCTAGTGGAAGCAACATTGCCGCGCGCAGGTGTTGTAATTTGTGTTTCCTCATCACTTCTGGGTGTCCTAATTTCAAATTGAGATTCTGAAATTTCTCCAGGTCCAGAAAGTTCTAACGGACGATCGGTGACCGAAGAACATAGAAAATCTTCATCTGTAAAGATATTCCTATTGAACTCCCAAATACCGCAAGCACGAAAACCTGCCTGAATATTTTTGGTGTTGCAGCATTCGGTAAGGCAGTCTTGACAATCCCAGGGATGTCGTAGATTGATATCGTCTCCCCAGGGTGCGATTTCATCCAATCAAAAGCAGCTTTATTATAGAATTTTTTTAAGGACCGAAAACAGAAACATCCAAAGGTTGGAGACGGTTTGTGGTGTGGGGAGGAAAGGAATGCAGAACAATTCCATTAGCTTTACAAAAGTCCAATACATCAATGTTCAAATGTGAAATGTGATTGTCCAGTAAAACTAAAACAGGAGAGGATATGGAACAGCGCACATTTCGAGAGAAATGCTGCATATAGGCCAAAATATCAGGGCCTGTCATCCACCCACTTGAATTGAAACGACCTATACAACCTATTGGACCATCGCGTATGAAATAACTTTTAAATGTTTTCCGCGGAAATAAGAACATAGGGGCATGGAATTACCAATAGCGTCCACGCCGAAAACCATGGTAACATTAGTTCCTCTTTCGGCAGATGTCATTCCACCCACTCGGTTTTCTCCTTTCTGAGCAATTATTTTACACGGCTTCTGTACGATTCCTATCCCCGTCTCATCGATGTTCCAAATATCATTTCTCCAGAACACCCTCCAAGCTGTCAAAGAAACTGCTGACATTGTGTCGATTAAAACTAGTGCTTCGGCTTAAGCTAGTTGGTTCAGGGACTCTAAGTGACAAGTTTATATGCCGTTTCATAAATCCTGAAAACCAATCACTGCTTGCGCTTTTGTTTGAAATCCAATTTTCAGGAACCTTAATATTATTTTCAATAGCAAATTCATATGCTAAAGATCTCATTTCGTATGGGGTAATACCATAAAATTTTTCGAAGCTCGTAGAGCATAATCATTCAAAAGATGTTCCTGTTCATTGGTGAAAATCTGCCTAGGTTTCTGATACCCCATCTCAATTTTATTTCCGGTAGAATTCTTTTTCTTATGCATGTACCTTAGAAGTGACATTCTGTTAACTTTAAATAATTCTTGTGCTTGTCTTAAACTACATTTTCCAGATTCAACTTCTTTCGCAGCCCTTTCATAGTCTTCTAGAGAAGAATTTCCCCTCTCTGTTTTTCTTTTATAAGTTCGGACCATATCTGCAAATTTAAAATTTAAAACGTCAGTACGGGGTAAATTGTGACAGTGTCACAAGTTGCCCCCAGACCTGTGTCACAACTAACCCCTCCCGCTACACCATTTTGTTTCGTTCTCATTATATAGGTAACCATAAGTGAATTGGTGAACGTTTATATAGCAGATGTAAGGGAAATATGTGTAGTTTATGTCTGTATAAAACATTTTTACTCACCTTCACTATATTTTGTAGCAGGTAAGAAAGTATCCAGGTACGAAAAATTACGTTTAACTGTCAAAAACACTTCAAACAATACTACTTCAAAACCCGTTACACGTCATCCTTCAACTTCAGTCTACACACTGGCAGGATGAATAGGAATGTTATCAGTAGTGTGACAAGTGTTGCCATTTCTTAGAAGCCGAAATAATTAGAGTGTCACAAATTACCCCTGTCAGAACATGCCCCGTCCTACCTTATGGATAAAAATTTAATTTGGAATAAACAAATAAATAACATTTGCATAAATATCTTCTCAATAATATAGGCCTACTCATTAAATCGTATAAGAAATTGTTTACCGTTTGCTCTAAGGAAAATGTTAGTAGAAACACTTGCAATGCCCCATTTTGATTATTGTGATACTCTTTTTATTGACCTAAATACTGTTCTTACCCAAAGACTTCAACGTGTTCATAATTAATGCATACGTTTTATTTGTGGTATACGCAGATTTGATCGCGTTACACCATCCCTGGAACAATTGTCGTGGCTTCGTCTACAAGATCGTAGAACCATCCATCCCCTATGCCTTCTCTATAAAATATTACACACATCATTATCTTATTATTTATCACGCCGCTTCACTAGACTCTCTGATACACACAAATTAGATACCCGATTCCTTGAGCACAGTGTCCATTATATCCCTCCTCATCATACTACCTATTATTCGAAATCTTTTACAATTTTTCTTGCTAGAACATGGAATTCCCTTCCACCCTATGTCAGAGACTGCCAAAATTTATCATCTTTCAGAAACATATTGAAAATAAAATTAATAACAGAAAACAACTAGCTAATATTACTTTTTAAAAATTAATAATTAGTTTTTTTTTCATTATTTAATAAAAACAGTTTTAAGATTTAATATATTTACCTAATGCCTTGTATAACAAGGGATAGATTAATTCATTGTAGTTTATTACTTTCTTTGTATTTTGTCTTTCTTTTCTTTTTATGTATAATAGATTCGAGCTGTTATTCCTTTCTGTATTCATTCTATCATTGATTTAATTTTAATTGTATTTAATTTTATTGTATTATTAGACATTATTTTCATTATTATTCTATTTGACAGATAATTAATTGTTTAGTATGACTATTATTGTAATTTTTGTATTTATATGTAACATATGTTTGTCCTGGTGAGTGAAAGAGAAGGCCACATGGCATTAACTCCACCAGGCTAAATAAATATATTCTATTCTAAATCTATTTACAGTGATTATGTTCATAATTAACAAGTAGGCCTATAAATTGTGAACATTAATTACATATGTGTTAAAATAAATTAATAACAAGTTATTTATTATCTGCATTTTAATGTAATGAGTTAACCTAATGGAATTATTTAGAAAACACCATCGCACAAAAAATAATGTACAACGCACGTTTATGAAATATTTTACAGAATCTCGGAAATTAAAAACATTTTCCTCGATTCTGTAAAAACCACTTGCCAACCTCGCATCATATTATCCACAACATGATTAAAATGTCTGAGATAAATCAATATGAAATTCCCTATTTTACATGTACTTCACAAAATTAATAAATCAATAAGAATATTTTATATTAACGTTTAATAATGACAGATTTACTTTAAATTATTTAATTTAAGTGATTTTGTGTTACAGAATTAAGGATATTAAGAAATTTGATAATTTTATTCTATACTGAAAAAATTGTATTACGCGAAAATTTTAACTTTAATTTTTTTTTTATAAATTAAAATGGGTTTTATTCGTTTCAATTTCGCGATTCTGAATGAAGTATGAAGTGCAAGGTGTTTCTTGTAACCTAAAACATGCAACATTGCAAACAAAATTCACATGTATTTTGCAAGAGTACATATGCACAGTCTAAATGTGATTTATGACAACCGCATTTGTGCATTAGTTGAACCAAGCAGTATCACATAATATTCTGTCCAATCAATATAAAACAAAAAAAATCAATGACCAATGAAAACATTAAATTAAAATCATACGTAGAATGCACTATAAGTTTTTTATAAACCATTGCCAATAATTAACCATTTTTACTATCACATTACATACTCCCTGGTTTATTTCTATGTTTTGTTTACTAATTTATACTTGGACCATGTCATAAATGAATGGCAAGAACAAATTAATATAAATAGTGTGCTGACAACTCTGCTTTTTTCAGACGATCAAGTAATAATGACAGCATCAGAAAATGCTTTACAACAATTCCTTTATACTTTAAATAATATCTCTGTAAAATACAATTTAAGAATATCTACATCTAAAACAAAAATAAGAGCTCTGAAAGGAAAATGTGCAATAAGAACAAAAATAATGATAAACAATGTAATTATAGACCAAGTTCAGAATTTTAATTATTTGGGATGTCATTTAGGCAATGACAGAAATTTAGATAAACACACTAAAATACAACGATTCAATTATCTATGTGGCAAAATAAAGAATGGAGAAGACTACATAACAATGAACTACATGGTCTTTATAGGAAGCCAGATATAATAAGAACAGTTAAGTCTCGTAGACTGCGATGGGCAGGACATGTTGCACATATGGGGAATGAAAGACTTGCATGGAAGCTTCTTGTAGGAAAGCCAGAGGGAAAACGCCCAGTTGGTAGACCAAGAATGAGGTGGGAGAATAACATTAACTATGAGTTGAGGGAAGTAGATTATACAGGGAATGATTGGAAAGCATTAGCTCAGGATAGGGATATATGGAGAGCATATGTCCGTGAGGCCATGAACCTACGGGTTCGATAGTGCCAGTGAGTAAGTAAGTAAGTAAGTAAGTAAGTATGTGGCAAAATTAAACGCACTTTATTGAATAAGACTAGAAAAGAAACTATTTTGAAGTTTTACAAAGTATTGGCAGTTCCATCTCTTACCTATGGATGTGAAACTTGAACATTAACAAAGGCAGATAGTAAACAAATAGAGGCTGCTGAATTGAAGACGTTGAGAGCAATAGCAGGATACCAAAGGACCGATAAAAATAAAAACGAAGATATAAGAACAGAACTTAATATATTTAATCTCTGTGAAAGAATAAAATATTATCAACATGCTTATCTTCAGCACGTATTACGAATGAATGATCAGCATATACTAAGAAGAATCTATAATTACAAACCAAAAGGGAGAAGAATATTGGGAAGACCATTGAAGAGATGGAAGGACCAATTCGACCTACAAAGAGATCGGAACAGGCCATTGGGCTTAATCCTTGTTGTTGATGATGATGACTATCACATTACTTTCAAAACGTTACTTACACAATCCTTGACAAGCCTGCCAAACTCTCAAAATCTGATTAGGAATCTGCATTAAAAATTCAGATAAAACAAGTATGGAGATCCCTTATAGAAAATAAAGTAGTGAATATTATATACTATTAGTATTGTTCATGTATATATCATTTTATCAAATGTAAAGGCAAAACTTGTGCAAGACTAATCTCCCACTTCTTTTTTGTATGTGTGTCAGTGTGTGCCTTTTATCCTCAACACTTCCCCTTGTTTCATACTCGACACAAGCTCTATTCCATATTCATTTTATGAAAGCTCCAACAAAACTTTCACATTAATATGATAACAAACCGTTTTGTTTATAGAAAATATGTATTGAAGTATTATATATGGCATACATTATAACACGTTTTTATATTCTGCTCAAAGTAAAATCAATAAATCGAAAAAAGTAACATTGAATTTAAAATTGACTTACTGCATCAAAAACCTGGTACCGCAGTAATTACATTCATCCCTTTAATATCATAGTAGCCCACCGCTATGGTCTCGAGGTAGCGTGATGCCTTGTCACGCACCGGGCCCGCGTTCGATTCCCGGTCGGGACAGGCTCAGGGCTGAGTTTTTTTCGGGGTATTTCCTCACCTGTAAGACAAATGTCAGGAAGGTTAGGGCCCAACGGTCCCCGAAAATCATCCGGTCATCATCATCCTCATCATTTCACCGGTGTGGAAAGCAACGGGAAGCTACCACACCTATAATTCTCTAGTAAAGCTGCAAACTTTAGCATGAAAAAGTTATGATTGCAGTGAAAGACCTGCCCTAGGGCAGAACACAAAATATAGATAATAGCATAATATCAACCTGGGTACTTGCGACAGTTACTTCGAGTGTCTTTGAAAATGATTTTGAATTGCGGTAAAACGGAAATATTTGACATTTTTTTTCTATTTTATCAAGTGATTCATATGAACAGAGAACAGGGCTTTCAAAGTCTTTATTCATGTAACATTGTTCCCTTTATCATTATGCAATTAAGACAGCAAATTACGAAGACAAAATAGTTAATAAGTTTAAGTATTTTAATGCGCAATAATATTAGAGACAAGAAGAAAAATTCAATCTGAAAACTAAAGAGGAACAATGTAAGAAATAAAACATAACTTATCTAAGATTAAATTCGGCGGCTGATCTTTACAACATGTGATGACTTTTTACATTAGGCCTACTTCATAAACTCCTGTCAAATGTTATTCTTAGGGTTTTATTTTCAAATTATTTCCCACCATTTACAATGATTTGTACATGTTTTCTAACGATTATTTGAATATATTGAACGATATTGAACTACATGAAGACGTGGCAACCATTCTGATTTTAACAAATATCCTGTGTTCCAGTGCAGCCAACATAGAGTCTGTACTAAATAAACTTACACTAATTCAAATCAGCATGAATTCGTTCACAGGTTAGAACTTAAATTGCGTTAGGTTAGCTTTTAGGTAGGCATTTCACAGGTAACGGGATTTAAATTGCGTTGGGTTGGTATTTCACAGGCTAAAGTACTTAAATTGCGTTAGGTTAGCTTTTAGGTTGGTACTTCACGCATTAAAGTGCTTAAATTTCGTTAGGTTGGCATTTCACAGGTTAGAGTACTTGAATTGCGTTAGGTTAGTTTTCGGGATCGTTGGCAACGCGAATCCAAATATCGTGTAAATATTTGGTTGCATCCCGTGATTCAATAGTGTAAACCGTTTGGCGTCTATTGGCGAATGCGAAAGGTGTATAGTTGGAACTTTAAAAAAAATCTTATGATATTATGTTCTAAAGAATATCCAAATTCGGCATTTTGAAGTAAAATAGAAATTATGAATAAAACTATAATCCCGTCAAACAAGAATTGTATAAATTAAGTGAATTTCTTAAAAAGTCGAATTTATAGTCCGATTTACCTGTTTTACCGATTTTTTCGTTAAATAAACAGAATGGTATACAGTCATCTTGCGGCAAAGTAAACATGGTGGCTGCTAGAGCCATTTTTTTTAATTCTAGGATTCAGTAAACTTTCATCTCACTTCTAAAGGTGGGATATGGATTTTTTTTTTGAGAATACCTTTTCCGTTTTATTTCAATGGCATATATTGAATTTTGTTGCGGACAATCGGAAACTGAGACCGGTAATACTGTTTTCAAACTTTCGTTTCAGGTGAATTCCCACGCCTAATGATCCAACTTTGCTGTTTAACTTCAACTTTACGTTTCTTAATTGATTGATATATGTCGAGATTGGTTCCCTCCATGGTATCTTTACCTTGTCGTGGTGCAGTGGCTTGCGTGCTTAAATGATTCTGAGAGCTATGCCGTCGGTAGCATTGCTGCCGATAGGGTTACCCATCCCGGACTGGTCGAAGGTGATAAGCCAGACGAAAAAAGTACCTTGGGCGAAAGAGTGACGATGTTTCACCGTAAAAATACAACCGTCAAGAAATGCGGACATGGGTTCAACTGGGGTAAAATTTTCCGGAGGTCAAATAGTCCCCCATTCGGATCTCCGGGCGGGGACTACTTCAGGGAACCCATGCCAAAGGCTCAAGGACATGTTCCTAGGAACATGGAATGTTAGGACTTCATACAATAGCGGGGCACTAGAGATATTAACGCGGGGATTAGATAAATCACCCTTGGATATAGTAGCTTTACAGGAAGTTAGGTGGCCAGGAGAAGATAGTCAGGAATCAGGAAGCTTTGCATTATACTACGGGGGTGCAGAAAGACCTGCATTTGGAACGGGATTTTTAGTCAGAAGGAGGATCCTATCCGCTATCCGAGATATTAAGTTTGTTAGTGATAGGGTATCATACATAATTCTAAAGGGTAAACAACATGATTTTATAATTGTAAATGTACATGCCCCCACAGAAAATAAAGATGACAAGATCCAGGATGAGTTCTATGAAGAATTAGAATGCTTATTTGATAGCCTTTCACGATATCATATGAAAATTATCTTAGGATATTTCAATGCAAAAGTGGGGCGGGAAGATATATTCAAACCAACAATAGGCAAATTCAGTCTCCATGAAGATAGTAACGACAACGGGGTTAGATTAGTCACATTTGCCACATCAAAGAATCTCATTGTTAAGAGTACAACATTTCAGCATAAGGATATGCATAAATACACCTGGACGTCCCCAGATGGAGAAACTCGGAACCAGATAGATCATGTATTAGTGGATAAACGCTGGCACAGTAGCATCATCGATGCTACATCAGTTAGAGGGACAGACTGCAATTCGGATCATCATCTGGTCAGAGTGAAAATCAGACAACGGCTATCGCTTATGAGAGGAACAAACGCTAAAGATGATTCTGTAAAATTTGAATTAAAAAACTTGAAAAATGATGAAATGCGGCAAGAATACCAAATCAAAATTGCTAATAGATTTGAAGTACTGGAATCTTCAGATGACAATGTGGCAAACGAAGAAGAAACTGATATAAATAAAGAATGGGAGGCTATAAGAGATACCATTAAATAGTCAGCTTCAGAAAGCATTGGTTGTTTAAAAAAGAGGCAAAACAAGAAATGGTTTGATGAGGAATGTGCCGACATTGTAAAGAAAAGAAAGCTAGCAAAAATGAAATGGTTACACGAGCCAAATGAGGTACATTTAGAGCAATTGGGTAGTATTAGACGGGAAACCTTCGAGTTACTAAAGAGTAAAAAGAGGGAATATTTGAGAGAGAAGATTAATGATCTTCAAATGAACGCAAAAAATAGGAAATTAGAAAATTATATCAGGGAATTAGTATAGAGAAGAAAGGGTTTCAGGCTAGAACAAACATAATTCGCAATGAAAATGGGGATATGATTGCAGATTCCAGGAGTATATTAAATAGATGGAAAAGTTACTTTAATCAGCTATTAAATGTACATACAGAACAGGACATTGAGGAGGATAATTTACAGACAGCTGAAATGCTAGTCGCAGAGCCAAGTGCGTTAGAGGTTGAAATGGCGATTGAAAAATTGAAGATGTATAAAGCATCAGGTTCAGATGAGATCCCAGCAGAACTGATAAAATCAGGGGGAGAAAAATTAATGGACAAGATATGCTGGTTGCTTAGTATGATTTGGGAAAAAAAAGCTCTTCCAGACGAATGGAAGGAATCAATTATCGTACCAATTTATAAGAAAGGAGATAAAACTGATTGCAACAACTACAGGGGCATCTCATTATATTTCAACTTCGTACAAAATTGTAACAAATATATTAGTAAGCAGACTTACTCCCTATATTGATGACATTCTAGGAGATCATCAATGTGCATTTAGAAGAAACAGGTCAACAACAGATCAGATTTTTAGTATAAGACAGATTTTAGAAAAGAAATCAAACAGAAAAAGTTAAAAAAAACATTCTAAAATATAATTCATAATTAAAAGAAATTAGATGGGAATATAATGGTACTGTACATCAACTATATGTAGACTTCAAAAAAGCATATGATTCAATTAAGAGGGAGAAGTTATATAGTATCCTGCTTGAGTTCGGAAATCCTAAAAAGTTAGTTAGACTTATACGAATGTGTCTAAATGGCACAAAGAGTAGGGTGCGTGTAGGCAAACAGCTTTCGGACACTTTTGAAATCCAGAATGGGTTGAAGCAAGGAGATGCAATATCTCCTCTACTATTTAATTTTGTACTAGAGCATGCCATTAAATCTTTAGAGAATGAGGAAGGCTTACAACTCAATGGTATTAATAAGCTGTTAATTTATGTTGATGATGTAGTATTGTTGGCCGATAGCGAGGAGATACTAAAGGACAATACGCACACAGTGTTGAGTAACACTAAGAAATTAGGATTGGAAGTAAATATCAATAAAACTAAATATATGGTCACACATAGAAATTCAGTATATAATGGAAATGGACAGCTAATGACAAATGAGGGAAATTTTGAGGAAGTGGCTGAATTCAAATACCTAGGAACAATAATGACAAATAGGAATGAGATGCACAAAGAAATTAAACATAGGCTCAATTCTGGAAATGCGTGCTATTATGCATTGCAGAGACTCTTGATGTCCCAACTCCTTTCAAAAAACGTTAAACTGAAAATATATAAAACTATTATTCTACCAGTTATATTATATGGATGCGAAACATGGACTCTTACTTTAAGGGAGGAAAGGAGATTAAAAGTATTTGAGAATAAAGTACTTAGGAAAATTTTTCGACCAAAGAGAGATGAAGAGACAGGTGAATGGAGAAGACTACATAACAATGAACTACATGGTCTTTATAGGAAGCCAGATATAATAAGAACAATTAAGTCTCGTAGACTGCGATGGGTAGGACATGTTGCACGTATGGGGAATGAAAGACTTGCATGGAAGCTTCTTGTAGGAAAGCCAGAGGGAAGACGCCAAGTTGGTAAACCAAGAATGAGGTGGGAAAATAACATTAACTATGATTTGAGGGAAGTAGATTATACAGTGAATGATTGGAAAGCATTAGCTCAGGATAGGGATGTATGGAGAGCGTATGTCCGTGCAGCCATGAACCTACGGTTTCGATAGTGCCAGTGAGTAAGTAAGTAAGTAAGTAAGTAAGTAAGTATGTAAGTAAGTAAGTAAGTAAGTATGTCGAGATTGGTTTCAAAAACAAAATTATATATATATGTTTAAGAAGATCAGCTGGAAAATCTAGAATGGATAGAATACGAAATAAAGAAATAAGGGAAATTATGGGTGTACAAGAGGAGCCGGACACCATAGGCATTATAGAAAAGAAAAGATTACAGTGGTACGGCCATGTCAAAAGAATGCCAGGGCAAAGATTACCTAAAATTATTATGGAATGGATCCCAATATAAAAGAGGAAGAGAGGAAGACCGAATAAAACTTGGATAGAAGGGGTACAAGCAGCTATGAATATCAGAGGATTGGAGGAAGATCAATGGATGGACAGAGAGGAATGGCGTTTCGTTTCCGAAAGACGGCGGCAGCTGCCATGATACCGGATAATGATGATGATGATGATATATATATATATATATATATATATATATCGATAGTGGCAGTGACACACACACGCGCACACGCACACACACTGCCACTATCGACTGCGAAGATTCATGGCCACACGGACTGAAGCCGTTCATTCATCCCTATCCTGAGCCAATGATTTCCAATGAATCCCTGTATAATTCACTTTCCATAAAACATGGTTACTAATATTCTCACTCATCATTCGCCTACTTAATGTGTACTTTTCCTCTGGTTTTCCTACAAGAAGTTTCATGCCCCTCTTTCATTCCACTGTCATGGACATACCCTGTACATTGCAGTCTACGAAACTTAACTAATCTTATTGAATATTCTTTCCTATAAAGATCATGTAGCTCACTGTTATGTCGTTCTTTCCATTCACTTATCTATTCGTTTCAGTGGTCCACACATCCTCCTATGATATTTATTCTCAAACGCTCGTAATATTTTCTCCTCCACTATGTTTCTCATCTATATAATATAGGCTAATTGAAACAACAATTTTGTAATATCGTATATTTTTAGTTAAACGTTTTTTTGAGAGACGAGGGGGTGACAAGAGTTCCTGATATACATAGGCTCATAATAGCATGCGTTTTCAGTGTTGAGCTAATGTTTAATCTCTTTGTGCACCTCATTCGTATTTCTAATTACAAGGACTATTTAACTCATGCCCCAAATGGGAGTCAATGACCAATCACGTTTCAATGATTTCTGTTTTACAACCAATCAGAGTCGTGTTTCACGAAATATTTATCAGTGTTATAATTACCATATATTAAACAAAGCTCCTCCTTTTTAATATTCTGAACAGGTCTGACCGTTATTTTGCAGTGACTGAGCCTATAAGAAATACGGCTACCAGATTGTATATATAGTGCATACATGTCAACATTTGTAGCAATTTATTATACCACCAAAAAAAGAAACCACTGTTTGACTTTCTTAAATGTATTTTTTCCCAGGTAATAATCCAGAAAAATATAATTGTAATATTTACATCATACGACATCAGAAATGAATTAATATACAGATTGATGTTTCATTTTTTCTCCACTAGAGAGCATTCTTACAATATTGCGTTCCTTTGGCAATAAATAGTATGATCTGGTTGCAGTGATAAACAAAAGAAGCAGTAGAAGCGTACCTATCGTTTCTCATTTGTTTTCAAACATCGCCGTTTGCATTAAATATATAAATATTTTGAAATAACTACAGTTAAATAATGATTTGTGAGTAAACAGCTTAATTTTATTCGTTAAATAGTCCTAACAAATGCCACTCTTGATTTCCAAATTATCTAGATAAATTCACTCCTCACTTCGTGAGTCGTGAATTTGTCGATAATTTGGAAATCACTCGTGGCATTACTTATGAGAATGTATTTGAATTCACCCACTTCCCTCATTAGTCATTAATTGTCCCTTGCCATTATAGGCTACAATGTAAATATATTCTTAGTGTTATTTAATAGAATGTGTGCGTTGACTTTTATGATTCCTTCACTATTTCCTAATTATATTACGTCATCAACATATAGTCCCACCATCAACTTATTAATACCACTGAGTTGAACGCCTTCTTTATCATTTGTTTTGATGACATGCTCTAGAACAAAACGGATTAGCAGAGAAGATAATGTATCTCTTTGTTTTAATCCATTGTGAATTTCGAAAATATCTGAAAATGTTTTCCCTCCCTCACCCTATTATTTTTACCATTTAGATGTATTTTAATCTACCTATTTTTTTAGGAATTTTCAATTATGGTAGAATAATATACAATTGCTATATCTGAATTAAATCCTATGCCTCTTTGAAGTCTACAAATATTTGACATATTCTGCCTTTATTTTTCTTTTTTTTTCTGAAATCTGTCTTATACTAAATATGTCATATATTTTAGAACTAATTATTCTAAACATACATTGATGAGCACCTCATCATACGGAGTAAGTCTAGATACGAAATGTTTTTGTTAGAATTTTGTACGATGCTGAAAGTAATAAAATTTCACCGTAGTTGTTGCAATCAGTTGTATCTCCTTTCTTGTAGATTGATACATTAATGTATTATATTATCGTTCATTTGGAAGAGCCTCTTTTTAAAAAATCATACAAAGGAACGGGTGTATCTTGTCCATAATTTTTTCACGTTCATTCTCATTTTATCAGGTCTGCTGGAATCCCAATTCAATCTGATGCTTGATATATATTTAGTGTCCCTATCGCCATTTCAACCTCTAAATACATTTGGCTCTGTGGCAGATATTTCTGCTACCTGTACTGTAAATCATCCTTTTTATACGTACATTTAATAGCTGATTAAAGTGATATTACTCTCAATTTAATATATTCCTGGAATCTGCACTTGAAAACCTATTTTTTCTCGTCTGATGTTACCTAATTGTTCTAAAATTATTTTATTTGGCTCCTATAACCAATTAATTTTTGTTATATATTTTTTATTTACAATGTCAGAACATTCCTAATCAAACTACTTTTTATGTTGCCTCATTTTTAAATAACCTCTGCTTTATGATGCTGAAAATTTGATTGTTTCTCTTATGGTCTCCTATTCTCTATTATATCGTTTATATATTTTCTTAAGTTGTCACATTTTAATCTAAGTAATCAAATATTGACCATGCATTCTTGCCGCAGTTCATTTTTCAATAATGTTTTTTTTCAGAATCGTCTTTAGCATTTCTGCCTACCATAAGCGATAACGGTTCTTCAATTTTCACCCTGACTAAGTGAAGATCCGAATTCCGTCTATTTCCCTAAATACCATGGTGTCGACTATGCTATTGTGCCAGTTGTTATCTACTAATACAAATTATCTATCTGGTTTCGCGTTTCAGCTTCTGCAGACGTCTGGTGTACAGTATTTATGAATATCAGTATGCTGGAATGTTGTGCTCTTAATAATAAGATTATATGATGTGGCAAGGGGATCAATCTACTCATTGTCGATACTATGTTCGTGAAGGCCTGACTGTATCTTCCCATTACACTTGTGCATTAAAATCTCCTAAGACATTTGCATAATATGATACCGTGAAAGGCTAACAAATGCACATCCCAGTTCTACGTAGACCTCATCCTTGTTCTTGTCATCTTCATCTTCTGTGGTACCGTGTAAATTTACAATTACAAATCGCATCGTTTACTCTTTAGAATCACGTATGATATCATTTCGCTAAAAAACCAAACATCTCAGATAGCTGAGAGAATCTTCTTTTGGATTAAAAAATCCGTTACGAAAGCTGATCTCGCTGCATCCCCATACAAGTAGTACGTAAAGCTTCCTGATTCCTGACTACCTTCTACTGGTCATCTATCTTCCTTGCAAAGCAAACTATATCCAAGGGATATTTATCTAATTCCCGTGTTAATATTTATAGTGCCCCACAACTATATGTCTTATCATTCCATATTCCTATAAACATGTTCCTAAGCTTTTAGCATAACTTCCTTAAAGTAGTCCCCGCTTGAAAATCCGAATGAGGGAGTATTTTATATCAAGAAATTTTACACCAGTAGTACTCATGTATGCGTTTCTTGATTTTTCTACTTTTACCGTGAAATGTATTCACTCTTTCGACTCTTATTATTCTGAGTTCTCGCCTTTGACCTGTCCGGCACACACACACACACACACACACACACACACACACACACACACACACATACATACACATACACACACACACATATATATATATATATATATATGACATGAAAAGAAAAAATAATTGCCTGTGTCGGGATTTGAACCCAGCATCTCTAACTTCAGAAGCTACGTTAGTGTTCTAACCAACTGAGCTACTCAGGAATCCTAACACAAACATTTATCTTTATTTTATATATAGTATTATCAATTTACACGAGAGGGCAGCGGGATATCGTTCCAATTGCCATCTAGTGGCTACTATAACAAGTAAACATTTTTAAAGAGAAATATTTACTTTATAGCTGCAACGCTTGTATATTTAGATGTTATAACTGTATTTTTGGCATTTAGCAATGAAGGTCAATTATGACATGAAAAGAAAAATAAATGCCTTATTCGGGATTTGTACCCGAGATCTCTATATTATACGTTGTATATATATATATATATATATATATATATATATATATATATATATACAAGTATATAACTGCAAAAGTCATGGTCATTTTCGATATCCACTAAGTAGATTCGACGAAGATAGGGCATACGTAGATTTTTAAAATTATGTTCATGAAAATAGCTCTTTATTCCTTTGGAATTGGCTAAGAACATCATGTACATTCTTTTAAGTTCTTATGTAGAGCGGTAGAAGAGCAGTAAGTACATAAAAGAAAGTAAAAATATCAATAACAATAGAACTGAATTTTAGACAACAATGTTTTGGATTTCAATAAAAATAAGTTGGAAATACGGAAATATAGAATCGAATTATTGAATGTTAAAATATGTGGTCGTGTGATAAAAGAAAGACAATTAAATGAGTTAAAAAAGTTCTCAGTGTAAAAAGTATCAATGATTAATGGAATGGGAAACTGGAGAGAGAAAATAATGATAAAAAGTAAGAAAACTGGAGAGAGATGGCGAAGAAATATAGAAATACAGTTTACTTGAAATTGAACATAGAAATTGAACAATGAAAATCTCTTAAATTGGATTTTTTTAAACACTATACGTAACCAAAGCACTGATACGTATGGATATTTTTAGATTGTAATGTTTCATTAAACTCTATCGAAATTTCTTGTAACAAATATTGAGATTAAAACGTTTTCGGTTCGAGCAAGAACGTTGAATTCTTCGAATAGTGTAACTTATTTATAATTTCTTGAAACGTAAACCTTATGAATGAATAGATGTTTTGCAAAAACACATAGCAGTATTATAAATATACCAAACTGTGTTTAAAATCAAAATATTATAGACATGATTTTCCATCACATCGATACAAAATAAACATGGACAGAAGAAACATGTTGAATAAATAATCACAGATATAACGATGTCAAATATTCATAAATTTTACTTTGAAACATTAAAACATCTTAGGTATGTGGTATATTTACATAAAACTTTAATTATAATATACTTTGAGTTTATACTCCGTCATCTGTCTTCGCCAGCTGTATTTATTAAAAAGAATTGCTATACAACGTGCTGTATATAGGCCTAAAAATATTTCAATCGCATACTTCATTGGGTTAAAATTTGTTTCTAAGTATCATAAGGAAAGCAAAAAACAATAATAAACTATGTACAGAGTGATTCAGAAATATGATCGCATTATGTGACGAAAATATTAATATTAATGGAAATATGATATCATTGGAAAGGGAATCCTTCAAATTACGACAATAGAACAAAACAAAACAAATCACTGCTCACGTGCAGCTTGGCGGGTTGATGGTTGCGGGCTAGCGTCGAACGCCTCCACAATTCCCTTCGTTGTTTCTGCATCCGTGCTAATGCGAGGCCTTCTAGGTGGTTTGATTTTCTGCATCCTTTACGTTTCTAGCAGTCATTTTATCCTCTTCCCCACAGTCGACGGCTGCAATGCTACGTTAAACTCACGTCTTGCCCGTCTTGCGGCCTCACGATCATTAGCATACGTTATTGCCCATGCAGCAAATTGTAATTTGCTGTTGCCTATTAAACGCCATTTTGACTAATGACGTTTCTACACCGTTTTGTTTTATTCAATTGTTGTAATTTGAATAATTGCCTTTCCAACGGTAATTTCATATTTCCTGTAATGGTAATATTTTCATCGCACAACGCGATGAAACGTATAGCCGTATTTATGATTCACCCCGTATCCCGATTTTCTGAAAGACAAAAATGGTTATTTTGAGTTATCCGTAAAAGATAAACATATGCTGTCGCGGACTTTTTTTTTGTAAAATGTTTTTAAATACTCAATTTTATGTAAATAAATGTTGTGTATTCGTAATGGTTTAGGGAGCGTAGGCCATTCAAACGTCCAAAAAGCTATTTTTTAGTGCCCTGGTGCACTTTTTTTATTTCCGGCCCTACAATACGTACGGTAATATGCTATATACGTTAATTGTGCCAGAAAAAGTCTCTAAATGATGTCGAAACACCCACTCAAATCGGTCAAGCAGTTTTTGAGTCTATAAAGGACAGAAAGACTCACGCTCGTTTTCATGTATGAAAAAAACTGTTATTTGTTTAAAAAATAAAGAGTACAAAAATAAAATGCTGTTACTTGTAAAGCACGAATTGTTAGTCCACCGCTGTGATATAGTGGTAAAGTAGTTGCTTCAGACGTAGCGAGCGCAGGTTCGATACTATGTCGGGACAAATTTTCTGGCTAATTTTTTCGGGGTTTTTCCTCTACTATAAGACAAGTGTCAGGAAAATTTGCGACCCAAATAGCCCCAGAATATCTTCTGACTCTCACAATCATCCATATCATAATCGCCTTGTTTAGTATGGAAGCATGAACAAATGACGTGTCTTGTCTTAAATATCAATGTATTCTCGGAAGTCGTTCTGGAATTGAGCTGATCATTCATCCAGTGAGGCCCTCATACCCATATATGTGGTCAAGAGTTTAAAATCCTGTCCCGACAGTTCGCGTGCCCGTGTGGTGTGAGACATGTAAAAATACCTAAAAAGGGAAACATTAAACTAAGATCATCAGCAGCATCACCAAGATTAGACCTGCTGGCCTGTTTCGACCTCATGTTAGAATTGGTCTATCCATCTTTTACTGGGTCTTCCAACATTTCTTCGTCCTAGTGGTTTGTAATGAAGAATCTGTTTCCGAATTATATTGTTATCCATTCTATCGATATGGTCCATCCATTCATCTCTGTATTGTGTAATTCTATCTAATACTTTGTATATATTCAGTTCTCTTCGTATATCCTCACTTCGCCTTTGATCCATTATTGTATAGCCAGCCACACTCCTCAGAAACCTCATATTAAACTAAGGTAAAGAAATAAATCAAAAGTAGTTTTAATCATATATATATATATATTGATGCTACAAAGTAGAAATTTTTGTTGGATACGGTCTCGCTTTCATTTATGATTCCCGAATGACAAACAGTAAATCATATAATGGTTACATCATTTTTATGGAATCTTGCTTGAATTTCTGAGACAGATCCACCTTCGCCAAGACGAACATCAAACGTTCTCAACTTCCTGGCAACATCTCGCTCTACGGTTTCTTTCACAGAACTCTAATTTATCCAACAAAGATAAAGTGCGCACCTAAAAACCTATGCCTAACAATTACATATTTAATGTGCATATTACTTTAACAACACAATGATTCAATACAAATCAAATTCATAATAAAATTCCATTGCAGATGCCGTCGTCTTCAACTAGATAAAAAAATTAAAATTGAAGGTCTTTCTGAAACCGATTTCTATCTCCAGTAACTGACTATTCTTTTGTATAATTCTCCATAAAGGGTTGTACGTGCTAGGTGTGTTCTAATTTAAAATGATTTTTTTTTATTTTCTATAAAATGTCCAGTTCCTCTAGCATGTTTATCTTTGATGGATTTCTTTCTTTGTGTATTATGGTGAGAGTGTTTTCTATTGTTTCCATACGGTATCCGCGTTGATGACGTGTTTGGCGTAGCCTACGTGAGATCTTTAAAATATAATTTTAATGTTGTCTTAAAACTTCCTCTAATCCTAATTATGTAGAATGCATTACAGTATTTACATTTTAATTTGTATACTCTTTTATTCTTAAATATACTCTATCGATTTCTTGTATCCCGTTGTTTATTATATTATTTAATTGAAGTTCAGTCTTGTATGCAATGTTTATGTTTTTATTTTGTACAGAGTTTTAGTTAATTTCGTCGTTCCATTTCCCATATATGTATTTTACAGTTCTTTTAACTGTCAGATTATTATTTCCAGTTTGGTTACGTTAAGTTTTCTACGAGTTTATCTGTAATTCGATCATTAAAGCCGTTATTATTTGCAATATTTTTATTATATTTAAGTTGTTTGTTATATTTTTAGAGACAGTTTTAGTTTCCTATTAATTAAACTATTGAATGTGCTACTTTTTCGCTGGTAAGGATGTATTCAGTTAATGTTGATAGGAGCGTATTACTTGTAGGCTTTCGTTAAATGATTATTTTAAATTATTTCTTGATTTGTATTTTTATATCGTTAGGTCTAAGAAGTTTATCTTACTATCGAATTCTATTTCCGCAGTAAATTCTATTATACAGTGCTTATTATTTAATTCTTGCGATATTTATTTTTCTTTTCTATTTTCATTTTCATAAGTCCTAATCTGGTTATCATTATCACCATTCACGTCATTAGATTAAGTTTAATATGAAGGCCTCTCCTGGCGCATCGTTACCATCATGATCAGATTCTAACTCTGGGGACTTGTCTGCCAAAATAGTCAATAATATACAATAATTGTCCACCGCTGTGGTCTCAAGGTAGCGTGCTGCCTTGTCACGCAGCGGGCCCGGGTTCGATCCCCGGTCGGGGCAGTTTTTCTGGGTGAGGTTTTTATCGGGGTTTTCCCCCACCTGTAAGACAAATGTCAGGAAAACTTTAAGGCCCAAACGGTCCCCGAAAGTATATGGCCGTCATCATCATCATCCTTACCATCACCATGATCATCATCATCTTTCACCGATGTGGAAAGCAACGGGAAGCTACCACACCTACAATTCCCTAGTAAAACTGCAAGCATAGCATGAAAATGCTATGATTGCAGTGAAGTACCTGCCTTCGGGCAGAATTACTATGGATGGATACAATAATTAAAAATTAGGTTTAATACTTGGTCCATTCGTACTAAAGTATTAAAAAATGTAATAGATAGAAACCAACCTGGCTCACCTATCACCATCTTCATAACCTATCACCATCATCATCACCTATGACTATCAACCGGGCAGCATAACTCCAACTTCCAGGCACCCAACCTCAAAAGGGGGTTACAATAACACTTATGCAAGGAGGTAATACCAGAAATGTCTTAATGACAAACTGATGGCATTGAATATTTAAAAAATGTATATTTTGTAACACAATGATTGTAAGACAAGAATATATTTACTTCCGTTTTCGCGATATAGGAGTACCATCCCACCTCTAGATCTGTCGTTCGCGAGTTCGAACCTGCCCAGGACTGTTGTTGAAGAGAACTTGAAAATTTCCTTCAAAAGAGAAGTTAAAATTGATCGATCACTGATACAGAGATGAATATGAAAAATAAGTCACTAAAATTTTAATTTCAATTGTTATAAATAGGTTAAAGATTGAAACGTTAATTTCACGTTTCTTTTCACATAGTAACATGTACTTCTTAAATAGTACATAAAATGTTGAGATGAGAAAATATCTGGATTATAAACAAAGGAAATGCAGTGAAGATGAGAACTCTCCCTCATGTAAGTCTACTTCCACTTTTATTTAAAAATCCCCTTTTCTCACTTGCAGTACATTTCCTAAAACGAAGCATTCGCCTGGTAGGCGTAATGGATGACAATCTGTGACAAACTGGAGTCTGTAGTAAATGGGAAAGAATAATGACGTCGAGAGATCGGATCCGTTACTCGAAATAAAATAAATAAAAGCAGACTGCAGTGGAAAGTATAATGATCCTTAAGGATAGAGATGGAGACAAACTCCTCCATCCCCAGATAATTCTATTATTACTGGAAACTCTAGCTTTAAATGAGCACCTGGGGGATGCTGAAAAATTCTGGATCCGATGTAATACCACATGCAGTTCAAGCAGAAATTGTCAAGCGAAAGCGTTTTAAATTTATTTTTACATTTAGAATAAAATTTTAAAGAGATAGCGCTAATCTTGGTTTTGCTAATAGATCAATTAGATCTACGACGAAGAATTTTTTATAAATTTAAGATTCATATATGACTAATCAGCTGTGATAAATTCTGACCGGAAAATATCACTTTCAATCTCCACGAGATATTCGAAAGATAAACAAATATGTCTATGGTGAAATATTTCCTACTGCATAGAATGTATAACCTGAAAGCGCACAATATACGTGGAGCCTAGCAGCACTGTTGCCCGAAAAACAAGTTTAAAGAAATAGAGAACAACCTATAGGCCTATATTTGAAAGTATTTCCGCTCTCCCATCAGACATGGGATTTGACCAATACTTTGAAGGACATTTTTTTTTCTAAGTTCCTCTAACTATAATGTATCTATTAATAAAATAGTAGGATCTTCATGGTGATAAATCACTCGAATCACCAAGTTAAAATTTTAAAGAGCCAACTAGTTTCAATAGCGAAGCTATCATTTTCAAGACTAATTATTGACTTTTAAATTTTAATTTGGTGATTTGGGTATTTTTATTGACTATGAATAATAAATATAATGTATCTATTTTTAAAATACAATAATAAGTAACATTAAGAGGTTTATTTAATAATTAAGATAATTGGTATGTTTATTAATCGCTGAAGATGGGGCTCACAACAAAAATAACCATAAGAGGTAAGAATATACAGACCAAATATATTAATTATAATGTATCTAATTTTGATAACTACACTGTTAAACAACTCAATTCAAATTTTACTTCGTGTTCGGCTACATTATCCTCATTAGTAACGAATAAACAAATAAGTTATATTTATATGCAGTCAATAATTTAGTTTTATATTAAGTTATTTTTATACTAATGAAACGTGTTACTTATTTAAGAATAATTATAGCATTGTGGCAGCTCTACGCTTCATACAGCTAAGTTATGCAAACCCTATAAAACCTAAAAAATGGAATTCTCAAAATAAATATTTAAGCTAGATTCGGTTCTATGTCACGTCCTAATTTGTTACACATAGTTTTAATCTTCGCACATGTTCGTGCAATGAAATTAAAAAAGCGGCATTAATAATAATTATTGTAAGCCCTTGATCCTGAAGGAGACTTAGGCATTCTCTCCCTACAGGGAAGAAATTCAACCATACTAATTTAGTTACACTTGTTTTAGGATAGATGTGGCCCGGGGTCAGCTTTCCGCTTCATAGTGACATCTAGGAAACCAAAATAGTACTAGGATGGGAAAATTGGGTAAATTTTGCTTAGAGACCTTTCTATTCAGGCTTAAAGATCTTTTGGATTCTTCCATCCTAAAAAAATCCATCGACCCCGACCGAGTTTGAACCCGCGACTCTCGGGACCAGAAGCAAGGAGTATAATAGCTAGTTGGCCGGGGCCGACTAATAATAATAATAATAATATTATTATTATTATTATTATTATTATTATTATTGTTAATATATTTTTATTGTGGATTTTCTCTATATTATAGTAGTTATCTTTCAGCTCAAATGCATTTTGCTCCGGCACAGATTTTTATCCTCGCCATCTTCTCTTTCGAGGTCTCTGCTGATCATGTTTCTTCTCAGTTTATCCATCCACTGTTCCCTGGGTTTTCCTCTCCTCCTCTTTGCCTTCAGCATTGCAATCTAGCATCATTCTTGGGTTCTATTATTCTCCATCCTCTTCGGATGTCCGTACCATTTCAATCTTCGCTCTTCTATTACTTCTAAAATATTATGTTTAACATTCATAATTTCTCTAATTTTCTGGTTCCGAATTTTCTCCTTTCTTGATTTTCTTGACGCCCTTCGCCAAAAATCCATCTCCGTTTTCAATAATGTTTTTGCTTGCTGTCTATGTCTCTGCGCCATACATCATAATACTTTGTACCAATGATTTAAATATCAATGTCTTGGTTTTATTTGTAATATTTTTACTTCATATCACTGAATTTAACATTCCAATTACTTTTCTTCCTTCATTATTTTCTCAATTTCACTGTAACTGTTCCCATCTGATTATAAAATTGATCCTAAATATAAGATTTTTTTCAACTTTCTTAATTTCCACATTTTCATATTGTAATTTCTGTTCATTCTCTATTTCTCTCGTGAGTTCTTGTATTCCTGTTCTTACATTCATGTCACTCATAATGATGATTTATTTTCTACTTGGGATATCCTGTAAGATATCTCTGATTGTGTCCCAATATCTGTCTTTCTCAATAGCTGATGTATCATTGGTTGGTGCATATGTTCCCAACACTATTGTACTTCTCTTCCAAAGATTCATAATTCTACTATTAGTATTCTTTCTTTCAAAAAATTGTAGTTATTAATGTTTGATTTCAGATTCGTTCAATTAAAATCGATATTCCAAGTTTAGCTCTCTTCCCCCCTTCGTTTTATATAATTTAATAATAATGATGATAATATTTTTTTTACTTCGGAATTTATCAAAAATACAATGTTTTTCCGTCATCGTCAAGAAATTCGCCTTCTCCTGAACATCCACATCTGTAAGTCCCAGATCACTTATACTTCTTCTCACACCGTTCATCCAACCTTCTTTAGGTCTTCCCTTTCTTCTTTCCCCACCTATTTTCCACTACACGGTATTCTTAGGGATTATATCAGATGTCATCGTATTGAGATGTGCGTAGCGTCTTAATCGCATGTCTTTAACTCTTTGTAACATTTTGAACTTACATAATTATCCTAATTTCAATGAGTCTATTTTCTTAATCTGGACTTCCGCAATGAACTTCTCTAGTAATCCATCTCTGTTGCTAATAACTTGTTAGCTTGTCACCATCTAATTGCCCATGTATCTGATCCATATAACGTAATACTGTAGTCCATGATAATAATAATAATAATAATAATAATAATAATAATAATAATAATAATAATAATAATAATAATAATAAAAGACAGACAGACAGATATATATAGATGGATGGATGGATGGATGGATGCATGGATGGATGGATGGATGGATGGATGGATGGATGGATGGATGGATGGATGGGTGGATGGGTAGACGGATAGACGGACGGATAGACGGACGGATAGGCAGACGGGCAGACGGGCAGACGGGCAGACGGGCAGACGGGCAGACGGGCAGACGGGCAGATGGCCAGATGGCCAGATAGACAGATAGACAGATAGATAGATCATCGGTCGATTAATGTCTTTGACATAGTCCGATTCCCAATAGCCAATTTTGTCGATCCATCCAATCTCCTGGTTTTAGATGTTTCTCCTTCATGTATAAATATATTCCTTGACTCCAGGAGGTTTTAGGTCTTCCTCTGCCTCATCTTCCCTCAGGTTTTCATTTCAAAACAGATTAATAATAATAATAATAATAACAACGATGATAATAATAACTATAACAACAACAATAATACCACTATTTTACCTGGCAGGGTTAAGGCCTTAATGTGTTTTACCACTCAACTGGATTAGATAACACGCTAACTAGTCCTGTAACTAAGATATATATTATTTAAGTAATAAATGGTTATATAGTAGGAATGAAATATAAACGTCTGTCTATCCCCATGCAACCGTATGTGGTATAAAGATTATTTCCCTCAAATATCAGGGAGTGTCAAGTGGTTAGCCCATCCTATCAAAAAGACAAATTGAGGCAACTAAAGTTTTACTTGAATGAAAAAGGCCGACTAAATTTTATCCAGAGATTCTAATTTAAGCTTGAGATCTTTTGCGAGCCCAAAAATCTTCAGATTCGGTTTAAAGACTTTCCAGAAAACTTTGTCCATCCTAAAACGTCCAATGGCCCTGACATAATTGACATGATATAATTAAATTCGCAACTCTCGGGGCCACAGTCAAGATACTCAACTCCTAGATCGCTGAACCATTACATAATCTATCTAGTAATTTTGCCCGATGGCACGTCTCACTGCAATCATAGTATTTTCATGCTATGCTTTGCAGCTTTAATAGAGAATTATAGATATGGTAGCTTCCCATTACCTTTCACACAGGTGAAGGTTGTTGATGAAAATGATAAGGATGATGATGATGATGATGGCCGGATGATTTTCGGGGACCGTTGAGCCGTAAGCTTCCTGACATTTGTCTTGCAGATGAGGAAATATCCCGAAGAAAACCTTACCCAGGAGCCTGTCCCGTCCAGCAATCGAACCCGGGCCCGCTGCGTGACGAGGCAGCACGATACCTCAAGACCACAGCGGTGGACATAATCTAATATATAAAAATCTTGTTTGTTTTTTTGTTTGTATGTTTGTTTGTTCGTATTCTATGTGCGGCCATACCGTTGATTTTGATGTTTTTATGCAAAATGTTCAGGAGATTTCCGGGATGAACATAGGCTATAAGAGAGTTGTGATATTCAACCCCTTCACCCCTAAAAATCACCCTTTGTAGTGAAAAACGTGAAATAAAGTCCCTATTTTGACGCTTAAATGGCTTTACGCTGCCTAAACCATAACAAATGCACCAAATTAATGTACACGATATTGAATATCTCACAAAACTATACAAAAACGTCCGCGCCAGCATATGTTTATCTTCTACGGATAACTCACAATAACCATTTTTGTCTTTAATTGAAAATTGTCTTAGGAGATTTTAATGCAAAAGTGGGGCGGAAAGATATATTCAAACCAACAATAGTCAAATTCAGTCTTCATGAAGAGAGTAACGACAACGGGGTTAGATTAGTCACATTTGCCACATCAAAGAATCTCATTGTTAAGAGCACAACATTTCAGCATAAGGATATACATAAATACACCTGGACGTCCACAGATGGAGAAACTCGGAACCAGATAGATCATGTATTAGTGGATAAACGCTGGCACAGTAGCATCATTGATGTTAGATCAGTTAGAGGGACAGACTGCAATTCGGATCATCATCTGGTCAGAGTGAAAATCAGACAACGGCTATCGCTTATGAGAGGAACAAACGCTAAAGATGATTCTTTAAAGTTTGAATTAAAAAACTTGAAAAATGATGAAATGTGGCAAGAATACCAAATCAAAATTGCTAATGGATTTGAAGTACTGGAATCTTCAGATGACAATGTGGCAAACGAAGAAGAAACTGATATAAATAAAGAATGGGAGACTATAAGAGATACTATTGAATTGTCAGCATCAGAAAGCATTGGTTGTTTAAAAAAAAGGCAAAACAAGAAATGGTTTGATGCGGAATGTGCCCACATTGTAAAGAAAAGAAAGCTAGCAAAAATGAAATGGTTACACGAGCCAAATGAGGTAAATTTAGAGCAATTGGGTAGTGTTAGACGGGAAACCACCATGTTACTAAAGAGTAAAAAGAAGGAATATTTGAGAGAGAAGATTAATGATCTTGACATGAATGCAAAAAATAGGAACATTAGAGAATTATATCAGGGAATTAGTATAGAGAAGAAAGGGTTTCAGGCTAGAACAAACATAATTCGGAATGAAAATGGTGATATGATTGTAGATTCTAGGAGTATATTAAAATAGATGGAAAAGTTACTTTAATCAGCTATTAAATGTACATACAGAACAGGACATTGAGGAGGATAAGTTACAGACTGAAATGCTAGTCGCAGAGCCAAGTGCATTAGAGGTTGAAATGGCGATTGAAAAATTGAAGATGTATAAAGCATCAGGTTCAGATGAGATCCCAGCAGAACTGATAAAATCAGGGGGAGAAAAATTGATGGTCAAGATACGTTGGTTGCTTAGTATGATTTGGGAAAAAGAAGCTCTTCCAGATGAATGGAAGGAATCAATTATCGTACCAATTTATAAGAAAGGAGATAAAACTGATTGCAACAACTACAGAGGAATCTCATTACTTTCAACTTCGTACAAAATTCTTACAAATATATTAGTAAGCAGACTTACTCCCTATATTGATGACATTCTAGGAGATCATCAATGTGCATTTAGAAGAAACAGGTCTACAACAGATCAGATTTTTAGTATAAGACAGATTTTAGAAAAGAAATGGGAATATAATGGTACTGTACATCAACTATATGTAGACTTCAAAAAAGCATATGATTCAATTAAGAGGGAGAAGTTATATAGTATCCTGCTGGAGTTCGGAATTCCTAAAAAGTTAGTTAGACTTATACGAATGTGTCTACATAGCTCAAAGAGTAGGGTGCGTGTAGGCAAGCAGTTTTCAGACACTTTTGAAATCCAGAATGGGTTGAAGCAAGGAGATGCACTATCTCCTCTACTATTTAATTTTTGCACTAGAGCATGCCATTAAATCTTTAGAGAATGAGGAAGGCTTACAACTGAATGGCGTTAATAAGCTGTTAGTTTATGCTGATGATGTAGTATTATTTGCCGATAGCTAGGAGACACTAAAGGCCAACACGCACACACTATTGAGTAACACTAAGAAATTAGGACTGGAAGTAAATATCAGTAAAACTAAAATATATGGTCACACGTAGAAATTCAGTATATAATGGAAATGGACAGCTAATGACAAATGGGGGAAATTTTGAGGAAGTGGCTGAATTCAAATACCTAGGAACAATAATCACAAATATGAATGAGATGGACAAAGAAATTAAACATAGGCTCAATTCTGGAAATGCATGCTATTATGCATTGCAGAGACTCTTGATGTCCCAACTCCTTTCAAAAAACGTTAAACTGAAAATATATAAAACTATTATTCTACCAGTTATATTATATGGGTGCGAAACATGGAATCTTACTTTAAGGGAGGAAAGGAGATTACGAGTATTTGAGAATAAAGTTCTTAGGAAAATTTTTCGACCAAAGAGAGATGAACAGACAGGTGAATGGAGAAGACTACATAACAATGAACTACACGGTCTTTATAGGAAGCCAGATATAATAAGAACAGTTAAGTCTCGTAGACTGCGATGGGCAGGACATGTTGCGCGTATGGGGAATGAAAGATGTGCATGGAAACTTCTTGTAGGAAAGCAAGAAGGAAAACGCCCAGTTGGTAGACCAAGAATGAGGTGGGAGAACAACATTAACTATGATTTGAGGGAAGTAGATTATACAGAGAATGATTGGAAAGCATTAGCTCAGGATAGGGATGTATGGAGAGCTTATGTCCGCGCGGCCATGAACCTACGGGTTCGATAGTGCCAGTGAGTAAGTAAGTAAGTAAGTAAGTCTTTCATTGATACCAAGAAGATCGGGATAAGTAGATTCCCGGGCAAGCGTGCCCTGCCATACCGTTCATCCGATTTAGCTGGGGCTTTTTTAAAAATGTTCAGGAGATTTCAGTGATGAACATAGCCTATAAGAGAGTTGTAATACTCAACCCCTTCGCCCTTACTTTGTAGTGAAAAACGTGAAATAAAGTCCCTATTTTGACGCTTAAATGGCTTACGCCGCCTAAACCATAACAAATACACCAAATTAATATACACAGAATTTAACATCTCAAACATCTCTACAAAAAAGTCCGCGACATCACATGTTTTATCTTCCACGGATAACTCTCAATAGCCACGTTTGTCTTTCATTGATGATAAGAAGATCGGGATAAGCAGATCCCCGGGCAAGTATAACTGCGCACGGCTGGTGGTAAAAGCACATTAACATTTATTTAGGAGTAACGATATAAAAAAGGAGTTAATTTAATGAAGTAAAGATACAAAGTAAAAAAATAGTAAAACTATTGATGTCATGGAAAAGTGTCATTATTTTGCAATGGAAAATTAATAATCCTGTAACACGTAAGTGAACAAACCTGACTTAAAAGTATAAAGGACATGTGAACCCGTGATTTCTTGAAGGAGGGAGTTTTAGTAATAGGCAGTGGAAGTAGAATATGAAGATGTCTTCTGTAGAGATTCTAGGGTCGCATGAATAAATTTGAGAAAAATCTCTTTAGATTAAACTTGACTTGTAGATTGTTCGAGACGCTTCTAAGTAGGCCTACCTGTTTATACATCCCAGTGAGCCTAAGTCCCGTCCATTCTCCTTCCCATTTCAGGACGACCAACGGGCTCGCTCCCTCATAAGTTATTATTTTTTCTTGCCGTTTTATGAAAATCTAGGACTGGCAGCACTGCAATTGCTGATATGGTTTAAAATGGTTAAAATGTTATGCTTAGTTGATATTTGAAACATAGTCACTCCGTAAAAAAATAAAAAAGTAGGAAACTCTAAAAAGATAACATTTAAAAGCAATGCTTCTAACAAAGGTGTGTCTTGTTATTATAATATGTTTTGTATTCCTTTAGGATGAACATCTCTTTTTCGATTAGTGTCTTATTCTGCTTTTCGTTTTTGACTCATTAGATGTAGGTCCTACCACTTGGAATGTTTATTTAAAACCTCAATTAATCTAAAAATATGCGTGTGCGAATTGTAGAATATTTCATTCACCCTATCATAGTACTTTTGAAATACATGTTAAAGCACCATTGAAGTTATGTAATAAGATGTTAATTATATATATTTTTTTACCTGGTAAGTCAGTCGTCCTCAACTAAGTTATTAAACTTCTTCAAGTTATTCTAATATGGAGGTCTTTCGAAAACAATGTTTCATCTTCTGTGTTTTAACTGGAACTGATGGTGTTGTATAGGTTGTATAACGGATTTATGTCTGCGGTTACGTTGTCGTTGAGCAGGTCTTCATTCCTTGCTTCTTTCAGAATCTATATGTCTTCAAGGATGCTAATTCGGTTGTTGTTATACTCTTTGTGTAGTATTGACATTGAGTTACGGTATCGATTTTTCAAATCGATTACCTTTTTTCGAGTTTATGTTTGGCAAAACTTGATATTTTTCATTATTAATAAAAAATTGTAATGTTCCGAATATAGTGTGTTAAAGTTTCTTATTGTTTTGCCTATGTAGAATTTTTCACAACTATTGCATTTTAGTTTATAGACGCTGTTATGAATACATACAGTCTTATATAGATATTTAATGGTTTTATAGGTTATTTTAATTATTCAAGCAAAGTCTTTTGAAATAGAGTTTAGACATGCAAAGTCTGTTGAAATAGAGTTTAGACATGATATAGTTCAGAGCAAAGTTTTGCTTAGCTAACTGTAAACATCCCTACATTTAGTTTATTGGAATGTTAGTGAGTACAGTTAGGGTAACTAGAGGTCAAATTGAGTATATAATACTTGAGAAGTGAGGGTCTCGTGTCTGTCTGTGTGTGTAAACTGCTGAAGGGTAAGTCACCGACCATTTTTCTTAATATGTATTCTGTACTTTTAGGATGTGAATCAAGTACAAATAACTATTTTGATATTAAATTTTAAAAAGAGATATAACATTTTTAAACATGTAGATTAGGGTAGATATTAAAACTTCCACAACTCCCACTCTCTCAAACCCCAGAAAGTACTGTAGTTTTTAATATAGGCTTAGATTAGTTATTTAAGGCTAGAATACTTAGGGATTCATATTATTTATACTTTAGTAATAAAATAGTTTAAAATAAGACTTCTTTTGTTTATTTCAACACATGTATAACTGTACATTCTCATACTAACGCTCGGCTAGATAAACACGCTACCAGATTTTCCAAGTCCCGAAGGTCCTTTAAGCCTAAGAAATCCAATCGGGGTCATAATAGACGCCTTTATTTTCTTACTTATTTGTTGTTTCTGTTTTGTTAGAAATTATGTTATTACCCGTTTAAGGAGTAAGCGCAGTTGTTGACGGAGGGCACTGCAGTCGTGTTTATGCAGGAATAGAACACGTGACACTACTATCTATGAGTGCAGAGGGGAATGGGACGTGGGACGCTGACAGTATACACTGTCTTATATGACGTCACGTGTAGTAACAAAGAGAGCTTCGTAATTCTTCCGCCTGCAGAGATATTTTGAATGACTAATATTGAGTTCATTATTGGTTTTAAATGCCTTAGCACATAACAATGGTTACAAAGAAGAAATGATCACCAAATTAGTCAGAAAACAAAAAATAAGAATACATTTAACAAATATAACAAAACTAGAAAAAGAATGTAACACAAATACAAACAAATGAATCACACTAATTTATACAGGAAATGAAACGACTAAATTAGCTAATTCGATGAAGAAACAAGATAAAAACATTAAAATCGCCTTTAAAACCAATAATAAACTCAATAACATGATTTCTAATAGAATAGAAACAACAAATAAGTATGAAAATAATGGCGTCTATAAACTAAAATGCAATAGTTGTGAAAAATTCTACATAGGCAAAACAATAAGAAACTTTAACACACGATATTCGGAACATTTAAAAAATGTTATTAATAATGAAAATAAATCAAGTTTTGCCAAACATATACTCGAAAAAGGTAATCGATTTGAAAAAATCGATAACTTTATGGCAATACTACACAAAGAGTATAAAAATAACAGGATCAGCATCCTTGAAGACATAGAGATTCTGAAAGAAGCAAGGAATGAAGACCTGCTCAACAAGAACATAACCGCAGACATAAATCCATTATACAACCTATACAACACCATCAGCCATCAGTTCCAGTTAAAACGCAGAAGATGAAACATTGTTTTCGAAAGGCCTCCATATTAGAATAACTTGAAGTTCAATAACTTAGTTGAGGACAACTGACTTACCAGGTAAAAAATTATATAATTTCCTATCATAGTACCTTCGCAGGATGGAGATATTGATAATTATGCCCACATTTATGGACGGAAAGTACAGTTTTCATCTATATACTTGTGTATTACGTATTCAGAAAATGTTCCAACTCGTTTGTCACTTGGCATTATGAAACAAAATTCTTTAGGTAAAAGTATCAACTGTTTCTTCGGAATCCAGCAGTAGTAAAAAAAAATCTTGAGAAACATGCTAATTTCACTGTTCTTTTCTTTGTATGTTCTGCTTAAACCTAATTGTTGAATTTTCCTCCACAAATTGTGAGTTAAATGAAAGCGACATCCCATAATAGTGATGTTAGTCCAAACACTAGACATACCTATATTAATAGCTTGTTCAAAGTCACATAAAAATGTTGGCGAACAAATTTGTTCGCATTTCAAGCATTTATCCATGATTTAAAAATTCGGCATACGTTTCAGACTGTTTATTCTGCAGAAGTATGAAAACAATAGGCATACTGTAATTCTCAAACGTTCGTCCATGAATTGTGAAAATCTGGTGGTATAATTTCGGGCCACTTTAAACGTATCATCTACGAATATTAGCACAGTAACACTTTTTGTTGTGAAACCCACGCTATCATTCTACCTATAGTTAATAGACATAAAGCGATGGATTTAAAGTTAATCTAGTACGTCATTATTTTCTTTTAAACGCTAGACAGCATGATACATTTGGCCAAGGTTATTAAAGTATTTTTTATAAATTTCCTGGGCACTTTTTATACACGATAATTGGTAAGAAAGTGATAATAATTCAATGCATATGTTTTGGAAAAACAATCGATGCTGTAACATTAGATACAAAAAAATCATGAAGGTGTTAAAGCATGCTTTTTTCTTCCTTTTTTTCCACTTTACAGTTACAAGAAAAATTAATTTGAAAAAAGAACATGTTATAGCGCTCAAAAAAATAAAAAAGTGAGCTCTGAAAAGTTAATATTAGATAGACAATTTTTGTCAAAAAAATTAAAAACTAAGAAAAAGTATAATTTTTCCCATTCTATTACTAGGCCCGTTATAATTCTACAGTATTTTTTTCGAGACTTGCATTGTATAATTTTATGATGCCTATCTATCATTAAAATGTTACGCAAAAAATCTGTAATAACTTTGTGCACATTTCGCTAATATGTAAAACAGGTGTTTCAAAACTGAGTAACATGCCATCCATATGGCCAATAACTGTTCCACAGCAAATATTCAAAGTGTTTCTTATTCCTGAAGAATTGCTTCCAACCTCCATTTAATCAAAAGAACGTGAAGAACGGTTATATACATAAAAAAAACTCCTCCAAAAATCGTACTATTTGGGTATGACATATCCTCAGTGGGGAAGGGCTAACATTGTGAGGGAATACGCGAGATCGCTTTTCAGCACTCAAACAGCCGGAGCACCGAGAGAGTTCCCCCACTATAATGGTCCTACCCCACCGCGGCGCGTCGAACTGAAGTAACCCGATTTTTTTAGCACGATTTTAGTTGTAATTTGCTTACTTTTGATGAGGGGGGTCTGTCGATTAATCTTTAGAACCATTAAAACACTTTTGGAACATTTACTGTTGGACCATTATTGATCATTATATATATATATATATATTATATATATTATATATATAAGATATATGACGGATTACTGAGACACCTGCTGTTACATTTTAGAGAATTGTGCAGATAGTATAGATATCCTTATGGTCCCACCCTACCCCTTCAATTTATCCCCTCTTCTCGCTTCATCCCTCTTCTCCTCTCAGGTCTCTTTTTGACACAACATTTTAATGATAGACAAGAATCACAGATGGATAAAGTTTAAATCAGGAAGAAAGTCTAAACGATTACGGACTTAGAAATACATTGGTAAAAAATGACACTTTTTCATCATCATCATCCAGGGATTAAGCCTGTTGCTCGTTCCGGTTTCATGAAAGTTAGAATTGTTAAAATTGTTCAGACAATCTTCTGTATGGGCGTCCAACATTTCTCGTCGTTTATAATTTTTGGCAAAAGTTGTGAACAGATTTTATCTGTTCACGGCTCGTACTTTTCATCATATTGAAAAGTATAACTTTTTTTTAAATTGAAGATTGTGATGAAATGGGTTGGGATAATAATAGTATTTGGTTTGAGGAATGAATCAAATCAGGAAAATAACTGTCAGACTTGTCGATATCGGAGTTTGAAACCGGTACCTGGCGCATACGAGTTCCGTCGCCTGAGCAACTCGCTCACTTTTTTATTGCCAACAACGAAAATGAGACGATAAAAAATATACTCCGTAGAACAATATGTAAACAAGTTTAAACAAGAAGTGAAATTGAAAACAAAATTTAATTAAGATACATTGTTCAGGACTATAATAAAACTAACGGTTCGATACTTGTGCAGCTACTCTTCGATAGATATCGCAACTTTTTGTGAACTTTTACACAATTATCGACATCTCATGAATATATGTAGACTACGCAAATAAACCGTGATTACGAACCGGATCGACCTAAAAATTAATTTTGATCAACTATTATTTTAGTTTTCCAGGCGTGATACGTTCTTCACAGAACAAAATGCTTGTAACCCGTTCATAAAATAAAAATTACTTACATAATAGTTACGGCTCTCCGATTGTTCTTTAAAAGGGACGAACTTTTGGTCTTGTGGTCAGAGTCCATAACTACGAAATAAAATTATCCGCAGAATTTTTCATATAATATTCATATTGATTGCATTTAAATTTATTTATTTCCCGGCCTTAGTCATTGGGGTTTTAACCTCATGGAAACTTATCGTTCTGATTGTTAAAAATGTGTTAAATATGAAACACGTTAAGGAAAGAAAATGAAACAAGCACCCGAATTCGATTCCCGTCGTTGCGCATACAGATTTTACACTAAAGGAAATTGTCTTCTTTTCATCAGGACTTTGCTGTATATGAATGCGTTTAAGTGTAAAAGGCATAAACAATAAAAATGTAAAAAAAAACTTTACTTCTATGTAAGAACCTAATCATTAAAATTTACAAAAGGAAAATCTTGACTTTGCTACCCCTTGGATGAGAAACACGGTATCTTATATTAAGGAGAAAACTCACTAAACATATGTCCTGTTCGATAATGTGATCCTAAGCAGAACATTCGGCTCCATGATGAATGAGAATGGAAAATGGAGGAACCTTTAAAATTAGAAAAAGTATATCGTTTTCCTAATATTGCCAAGGTTATTTGAGTCCACGTTAAGTTAATGTAATTGAGATACAGGCCTTACAAGACATATAGTTCGAACAGGTAAGAGTATTATTACTTTGAAATATTTTATTTGGATTCTTGGCGGGAATACCATTTGGAAGGCCTAGCGTACATTGGAGAATATTATACGGACAGATACTAGGGAATTGGATGCCGAAGAAATGAACTGGATTTAGTTGACTACACTAGGTATCAGTGAAAATTCTTAGTGAATGCAGTGAGATAACCCCTCATCCTTGTGCGTGCGTGCGGGTGTGCGCGTGTGTGTGCGAGCGCGTGTGTGCGTGCGTGTGTGTGTGCGCGTGTGCTGTGTGTGCGCGCACGCGTGCGTTTTAAAATGCAGCAAAAATTCACGCCAAATTTATTTTATAAAATGCCTACACAATTAAATTACGTAAATAACATATAGTCCACCGCTGTGGTCTCGAGATAACGTGCTGCCTTGTCACGTAGCGGGCCCGGATTCGATTCCCGGTCGGGACAGGCTCCTGGGTGAGGTTTTTTCGGATTTTTTCCTCACCTGTAAGACAAATTTCAGGAAGCTTAGGGCCCAACGGTCCCCGAAAATCATTCGGCCATCATTATCATCCTTATCATTATCATAATTATCCTTCACCGGCGTGGAAAGCAACGGGAAGCTACCACACCTATAATTCTCTAGTAAAGCTGCAAGCATAGCATGAAAATGCTATAATTGCAGTGAAAGACCTGCCGTCCGGCAGAATTACTGTGAAAACATGGACTTTATAATAAGTATTTTAACATTAACAATGTAGGGAATTCCGATCCCTTAAGATTAAATGGTAAATATGGATGCAACTATAGAGGAAAATATTAATAAGCCATTGGGTTAAATAGAACTGATGAGAAAACTAATCATTGATTGGAAATATAAAATGAGTTCAGTTGATTAAAAACAATGACTGTTCTGTGAAAGGGCTGTCTTTTATGTTAATTAAAATTAATTTATCATTTATCAGTCTACACTCAGTAATTTCCAATTGAAAATAAAAACATGAAACCTACGAAATTCGCAAAGTAAAAGACGTTCTGAGAAAGGAATCAGAGAAAAAAATAAAGAAAATGCGGCCTTGAAAGAGAAACCATGTCTCGTCTTGCGGCTTTACGTAGAGAAAAGCTTTAACGTCGTTACCTGCTACCTCAAATTTCTGGGTGCTCTTTGAACCACGCTTTTACTGAGTGTGCAAGGCTTCTCACTCATTCTCTCTCTCCCCTCTCTCTCTCTCTTACTCACTCACACACACACACACACACACCAAATCCAGACAAGTTCTCTTGCTGCTTTTGAATAAAAGAGTCCTCTCGATTCGCTTCCGGAGAGAACATTTGAGTACTGGAAGTACTTGAGATACTGACTTCCGAGTCTTTTATATGCGTGGGCTAGGAGAGCCACATAACACATTCAATTTTAAAGGGAAAACCAATCCCAGTAACCGGCTGTTTAGATCCTTCGGAGAATAGTGGCATTAAGATCCACATCTTGTGTAGGGTCTATATACAAAAAAAACAAGAGATTTCTTTGGTCAGTATATCCGATTTTTACAAAGAATTAAATACAGATGTTTACATTACAGAGCAAAAGTTGTCATTTTAATTATTTTTGTTTTATTTTGTGATATTTATCATGAGGCTATGGTTCAAAGGCAACTCGCTAACAGCGATGGTTTGCAAGATCCTACCCAATGCAAGGTTAGTCGGAGACTACGTGGAAAGAAGGCCCCTGTCCGGCAATATTGAATGATGGGGGCACAGTTCCAGATAAAATATCACACAAATTTCTTCTACCGTTGTTATTTTCAATGTTATTATTATTATTATTATTATTGGTAATAATAGTATAACTAATAATAATAATAATAATAAAAGTAGCAGTAATAACAGCGGTGGTGGTAACAGCGGAAAGCCAATGGCAGCAGCAGTAGTAATATTAGTAATACAATAGTAGAGTAGCAGCAGTAGCACAAGAGGGAGTAGGAAAAGGAGATAAAGTAAAAAATGAAGTAAATTAAGGGCACCCAGTACTTATTTGCTTTAAAAATCGATTTTTGTTCTTCTTGCTTAAAAATCTAAAAAAGTATATTTTATCGGTGTAATATTTTGTAGATTTTGGACATTTAAACCCATAAAAAATTATTTTAAAAAATGTCTTCTCTGTGTTCCTCTAATGTGCATAAATTAGTTTTCTACATTTCCCCATAACTTGTATTTTTTTCATACTTTGGTACACTTTACACTGAAACTATGAAAGATAGGAGAATACTTTTGGCATGGATATGCAGTTTATAGAGCTCTATAATAATAAGGTAAATCTATCTTTGTGCTATTGATAGAGTTTCAAATGAAAGAAAAAATGTATGCAAATTTTTCAACAAAAATAATGGTCTTATAATTGTTTTAAAAGTAAATCACAATCCATATCCGAACACAAGCAAACCTTATTATTGTCAAATGAACTATGGACAATAACTAACAAACTAACTGGCACCATCGAAACCGTAGGTTCATGGCCGCGCGGACATAAGCTCTCCATACATCCTTATCCTGAGCCAATGTTTTCCAATCATTCCCTGTATAATCTACTTCCCTCAAATGATAGTTAATGTTATTATCCCACCTCATGCTTGGTCTACCAACTGGGCGTTTTCCCTCTGGTTTTCTTACAAGAAGCTTCCATGCACGTCTTTCATTTCCCATTCGTGCCACATACCCTGCCCATCGGAGTCTACGAGACTCAACTGTTCTAATTATAGCTGGCTTCCTATAAAGACCATGTAATTCATTGTAATGCAGTCTTCTCCATTCACCTGTGTGTTCATCTCTTTGGTCCAAAAATTTTCCTAAGAACTTTATTCTCAAATACCCGTAATCTCCTTTCCTCCCTTAAAGTAAGAGTCCATGTAATATAACTGGTAGAATAATAGTTATATATATATTCAGTTTTTGAAAGGAGTTGGGAAGTCAAGAGTCTCTGTAATGCATAAAACACGAATTGAGCCTATGTTTAGTTTCCTTGTGCATCTCATTCCTGTTTGTAATTATTGTTCCTAGGTATTTGAATTCAGTCACTTCCTCAAAATCTCCTTCATTTGTCATTAGCTGTCCATTTCCATTATATATTGAATTTCTATATGTGACCATATAGCCTATTTAGTTTTATTGATATTTACTTCCAGTCCCAATTTCTTAGTGTTACTCAGTAGTGTGTGCGTGTTGGCCTTTAGTATCTCCTCGCTATCGCTCAATAGTACTATATCATCAGCATAAACTAACAGCTTATTAATACCATTGAGTTGTAGGTTTTCTTCATTCTCTAAAGATTTGATGGCATGCTCTAGTACTCTAGTACAAAATTAAATAGTAGAGGAGGTTGTGCATCTCCTTGCTTCAACCCATTGCGGATTTCAAACTATCCAAAAACTGTTTGCCTACACGGATAATATCATACTAAATTTTAAAAACAATTGGATAAGTAGTTTTATTTTAAAAAATATACCATGGCAATACTTTTAATAAGTTGGATTTTTTATTTTCATTTTTTTTTTATTTTAAACTACTCATTAAGAAATATGTGTAAAACGTTAACCAGAATGTCATTATGTTCACGAATACTTGTTTAATTAGCTACAAAATTTTCATGCACATAACTTAAGAATAAGCTGAAAAAATTATTTTTGTATGTTGCATATTTTTAAACCAAATTACATGTAAATTAGTACCGGGTGCGCTTAATAGAACATTAGTTTTTTTTTCTTATTAACTGTAATCAATTACTTGAATTAAAATCCAGAAAACATTTCAATAATCCCAAGATGTGTGACACACGTATACATCAACAATGTCATCTTCAATAGCTCTTTGGAGCTTTAAGAACCTTTTTATCAGGTTGGGCTGATCTCACATTACAGATATTGGACTAATACCTGATTATTACGATGGTGTTATATTTAATTAAGTTACATTAGTAGGATAAAATTCTTAGGAAAGTTTTTGGACCAAAGAGAGATGAACAGACAGGTGAATGGAGAAGACTGCATAACAATGAATTACATGGTCTTTATAGGATGCCAGATATAATGAGGATAGTTAAGTCTCGTAGACTGCGATGGGCAGGGCATGTGGCACGAATGGGTAATGACAGACATGCATGGAAGCTTCTTGTAGGAAAACCAGAGGGAAAACGCCCAGTTGGTAGGCCAAGAATGAGGTGGGAGAATAACATTAACGATGGTTTGAAGGAAGTAGATTATATAGGGGATGATTGGAAAACATTGGCTAAGGATAGAGATGTATGGATAGCTTATGTCCGCGCGGCCATGAACCTACGGGTTCGATAGTACCAGTGAGTTAGTTAGTTAGTTACATTAGTAGGATTTCATTTACAAAAACTGCCATCACCCGTCTGGTAAACAGGTAAATTCTATTGGATATGATCAGGGCTTATACTGTAATCATCCTCTTTCCTGAATAACTATAACCTAAAACGCTGAGAAAAAAGATACACTGTTATACTTACTTACTTACTGGCACTATCGAACCCCAAAAAAATAAAAGATAAAAAAATTAATGCCAATCTTACTTCATAAGAAATTGGTTCATGGCCGCGCAGACATAAGCTCTCCATAAATCCCTATCCTGAGCTAATGCTTTCCAATCATTCCCTGTATAATCTACTTCCCTCAAATCATAGTTAATGTTGTTCTCCCACCTCATTCTTCGTCTACCAACTGGGCGTTTTCCCTCTGGCTTTCCTACAAGAAGCTTCCATGCACGTCTTTCATTCCCCATACGCGCAACATGTCCTGCCCATCGCAGTCTACGAGACTTAACTGTTCTTATTATATAACAGCAGTTAATACTATGTTGACAATTACACATTGGAAATAAGTTATAAGGGTTTAATATTTAGTAACACCCTGCAGTAGAACATGTCCTAAGAAGTCACGTTAAATTTGTATGACGAATTAAAAGATATTCTACTACGTTTATAGGGGCCGTGGAAGCTAGCACCATATTTAATTACGCACTTAAACACGACTTAATTGCAATAAATAATTATAAAATGATAAAAAATATTTAGCCCCGGAATTTAATTATCTTTAACTCATTTTACTCGTAAATATGGAAAAAAGTGGGACTATTTCCTGTCATGACCACTCTGGTTACAACAGTTATTCTATGAACCAGCGATAACCACATTAATAACCTGCGATAACCAGCGATAAACCCACGGCTTTGTCTATAACAGAGTATCTCCGTCGATAATAACCGATTTATGTCCGACTTTAACCGCGTAAAACACAAACAAATGTATATAATTAACCGCATAAAACAAAAAAAAAGGCGTTTCGTGGGATTCATCTAGGTTAGAGTAATTGGATTAGGTTAGGTTAGCTTTTAGGTTCGTTACATTTTAAATGTGTTCAAATACGTAAAAAAAAGTACTTCTATGGAAATTCAAAATGACCGACAGTTACAACGTAAAAACATATTTCCACTCGTAAATTTCACATTACATTAACCTAATTTCACGATGGTAATTTTCTAGGGATGAAAGTTACAAATTTCACTCAGTAATGGGATAAATTGCATTAAAAATGGCATAAGTTGCGTAAGTAAATACCTGGTTATGTTCAACTCCACCCGCTTTTACAATGAGTAATAGTGCATATTTCGAACTAGAAAAGTGTGTACTTTTGGAAGATGAAACATGTGAGATATTTTAAAAATGGTGCCGGTTAGTGAGAAAGTAGATCTATTCAGATTGAAAACAAGTCGATATAAAAATGTAAGCGAATATGTAACGTGTTAAAAATATTATGGGTTTTGGTAGGAAACAGATGTAGCGCTATCTAACTTCATTTTTCACCTACTAGACAGATATAAATCACTGCTGAGGATTATTTATATCAACGTCACGTTTAGTCAGATATGGACTACACGATCCACACGTAATGGATGTCTCGAGAACTGATCTCAACAATCAATAAGAGATATCAAACACTCAGCAGGTAATAAATATTAAATCATTTGTAATTTTTGTATGAGGACAACGGGAAGACAATAAATACAGTATATAGTGATACGAGTCTGGTAAACACTTGATACGAATCGAGAAAAAGTTTAAAAAAACGAGGCGCTTGCGCCGAGTTATTTTTATATTTCCGACATTCCGTTGTGTGTTTACCACATGAGTATTGTACACTATTTTTTGCACTATGTGTATTTATTTTAGTAATTAAGATATTAGCTAAAATATTAATAAATGTAATTGAAGATAAATGTTAGATTTCAGAAGGTGAATCGGCTATATATTTTGCTATGGAGAAATAATAAGTATTGTTGGTTATGTCGCCATCTTATATTTGTAAAAACTGTAAAACTAATTTGATTTGGGATTTATTTTTGATTATGGAGAACGTTTTTGACGATGTGTGCAGTGATGATGAAATAGAAGAGGCGTGGGAAGCTGGATGTGATAAATTAATACCGAAATTAATACAAATTGCAGTATCACTATCAATATAAATAAATGATTTTACTTACCGCACTAGTGCTTTTGGTATTTTTAAAGTAATGAGAACTATTTTGTTTTCATAGCAACCAAAATTGTATGCGGGAATGTCAAATTAAGATACACATTAACAATAACAGTAAGTATACAATATTGGTTATTGCAAAAGGTATAAACACACCGTTTCAAAGAAATTAGTGATGGAAAATAATCATTGTGGCATTTACTAATGTCCTCCTAGATCCCTATCCTCGGGCTCCATACCGTATCTACGACATTCACAGTCTTATTAGACGCAGTTACCCCACTGGCATCCCAGGTTTGAAACTTGACTGTTTCAGAGAGGTATTCGTGAGAATGTTTCGGGGTTTTCTCGGGGTTCTCCAGATCCCCGAATGTCATCCCATCAACACTTTTATTCCCTTCCCCTTCATATAATTTCATTCCTGATTCACTAATTTCCATATCACCGTTCACCTCATCTCACATTAGGTAAACAATAGTGGTTGGCAATCCACAGCTGTTTAATAGCATATTACGATTCGAGGTTGGGAGGTGGTTTTTACAGAACCGAGGAAAATGTTAAAAACCGAGCGATAGCAAGCATTTTAATTTCCGGGATTCTGTAAAACACTTCACAAAAGTGCGCTGTACATTATTTCTTGCACGATGGTGTTTTCAAAATAATAAATACTAGTAAAATAATATATTTGTTGGAAATATTTTCGTTCATTATAAACAACTGAATAACGTTAACAGTTTGGGAAATGTTTATTAGTTGAATCAATAGGAGCCGTGAGACATTAGTGATAAAATGGCGGCAAGTACGTGTTTATTGTTTTATATTGTTTCAAATAAAGTTCAGTTCATTTAAAATGCAGTGATTTGTTTCGTATAATATATGTTAACACTACGTTTAGATATTTTTGTATATACTTTGCATGTAGTATAGGTAGAGGGCAGTAGTTTTACTTCCCACTCGCGTGTTTGTAACATGTAATATTACAGTGTAGTTATTTTTATTACAGTATAATTATTTAGGTTGGAAGCCCGAAAATGTAGGAAGTTGAATTTTCAATCATGGTCGCCATTGCACTATCGCGCAAAAAGTATATGATTGCGGGGATCTATTGGATGGACCCACCAGGGTGTTGTCTCATGATTCCCAGCCTTAGGAATAAAAATGGCACAAGGGACCAACTGGAGGATTGCAGTCCCTCTCCGCGGCTACGACCCCAACCCAAAAATGACGGTATGAGTCATAGGAGTAGAACATTTCGACCTGGAATACAACTTACATAACACCTTAGTTTGATTCCACTCGCCATCACAATAATGGGATAGCGCAATATATTTTTCAGGTCCCAGTGCTTGGATGTCTGTCCTCCCGGTCAGAATAGATGAATAAAATAGAAATCTTCAATATACAGTTTCTAAGATCCATCCGAAAGCTAACCTATGTTTTGGCACTTTTAAATGGTATTTTCACATAATTTTCTCCGAACAGTGCGCCCAGATACAATTCTAAGATTGTTAAAAACAATGCTCTTCCAACTGAACTTTATGGTTATGAAACCTGGACTCTTACTACAGGCAAATTAAATAGGATAGTATCTGCAGAAATGAAGTTACTCGTATTAATACCTTTATCGGGTTATACGCTTTATGACCACATGCGTAATAAAGGTATCAGTAAAGCTCTCAACACACCAGCAGTAACTGTAACCATTCAAACATACCAAAATAATTCGCATGAACACCTCCTTACAATGCCAATAATAGACTACCTCGGAAGGTATTGAACTATAGACACACAGGACGAAGAAACCCCAGGAAGACCTACGAAGCGATGGAGGGATCAATTTCTATCCTGAAGCGGAACAGGCCAATGGCCTAATCCATGACTGTAATTGATGACGATAATTTTCTCAATACAAATCAATGCCTTAAATAATTTCTACTTTCTCACATTCGAATTAAATGGCCAGTCCAACACAATAACCCTTACCATATTAGACAGTGATGAAGGTTTAATAGTTTGTCACTGTGTAGCTTCTAACCTCATCACTTATAAGACCGAATATTCGCCTTAGGAACCTAGTACCAAATTCTTTCAGCTGATTTTCAGTTAATATAAAGTTATGGAATATTCACCCCAAAGATCCGTCTCCTTAACTTAATTAATTATTTAACTGTAGCGCTTTCGGGACTTGTCCCATCATCGCCAGGATTCAAAACTGGTGTTTCACTGAAGAAATAATCAATTAAGATGGACCTTTCAGATGAATATTCCATAATTGTATATTAATTTTGAATAATACCTCAACGGAACATATCATGAATCTTATAAAAGTTGATGATTTTCAGTTATTCATATAAGACACCAATAGAGTACCGCTGTATAAATTTTAATCTTTAGGTTCCCAGACAAACGCCCGCTTAGAGAAGATAGAAAACCTTGAAATTATTAGTACCCTGATGTTTTTTTCTTTAATTCAGTATTTAATTTCATCTTATGTATGGTTTTCATCTGATATCAATGATATTAGATAAAATAAATAGTACAGGATGTCCCATTCAAACCTCCCACATTTTAATTAATCATAACTAACAAAGTACGCGGAATTATGAAATGAGGCCGGTTGTGCCGGGTTTGTAAAATAAAAAAACCACGCGCTCTGCGCCGCCGTGTATCGTCTTTTGTTTCCGTTGTATATATTAGCGTAGAGTTCATAACAATCAAGGTTATTAATCAAAAGCCTTTGCCCGGGCCCATAAGAAGCTAAGATTGATTCATATTTCTTTTCCAAACACTTAAACATAAATCAACAATAGATCTTAAAACACTTGAGCAATCTATGATTCTTAATTAAACTGGATATATCATTATTATTATTATTAACCATGAAAGCTAGACGGAAAAAAGGAAGCTTGTATGATCTCCTAAATCAGTAAGTTTATGTACGGGAATATATCGAACAGCAGCATGCACATAAATAACACTGGCCAACGAAATTTGAATTTTTTTTATGTTTCAAGGGAGAAAATGTGTGTTTGTAACTAACTTTTTTGTGCTGATTTCAAATATTTTTGCGGAACTTTCCCATCACCCAGGGTTTTCGAGTAATCACATGAAAAACATTTTTCGTGTCTACATATTACAATTTATTATATCTTAGCTGAAATTATATTTGCACGCACAAAATGTATGTGAATTGGATTTTCGGCTGTCCTTCGCTTTAGGAATACCCCTCTTCAGTGTCCAGCAGTAGTTTGCTAACATATTTGGACACCATTTACCCTGATAGCGCCTTTCCATTTCCGCGATGTCCTGGTGGAAGCGCTCCCCGTGTTCGTCGCTCACAGCCCCTAATTTTCAGGGAAGAAATCAAGATGGGAGTGCAGAAAGTGAATTTTCAAAGACATATTACATCCCATTATCTTGTAGTTCTCAATCATCTCATTGACTAGTTCACTGTAGTTATCAGACCTGAAGTTCCCCAGAAAATTTGAGACAACATTTTTGAAAGATTACCATGCAGCCGCTTCTTGCATATTTAACTTGTTCTGAAACTGCGTATCTTTCATCAGTTCCTTTATTTGAGGGCCAACAAATATCCCTTCTTTCAATTTAGCTTCACTGGTCCTTGGAAATGTATTCTTGAGGAAGAGAAATGCACTGCCATCACGATCCATTGCTTTCACAACATTTTTAATCAAGCCTACTTTAATATGTAGTGGAGGCAATAACATTTTTTCAGAACGTACAAGTGGTTGGTGAAGAACATTTTCTTGTCCTGGATTAAGTGACTCTCTCTTTGGCCAGTTCTTTTTAATATAATGATTACTTCTATCTCTGCTATTCCACTTGCACAAGAAGCAACAAAATTGTATAGCCAAGCTGTAACCCAAGTAAGATGGCTATAACTTTCAAATCCCCACATATCTGCCAAGAAAAATTGTCATACTTTATAGCGGATAGTAAGAGCTTCATATTCTCGTAATTTTTCCTTCATACCAACTGCATTGGCTAAAGGAATGGATGGATATATGTTTCCATTATGTAGTAACACTCCTTTCAAACTTGTTTTCGAGGAGTCTATGAATAAACGCCAATCCTCAGATTTATGCTCAACACCCCAGTGACTGGAACAAATTCTCAACATCATTGCAGAAAACTAGGTCCTTCTCTTTAGAAAAGAAATCCTCAAATTCCTTTTGACGATTGCGGAAAAAAGTTACTTTGGTGTCACCCTGCAGTAGCTTCCATCCTTTCAATCTTGAAGCAAGTAATTCTGCCTTGCTTTTACTTAAACCAAGATCCCGAACCAAATCATTAAAATCCTCCTATGTTAGAAAGTGAGTTTCATTTATAGCATCATCTTCCGCAAAATCTGAATCATTCTGTAAATCCTTAACATCAGAAAGTTCTTCAATCATTATTATGTAATCTGGTGGAATTGGTATGGGTAAACCTGGCCCATGAAGTACCGGTCGAATTGCTGAATCTAACATTGGATATTTAACGGTGTGTCTTGACTTGAAAGTTATTCCAGATATATTTGTCAAGCAGAAGTAGCAGTCTGTCAAATGATCCTTAGGTTTGCGCCATATCATTGGGACAGCGAAAGGCATATGACGGGTTCCTTTCAACCAGCCAGTTAATAGTGTTATACATTTGGTACAACAGATTTCCGGGGCCCATATCTTGTTCTGGTCTATTTTGTTGTTAAAATAACCGTGATAAGCTCTTCTTATTAGAGGAGTAAACTTTTAAGAAAGCTTCTATTCAACTCCGAACTTAAAACATACAATCACAGTTTTGTAGGAGAATGTCATTGTTGTAAGTTATGAATTCAAGGCAACAATTGCAAGACATTATAAGTCCATTGTTGGCACAATGAAATTAAATATAAATGTAAAATAATCCTTCTAATCATCATGTTATATACCAAAAATGCTAATAAATAGGAAAATAATTATTTTCAAAATTACAAAAAAAATGGCGGGTGATGGAAAATGTCTGGCTTTATTTTTGGCATCAGCAGATGAAAATACATAAGAATCACCCAAAATCTTTCATGTAACAAAATTACTGTTGACCAGTGTAATTTGAACATTAAACAGGATGTATATAAAAAGATGTTTAATAATAAACAAGACGTCTGAAGTATATGAAAAATATAACAAATATAAATATTGATCATTCTTGAATTTAAACAAAAAATTAAATCATTAACATAAAAAAAATATATATCATACCTCACTCAAACAAGTTCATTCATACAAATAGTCCAAGCCAGGGTGGCTTTCCCTGGTCCTCCGGACCAAAACTCAAACCACGCCACTCGCGTGCTCCAGACGACGTAGTCTCAACATAAAGTTCCGATCGAATGATAATGTTGTGAATGTGCATAGCGTATTTGAGCGTTCCGAGGTAGAAGGGGAGATGCGCAGCACAAACAGCGCAACAGGAGAGGTAAAAAGGAGAGTGAGGGTAGATGCATAGAGAAGGTATATTGGCATAGTTCACGAATCTTTCTGTTCAAGGAGGATAACGGCACTGCAGTTGCGAACCGAAAATCGCACTTTCGGTTCAGTATCTCCTCCTCGGGCCCTCCGGGAAAGAACGGTCCCATAAATTTCCAAACAACGAAAGAAATCCCAACAAGTCTTATAGACTTAAGTCACTGTGAAGTTGTTCCGATGATATTACACTGCTCAAAAAAAATAGGGGATATTGTAGAATAACCTATTAAGACTATGTTTTTTGGAATAGTATTAGATGCAATCACTTTCTATTACTCCAAGATAATGTAAACAAGAGTTTGAAGTTGTTACGTAACCTCGGTACCACACCAGAGGGCAGTGTATGTACTGTTGATGTGAAAGGGTGGTGTGGAGGTGAATGTTTTGTTGCTGTTTTTAAATCCAGTCCAGTTTTCAGTTAGTGAATGACTTGCCTTAGGGACAGTAATGCCTCGACAACGTGATTTACCTGAACCAATGGCTTGGAGGGCCATAGGAAGGATGGAAGCTGGACAGACACAACAAGAGGTGGCACAAGCCATTGGGGTGTCTCAAAGCGTGATTTCCAGACTTTGGAATCGTTTTCAAAGAACAGATACTGTTCACAGAAGAGCCGGACAAGGTCGACCACGGGCAACAACAGCAAGGGATGACCGTTACCTCTTGTTAACAGCCCGTCGGAATAGACAGCAGAATGCAACTCAACTGCGAAATACACTTCAAACAGCAACAGGACGCAGGGTGTCAACTCAAACTGTCCGTAATCGACTGCATGGAAGTGGTCTCTATGCCCGTAGGCCCATGGTGTGTACCAGGTTAACTCCACAACACCGTAGAGATCGCAGAAACTGGGCGGAGGAACATCGTGGGTGGAGGCATGCCGAATGGAGATCAGTTCTTTTTTCTGATGAGTCGCGATTCAACGTGGAATGTGATAGTCGGCGTGTATTCATCTGGAGGGAAAAAGGGACACGAAACAATCCAGCTTTTGTACGTGAAAGATCCCCATATGGTGGCGGTGGATTGATGGTGTGGGCAGGAGTCAGTAGTGGTGGACGTACGGACCTCTACGTTATCCAAGGTGGTACTTTGACTGCGGTAAGGTATAGAGATGAGATTCTCCGACCTTTTGTCGTGCCTTATGCTGGTGCCATAGGTGATTCTTTTCTTTTTATGGACGATAATGCACGACCCCACAGAGCTGGCTTGGTGGACGACATGCTGGAAGTGGAGGGTATCGAGCGTATGCAATGGCCAGCTTCCTCCCCGGACTTAAATCCGATTGAGCATGTGTGGGATGCATTAGGCAGGCGCATTGCAGGCAGACCAGCACCTCCCACAACTGTTCCAGAGCTGCACATTGCTCTTATGGAAGAGTGGCCACGTATCCCCCAAGAACTCATTGCTAACCTCATTGCATCAATGCCACACAGGTGTGAGGCAATGCTGGCCGTTCGGGGAGACCATACACCATACTAAAGAAACATTTTCACCCATGTTAATGTTGCTTTGTTTGTTTGCCATACTCCTAATCAGGATCTCTTTGACATCTGGTGTGGTACAGAGGTTACGTAATGACTTCAAACTCTTGTTTACATTCTTTTGGAGTAATAGAAAGTGATTGCATCTAATACTGTTCCTAAAAATATAGTCTTAATAGGTTATTCTAAAATATCCCCTAATTTTTTTGAGCAGTGTAGATGGTGAATCCCACGTTGGGAGGGCACGGTAACACTACATGATTCCGAGCGGAAATTTTTATCACCATTTCATCGTCCCCAAAATTAATATCACCACACCAGTTTCTACGTCGACCATCCAGGCGCTGTAAATAAACTCAAATCTTGCTGATGACACAGCCGCCATAATCGAATTCCGCGGTGTTCCAGGTGAAAACAGGGTGACGATACTACAACATGGATTTCCGGATCGCAATCCCGATCAACTGCTCCCCTGGAATCCGTAGTTGCAGAACCAACATTTCGGCCAGCTGGGCACTCGGCGTCGGCCGAACCCACCAAGTACTCGACTGCCAAAGGTTCCATGTTCCTCCGCTATGGCAATATGAGGGAAGGGTAAACTGAAATAATAAAACAGCCAGAAACAGAAAACGGAACCTCAAGAGTTTTTTTTATGAAAGATATTACATAGTACTTTAAATAAGTAGTATCATATTTTGTCCTTCACAAAACATCAGAGGCGTTAATCTACTACAGGACATACTTTTACTTGACTAATGTGCTGCTTGGTTACGTGGCCATCGACGCTTTCTAATTTCTAGTTACCCTTATTTCAGAATTTAGACTGCGTCTTAGAAATACAAAACCTGGTCCACATGTACACAAACTTTCTCAGGAGTCCCCCGTCATAATAATTTTCCACAAACGATATGGCTCATTCAGCCCACATACCGATACCAAAAAGCAAGCTTTCATGGTATCCAATATAAGTATACGAACTACGCAGGTAAATACTAGGATCGACACTCTCTAGAAAGATGTCCAAAGTGCTGGCATTTCCAACATTGGATATTACTTTTCTGCTGCCAGGAATTATTGTGTGAAGACCGATTCACAGGAGCACTTGCTTTACTTGAATTATCAGGCATACGTTTCTCGCTAAAGTTCTTTTGCCTTTCAGCTACTTCAAAATCAGCTTCTTTTCTTGCCAAGACATAAATTTCTGCTACACTTTGGGGTTTTGTAGCGAAGATCAAATGCTGTCTAATGGCAGAAGACATATTTTGAAGAATAATATCAATCAAATTTTCTTCCGAAAACTGGGGGTTAAATCAATGAAGCTCCTTGGATTTCGGAAATAAACTCCAATAAAGATTCCTCAGAAAATTGGAATCGACGAGACACAAATTTAATCCAATAATCTTCTAACAACCTGGAAGGCAATAACGAACATTTCACATATTCTAAACCCTCGATGCAAGTTAATCTTAATTTAACGATGTTATTCCACACCTTCAATAGGATTCCTCCAATACAACTTAAAATCGAATTAACAAAATATTCATCTTTAACTAGTCTCAATTCAAAAATCGAATTGAGTTTTATTAGGAAGAAAACTAACAATTCCTTATCACTTCCATCACAGGGATCGACTTTCCTAATTAACTCTAGAAAAATTCGCTGATTATTTTCTTCCATGTCAGAAGAAATGTTGGAAGCAATTCCGCCAGAAAAATCTTTGATAGAGCTGGCTCTACGATCAATAATATTCTTATTCTGCTCTACAGAATTATCTTCACTAACAGCACTGTCTACGATAAACTTTCGTTTCACCAATGTTTGTTCAGCAGGGGACAGAGAATTCAAATGAATCTTAAGTCGTTGACGTAATATGTTTACGTCGCCTTCAGTGTCAATACCTAGTAAGCTCAACTCTCGGACTAAATTGTCCTTAGATACAACATCAATCCAACTAGGCATGTTTACTAAACAGAGTAAACAAAAGGTAAAACAGCTGTAAAAGAACGCAATTCGTTATGCATAAATTACTCTGTGTTTATAAACAAGGAGAGATGAATCAATTTATTTACGGTAAACAATTCAAACACGTAAATAAGCACGTTTCAATAACCTTTACGTAGATAATAAGTCTCGAAAACAAATAATCACCCACGACATAATTCTTCTGAAAAATGTCGATATCAAAACACTTTATCATTCCAAAAACCATTTAAGATCACACAGAGTATATTCTCTTGTTCTGGTACTTGAATCCAGAACCAAAATTTAAGTTCAAAAATTTTTAATCGACGACCACCTGAACTACTGCCAATATAATACAACATTCTTTTCTAAACAGAAAGATACAAAACCACGCTCTGCTACCATTTGTGCCAGGTTTGTATAATAAAAAAACCACGCGCTCTGCGCCGCCGTGTATCGTCTTTTGTTTCCGTCGTATATATTAGCGTAGAGTTCATAACAATCAAGGTTATTAATCAAAAGCCTTTGCCCGGGCCCATAAGAAGCAAAGATTGATTCACCTTTCTTTTCCAAACACTTAAACATAAATCAACAATAGATCTTAAAAAAACACTTGAGTAATCTATGATTCTTAATTAAACTGGATATATCAATATTATTATTAACCATGAAAACTAGACGGAAAAAAGGAAGCTTGTACGATCTCGTAAATCAGTAAGTTTATGTACGGGAATATATCGAACAGCAGCATGCACATAAATAATTTGAACATTAAACAGGATGTATATAAAAAAGATATTTAATATACACAAGACGTCTGAAGTATATGAAAAATATAACAAATATAAATATTGATCATTCTTGAGTTTAAACAAAAAAATAAATCATTAACATAAAAAAATATATATCATACCTCACTCAAACAAGTTCATTCATACAAATAGTCCAAGCCAGGGTGGCTTTCCCTGGTCCTCCGGACCAAAACTCAAACCACGCCATTCGCGTGCTCCAGACGACGTAGTCTCAACATAAAGTTCCGATCGAATGATAATGTTGTGAATGTGCGTAGCGTATTTGAGCGTTCCGAGGTAGAAGGGGAGATGCGCAGCACAAACAGCGCCACAGGAGAGGTAAAAAGGAGAGTGGGGGTAGATGCATAGAGAAGGTATATTGGCATAGTTCACGAATCTTTCTGTTCAAGGAGGATAACGACACTGCAGTTGCGAACCGAAAATCGCACTTTCGGTTCACGGTATTAAACGAAACAGAAACTCAAATAATTGTCATTGCCACACACTGAAACACCTCTATATTAGGTATATTAGTAGTACGAACAATATCAAGTCTGTATTCGATTTCGTGCCACCTTCTGTCCAATATGTCCATTGGTACTGTTACAATTGTGCCAAGGATACGAGTTCGTAAATCATGATCTTGTACTGGAGTCGCAAACACACGGTCTTTTACATACCCCCAGAGGAAGAAGTCCAGAGGAAGAAGTCCAGTGGAGTGATGTCTGGCGAACGTGGTTTTATGTCATTATTGTCCAACATGCGACAGATGAATTAACTACAACAATGAAAACAACAATTCTTTGAGTTTCTCTTTCTTTTAATACCAACCACATTCCGTAATTCCTTATTCTTTGATTAATTAAAATGTGGGAGGTTTGAAAGGGACACGGTGCATATTACGATGCGAAGTTGGGAAGTGGTTTTTACTGAAGCGTGAAAAATTTTCCGAGATTCTGTAAAACACTTCACAAACGTGTGTTGTACATTATATTTTGCGCAACGGTGTTTTCAAAATAATAAATAATAGTAAAATAATAACATCTTTGTTGGAAATATTTACGTTCATTATAAACAACTGACTAACGTTAACAGTTTGAGCAATTTTCTTAGTAGAGATTACGGCAGGCCTGTCACTAAATTAGCCATAAAATGGCGGCAAATACGCATTGTATACTAAGTCTGTTGAAGTACAAAATACTAAAAAAACTAAGGAAATGCAACCTTCTGGCACAGATCAAATTCCATCTGTCTTTATTCGAGGAGAGAATGAGAAAAGGTTCACAGAAATAAGCAAACTCATATATTTTTATATCTGGAATAAGGAAAAATTATTACACTGGTAAAAATACATAATATTGCTCCAACCCATAAAAAGATGTGAGAAAATCAGTTATGTTAATATACCAGAAACTATGTTAAAATCAGAAGACTGGCATTTAAATTAGTGGAGGATTGATAATTAAAAACAAAGCATAGCAAATGCATTCCTAGAGGGCGTTAAAGACATATACATGATCGTGGTATGAAGTAAAAAAAGTATAAATTGTAAAAGAAGAGAATACATATAAATTAATAAAAAAATATATTTTTTTGTCAGCTGAACTAAAAGTTCAACTTGTAACGCATGAACCTTTGAACAAAAAATTAAATTTTATAGCTGAAGAGCAATAAAAGCCCCAGTGTTGCTAACTTCGATTTCATGCTAAATCAGTAAGTTATTAGATCTTAAGTCGGCGAAAAATTCAAATATTTCCAACTTATTACACCACTTTAGTTTAAATTCCCCCGTGACACAAAAATTTCAATTATTTATTCTAAATTTAATTAATCATGAGTTTCATAAAGCGTTCCTGAATTTAATATAATTCATTAATCCCGTATTATCGAGTATTGTTATGTTCTGCCGTCTTAACCGTTAAATTTGTAATGTATCCTTTTGGATACATCAGTTGGTTTAATTAATTTAACATTTTAAATAAATCAGAAGAAAACGAACTAGGGGAAACCACTTAAATGTGTGTCTAATTATACAATATACCTAATATTAACAGTTACACAATATTCCGTTTTCACTGCGGTCCGCCACATTCAAATAACTAACAGAAGAAATTTGTGTTTTGCCAATTTAAGGGTTAACAAATGAAAAACGTTGAATCATTGTTTCATCAATTCAGAATCATGTCGGCTAATGCAACTTCATGCACAGCTAAACAGTATTTTTATTAATATAATGATTAAAGTATTTGTTAATCTCGTTGCTCGATCAGATTTCTAACTTATGTTACCTGCAATGCCTCCGACAAAAAATAAAACACTAATATTTTAGTCTGTTCTCATTTCTACGAATGATTAAGTAACATAACATAAGGACTTTATTAAACTAAAAATAAGATACATACGATGTTATTTACAGATATGGATCGCACGGCCAGTAAGCCGTACGTGCTGTTGACAGTCCGTTACAATAAGTTGATGTTTAAAAACAAAAAAAAAGAAAACACTATAATATTACAATTAGATATCAATACAATTACATTATACATTAACTTAGTTATGTAGAATTATTAAGAATTAATGGCATTGCTTCTGCTAACATATTTATTTAATCCTGAATAAGTGTTGTTCTTATTTTCCGCGTTTTGTCCAGAAATCTACCCAGGTTTATCCAATTTTCTGGGTTTACCAGTAACTCGTAGCATGCCAATCTTCCACGATTTGAATTTAGAAATCTTTCCGGTAATAACTGATGCCTTCAATATTCTAAATCGTTACATTTTCCTAGTACATGTATCTCGTCTTTAAAGCTCCCGCACATTGGACATATTCGCATTTCGTGATCATCGCTAATTTTTAAAAATGTCCATGCCCCTAACCTGAACCAAGCAAGCCCTGATCTCTCTTTAAATCCTAGATTGAGTATATATGATTCCTTTCCCCAAACTTGTTTTAGGTCTCTTTGTAAAAATAGTGATCATTTTCCCGCACATTCGGCCAAAATATTTTGTCGGTTTATATCTAAGTACCTCCTCCTAATTTTTCTCCACACATACTTGAGATATTCAGTCCTTTTTTCCCATCCCAATCTTTTGGAGTTCTCTCTTAACCTCATCTGCCCAGAATCTCCCATTTTCGTTCCTAATTTGGTGGTCGTAACAAATTGCTCTCCCTAACAAATGGATCTCCCTACTCCATATTGACAAAATTAAATGTCACTTAACTATATACCATTGTGAATGCTGCGTATAATATAAGCATGTTTCATTTTATTTGTACTTTATGAAATATGTTCAATTCTTATTCTGTTTAGGGTACCTCGTCATTTGAGGTCATTATCTCCTACTCTCAGATTCAAAACATATCAATAATAATTTAATAAGAGACAAAGACAAAATATTACATTTATTTTATCTATATAATTTTCAACGTTTTATTATAGCACTTATTATATTAAAAACGCATTCAATGCACAAGTTTAAGAGATTGATTTTTTAAATATATATACATTTAAAAAAAATCAATATATATATATATATATATATATATATACATACATACATACATACAGAGTGTCCCATTCAAATCTCCCACATTTTAATTAATCATGAGTAACAAAGTATGCGGAATTATGAAATGTGGCCGGTATTAAACGAAATAGAAACTCAAAGAACTTTCATTGTCACACACTAAAACACATCTATATGAGCACCATTAGTAGCACGAACAATGTCTGTATTCGATTTCGTGCCACATTCTGTCCAACATGTTCATTGGTATTGTTGCAATTGTGTCAAGGATACAGGTTCGTAAATCATGAAGATATTGTACTCGAGTCGCAAATACACGGTCTTTTACATACACCCAGAGGAAAAAGTCCAGTGGAGTGATTTCTCGCGAACCGTGGTGGCCAACAATATGGAGTTCAAGCCGCGATTCCGAGACATATATCGGGGAATTCCGAACATCCAGGCTCCAATATGGTGGGGCCCCATCTTGCTGAAAGATTACTTGGGGGTACAAGAACTGTTCTAACATGTCTTGGTATACCGGGCCAGTTATTGACTTCTCACGGAAGAAAAAGGGACCAATAATCCTGTTCATCAGGCCGCACCAAACGTTTACTTTTGGGCTATCCCGGACGTGTTCACGCGACCCCAGATCCTTACATTGTGCCGATTAACAGATCCTGATACATGGAACGTTGCCTCGTCGGAAAACAAGATGTTTCCAAGAAATTGAGGGCCCTTGTCAATACGATCCAGCATTTCAATAGCGAATGTCTGTCGTCGTGGTCTGTCATCTGGCTTTATTTGTTTAACAATTTGCACCTTGTAGGAGTTAAACAAGAAGCCGCTTATGAATCACTCGATGCACAGTTGATCTCGGCACATTGAACTGCCGGGAAGCTTGGCGAATTGATTTTTGTGGACTTCTCTGAAATCCTGCTCTAATTCCTTCAAGCTCTTCTTCTAAAACACGTGTACGAGCACCTCCTGATTCTTTTCTAACGCTTCCAGTCGCCAGAAACGTCTCAAGCCATGCCTTAATGGTCTTCCCATCAGGTGCATTTCCTCCATATTCTCTCCAGTAATTTCTTTGCACTGTAATTATTGACTTCGTCTCTGCATACCAGAAAACAAGTTGTGCTCGTTGCTGAGGAGTCGCCATTTGTTTTATGTAATTATTGTCCAACATGCGACAGATGAATTAACTGCAACAATGAAAACTAAAATTCTTAGAGTTAGTATATCTATTAACAATTCCGCATACTTTGAGAGTTGTGGTTAATTAAAATGTGGGAGGTTTGAATGTGGCTTAGAAGTGAGTTAAATTCGGGGATAAAAAATACAGACTTTAATAAAAACAATGATTATATTGAGGGCTGCTAGACTGTCTCTTAAAGCAACCTGCATGTCCATAGAGACAGTAGACTAGCCATAATGATGGCATTCTGTAATAAGTGTTGAGCAGATAAAGGTTGATACAGTGGAGGAAATTGGTATAAAGGCACTTGCTAGAAGTGTGAAGACAAGTTTATTTACTCTTTCTTTGGCATTTTTCTATCTTAACTTAGGAAGTGATTGAGTATAAAACACACACAAATAATGTCAAAATTAATTATCCATTTTCGTCCAAAAAAGTACATGAAAACTGAAACCACTCTCACATATGGCCACCCATAGTTATTAGTATAAAGGCACTTTGTGTATTTCACAGATTAAACCAAAAAGATTGAGTACAAAGTTTACAACAAAGTTCTAAAATTTAGTTGAACCTCAATTGTTCTTAATTGCTTGGAAGATTCTCTTTGGCATTGACTTCATGAGGGTGTTTATTTATTCAACTGAGATTGAAGCCCACTCTTCCCGAATAGCATTTTTGAGCTCAGTGATTGTCCCAAACTGCCGTCCAGATTAAACTTCTTCTTGTCACTGAATATTACTTTATTCCATTCTGAAGTCCAGGACATGTGTTCTTCAACAAAAGTCATTCTAGCTTTCTTATGTGCATTGTTCAGAGGTAGTTTACAAAGACTTTTTTTTTAATTTTAGGTTCTTGTCTTCTGACAGAACTTGTCTTACTCGTCTGTCTGTTAATGACAACTTCAAATCAGCCTGGATTTGAGAAGAAAACATACTCTTACCTTTTGCTTTACGTAAAATGACATGTTTAATGCGCTCAGACAATTTTCTTGACCATCCATTCTTCCCGTTTCTTCTATATTGTGAGCCCAGTTTGACAAAATTATCAATGACACATCTTGAACGTCCCAATTTCGTAGCTATTTGTCGATTGGAAAGGCCCATCTACTTCAAGGCACTAACTCTTGATTTGTCTTCATTTGATAGAGGCATTCCACGCGGCATTGTACGCACTACCGACTTGTAACTGATGAACGATGCCCACAGACACGTCTTCTCCATGAAACTGCAGTGTTTTGTTTACATTTATGTCTGTGAAAGAGCCAGAAGTTGACCTGTCTATATACCGATTTCCACCCCTAGGACAGCGTTTTCTTAGTTTTTTACGTAATATTTACGTATATAATACATACAAAATGTGGAGACCTGTATGAAATTATGTGCAAGATAATTATATGTAATCTATGACACACCTACGGTATTTTCATAAATATTTCAGGTTGTTTTACTACTAAAAGTTAGTGCATTTATACAAATTTCCTCCACTGTAGCAATTATTGCATATAGGATGGGGTTCGTATCGCTATAAGTACGAATCACTGATATCGCAGTTGTTAAAACTGGTGAGATCACCTCTTCTTAATGGAAGATAAAGCGAACAAACGAAACAGATGGCAGTATTCTCTACTATTTAGTATTGAACTACATAATGTCATTAGATCTTTAGAGGATAAAGAAGGCGTACACCTCAATGGTATTATTAATCTGTTGGTATATGCTGAAGTAGTTTTATTAGGCGATAGCGAGTAAATGCGAAGTATCAACACGATAATTCTATTTAGCAACACTAAGGGTTTGGGGCTGGAATACACATCAATAAAACTAAATATATGATCACACAAAGAAATACATTATTAAACTAAATTGACGGTTAATGACTAAAGAGATAAAGTTTGAAGAAGTTGCTGAATTCAAGTAGGCCTACCTAGGAACAATAACAAACAGGATTAAGGTGCTGAAATAAATTAAATATAAACTCAATTGTGGAAATGCATGGCATTGTGCATTACTGTGACTCTTCTCATCCCAACTTCTCTAAAAAAACATTAAACTAAAAATATATAAACTGTTATTATTCCAGTAGTATTCTATGGACGATTTAAGGGAGGAGAAAGTAATATGAGTATTTGAGAATAACTTGAGAATAAAGTTCTTAGGAAAAATAAAAGATAAGCGAGCAGACAGGTGAATGGAGAAGACTAAGCAACAGTGATCTATATCATCGTTATGGAAAACCAAATGTAATAAAAACAATTATCGGTAGGTAGTATGTAAGTAGACTGCGATGAATAGGACAATGTGTGGTACGAATCTGGAATTAAAGAGAGGTATTGTAACTTATTGTAGGAAAAACCGAAAGGAAAGCGCACACAAGGTTTGGTAAGAATGAGGTTGGGCAATTATATTAACCGTTATTTGAATAAGATAAATTAGACAGGGATTGATTGGAAAACTTCAGCTCAGGATAGGGAAGTATGACGATCTTTAGTCCGCGCGGCCATAACCTAAGGGTTCGATGGTGCTCATGATTTAGTTGGGAAATAAAAAGCACAGGTATAACCAAATGTAGTATTAATTTAATCAGTAGCAATTCGCATAATATAAGCTAGTCTAGCCTTATGTATAGAACAGAAAAATAATAAAGAGAAGCTAATTTGGAAAGTGTACAGAAAAAAACTACCTGAAACGACACTCGGGATATTGGTATTTCGCCCGAAGTAAACTTAGAAAGATGTATAATTATACAGTATTGTTAAGGTATTCTAACTGCCAGCTAATTACATTTTTTGTACCCGAAAGATTATACTCTCTGTGAAGTTTACATGAGAAAAAAAAGATGTGGTGTGTACTGGTTAACAGATCTAATTATTCGTTACCAGAATTACCACTAAGTCCAGGAGCCCAGTCGTATTTCACATTTTAATGTGCTGTAGGTATTAAGTACATGTGTTGAACAAACGGATGACTACGTACCTTTTGTTATGAAGACCTTGCATTTATATCTGAATAATTATACACGTATTTGTTTGAATTGTCGAGGTGACAATGTTAAGGTGATCTTGAAGTATAGCTATAAGGTTTTGTCTATCGAGTTGAAAAGGAGGGTCCTTGCTAATCGGCATAAAAGACACGTCCGAAAAACTCCTGTCGATAACAACAGAAGGTGAATATATTTTGTGCTTGCAGATAGGATAATTTAGCCAAGGAATAAACGATGGAACCATAATCTGGTTTTGATCTGATCGAACTCCAATAAAGACGTAACGTTATTATTTTACTTGTGATCCCTGAAAAGTTGTTTTTTATTTGTAAATATAATTTATATTTTCCTATTTGATATGCAGTTTGGGCTTTCCTACTTAAAAATTCGGTGTACTGTAAATACTAAAATTTTGTACCTTCCTCACATGAAAATATGATGTATGGAAGGAGCTTTAAATTATTTCCGATGACTGAAAATTTAAGCACTTCGTCTTCTCATTCAGGAATTTACGTTTAATGTAGCATATTGTATATCCGGTGCAACAGATTGTAAAATAATCAACGAAGAGATGGGAGTATATATCACATGGAACCTGTTACTAAGGAATTTATAGTGATCTTAAAGTCATTCTTAGAACGGAACCCTTCGGTCCACGTTTTCTTGAGTATAAGGATAGGGATACTGAGATCCCATTGAACTCCAAAGTCCTCTGTTTGTATAATCTGCCGAATGGAATTTGACAGATGTCGCCGGAAATTTCAATGTGTCATAATAAGTACGATACCATCCCTCCAGCAAATATCGCAAGTTTTCTCATGATCGAAGAAAATTGTAACTGATTATTGTTTTGTATAGCATTGGAAAGGGAAACCAAATTCTCCGGGAAGAAATGAAGGTAACTATGTAAAAAGTGTATATTAAGCGACATATTCACCCCATGTTCTTGAAGCTGCCCAACAGATCATTCGCAATGGAAACACAGTTGTCTTCTTTTATTTTACGCAAAAAAGACTTTCACATTTAATGCTTTAAAAGAAGATCTAGTAGCTAATTCTATATTTGTGAGTTTGGTATCAAAGGATGGATCTTCCTAGAGTTTTCTTATTTGTGGTCCAACAAATATACCTTCTTTCAGCATTCCTACACTCCATTTGGGATTTTCTTTCAAATGATTCAAGGCCTTACCACCTTCATCCAGAGCTTTTATTAAGTTTTTCATATGGTCTCTAGCAGCAACGCCACTTTTTCATAAGTTTCATTCACGTCTACTTCATAAGCCAAAGGCACCAACGGGAATGTAGTGACACTATTTTCAAGCTAGTTTTACTAGAGTCAATAAGTCATCACCACTCCTATGTATTATGTTGTACATCTAGCTTCATCAGACCATTAACATATCTATATATATATATATATATATATATATACACACAATGAACTCTGCATATCAAAACATTGAGCGAAAGAAATGCCTCTTGATCTAAAACAGGAAATGTTTGTCCCTGCAACTAGAAGGTTCCGTTGCTCAGTCTCGACTCCAAGATTTCAGCTTACTCTCTCGAAAGATCTAGATCACGAACCAATTCGCTCAGTTCCTTTTGACTATAGAGATATGGCGTAGTGTTATGATATTGAGAACAGTACTCTTCTATATGTTCGGCATCTTTTGATTCATTTGTCGTTGGGTCCGTTCCTGAAGCTTGCAAGTTACAAACAGGAACATGCGACTCTTCATTATGGAACACAGGCAAATGCACTATACTTCTAGATACTTTACGCTGTGTCTAGTTTTTGCTTGAATGCCCTGCTATATTTACGAGGCAGAAAATTGGTATTTAGGCTCACGTCACACCATAGGAACAGCGAATGCATGGTTCGACAATTCTGTTAAAGTAGTAGCACAGGTTATGCAGGCAATATGAGATGCAACATTTTTATCTATCTCCTAGAGGACAATCAAAATACAATATATATATATATATATGCCTTCCTAACTAAATCGATGATTGGGTTTCTTGAGCTTTTGAGGTGAATTTCCCACACACATAACAAAAGAAGTCGGGGTGGTTTAGACAATAGCAACGTTTACTAATTGCCATTTTAGTTTTAAACACCACAATGTTTCAATATACATTACAAGAAACACTCATTGTGGTACAAAAACTCATAATACACTGTTAGAACGAGGTAAGTATGATGAGAATTGCACCACGCGTGATTCAACAAGCACTAGATCATAAAGTATATTTCGCACTACTGCATTATCTCGCCATCTAGTGAGTAACGTTAGAAATTTACAATATCTGTCATCTAGTGACGATTTGTGTATCACCTAGCACTCGTTTAGCAAACAAAAAGAAAGTATTAATATAAAATTATGGAATATTCACCAGAAAGGTCCATCTCCTCAACTTAATTAATCATTTAACTGTAGCGCTTTCGGGACTTGTCCCATCATCGGCAGGATTCAAAACTGGTGTTTCACTGAAGATCTGGTAGAGGGGGTTGCATGTTTTGGGTTCGTTTTCGTTTATCAGGCTGTCGTTGTTGTGAGCTGCTTTCATGATTTCCATCTCTTCGAGTATGTTTATCTTCGCTGGATTATTTTCTCTGTGCATTACTGTTAGGGTGTTTTCAATATTTAACATGCGATGTCCTTCATGGATAACGTGTTTTGCATAGCTTGATTTCCCTTCTGCGTGAATGAAGTCTCGAAAATATTCTTTGAATCTGATGTTAAAACTCCTGTTTGTCCTTCCTATATAAAATTTGTTGCAGTCCTTACATGTTAGTTTATAAACTCCTTTGCTGTTGAAAATATTATTATCTTCAATTTTATTGTTTATTATGTTGTTTAATTTGTTATTGGTTCTGTATGCTATTTTTACGTTTTTATCGGCTTTCTTTTGTGCTTTGGCTAATTTTGTCGTTTCTTTTCCTGTGTATGTAAGTGTTATCCATGGTTTCTTGTTGTTGTCAGATTTCATTTCTAGTTTAGTTATGTTGGTTATGTTGTTCTTCCTTTTTTTACGAGCTTATCTATGAATTCTTCATTATAACCATAGGTTTTTGCCATATACTTAATGTAGTTGAGTTCTTGGATATAATTGTCTTTGCTTAATGGGAGTTTCAACATTCTACGGACTAAGCTATTAAATGTACTAATTTTCTGCTGAAAAGGGTGTGTAGAATTTTTGTTTATGGCCAGAGCATTGTTTGTGGGTTTCCGGTAGATACCGATTTCTAGTTTATTGTTGTGTAGATTTTTGGTTATAGACAAATCTAAATAGTTTATGCTGTTATTAACTTCTATTTCTTCGGTGAAAGTGATTTTTTCATGCATGTTGTTTAAGTCTTGCAGTATTACTTTTTCTTTTCTGTTTTCATTGGCATATATTACTAGTACGTCATCGACATATCGTATTATTAGTTTTATGTTGAATTTGTGTATTAGTTCCTCAAAATGTTTATTTTCCAGTTCTTGTAGGAAGATTTCTGTCATTATTCCAGATGTAGGACTCCCCATCGGGATCCCGTCTTCTTGAATAAATAGTTCATTGTTAAATTGGAAGTAATTTTGCTTTATTGTTGTTGTTATTAGTTTGTTTAACTGATTGATATAGTTATCTTCAAGTTTACTGTCTGTTAGTTTTTGTTTTATTATGTTTGCTGTTTCGTTTAACGGGATATTTGTGTAGAGGTTACTTACATACACAGGAAAAGAAACGACAAAATTAGCCAATGCACTACAGAAAACCGATAAAAACGTAAAAATACCATACAGAACCAATAACAAATTAAAAAACATAATAAACAATAACATTGAAGAAAAAAACATTTTCAACAGCAAAGAAGTTTATAAACTAACATGTAAGGACTGCAACAAATTTTATATAAGAAGGACAAACAGGAGTTTTAACATCAGATTCAAAGAACATTTTCGAGACTTCATTCACGCAGAAGGGAAATCAAGCTATGCAAAACACGTTATCCATGAAGGACATCGCATGTTAAATATTGAAAACGCCCTAACAGTAATGCACAGAGAAAATAATCCAGCGAAGATAAACGTACTCGAAGAGATGGAAACCATGAAAGCAGCTCACAACAACGACAGCCTGATAAACGAAAACGAACCCAATACATGCAACCCCCTCTACCAGATCTTCAGTGAAACACCAGTTTTGAAACCTGCCGATGATGGACAAGTCCCGAAAGCGCTACAGTTAAATGATTAATTAAGTTGAGGAGACGGACCTTTCAGGTGAATATTCCATAATTTTATATTAATTTTGAATAATACCTCAACGGAACACATCATGAATCCTATAAAAGTTGAAAAATAAAGTAATTAAAAAATTTAATATTTTGGACAAAAAATAAACAGAAAGCAGGAAATACTGAATATAAAACCCTTAAATCTCAAAAATCTTAAGTTCTAGAACATTTTGAAAGGTACATTCGAAATTCGAAGTCCTGCAGGATATAGTATAATATTCATTCTCAATTAAGTCGAATGCATTTTGTTGATCAAATTTATCACCTTTGCTTCCCAAAACTCTTATCAACCGGATATATATGTTACATTAGGCAACTTTATATATATATATTTAGAAAAAATGATCTGGTGAACACACACATACATACACACACACACACATATATATATATATATATATATATATATATATATATATATATATATATACATACCGTGTCCCTTTCAAACCTCCCACATTTTAATTAATCATAACTCTCAAAATATGCGGAATTATGAAATGAGGTTGGTGTATATTAAAAGAAAGAGAAACTCAAAGAATTGTTGTTTTCATTGCTGCAGTTAATTCATCTGTCGCATGTTGGACAATAATGGCATAAAACAAAATGGCGACTCCTCAGCAACGAGCACAAACTGTGTGTATATATATATATATATATATATATATATATATATATATATATATTGTGTGTGTGCGCTTGTTTTATATACTAAAGTAAATTTAGATTTAATTCAGATGTAAATAATGTCACATTTATAAAGTGAGTAAGAGTTTATTGCTGCTAAACTATATCACCAACACGTGGTGGTTCTTTGTTTCTCGAAGTATTGCACTACTCAACTTCATTACTTATTAAGAACTTGTTGATGATAGGATACGTTTGATTCTAGATGAATAATTAACAACTTGGAGTTTAATGAATGCAAGTTGTAAGCTTGATATTAACGGAGAACGAGGTTTACTTGACCTGGCCACTGACTAGCTGAGGCGCTAGTGAGTCAAACGAAGAAACCCGCGGTATGAACTATGCCCGCTTACACAATTATAGCATTGCGACGTGTGGCATCGGAGTATCAAAGAACTGAGTTGCCAAATACGTGGTGACATCGATAGAAATAATATACTGCGAATTCAGACGTTTGCACCACAATATGAATCATGAATTTAAATAAAATACATAGATCAAGAATAAAATAGAAAGTATCATAAAAGAAGGAGTGACATGCAACAACAAGCTAAACTTCCCTGGTATAATCATCTTGATCATTGATACATCCCTCCACCACGACAAGGTGGTGATCCTTGTAGAGGGTGAGAAGTTGCTATTTGTCTTTATGATTCTCTTCGCATGTTCGAAAAAGATTATGAAGAGAGCTTTGAACGATTGATAGATTTGGTTTTTGAAGAGCCGATCGAGATCCAGAAAATTGTTTATACATGGGATAATAGGATAATAAAGAAATTTAATATTGTTAATTATGATTATATTTTATTTGTTGTTGAGCAAGTAAGAATTCTCTTTTTATTGGATATGGTAGTGATTACTTTACAATTGTCTCTACTACAATATAAAAATTGTTGATAATGGGTTTTCTGTTATGAAAATGGTAGCAGTTTTTATTGTCTCATTGATAATTTAGAAGTTGTGTTTTGTCATAGCAAGGTTGTATATCAGTCTGAGTGTAGTTGTGCATTTGAAGCTGCCATTTTATTTATGTTTCGTCATATCGTACTAGCAAATAGTATATATATTATGCCTGAATCTCCGAATGTTCCTTAGTGAAACATATCCATCCAATGCTACAGTTTTTACATGTTTTCTTCTATAAATCATGATCAACTGTAGTAATTGGTTGCGCAAAGATCGGAAGAGGTACAGTATTATTTCGTACCCTGCCTTTACACGAGTATCAAGAGTCGAAATATGAAAGGAAAAAAATCCACTCTTTTATAGATGGTAACTTCCTGAGATGGTAGAGAACTTAACGTGTCTTTCTCTGACATTCCGTCGAAGGCATCATTACGAGCCACTCTTGGACAGTTTAATTATCTATATTTCTCAGTTCCAATAGTGTATGTGCGTAGATTTGTGGCTTAAAGTTTTTGCGGAATGTGTCTTATTCATTTCGAAATATAATCTAACAATGTTTAGTACCATCGGTTATTTTTCTTCAGTTTTTTACTGACATTCCGTCTTTGGTCCAAGTTAGGAGGCTCCAGAGACTCCCGCTCCGCGATACATCCGAGGCTATGTATAAACAGTCTATATAATTTTATAATACAGAGACTTAAGTACTGCTTTCATTCAAAGACTTCAACGTGTTCATAATTCTTGCGCGCGTTTTATTTGTTGTATTCGCAAATTTTATCATGCTATACCGTCCCTGGAACAATTATCGTGGCTTCGTCTAAGGGATCGTAGGACTATCCATTGCCTATCCCTTCTCTATTAAATACTTCACACATCATCGTCTAATTATTTATCACGCCGTTTCACCAGACTATCCGACACACATGATCTTGACACTCGATCTCTCAGCACATTGTCCTCGCCACGCTGTGTTTTATTCAATATATTTTATAGTCTCACTTGCCAAAACATGGAATTTCCTTCTGCCCTATATCAGAGACTGTCAAACTATAACTTCCCTCAAAAAAAACTAAACAATTATTTAATAACAAACTAACTTATACACCTCACTGATAGTATTCTTTTAACAATTATTAACTTAAATCATTTATGAAAATAATATTAAGATTAACAAATATTTTCATTTTTTAAACATTGTATCAAGGGCCACCTGAGGCCTGTAGTGGGAATACTTTACTTTTTCATCATCATCATCATAGTACATTCACGAATTTAGGCCATTTGTTGACCTGTTTCGGCCTCAAGAGAAACACCATCCAGAAGTCTTTTGAGTGGACGTCCTGGTCTTCTTCTTCCTGCAGGTTGATATCTTAACATTAGTTTGGGTAAACCGTGAAATTAGTTTTCTCTATCTCGTTATTTTTCTTTGTTTTTATATATGTCAGACAGTCTACCAACAATTTAAGTTATCTTGTATATTTTATTATTAGTTTTAGTCTTAGTATTAACTATCATTAACTGGTTGTATTACAGATCGTAATATAATATATATTACATGATATATCAAATCTTCATTTAGTATTTAATATTAGAGTTAATTATGAATATTATATTCTGATGTAATATATGTTTGTCCTGGTGAGTGGAAGAGAAGGCCACATGGCCTTAACTCCACCAGGCTAAATAAGTAAAATAAAATACAGAGTAACAATCAAATTTCTGCATATAGTATAGGGGTTACAGCTGGTATTTCGAGAAGTAAATACCTGGTCGAACGTCATGGGGTCTTGAAGATAGTTTGAACAACGCACTTCAATTCACAAAATAAACACATAACCACCAGATCTTAAAATTCAGATTTTTATGGAAGAGTATATAAAGTCTAGCAAAAAGCGAAATAAAACTGTTGTAGCAGCTCTCGTTAAAGTAAAGGCACCCCAAAATATATGGGAGAGTATAGTAAAATGTGTACCGTTAAATGGTATGTTTTAAGTTTGTGTTGGCAAAATTGTTCAGTTGTTATGAATTGTAAATCGTTTATAAATAGAAAATAAAATCTTATTAACCGTTCAATATGTTATGAATTTTGGTTTGGGCATTTCATATATGTTGTTCCTTATCTCGAAGTATCCATCGACCATCTTGATTGATTTAAAATAAGAGGTCTGTGAACACTACGCGAAAATATTAATCTAAAAATGAGATAATATTGAGGCTAGTCATTTTCCTAAATTATGAGACATTCCTACACAATTCGGATACTTGCTCATAAATGTGAGAGCAATAATTCATGTTGTTAAACATCATTTTAAAAAATTGCGGGATTGCAGACTTTCATTTCACAATTCTTCCTGAACAATTCAAGCAATTTATCTCGCATTTTCCTTTCCGAGAATCGTCCTTTCTTTTGTTTCAAATCTTCCTCAATTATTAAAATGCAAGGCATGAAATATTGCACTAATCTAGCTGTCTAATATAAATTTTAACAGTTTTATTTAAAATTATCTGGCCGACATGCAGAAGAGATATGGTAATTTTATGCAACATCGTTTCAATATTTCTTGGAAACGGTGCAAGATATTTTTCAGGCAGGATATAAGAATAAGACATTTGAAATTGTCTGTATTAAACCCTGGCAATCCAATATTTAATGTTAACCTACATTTATGAATATTTGTTGAAATTTAATACTGTTTGAATGTTTCGATTAATTTAATAACTCATTTACTTAGCTGATAACAACTTTGAAGACAGATAAAAATAAAAATTTCGCTAAAATTATGTCCCATAAAGTTCCATTTGCACAAAAGAAATGTGAGAATTTTTGTTATTAGTACTAATATGACCTTAAGAGCAAAAATAGTAATTAATAATAAAATTTTAGAGCAAGTGAACAGTTTTAAATATCTATGTTTCAATTTATCATATGTTAAAATTGAAGATATCAATGACAAAATTAATAAATTTAATCTAATGTTTGGCACTATTAAAAGAACCCTTAAAAACACAAGAAAAGAAACAAAAATTAAATTTTACAAAGTAATGGCTGTTCCTATATTGATGTAAGGACCAAAATTTTTGGAAGATGACTAAAAGACAAGAACAAAGATTGGAAGCAGCTGAGATGCGATTTTTAAGAAATAGAGTAGGATATACTCTGTTGGATAAGAAAAGAAATGAAGATATAAGAAAGGAACTAAATATTTTCAAACTTACAGACCGAATAATTAAATATAGGAACGACTGGAAAGAACATATTGATAGAATGACAGAAGGAAGATTTCCAAAATTGTTGCTAAATTATAGACCGCACGGAAGGAGAAATGTTGGACGCCCACACAGAAGATGATCTGAACAATTTTAACAATTCTAGCTTTCATGAAACCGGAACGAGCCAAGAGGCTTAATCCCTGGATGATGATGATGATGATGATGATGATGATGATGAGTATTACTGAATTATAATAAAATTAACTTTACTTGAAATTTATAGTTTAAACAATCCAGATAATAAATGTAATTATGTATTCCATAATGCAAAAATCAAGAGATTACTAAAATAAGACAATATCTGATGAAGCAGTACCGGTACTTATTCCAGCGTTATAGGATGACAGTGAATCCAGAATCCAGGGTTTAAACAAAACTAGGTGGTAGATTTTAAGTAAGTTATTATGAAGTCAAGACATTACTGAAGAATTCGAAAAGCTCCTTAGTTATTAAAGTAGCTTCGCGACACATAAGATGAAAGCGACCGCAACTACGATAAAAATAATAATGAAGGAATAAATGGTTATTTAATAAAGAGAAGAAGGTCAGCTTAAAATACTAGTCAATTTAATGAGAAATTGTAAATACTTACACGTAGAGTAAAGACCGACGGGGAAAAAATTCACTTTATTACTTTTCACTAAATTATTGAGCAATACAACATAATTTTAAAGGAAATAATTAAAATGATTACAATATAACAAAAGTTATCATATAAGTAATATTAAAAATAAGTATTCGTTTCATTTATAAAAATCTTAGACTTCAGGAGTCCGTGTCTTCAAGGATACAAAAATTCTAATGGTGTTTAATTTATAATTTCCTTGGAGAAAAATATTTAACTATTTTACCAAACTTGGCCGAATGTTTAACAACATTGTTTGTACTAAAAGAGTTAAATGTCGAACATTTTCTATTAATCTCTATCAATCATAATTTTTTCTCCGCAATAAAACGTTCATTATTACATTATTATTATTATTATTATTATTATTATTATTATTATTATTATTATTATTATTATTATTATTATTATCCGCACCTCTTCATTATTATTATCATTATGTTCATAAGTATATTATTTATATATTTTATTATTACGTCGGTCGCAGTGGACTAGTGTTCATATGTACCTTGCCTTTAGATCTGAGGGATGCAGGTGCAAACCTGGCCAGAGTCAATGGATTTTAGAATGGAAAGTCCAAGGGAGAAGTCCTCCGGGAGGGACTTTAAACCATGGTCACGAGACTGCTCGTAAAAGAAACACAGGTATGAATTTAAAGGGGCCTCTTTTCAATATTTACCGACCGTTACCCATCCAATTAATACCTTAGTTGCCCGCTGATTGTCTCACTGAGGTGATATGCCGACCCCATATAAGTCATAGAAATCTATGGGTAAATAAGTAAGTAAGCGTAACTAAATAAGCTAGGTTGAAATACTCCCAGTAGGGAGCGCTCTAATTCCCAAACGGGAAGAACGGGATATATAGAGATGTTATTATTGTTATTATTATTATTATTATTATTATTATTATTATTATTATTATTATTATTATTATTATTATATTTATTACTATATATTTATTATTATTATTTTATATTTATTATTTCAGGATTGTTTCTTTTATTTGAGCAGGTACCAATCAAAATGCAGTATACGTGTTTTTTCTTCCATGCTCCCCTGTCTTGCGTGTCCGCTTCTGTCATATTTCTCTTCTTCATGTTGTCTTGAATTCCCTTTATCCACGTTGGGTTTAGTCTAACACGTTTTCCTTTTGCAGGAGGTATCCATTTCAATATGGCTTTGTTTGTTTCTGTATCCCTTCTTCTCATTATATGTCCATACCATCTTAGCTGGATTTCTTCAATCCTTTTCTACATTCATTATTTCTCTTATTGTATTATTTTTTATTTTATCCAATTTTTATATTCTTGCCGATATTGTTAAAAGTCAATTTTTGTGACTAATAATGTATTTCTTGTTTTTGCTTAAATGTTCATGTTTCCGCAATATATAATAAAATACCCTTCAGAATTGTGTTAGCTCCACCATTGCCTGTCCCAAATCCGGGTGAGAAAGGAAGAGGGGAAGGAGTGACACCACGCTAAAAAAACCTTGGTTCCGCTCGCCCGGCTGAAAGTACCTTGTAAGGGTCCCTAGTCAGAGTTACGGTGAAGACCACAACGGCGGATGCAGCAGAATAGGAGACCTACAATATGGTGCAGACGGCGGATGAGGCAATAAAGGGGGATCAGACTCTTAGCTGCAGTGAAAGCAACTAATCTATGGTGGATTCCAGAAAATGTTCTGGTCCTCCAGGTTGGGGGTTGATGCTATGGGCCAGCTCCTCCTACATTGTAAAAAAATATAATGCTAAAAAACCAAAACCAATATATATATTATTAATGTTAAAACCAATGATTTACAGCCAGAATGACTAATCATTGGTGCCGGAAAAATGTATAGCATTGTTAAAATCGGAATATACATATATATATATATATATATATATATATATATATATATATATATATATATATTCCATAAACAATCCATGAAGAAATCAATACTTTTAAAATGCATTACAAAAGATCATTGAGGTCACTGTGTAAAAGTTAAAAAATAAAATTTGTATCTGAGATCTCAGTTGCTCTCAACTAGATAAAATAATGTAAAATACGTTTGAAGCCTTTCGGAGGAACATATGTTCCATCTTCAGCTTGTAAAAGTTACTTTTTTACATAAATACCATTTTACAACCAGAGGACTGAAAAGCATGTTCCTCCGAAAGGCTTCCAAAGTATTTTACAATATTTTATCTAGTTGTGGACAACTGAGTTTTCAGGTACAAATTATATTTTTTTTAACTCATGAAGAAATAAAACTTTGGTTGTCGATAATTAAATTCTTTCTTACATTACAGGTGTAAGTGGGCTTCCAAATCGGAGCCCTAAAGTTGGTACATGAAATCTTATGAAACAGAAAAGACAACATTGTCGATCTTATAATTTAATTTTTCTTTGAAATCGGAAAAATTTCTAAATTGTTAGTAGTATACTTCGCATACACAGCTTCATTATGACCCCGCTAAAACTACTGAAGTTAATAATCATTGAATGAATCAGATTGTATACCTCCCCTCATATTTTTTGTATAAAATCGAGAGCCGGTTTCAAGAAGCTGTTCCCTACATTTTAAAATGGCAATTGACTCAGATGTAAGTTGAAAATGAAGAGAACCAGCTCTTTGAAACCGGTCCAGGATAGTATACAAAATACGAGGTGAGGTGTAAAATATGATTCATTTAATGATCAATTCATCCATAGTAATTCTGCCCGAGGGCAAGTCTTTCACTGCAATCATAGCATTTCCATGCTATGCTTTGCAGCTTTACTAGGGAATTATAGGTATAGTAGCTTCCCGTTGCTTTCCACACCGGTGAAGGATGATGAAGATGATGATAAGGATGATGATGGCCGGATGTTTTCGGGGACCGTTGGGTCCTAAGCTTTCTGACATTTGTCTTACAGGTGACAAAAAAAACCCGAAAAAACCTCACCCAGGAGCCTGTCCCGACCGGAAATCGAACCCGGGCCCGCTGCGTGACAAGGCAACACGCTACCTCGAGACCACAGCGGTGGACCATCTAATGATTGTTAGATAAAAATATCAGTAGACTAATGAACTTGGTTTGTTGATAAAGATATTGGGCCTAATTAGCCAGGGGATGTGGTTTTATTTTACTTTGTATCATTTGAATGTTCGCATTCTTATTATCGTATTATAGGCCCTAATACACCTGATTTGTTAAGTTATGCTGTAGAATGTATTGGAAGGGATATAAAATAATTTATCCTAACTTACTAACCAACTTTCACTATCGAACCCGAAGGCCTTGCGGACATAAACTATTGAATAATCCTTATCCTGAGATAATATTTTTCAATCATTCGATCCATAATTCATCTCCATCAAATCATAGTTAATTTTATTCTCCCACCTCATTCTTGGCCTACCTACTAGGTGATTTCTTTTCGGTTTTCCTATAAGAAATTTCATTGATCCTCCTTCATTCTCCATTCGTGCCACATGTCCTGCCCATCGCAGTCTGCCAGATGTATGTGTTCTTATTGCATCTGTTGCCTATAAGCTCGTGTAATTGTTTTTTTTTACCTTTTCTCTAAAAAAATTTCACAAAGATTTAATTCTCTAATATCCGTAATATTTTCCCCTCTCTTAAAGTAAGGGAACATGCATCGTATATATATATATAAAAACTGGAAGAATCGATTTTGGTTTAACATTATTATAGAGAAGCTGAAATTATAATAGTCTCTGTAATGCAATAGCGTTCTTCTCCAGAGTTCAGTCTATATTTCCTCTCTTTCTGCACATCATGTTATTGTTCCTGAACTAATTCACTATCGATCCCGCATGGATATAACAACCTCTTCATAGATCCCTAATGTTTTCCAATCATACCTTGTATAATATACCTCTCCCAAATCATGGTTAATGTTATTTTCCAACCTGTTAATGTTATTCTACGTACTCGGTGCTATTCCCTCTGGTTTCCCTGCAAGCAGTTTCCATAATTTTCTTTCATTCCCCATCAGTGCTAATGTCCTATCATCGCAGACTTGGGGACTTCACTGTTTTATTAAATCTGGCATCCGATAAAGATCATGTAGTTCACTGTTATATAGTCTTCTCCACTCACTTGTCTGCTTGTTTCCCTTTAGTCCAAAAATGTTCCAAAGAGCTTGATTCTCAAATACTCGTTTTTTTCTTCTCCCATAAGAGTATGAATCCATGTTTCGAATCCATATAATAATACTACAGTAGAACCCACGCCCGCATTTCCTGATGGTTGTATTTTTATGGTGAAAGATCCATTTTCTCCTCTGTCTTATCTCCTTAGACCTATCTGGCATGGGTAACCCTATCGACACAACCCTCAGGGTCTTAAGTATACAAGCCACCATGACAAGGTAAAGATACCATGAAGAAGTTCTTATTGTTTCTAGATACTTGATTTCCACCACTTCAATAAAATGCCCCTCATTTTGTTCTAACCTAGCTAATCCCGGCATGCGCTGCTACGCCTAAATAAGTAGAAGGAAAAATAATTGCACATTTATATCGTAATTATTTTTAAATACCCCGTACTGATTATCCGGCGTTACCCGGGAATCTTCTTACCCTCATGTTCTTTGCATAAATGAAACACAAAAATGGTTATTGTGAGTTATCCGTTAAAGATAAAGGTATGCTGTCGCGGACTTTTTGCAGAGTTTTTTGAGATATTAAATTCTGTGTACTTTAATTTCGTGTATTTGTTATGGTGTAGGCAGCGTAAGCCATTTAAGCGTCCAAATAGCTACACAAAGGGGATTTTTAGGGTTGGCGGGGTTGAATAGTATAACTCTCCTATTACCTATAACCTTCCCGGGAAACTACTGAACATTTTGCAAAAAAAAACCCATCACAATCGGATGAACGGTATGAAAGCGCATAAAGAACAAACAGACAGACAAATAGACATACATTCGTTGTTATATATAGATTATAAAATTTGTATTCGTGTTCTAATAGTTTTCGTGTAATTTCGTCACTGCGGTTGTATTAACATAAGAGTGAATTCAAACTAACTGTATCCCCCACATCAAAAATATATTAGACTGGCTATTTTTTCTGAGGATACCTGACCGGTTTCAAAATGCATTTAACTTTGTTAATCTCATAATTTTTGGTAGGTTATATTATTTACATCCGGAATTATTATCATTACTTTCCTAATTTAAATGAATAATGTGTCAGTGTATAAGCATTTGTTACTGAATTAATATTAACATGCTAAGAAAACATTTAACAGTATTTGTAAATACCACTTTGAGAGAAGCACACTTCAAGAAAACTTATAGGACAGAGCTCTAATATTTTGAGGCATCAAGAGGATACTAGAATACAAGGGAGGTTAGGAACCTCTCTGGAACATTGTAAGAATCATGCACACGCTCCTCAAAGTTTTGTGCAAGTTTGACGACGCAGCTATTCCCCCTAGATCTAGATGTTGCAGACTTGTGCATTATAGATGCCGAGGAATGACAGCCACTTTCCTCAGCCTCATTCATATTCTAATGTTTCTCAGTATGATCCTTTTAAAAATTTCGTCGCAGCATAATACAGAAATATGTCTTCCCCTTCTCAACATTAACATAACTACTGCTTCTTACCTATGCTTCAGTCGTTCAAGTTACAAAAAAATTACATTTTATAATAATGAAACATTGGCCGCGGTGGACTAGTGGTTCTGCTCCTTGGCTCTAGTCCCGAGGGTTCAAACCCGGCCGGGGTCGGTGGATTTTTTTAGGATGGAAAAATACAAGGAGCAAGTCCTCCGGGAGGGACTTAAAACGTGGGTCCCGAGTCTCAAGATTTTCAGGCTCGTAAAAGATCCTTGAATGAAAAGGCCTCTAAGCAAAATTTACCGAATTTTCCCGTCCTAGTACTACCTTGGTTTCATAGATGTCAGTATGAGGCGGAACGCTGACCACGGACCACTCAAATGACATCTATACGAAAACAAGTGTAACTAAATTAGTATGGTTCAAATCCTTCCCTATAGGGGAGAGCGCCTAAATCTCTTAAGGGAAACATGGGCTTACAAGAAGATCAATCCATAGTAATTCTGCCCGAAGGCAGGTCCTTCACTACAATCATAGCATTGTCATGCTATGCTTGCAGCTTTACTAGGGAATTGTGTAGGTGTGGTAGCTTCCCGTTGCTTTCCACACCGGTGAAGGATGATGATGATAATGATAACCTAATGGTAAGGATGATAATGATAAGGATGATGGCCATATGATTTCGGGGACCGTTTGGGCCTTAAAGTTTTCCTGACATTTGTCTTACAGGTGAGGAAAAACCCTGATAAAAACCTCACCCAGAAAAACTGCCCCGACCGGGGATCGAACCCGGGCCCGCTGCGTGACAAGGCAGCACGCTACCTCGAGACCACAGCGGTGGACTACAAGAAGATAATAATGAAAATAAAAATATTTTCAGAAGTCATTAATAGTCCCTCCATGGTATCTTTACCTTGTCACGGTAGAGTGGCTTACGTGCTTAAATGATCCTGAGAGCTATGCCGGCGGTAGCATTGCTGCCGATAGGGTTACCCATGCCGGACTGGTCGAAGGTGATAAGCCATTCGAAAAAATCACCTTGGTCGAAAGAGTGACGATCTTTCTCCGTAAAAATACAACCATCAAGAAATGGGAACATGGGATCCACTGGGGTAAAATTTTCCGGAGGCATGGAAGCTTCTTGTATGAAAACCAGAGGGAAAACTCCCAGTTGGTAGACCAATAATGAGGTGGGAGAATAACATTAACTATGATTTGAGGGAAGTAGATTATACAGGAGATTATTGGAAACTATTAGCTCAGGATAGGGATGTATGGAGAGCTTATGCCCGCGCGGCCATGAACTTATGGGTTCGAGAGTGCCAGTGGGTTATAGTCATTAATAGTTACAGTTTTGTTTTTAAGTGACAACTAGTTGTTGTGCTTTTCCCAGTAGGTAGATACAAGACACACATATATGGAAGACACGTGATATGCATAAAAATGATGCTAACTAAAGAGAGTGAAATACAAAAAAGTAGCTTTAATCCTAAAATAAGTAATGTACCGATATTAGATTTAGGCATTGTTTCCCATTATCTAAAATAATAAAAAGGAATTTTATTCAAATGTAATATAGGCCAAAACCTAAAAGAGCAATAATAATCCGAATTACACCGAGTTTTGCCGATTGTCTAGAAAAAGTGGGAGCCTTAACCTCCCACTACCCCAAGGGCCTCCGGGCCTGTTGTGGGATCACTTTACTTTTACACCGAGTTTATACTCAAAATAATCAGGGAACCATTTGTAGTACAATGAAAATAGAAATAAATTGATAATTAGAACAGTATACGATTCTTTATATAAAGCTTAATAAATTACATACATCATAGAGTTTGCTCAGGAAAAGTCAGATATAACTCATGGGTTATTTCCACCGCCGCGTTACTGAACACAATAGGGGAAGGAATTCGAACTGTCCCTTTGTAATACAAGGTACTGTCAAACTTGACATAGATCCCCAAACTTACAAATTACACTTACACAATAAGATACAAAATGACAGGTTTTCCTATGTTAACGAGCATGGTATGCCCTCCAAAACCAATCAAGATAAAAAGATATTGACATGACAGGAGACGTCTTTATCGGAGATGTGGCATTAGTAAGTCGTTATAGGAAAAATAGATATAATTATTTTGCCAACCTAAGAAAAATATATAGAAGGTTTGGACATCCCTCAGTAATGGAAAATGGGCGTAAACCATCATCTTTGGAAATATGATATATAGAAGAAGGGAACCAACCCCGAAACTTGTAACATTTGTTAATTTGTAAAGAGTCCCAAAGCATATATATGGGCGGGATCATAAAATACCTAATAAACTAAATAAATTATTCGCGACGAGTATCGCACAACAGTTAGCTGCTAGTCTTACGTCTAACAGGGCGCACTTGCTCGTTAGCTAATACAACACTTGCTTGTTGGCCCTCAGTCCAACAGGGCACATTTAGTTGTTAGTCCTACGTCTAACAGGGCACATTACTAGATCGTTTCCTGAATTGTGCTTTGGAACTCTAGAAAGCAGTCGGAGGACCGACTGGTGTATACATCTACCAGAATATATCATTCGTTGTGTTAATTCTACGGCAGCCTCCAGTCATTTACCTATTAACATATCACTTCAATCTTCCTTTGGTGAGAATCCAGCTCCTACCGAACCCTAACCTGAGCTAGTCCCCAGCAACAAATTAGTCCTCGTAGCTTATCCTGGACACTAATTAAACCATCCCGGACTAAAATCCTGCTTCAGTAACAATTTAGGTACAAACAGATTTCTTCTATAGTTTCTGCAAGAACATATTTGCAATATTTTCTCACAAGAGTCCTATATTTGGGAATATTTTAAATTCATTTAGACATCCGGCATTTATCAGGAATGAAAGAGGGGCATGTAAGATTCTTGTAAGAAAATCAGATGAATAGCGCCCAATAGAAGGACCACGAATCAGGTGAGACAATAATATTAACCACTATTTGAAGGAGGTAAATTATACAGGGAATGATTGGAAAAATATCAGGATAGAGATGTATGGAGAGCTTATTTCCGCGCGTCTATGAACCTCTGAGTTTGATAGTTCCAATGAGTGAATTTATTTCGACATTCGAACCCTTTATGTAAGTTAATACAAAAATATGGAATAAACTATACATATTTCGGTGATATGAAGTTAAATAGTAGACTACAGTCTTAACTTATTTTAATATCGAATATAAAGTTTATGAAAATCTATATTATGACAAGTCGGAGTACAAGTCGGTGTTCCGGTCATAGAAAAAGCTCACAGTATTGATTTCCAGTCCTAGATGTGCAAATTTCTCTCTAATCCCATAGATGTGTGTGAATGTCCGTGCGCAGAAAGCGATAAACAAAAAGAAAAACATTTTTTTAATTGAATATTAGTTACGACGCACATTTCAGAACAGAAGAACTTATTGCTTGCTGAAGAACTAATAACACTGGTCAACATGATTTTTGTCTCATGAGTACCAATAGTTGAACTTAATGCAGTTTTTATCGTGTTTTCATCGGCCGCGGTGAACTAGTGGTTATGCTGCTTGCCTATGGTCCTGAGGGTCGCGGATTCAAACCCGGCCGGGGTCGATTGGTATTTTTAGGATGGAAAAATCCAAGGAGCAAGTCCTCCGGGAGGAACTTTAAGCCGTGGGTCCCAAGTCTCAAGATTTTCAGGCTCGTAAAAGATCCTTAAGCCTGAATGAAAAGGCCTCTAAGCAAAATTTACCGAATTTTCCCGTCCTAGTACTACCTTGGTTTCCCAGATGTCACTATGAGGTAGAACGCTGACCACGGACCACTCAAATGACATCTATACGAAAACAAGTGTAACTAAATTAGTGTGGTTCAAATTCTCCCCTGTAGGGGGAGGTGCCTAAATCTCTGTTAAGGGAAACGTGGGCTTACAAGATTACAAGAAGAAATATGCATTCGGAATTTCTCCATCACCCACATTTTTTTATTTCAATTTCAATTAATGGATTTAAATAATTATTTTTTTAATATTTTTTTTTTCGTTCATTTGTCCATTGCAAAATAAAACGGGGAACACTTTCACCAGAAGATTTCAGCTAAGGAAAAGAGATACCAAGGCAAATTAAATCCTAATATGTTGGCCGATTATTGTTGGACCATCAAGAGGGATGCTCCACAGGCGAAATATAGCAGAAAATCATCATTTCTTACTTTTTAGGTGAGACCGAATTTTCAAATATTGTGTAGTTACGAATGTAGAAAATATTAATGTGTTTGAAATTATAAATTCTCTCGGAAACCTTGCGTGATGGAGAAAACCGATATCATATTTGAATTCAGGAGAAAAAATACTATCAGAATCACATATTTTCTTTTCTGAGACAAAAAAAAAATATTTTTTGTTCGGCTCAGTGTAATTTTACAACGAGTAAGGCTTCTAATCTCTCGTCACAGAAGTTACAAGACAGTTGGCCTAGAGTATTAAAATGAGCCATGTCTGTTATGTATTTTACGAGAAAACGGTATTTTCTTCTACATACTGGTTTAAGTCTTACATTATAAATAGTATACTTAGAACAATTATCCGCGTTGGTCTAGTGGTTACGTTCCTCGCTCTAGTCCCGAGGGTCGCAAGTTCCAACCCGGCCGGGGTCGATCCAAGGAACAAGTCTTCTGGCAGCGACTTTAAGCCCTGGGTCCTGAGATTGGAGATTTTTAGGCTCGTAAAAAACCAAAACCAAAATAGACGCCCTTATGTAAAATTTAGCGACCTTCATCATCCAAGTAATTACTCAGTTGGTTACTAGATGTCTTGTTTGAACGATAAGCTGACCACATGCCATTCATGACATCTCCTAACGAAACAGAAGCTACAGCTGGACTCAAAGGAGCGTAAATCCAGTAAGTAAATAAGTACACATAGAACAACTGTGTTAACAGACACTTGATAACACTATAAAAATACAATTATTACCGTGCGAGTAAATATACTCTTGAGTTATCAGTACATGTGCTCACTCGTAAATACACCAAAATTGCACATGGTCTAATTTAATACTCGAGGGTTTATTTGGATTCCCGCGCCGTAGCCGAGCGGTTAAGGTAGGAAGCCTTGGCGCAGAGCTACGGGACTTGCGCTGGTTCGAGTCTCCATGGGGGAAGAAATTTTCTCATGGTATTTTGGCCAGTATGGGACCGGTGCCCACCCAGCATTGTGAGACAATTGGGTAGCTACAATAAGTAGCGGCTCCAGGTTGAGGAACCAGCTATAACGGCTGGGGGACTCGACATGCTAACTACATGTCACCCCTACACTGGCTGTTGATCATCTACCTCTGTGATTGATACATGTGGATGTGAAGGGCCAGCAGCCGGCTGGTAAAAGGGCAACCGCTGAAAAGTGGAAAGACCCTCAATCGGATCGGGTTTATTTGGAACGTTTTTTCCACTTGAAACGGAAAGTAGAATTCTGAACGTACAGACAATTTTTCATTCCTAATCTAAGCATTCATTCTTTCCTCGGTATTAGTCGATCTATGCAGCATCGTTACAAATGTAAATATTTGTAGTTGTAAAAATCATCGCTTATCGTACCCATATTTGGTAAACTTGTGTGTGTATATATTTCCTTTATATTTCTTATGTATTAGAATTGATATTCCAGCCTTTGTTCTTTAGATTTGCTTCCCTTTATCAATTCCGCTCCAAAAATAATATATCTACCTAATATCTCTTCTCCTTGCCCTGTTTTATTCGTTCATGACAAAACCGCAGTGACCATGTTATATTTTCAAGTTCTCTTGGAATTTCGTTAATTTTATTAATAAATCCCTGTACATTCCAATTTCCTATACGCATTGCCCTATTTCTTTTGCTTTGTCGTTGTATGTGTTTCCTATCCGAGGCAATATATTTTGGTTCTTTAGCAGTATTTTCTTTTATAATGTATGAGCAGTGGGCCCAGCTTTTCCTGGAGTCCACCATAGATCAGTTGCTTTCAATGCAGCTAAGAGTCTGATCCACCCTTTATTGCCTCATCCGCCGTCTGCACCATACCGTAAATCTCCTACCCTGCTGCATCCGTCATTGGGGTCTTCGCCGTAACCGTGGCTAGGGACCCTTACAAGGTACTATCAGGCGGGCGAGCTGAACCTAGGTTTCTTAACGAGGTGTTTCTCCTTCCCCTCCTCCTTTCTTATCCGGATTTGGGACCGGCAATGGTGGAATTCAAGACAACATGAAGAAGATAAATATGACTGGAGCAGACACGGAAGTGTGGAAGAAAAAAAATATTGTATACATCGGTTGAAGACACCTGTGTAAATAATAGAAACAATCCTGAAATAAGATATATATATATATATATATATATATATATATATATATATATATATACACACACATACATTTTATGGTAAGAGCTACCTTATATTAAATACATTTTATAATAAAAGAACTGTGCCACTTTGTGGGCTAAAAAGGCCGAGCTCGATACTCGCTGTAGCTTTGAAACCCTTCATTCTCTGATCTGAAAAGTGTGGGCTCAATACTTGATATAGACTACAAATAAAATGTAATTTTTTTTTTAAGTAAACAAAGTACGGAAGTTCAAAGTTTTCTTTGGAGGATAGATTATGTTTGCCAGACAAATACAGTACTAGGAGGAAAGACTCGATTAATGAGAAGCTGTATTTTCATTTGTGAATGTCTGCTCTCAGATTATATTTAATTGATTTTACTTTAATTTCTCTATAAAGTCTCACCATGTATATAATGTATTTAACATTAGAACGTACTTGCATTCCCTGAGTTGGGTCAAACTTGTGTTATAATTATTAATCAATTCAAAGCGCTATCTATCACGTAAGTTCATTGCCACGCTGACATAATCTCTCCATAATCATCCGTATCCTGAGCTAAACTTCTCCAATCATTAATTTATTTTTTCTAAATTCAAGGTCAATGTTATTATCCCACTTCATTGTTGGCCTACCTACTGGACGCTTTCCTTCTAGTTTTTCTACAAGGAATTTCCATGCCCTCTTCATTCTCCACTCCTGCGACATCCCCTGTCCTTTGCAGATTTAACTGTTCGTATCATATCTGGTTTCCGATCAAGATTATGTAGCTCACTGTTATGTAGTCTACTCCATTCGCCTGACTGTTCATCCCTCTTTGGCCCAAAAATTCTGTAAGAACTTTATTTTCAAATGCTTGTAATTGTTTTCCTCCCTTAAAGTAAGAGCCCATGTTTCTCATACAGATAATAAAACTGGGATAATAATAGTTCTATATGTTCTCAGATTAATGTTTTGTGAGAAAGGTTGGGACGGCAAGAGTCCCTGTAATGCATTTCCAGAATTGAGTCTGTTTAGTTTCTTTATATACCTCATTCATGTTTGTTATTATTCTACCTAGGTATTTTAATTCAGCCACTTCTGCAAAATTTCTCTCACTTTTTATTAATTGTCCATTTCCATTATATAATGTATTTCTATGGATGACCATATATTTTAGTTTTACTGATGTTTATTTCCAGATCAAAAAATTGCTGTCACTCAATAGAACTCCTCGCTATAGCCTAACATTACTACACCATCAGGACAAACTAAGAGCGCATTTATACCTTTGAGTTTTAAATCTTCTTGATCCTCTAAAGATTTGATGGCAATGTTCTAGTACAAAATGGAATAGGACTATGTTCATAAAAAGAAAATGTATTTGTAATTACGTCTGATGAAATCGCAGGGTACTGAAACAGTTGTTACGATTGTTTAATAAAGTAAGTATTTATGAAAATCACATAAAATTGTGATAGTTTTATTTATTAAATGCATCATGAATTTTCATCAAGTGAACACCAAATAAATTCATTACAAAATTGAATAGTAGAGGAGACAGTGCATCTCCTTGCTTTAACCAGTGTGTACTTCAAAAATGTCTCAAAGCGTTTTCCAACGCACACTACTTTTTGTGCCATTGAGATTAATTCGAACAAGTCGAACCTTTTAGGATTTCCAAACTCCACCAGGATATAAAACTTCTCCCTTTTAATTGAGATGTACATAAAAATAGACGCACAATGCCATTATATTCCTTTTTTTTCTAAAATTTGTCATATACTAAAATCTGATATATTGTAGACCTAACTCTTCTAAATCCATATTGATTATCGCCTATTGCGTTGTTAATATAGGGAGTAAATCTACATTTATTAACCTGCAAAATCGAATTCCTGGTATCAGATTCTATAATGGCATAAAAAAATTATTCTAAATTATTGTAAACGTATTGAAAGCGGTTTAATTTAGAAAGTATCCGAGATGACGTTTAACAGGAAAGTTTCAATAAAAGTCTTATAATTCTCAATTTCCTATCTCTCCTGCCCTTATTGAAATTCCTACCCGGTAAAATAATTACCTTCCAACAAAATGTACTTTTTCCTCAGAAAAGTTAAATTACAAAAATCGTATTGTTATTTTACGTGTCTTATCTCACATTCAGTGATCTAGGAATTAAAATGCATTATTTGATTTATTTTTCCTGTATTAGCTTCAATAGGATATTTTTATGCATTTTTGGATGATGTAACTACCGTACGTATATTGTACTTTCTAATCTTGTTGTAGATTGGAAATTGTCATTACCACACCTACCCTATGTTATACAAACAAAAGAAAATGCAATAAATATATTGAAAATGAACTATTATGTGCGGTATATAAAACTGTTGCAATCATAGCAGACGACTTTTAACTGTTCCTCTCTCAAAGTAAAGATCTGTCTTACTAATCATGAATCAAAGTAAATCTGCAACTGTGAATTTGCTATGTATGGTTCAGAGTTCCTACTCATTGCCTAGAACCGATAGGCCCCGGGCATTGCTTGCAAGTCTCTCTAGGATGTAAGTACTACAAAAATAGTCCGTCCGTTCAAAATATATTGGCTTGTAAATCACCTGGTAGAAGGAGGATAAAAAATTAAAAGAGAGAAAAAATTATAATTATAATTATAATGATTTTAAAAATCATGTTATAATGATGGAGTGGGGAATGACAGAGAGATGTGAAAGAGGAAGATATTAGATTTAACTGGACGCAGGAAGATGTGAAGTATTGTAAAACATGCTAAATAAAAAAAAAACTTATGAAATGTGTATTATTTTTATGAAGTGATTGGGTCATTAGTTTTATCGTGTATCCGGTATAAGTTATATATATATATATATATATATATATGACATGAAAAGAAAAATAAATGTCTGAGTCGGGATACGAACCCGAGTTTTTAAACTCTATACGTTTAGCGCTCTAACGACCTGAGATACTCAGAAATCCTAACACAAACATTTATTTATATATATAGTATTCTCAATTTACACAAGAGGTAGCGGGATATCGTTCCAACTGCCATCTAGTGGCCATTATAACAAGTAAGCATATTAAATAGAATATTTACATTATAGCAGTAATGATTGTATATTTAGATGTTATGATTATATTTTAGATATTTAGCAATGAAAGGAAATATGACATGAAAAGAAAAATAAATGCCTGAGTCGGGATTTAAGAAAAGTTTAGAAACGTGAATGCCCGACTCAATCATTTATTTTTCTTTTCATGTCATATTTTCCTTCATTGCTAAATACCAAATACTATTTACTATATATATATATATATATATATATATATAAATTTCGTGTCACGTTGTTTGTCCGCGATGGAATCCTAAACTACTGAATCGATTTTAATAACATTTTGCACACTGTGTGCAGTTTGATCCAACTTGAGACTTAGGGTAGTTTATAACTACATTTATAGTCACATAATTTTTTTATTGCAAATTATTTGTTTATTATTTAACAAAGGTCCACCGCTGTGGTCTCGAGGTAGCGTGCTGCCTTGTCACGCAGCGGGCCCGGTTCGATCCCCGGTCGGGGCAGTTTTCTGGGTGAGGTTTTTATCGGGGTTTTTCCTCACCTGTAAGACAAATGTCAGGACAACTTTAAGGCCCAAACGGTCCCCGAAATCATATGGCCATCATCATCATCCTTATCATTATCATAACCATCATCCTTCACCGGTGTGGAAAGCAACGGGAAGCTACCACACCTACACAATGCCCTAGTAAAGCTGCAAGCATAGCATGAAAATGCTATGATTGCAGTGAAGGACCTGCCTTCGGGCAGAATTACTATGGATGGATGGATTTAACAAAGAGTTATAATTGTCTGTGATTTCCATACGATTCTAACAGATGGCGGTGTAATTATCTGTGAGTTCCATACGATTCTAACAGATGGCGGTGTAAGGTAATTTTGTAAGTTAATTGGTTTATCATTTAACAAAGAGAGATCCAGATGGCCGTGCTTTTTGTTGCAACCGCGAATTTAAATTGATTTACAAATATTGATTATTTCATAATTTAAGTGTGTTCAGCGTTTATTTTATTTTTAATATTATTAATTTCGTGGGTAAGTATTAGTTTATGTAATCTGGCTGAAAGACAGCAACTTAATTTAAATTTGTAACGTATACCTTGGCCGGGACTTCTAGTATATATATATATATATATATATATATATATATATATATATAGTATATATATATATATTTATATATATTACATACACACATTTTCACATTTACCAGCAATCGCGCCAACATCACTTGCAAGAATTATAGAATGGAACCGCGGGAGGATTACAGTAAATAACTATTAAAATATGTTACTACGCTTACACACATTTTCCGACAGGATTATGCGCATACATATACCCACATTTTCCACTTCGGTAGACATTTTGTTTCGGTAGGAAAGCATTGTTAGGAACGAATATGAAATGCCGGTGTTTATAATAAATTAAATTAAATTTCTACAAACTGTTTTCTAGATAGTTTCTGAAGGATATTATCCCAGCATGAATATTTATAACTATTACGAATTACCTTATTTTCTCCTCTTATTTTTTAATTTCTCTACAGTAAACATACTTCAATATATATGTAGTCATCTAAGGAATATGTTAAGTCGGAAAATTGCCACTAAGAATTAAGTATGCTGCGATCATCCCCAAAGACTTTTGTGCTCTGTGAATAGTTGGTAACCCGAGAAATAAATATGTTACTTTCCTTGCATATCGTATGAATACTTTATGTTCCTGGTTTAAAATGTGTTTCCGTGAAAAGTAGAGACTTTATACATTACACATTTTTTTTTTCCTGTGAGAACAGTTAGTCAAATAGAATAAAACATTTTTTGACGTCATACTACGTTTTGTCGTACTTACAGCAATAGCGAACATGATTGAAAATGCAACTTCCTACATTTCCGGGCTTCCAACCTAAATAATTATACTGTAATATTATACATTACAAACACGCGTGTGGGAAGTAAAACCACTGCTCTCTATGTATACTACATACAATATATATGCAAAAAATATCCTAAAGGAAATGTTAATATAGATTATACGAAACAAATTACTGCATTTTAAATTAACTAAACTTTATCTGAAACAATATAAAACAATAAATACATACTTGCCGCCATTGTATAACTAATTCGTGCCACGGCCTCCTGAAATTTCAAATAATAAACATTTCCCACTCTGTTGATGTTAGTCAGTTGTTTATAATCAACGCAAATATTTCCAACAAATATGTTATTATTTTACTATCATGTATTATTTTGAAAACATCATCGCGCAAAAAATAATGTACAACGGACGTTTGTGAAGCATTTTACAGAATCTCGGAAATTAAAAACCTGGCTATCGCTCGGATTTTAAACATTTTCCTCGATTCTGTAAAAACCACTTCCCAACCTCGCATCGTAATATACTAGTTAAATCGTCCTAGTTCTTAGTGGAACTGCTAACAGGCATTGAAGGCATGCTCCCGCTGTAGAATAATGAAATTTATTGTTTTTTTTTTTTCAAAAGAAAGAAAATATATATGCATTTACATTGCGCGCGGGTCCGCTTGGCCGTACGTGCATTATATTTCCATTAATTAAAAACTGGATAAATAAATAAAAGTAATAATAATGTAAACAAATACCTACTGTGTACAGAGCGTTCAATCAATGTTGTAGACATGCCGCGTGACACAACTAGGAGTGGACAAAGAATATCATTCATTATTGAATTTCTAACGCTCAATGAGCTTGAGTTGAAACAATAATAGCAATGTAAGCGAAAAGGTAACAATTGCCAGATGGACGACACCTGTTTAACAGCAACATATCAGACGACGATGAGAATTCGTTATATTCACATGAACATTTTGCTAACCCCTGTTTCCACTCAATACTGACCGCATATCTCGCGGCTATCTGGTTGCCTAACCAGAAACAGTTACGGCTTATGGCAGACGCCCTGTACACGTTTCCTTTTAAATATCCCCATAATCAATAATGTGAAATATTAAAATCTTAAACCGAGCAGTCTCAAAAGACATTAATTTTTGGATCCGAACTTACAGAACTCATTTTTTTCATTTTCTGATCCATAAGGTGCCCTCTTACGGTGCCTTTATCAAAACTTACTATCTACATAAAATCATCATCGAGTATAGTCATTATTATTATTATTATTATTATTATTATTATTATTATTATTATTATTATTAATACCAGTATCAAAAGTATCATTATCAATAGTATCATTATCAATAATATCATTATCATAAGTAATGCCACGAGTGATTTCCAAATTATCGATAAATTCACGACTCACGAAGTGAGGAGTGAATTTATCTAGAGAATTTGGAAATCAAGAGTGGCATTTGTTAGGACTATTTAACGAATAAAATTAAGCTGTTTACTCACAAATCATTATTTAACTATAGTTATTTTAAAATATTTATATATTTAATGTAAACGGCGATGTTTGAAAACAAATGAGAAACGATAGGTACGCTTCTACTGCTTCTTTTGTTTATCACTGCAACCAGATCATACTATTTATTGCCAAAGGAACGCAATATTGTAAGAATGCTCTCTAGTGGAGAAAAAATGAAACACATCAATCTGTATATTAATTCATTTTTGATGTCGTATGATGTAAATATGACAATTATATTTTTCTCGATTATTACCTGGGAAAAAATACATTTAAGAAAGTGCAAACAGTGGTTTCTTTTTTTGGTGGTATAATCAATTGCTACAAATGTTGACATGTAAGCACTATTATATACAATCTGGTAGCCGTATTTGTTATAGGCTCAGTCACTGCAAAATAACGGTCAGACCTGTTCAGAATATTAAAAAGGAGGAGCTTTGTTTAATATATGATAATCCTAACACTGATAAATATTTCGTGAAACACGACTCTGATTGGTTGTAAAACAGAAATCATTGAAACGTGATTGGTCATTGACTCCCATTTGGGGCATGAGTTAAATAGTCAATAATATCATTATTATTATCAATAATATCATTATCATTATCAATAGTGTCATTATCATTATTATCATTATCATTATTATCATTATCATTATTATTATCACCATCATCATTATCATTATCATTATTATCATTATTATTATTATTCAATATTTTATTTGGAATAAAATTTGCTAAACCATACATAATTCCAATTCCATCTGATAAATTTGTTAATTTTTGAGCCCACGTCCTCAAAGGAACTTTATCAACAGTGCCTTGTTATTTTGAATTAAAACCATAATGTTACACTGAGCAACAAAAAAGAAACGTTTTGTCTCAGAAAGAAGAGTGTGTGATTCTGATAGTATTTTTTCTCCTGAATTCAAATACGATATCGCGTTTTCTCTATCACACAAGCTTTCCGATTGACAGAAATTTATAATTTCAAACATTTTAATAGTTTCTACATTCATAACTACACAATATTCGAACATTCGGACTCGCCTAGAAAGTAAGAAATGACGATTTTCTGCTATATTTCGCCTGTGGAGCATCCCTCTTGATGGTCCTACAATAATTGTCCAGCATATTAGAATTCCATTTGCCTTGATAATTCTTTTCCATAGCTGAAATCATTTGAGTTAGCTCATTTGTTTTTATTTTACAATGGTCAAATGGACGAAAAAGTTTATTAAAAAATAATTATTTAAATCCATTAATTAAAATTGAAATAAAAAACTGTTGGTGATGGAGAAATTCCGAATACATATTTGAAAACACGATAAAAACAACTACATTAAGTACAACTATTGGCATTCATGAGACAAAAATCATGTTGACCAGTGTAATTAGCAATCAATCTGTAAGGTATTCCGTAATAGGGTTTAATACACAGCGTGTCTCATACCTTTAGGATCAAAATATATAAATGGAAGAATACTATGCATTGAATACTGTACTATGAGAAAGGGAATCAATATTCGGAAATTGTTGATAATTATATTCATAAAAAACTACCTGTCGCGTTGGCGTTTGAGACACGTATTTCAGAGATTCCAAGTTAAAAATCCCGCAGTCGATAACCTGATATTTTTCGTGATGTCCTTCAATTTCTGATGTAAATTCCGGACTGAAACTTCAATTTCATGAACCAGTTCATGGTTAATAATGATTTCACATATATAAACAAAAGTTAACATTCAGTGAATTTACACAAGACGCATATATATATATATATATATATATATATATATATATATAACAATAGGCATGGATTACGTAGTCTGCTTGTATATACAGTCAAGAATCATAGGGATATGTAATATGACCGAAAATAATGAAGTACCTCAAAATAAAAATTATACTATTGTTTTTTTAAAGAGTCCTCATCCATGAGTAATACATAAATATATCAAAATACTTTGTATGCATTATTCTACCATCTGTGTAATTTTATTCCTGTGGGGCATTTCAAAGGTGTTGAGAATAGAAGTAAACAAGAACTAAAAGCGCGATTCACAAGCTACCAAATTTATTAATGTCCATTGTCTGGGAAGGCAAATAATTGGGAACTTCTACACTTTGTAGTTAAGTGACAATATATTAATGAACATTTTTTCTTCTTCTTCTTCTTCTTCTTCTTCTTCTACTACTACAAGGTTTAGGCTATGCAGCCTGTTCCGGCGAAGTTAAAAGTGGAGTCCATCTTCTACGTGGTCGGCCAACATCACTTGTTCCTCTGGGATTATACAGGAAGGTTCTTTTTGGTATTCTTTCGTTGTTCATTCTCATTAAGTGTTCTGTCCATTTATTATTATTTTCGCTGATTTTATCTTCAATTTTATATATATTTAATTCTTCTCGTATAGTTTCATTCCTTATTCTATCCGCTCTTGTGCATCCTTTCACATTACGTAAAAACAGCATTTCCGCAGTCTGTATCCTGCTTTTATCCCTTAATTTCATTATCCAATTTTCACTTCCATACAACAAGAAAGGAACAGCCATTGTTTTATATAATTTAAGTTTCGTATCTTTCCTAGTTTTCCGACATAAGGTTCTTTTTATGGTTCCACAAATAGCCTGAAATTTATTTACTTTATTTTCTATATCTTTATTTTATCTACAAGTTGTATCACATCCTAAATATTGGAAATGTGATACTTGTTCTATTATTTTGTTATCCAGTACAATTTTTGATCTAATTCCATATTTATCAATAAATGTCATTACTTTTCACTTATTTATTGATATTTTACAATTATATCTATTGGCTATTAATTTAAATGTATATGCTAACATTTGGAGCTCATTTTCAGATTCTGCTAAAAGTACAACATCGTCAGCGAATAATAAAGCATTTATTTTATCTTTATTATCGATTAATATTCCTTCATTAGTTAAAACCTTCTTCCATTCTGTTAGGATATCGTCCATATAAATATTAAATAATATAGGTGAGAGTGAACACCCTTGTCAAACTCCTTGGTTTATTTTTAAAAAAAGTCTTATTTTTAGTCAACTGAGGGTCAATACAAATATTTGTTCCATAGTACAAGCTCTTAACAGTTTCTATAATCTGAATAGGGAGGCCGTTTTCTTTTAGGATATTCCACAATATTTCCCTGTTTACTAGATCAAATGCTTTATCTATGAACATTTATTTACTCAATATATTACAAAACGGAAACACAACTGCCGAAAAGACACAGCGAACTACTCTAAATCATTGTAAATGGTAACTCTCTGCTTGGCAGCCAATGGGGTAGCGACACTGAGTTTGAAATCAAAAAATTGTTTATCTTTCCCAAGACAAGTTGAATTGAGTGTGGGGTCTAGTGTTTGACACAACCTGTATGTAAAGACAGACGGAGAAAGTATGACTCATATATGGGGCAACTTTCACGACTCCATTTGAGAGAAGAGGACTTATCTAGGGGGACTTACTGGTTCACGTTTGAAGGGATTAAGGACTTTACTATAGGTCTACACGTTGGAAATGTACCCTGGAAGTTTACGCACTAATGTGACAGTACAACCCGGGGGGGGGACAAAATCAGTTATTGGGCGGTCCAATTGGTTGGGTTACACAAGTCTCACTCCGAGTCGAGTCCGACTGGAGTTACTACACTCTAATTCAACCCAGGAAGTTACTACAGATCTTACGGGCTATGCCAGTGTCCAGGGGGTAGATGATGCCAAACTCATAATAACGGTATTTGTTTGTTTGGGGAGGAGTGGAGGGGCAAGTTTATCAGTACTTTTTCCAAATTTATCTACTATACATTTAAAAACCATAGTTTTTTACAGCATGCAGACTAGTTTTAGAGTAAATATGAGAGTCGACACTTTCGTACAGGATAGTACAGGTCCGCACGAGCTCAGTGACAAGTGGTAACTGTTTTTTTCTTTAAAATGGGGTGGCTTGAACGGCTACAACATACAACTCTGTACCTGCTATGTTGCATACTTCAGTTTATTTAAGGAATTCTCTCAAGAAAATACTGTTAAAATAGTAACCCAGTTCCCTATTCCAAACACACAGTAACTTCATTGGTTGTATCTGACTGTACACACTTATAGGTATAAAACGACTGACTTGCCCTATTATCAATCTGTGCAGAACGTGAAAGTGCTCTGCGGCGCAGTTCGTTTACGTATAAGAAATTTTAGTCTGCGATTGAAATCAGTCGTAAATTGGTTTAGACGCTTTTATTAAAAGATTAACATAAAAATATTATCAGATGATTAATAAAAAAAAGTCTGGCGGTGCATGTAGCATGAATTTAATTAATAACGTTGTTGTCCCGATAAATGTTATCACTGGATCTTAATAACTGTAGACCCTCTTATTCGCAAGACTAGTTGTTCTTCCTAAGTATAGCAAGATTGATTCGGATTTGAGGCTACTTCCTAATACTTAAAAAATTACAAATTCTAAATCACGATTTTTTCCGTTTAAGTTTAATGAAAAATTCTTCACGAAGAATTGTGGTCCAGTTTTATACTGAACTCCAACTCCAATCACGACAGGCCTAGAAGGCACTTGACTTACCAGTCGGCTGCTGGCCTCACCACCACATGTGCTAATCACAGAGGTAGACGATCATAAGCCAGCGTAGGGGTGACATGTGGTCAGCATGTCGGGTCCTCCAACTGTTATACCTGGTCTCGTCAACCTGGGAGTCGCTACATATTGTAGCTACCCAAATGCACCACAACGATGGGTACGCACCGGTCCCATACTGGTCCAAATTCCACGAGAAAATTTCTTCCCCCATGGAGACTCGAACCAGCGTAAGTCACATAGCTCTGCGCCAAGGCATCTCGCCTTAACCACTCAGCAGCGAGGGACAGTTTTAGACAGAGATCAATAAATTAATGGGCTTGTAAAATTCTACGCAATGAATGCTAGTACCGATTTAAAATCAAGTCCTTTATTTTAATGGGCTTGTTAAATTCGAGTCATCATGACTTCGGACGATTCTAACAGCATAATTTTGTTGACTATTTAACTCATGCCCCAAATGGGACTCAATGACCAAACACGTTTCAATGATTTCTGTTTTACAACCAATCAGAGTCGTGTTTCACGAAATATTTATCAGTGTTATAATTACCATATTAAAGAAAGCTCCTCCTTTTTAATATTCTGAACAGGTCTAACCACTATTTTGCAGTGACTGAGCCTGTGAGAAATACGGCTACCAGATTTTATATATAGTGCATGAATGTCAACACATGCCGCATGCGGGAGTTAATATAAAAACATTTGTAGCAATTGATTATACCATCAAAAAAAAAAAAGAAACCACTGTTTGCACTTTCTTAAATGCATTTTTTCCCAATCCAGAAAAATATAATTGTCATATTTACATCATACGACATCAGAAATGAATTAATATACAGTTTGATGTGTTTCATTTTTTCTCCACTAGAGAGCATTCTTACAATATTGCGTTCCTTTGGCAATAAATAGTATGATCTGGTTGCAGTGATAAACAAAAGAAGCAGGTGAAGCGTACCTATCGCTTCTCATTTGTTTTCAAACATCGCCGTTTACATTAAATATATAAATATTTTAAAATAACTATAGTTAAATAATGATTTGTGAGTAAACAGCTTAATTTTATTCGTTAAATGTCCTAACAAATGCCACTCTGATAAATTTACAAATTCTCTTCGTGAGTCGTAAATTTATCGATAATTTGGAAATCACTCGTGGCATTACTTATGAATAATGCTTTTGCTGATGCGTTGTGATCTCTCAAACTGAGTACAATATCACGTGATCTCTCAGTTACATCTTCCTTCTTATATTTTAATAATGTTATAACTACTTCTTTGTCCATCGCTGTGATCTCGAGGTAGCGTGCTGCCTTCTCACGCAGCGGGCCCAGGGTCGATCCCCGATCGGGACAGTTTTTCTGGGTGAGGTTTTTATCGGGTTTTTTCCTCACCTGTAAGACAATGTCAGGCAAACTTTAAGGCCGAAACGATCCCCGAAACCATATGGCCATCGCAATCATCATTATTCATATTCATCTTAGATTAAGCTTAGGATTAGGGACTCTCCTGGCGCACCGTTATCATCATCATCATCACTCATCATGTCATCGGGGCAGCGTAACCCCGCCTTCCAGGCGCCTCAACCTCAGAAGTGGATTACAAGTACGCCATGCCAGGGGGGGAACATCAGGAATGTCGAAAGACAACCTGTGGCATTTGAAAAAAAAAAAAAACTTCTTCTTTTTCTTCTTCCGCCCTCTGCAGGTGCAGCAAATAATATGTTCCGCAACTACACAAATAGGTCAGTCAATCTGCGGTAAGGGTCTCACAAGGTCTCTCCTACCCTGTGGTTGGTAGCACAGTGCTTTCTTCCCTATGTATCTTAACTCTTAACGTTACGCCGCTTAAAGATCGCAGAAATCTCATTTGAGAATTATTTATTCTTGTTTTTATCATCACTTCCAAACAAAGATCTTGCTTTGAGATTACGTTGTGGAATCTAAATTGAATTTCTTTTCCCATTTGTTTGCTAAAAGTTCGTTTCAAACGCCATCTAGTTTATTATACTTTATTTAATTTCTCTCAACATATTTCTGGTGATTAAACTGAGACATGTGACATCCTAAATATATAAAACGAGTTATCGTTAAATTATGTTATTATCTATGACAATTTTTACCCACAAAATGTTTTCCATTTAATGCCATCGATTTGGTTTTTATTCAGAAATGTGCATATTATACTTTACTAAAACACTTTATACACAGAGCATTGTAAGTAATCTTCAATTTTAGACAGCAGTACCCGGTCTTCTGAAAAAATACTTTACTACTGTCTTACTGTCCATTTTTATTCTTGGGGAGTTTAATAATTCGTATTCCTGAATTATGTTAACTAAATAAAAATAAATGTTGAAGCAAGGAGATGCACTATCTCCTCTACTATTTAATTTTGTACTAGGGCATGCCATGAAATCTCTAGAGGATGAAGAAGGCCTACAACTCAATGGTATTAATAAGCTGTTAGTTTATGCTGGTGATGTAGTAATATTGGCCGATAGCGAGGAGGTATTAATGGACAACACGCACACACTATTGAGTAAAACTAAGAAACTAGGACTGGAAGTAAATATCAATAAAACTAAATATATGGTCACACATAGAAATGCATTATATAATGGAAACGGGCAGCTAATTACAAATGAGGGAAATTTTGAGGAGGTTGCAGACTGCAATAATCACAAATAGGAATGAGATGCACGAAGAAACTAAACATAGGCTCAATTCTGCAAATGCGTGCTATTATGCATTGCAGAGACTCTTGACGTCCCAACTCCATTCAAAAAACGTTAAACTGAAAATATATAAAACGATTGTTCTACCAGTTATATTATATGGATGCGAAACATGGACTCTTACTTTAAGGGAGGAAAGGAGATTACGAGTTTGAGAATAAAGTTCTTAAGATTTTTTGGACCAAAGACAGATGAACTTACAGGTGAATAGAGAAGACTACATAACACAGAACTATAAGGTATTTATAGGAAGCCAGATATAATGAGAACAATTATGTCTCGTAGACTACGATGAGCAGGACATGTGGCACATATGGGTAATGAAATACGTGCATGAAAGCTTCTTGTAGGAAAACCAGAGGGAAAACGCCCAGTTGGTAGACCAAGAATGAGGTAGGAGAATAACATTAACTATGATTTGAGGGAAGTAGACTATACAGGGAATGATTGGAAAATATTGGTTCACGATAGGGATATATATGGAGAGCTTATGTCCGCGCGGCCGTGAACCTAAGGTTTCGATAGTGCCAGTGAGTAAGTAAGTAAGTAAATAAAAATAAATAATAATGGCGAGAGACTACATACTTGTGGAGATCCTTGATTTATTTTAAGACTTTCTATGGATTTTTCCCGATACAGTTATAATAATAATTGTAGGCTTAATTGATTAACTTACGTTCATAAGTCATACCCTCTACCGCCTCCACCTTCTATATGTTTATGATGTCAGTTTTGTTTAAGGGTTTTCTATACGCTTGTAAGATGCTACAAGTACAGTAAGAACTTATACAGTGAAAATACTTTTGGTAAAATACAATATTTTTATAAAGGTCGTGTATAACGCTATTGCTTTGATATTTCCAGCTCAGCCGACAAGAAAAACTCTTTCCTTAACTGTCGCATTCGTTGTCTGCGATTTGGATTTTTTGAACTCTCAATTGTTTCATCACGCTTCATAGCATATTAAATGTCAACCTAATTCAGCTTGTTTCTTACTTACGCTAGACAGAATTCAGTAAATACTAATGTTATCATCCTGTTTGGCATAACTAACTCACTGGCACGATCGAACCCTTAGCTTCATGGCTGGGAAATCTCCTCATGCATTCCTATCCTGAGATGTTTTCCATTCATCCCAGTATAATCTACTTCCCTCAAATCATGGTTAATCTTATTTTCCCACCTCATTCTTGGTCTACCAATTGGGCATTTTCCCTCTGGTTTTCCTACAAGAAGCTTCCATGCACTTCTTTAATTCCCCATTATTGCCACATGTCCTGCCCATCGCAGTCTACGAGACAGAAATGTGCTTATATCTGACTTCCTATAAAGACCATGTAGCTCTTTTAACTACTCTTCTCCATTCACCTGTCTGTTCATCTCTCTTCGGTTCAAAATGTTTCCTAAGAACTTTATTCTCAAATACTAGTAATCTCCTCTCCTCTCGTAAAGTAATTGCCTATGTTTCGCTTCCATTACGTGTAAGAAGTTTTTATGAATTTAATGATAGTGACTTGTAAAACTGTTAGTAATAATTAGGAACCATTGTGCATATTAATTCAATTTGGTTCTGTCTACCATATTTTAAGTACAAACATCTTGATTCCTTTCTAAAATACATGTTTGACTATTGGTAGTGGATTTAATTATCTTATCAAATATGCAACGAGGAAGATTCACGATAGATGGAATTTCCCGTTACATGTCAGATATAATTATAGATACATAGATCATCGGTTGATTAATGTCTTTGACTTCGTCCGATTCCCAATAGCCAATTTTGTCGGCCTATCCAAACTCCTGGTTGTAGAATTTTCTCCTTCGTGTATAAATATATTCCCTGATTCAAGGAGATTTTAGGTCTTCCACTGCCTCGTATTCCCTCAGGTTTCCATTCCAAAACACATTTTGGTGGCTCATCCTCTTCTATTCGCTGGAGACGTCGGTACTATCTTAATTGCTGCGTTTTTATTATAATCTAAAATAAAGTGTTCAATCTTCATTTTCTCCCTTATAACTGAGTTTCTAAGATATATGCTAGTGGTCGCCGAGCGACCAAAATTCATTAATTTTTTAAGCATGTCACAAATGCGTCATTCCTATTTGTATTAGCTTGGCCTAAGCCGTATTCAAAAACCAATAACGCGTAATTCGACATTTCTATACTATTTATATTATTTATACAATTTTGAATTTGCATTTGGCCTATTATTATGTGTACGGGAATATATATCCCTTCCTCTTTGTCTCTCACTCCGACCTGTCAATGTTCTATGTCGATGCATAATGGAAGTAAGTGCGAATATGTAAATATAAAAAAAAATATCTACTGAAATTACTTAAACAAAGATTAGACGGGTTTAATTTAAATTTAAATAATGAAAGGTACTGACTTTTTTTGAACCGCTAATAATAAATACGCGACAGTAAGTCAATTTTCATTGCTGCTGCACAATTTTATTTTTACAATATACTTTCAGTATGAACGTAAACAAATGAATGAGTAATACACATACATTCCTTAGAGACGATTAATTTTATTTTGTTTAATTTAATTTATTTGTAACACATATACATACATTTAATTTTTCTAGACTCCTTCTCTATATGAACTTTAATTATGCCAAATAGCACACTCCTCCGTGCGCGCAATGTTCTTAAAAAGGGATACAAAGTTTTCCCTTCACGTATTAATATGTATGACTGCACTAATAGCACTTGTTATTAGTATCAAAGTTCAACTCAGTTCCATTAACCAGGAACATTCATTTTATTCTCTTGCATTACCTCCAGAAATTTAGACATACGTTTTTAATAAACTGTAGAAATAATAAGATCCGAGTGTACAATCCCGGATAATCAACATCTGTCACCCGTGACTGTCAGCTGGAAATTGATGTCATCCATTAAATATTTGTCGGTGAAAATAGTATAAAAATGTTTGTCAGTGTTTGGACATGAGGGTATAATTAAAAGGACTACGGATATTTCCCAGCAATTATGTAGGACACATGTGTTCTACTGGCGACTGACATTCCCGCAGAGGACCAATTATTATCTAACTCAATCCCTCTCTCCCTATTACACTAAAATTGATTCAATTTTTTACAAATACCTAGCACTTCCAACACGTTATTACCAACATTTAAATCAATTTGTTATTTGGTGAATTTAAGATCTCCTACTTAATCTTTATGCCAAAGGCCATTACTATTTGTCATTTAATACATTGGCACGTGATATTTTCGTAACTACAGGAGATCTATTACATAACCCTTCAAAGACCTGTAGCATGATGCGGAAATAAGTCGTGTTAAGCGAGATCCGTTTGCACTTAATATCGTGATTTGAGTTTTACAACTTGTATAAATCCACAATAATAGTATATCACGATGCTAGGTTGGGAAGTGGTTTTTACAGAATTGAGGTTTTTTTTTATTTCGGAGATTCTGTAAAATACTTCACAAACGTGCGTTGTACATTATTTTTTGCGCGATGGTGTTTTCAAAATAATAAATAAATAGTAAAATAATAATACCTTTGTTGGAAATATTTGCGTTCATTATAAACAATTGACTAACGTTAACAGTGTGGGCAATGTTTATTAGTTGAAACAACAGGAGACCGTGAAATCAATTAGTGATAAAATGGTGGCAAGTACGTATTTATTGTTTTATATTGTTTCAAATAAATTTCAGTTCATTTAAAATGCAGTGATTTGTTTCGTATAATGTATATTAACACTACCTTTTGGATATTTTTTGTATATATACATTGTATGTAGTATACATAGAAGGCAGTGGTTTTACTTCGCACAAGCGTTTTGTAATGTGTAATATTGCAGCATAGTTATTTTATTATAATATAGGTATTTAATATCGCCTTGACGTGGCGGAGGGGCTTAGTACCTGATGATCTACACGGCTTACTGAGTGAGTCTTTTGACTACCAGTGAGCAAGAGGTGAAGGGAAGTTAAGAATATTCCACAACGGGCGGATGGGGCTCGATAGTTTTGGTAGACAGCCCATCTAGGAGAAGAGGACTCCAAAATTAAACTCCTGGTCCTCCAAGTTGGGGGTTGATGCAATGGGCTAACTCCCCGTTCAACGAAAAAAAAAAAAAAAAAAGAAAAAAAAAGAAATGTTAAAAACCCAATGAAGCACAGCCGGACAGGATTAAACATATATGACACAAGTTACGGAAGAGGACAATAATAATTGGTACATGGAAAACTCAAAGAATAAGAAATAAATTTAATGAAGTATGCAAAGAATTAGAAAGAAAAAATCAAGACATCATGATCCTTACAGAAACTAAAAACAAAGGAACCGGAATAGAAAATAAAGGATCTTACCAACATTATTATAGTGGGGTAAAAAAAGCATCAAAGGGCACAACGTGGAGTTGCCATACTCATGAAGAATAAATACAAAAAGTATGTTACAGACTGCGAACCTATTGATGAAAATATTATAAGAATAAATTTGAAGTTATATGGACATAAATTCACTATTTTGGGTGTATACGCAATTAGTGAAGATCAAAACAGTACAAAAAAAGGAAGATTTTTTCAACAAATCAAATTCAATAATAGAAGAAATTGGACCAGGAAGATATTTAATTATGGCAGGGGATTTCAACAGCAGAACAGGAAGACAAAAACAAAGTAAAAGTATAGGTCCACATGGAGAAAATGTTGTAAACGATAATGGAAAAATAATTATAGACATCTGTGAGCAAAATTCTCTGAGAATATTAAATGGATACTACCAGCACAAAGATATTCATAAGTATACAAGACAGCAAGATACTCTTCAACAAAAATCAATTATTGACTACATTATAATTAAACAGGAAACTAAATTAAGAGTAAATGATGTAAGAGCATATAGAGGTACCGCATTCAGAGATCACTTTTTAGTCAATTCTAAAATCATATTTCCATATTTAAGCATTCAAGGTAAAAATGATCCCAATCCAAACGAAGAAAAAGATAATTTAGATACTAATATAATAAGTTGTTATAAATATAATTTATTAAGTTTGGAAAATGAAAGTACATCATATTTATTTAAGCAAAGACTAAATGAAAAATTAATAAACTACATTTGAATCTACAGAAAATCAATATCAATACATTAAGGATAAACTACATGAGGCAGCTAAAGAAGCTATTGGGGAAGAGAAATATACTAATAATAATAAAAACTATTGCTGGAGTGAAGAAATTGACAAAGAAGTAAAAATAATAAGAGATCTTTATCTAAAATGGCTTAATACTAAATCAATAGAGGACAAAATTAACCTTCATAAATAACAAACAAAAATAACAAAAGATATATCAGAATTAAAGAACAATGCTGGGAAAATACATGTCAAAAAATACAAAGGTACATTGGAGGAAAAAGAAATGCGGAAGCATGGAAAACTTTAAAGAATATAAGAAAAAATGACAAAGAAGGATTTAATAAATACATTAATTTCCAAACTTGGGATAAATACTTCAAAGAATTATTAACAGAAAACAGAGAACAATATATAAACCCTATAGAGGAGGAATTTGATGCAGAACTAAAAGAAAATATACACCTAAACATAGAAACAGTGATTGAAGCAGTAAAGTCATTAAAGAATAGAACGTCACCAGGGAAAGGAAATATTCCAGCTGAATTAATAAAACATGGAACAGATAAGTTGTTCGAATTATTGAGAAGTCTATTTGAAAAATGCATAAATGGAGAAGATATACCATCAGATTGGAAAATATGATATATTTCAACCATACATAAAAAAGGAAAAAAAGATTAATGCAAAAGCTATAGGGGGAATTGCAGTCAATAGTACACTAAGTAGAATATATGGAAAGATAATCAAGTATTTCCTAGAAATTGAATACAAAGAGTTACGGTAGAATCAGAGGAACAGGCAGGATTTAGAGTGGGTAGATCAACAATAGACCACATTTTCAGCATACGACAGATTATAGAAAAGAAAACAATCAGAGCACTAGTATTTATAGATATAGAAAAAGCATACGATAAAATTCCTACAACAAAATTATGGAAAGTCTTAAAACTAAAAAAAAATAAATCCAACACTGATTGAAACAATTCAAAAACTATATTCAGAATCATATGTGCAAGTAAAAATGGGAAAGTACTTGTCTAAAGGTTTTCAAACAAATAAAGGATTACGACAGGGATGCTGTATATCTCCAACATTATATAAGATTTATACTGAAAAAGCTATTGAAGAATGGAAAAAGAAATGTAAACCGATGGGAATACCACTATATGATAATTCAACAATATATACACTCCAGTTTGCAGATGACCAATTGATATTGGCTCAAGAATTTGAATATATAGAATACCTCACTAGAATATTAATACAAGAATATAGTTTATGGGGTTTAAAGATCAATATGGATAAATCTAGATATATGACAATAGGGGATCTTCCTCAAGATTTAATACTAGAAGAAGATTTAGGGACAATTAAACACACTGAAGAATATAAGTATTTGGGAATTAAAATTACTAAAGATGGAAAACAAGAAACAGAGATAAGAAACAGGATCAATATAGGAAAGTATGCTATATCTGCCCTAAATGAAATAGTATGGTACAAACATATCTTCAAAGAAACAAAAAAACTATTTTTAATACAATAATCAGAAGCATTATTACCTATGGAGCTGATGTGTGGGATTTAAATGCACAAATAAAAAAAAAAATGCTCGCCACTGAAATCGACTACTGGAGACGTGCTGCAAGAATATCCAGGAAGGATTAAATCAGAAAATCATACATAAAAGAAAAAATGCAGGTACAATATTCAATATTAGATTTTATAAAGAAGAAACAATTAAATCGGTACGGACACATTAGAAGAATGGAAGAAGGAAGACTACCTAAGATAATCATGGATTGGGAACCACAGGGAAGGAAAAAGAAGGGTAGACCAACTATTGCGTGGATTCAGGGAATCAATGAAGCTAAGAGGGAATGGGAAATAGATGAAGATATATGGATGAACAGAGAGGAATGGAAAAATGTGTTGAAACAAATGTGTAGTTAACTGTGAACATGGGTACCGGAAAAATGTATATTCATTGTAAAAACCGAAATAATAAAAAAATAGTTATTTAGCTTCGCAACCCCGAAATGTAGAAAATTGAACTTTCAAACCATAGTCGCCATTATTGTAAGTACGATAAAACACACTATCGCGCAAAAATAATATTAAAAACTGTATGAATCTATATTCATGATGAAATTAGTATTATTAATTTATTTGTAGCAAATATGTTATCCTGTTTCAATTGAGGCTGAACAAGAGATTCGTAAATTATAAAAGTTAGTAACTTTAAAATTCCGTCATCAGGTACTGCGTAAACTAAGCAAATTCTTCAGGAAGTCGAATGTATGGTCCCTGTTTGCTGGTTTACAGATTATACATTTATTTTGTTAAATAGGAGAAAGTCGATATCTGATGGCAGCTTATTTAAAATTGTCGGACTGCAGTGGAGATAAATTATGCATAACTCTAAGTTATCATATACGTACCCTATTGTATATTGTTGTACGAGTATAATTTGACACCAATTAAAATAATATTTTTGCGCGATAGTGGGTTTTATCGTACTTACAGCAATGACGGTCATGATTGAAAGATCAACTTCCTACATTTCGGGGTTGCCAACCTAAGTTACTATACTGTAATAAAATAACTATACACTAATAGTTTATATTACAAACACGCGTGTGGGAAGTAAAACCATTGCCCTCTATGTATACTACGTACGATGTATATACAAAAAAATATCCAAAAGGTAGTGTTAATATACATTATACGAAACCAATCACTGCATTTCAAATTAACTGAACTTTATTTAAAACAATATAAAATAATAAATATGTACTTGCCGACATTTGGACTAATTCGTCTCACGGCCTCCTGTTATTTTATCACGAATTGTTTCATCTATTAAACATTGGCCACAATTGTTTATAATGAACGAATATATTTCCAACAAAGAAATTATTTGACTATTATTTATTATTTTGAAAACACCATCGCGCAAAAAATAATGTACATGTCGCATAGACCGATTATATGTTGATGATCGTATTCTCGGCGAATACGTTTACAGTAATCGAATGCATTTGTTGTATGTAAACTCAGATTACCATTTCCAAAATAATTATTTTAGTAAACGCTCAAATTTTAATAAAATCCTTTCTAGTAGGTACACTTTTGTTATGTAGGGGTTTATGGGCTTTTCCTTAATATTTCTCGAAAGTTCTATACACTCCTCCTTATCACAGGGAGTTAATGTATATCTGGCTTAACTTGGCAAAGAGAGAGATGAAGATATAAGGGTAGATCCTTGACCGCTTTCGCTCAGATACAAAAGAAGGAACCCACCCTGTTGTCAGTTTTCGTCTTCCCCCTTTCCCCTATTAACATATGTCGAAGAAACACCCACAGAACTGGTGCGAGTAAGAGATGTGAGCACAGCTGTCTCTTTCTACAAATTTATTGCAAAGTTAAGCCGGATATACTATAGCAATCTTGTTTATGGGCGTTAAGTGGGATTCCCACCCTCGTAAATAATTCAGATTTGGCATTTTTATTCCAAATATGTTTTAAATAGAAGATGAGAGACTCCTAATAGGTATTTTGGAAATGTTGCACTCATAAATTTCTAAGTGTCATGCAATATATCTCGCTTAGGATTTAACCATTATTAAATCAGAGATTTTTCCGGCTAACAATAGACAGCCTAGATAACAACGAATTTCTCAATCCGGTATCATTGCAGCTGCCGCCGTCTTCCGGAAAACAAACGCCATTCCTCTTTGTCCATGCATTGATCTTCCTCCAATCCTCTGATATTCATAGCCGCTTGTACCCCTTCTATCCAAGTTTCCTTCGGTCTTCAACACGGCGAATTTCTCAAAAAATCTAATATTTTCTTTCACCCTTTCTTCATCCGTCTCTTCAACAGTTGCAGTTGTCATTACAAACAGTATTTTTGCTCGTACCATTATTAATATTACTTACTTACTCACTGGCACTATCGAACCCGTATGTTCATGGCCGCGCGGACATAAGCTCTCCATACATCCCTATCCTGAACCAATGTTTTCCAATCATTCCTTGTATAATCTACTTCCCATGTCAAAAGAATGCCAGAGCAAAGATTGCTTAAATTGTTATGGAATTGATCCCAATAGAAAGGAGGAAGAGAGGAAGACCGAAGAAAACTTGGATAGAAGGGATACAAGCAGCTATGAATATCAGAGGATTGGAAGTAGATCAATGGATGGACAGAGAGAAATGGCGTTTGGTTTCCGGAAGACGGCGGCAGCTGCTATGATACCGGATGATGATGATGATGATGATGATTATTATTATTATTATTATTATTATTATTATTATTATTATTATTATTATTATTATTATTATTATTATTATTATTATTATTATTATTATTATTATTGATGTTTTTTTATTGCGACTACGCAAAGTATTTAAATGCGTTTCCTTTTACTCCATACGTCCCTCATTTTTTTGACTATGGGCCTTCTTTCTCTCTTCTGTCCATCATGTTCTCTTTTTTCTTGGGTTTATCCTCTTGGTTAACCTGTCACTTGTGTAACTTAATTCTAAAGATATTGCTGTTTATGAAAATATTCTTTAGTAATTTCTGCCAATTTTAAGTCCTTATTTTTACTTCACCACTCCATTATACAGTATCCACTTGTGTTTTGCTTCTATTTTCGTATCGTTCTAATATTTGTTCTGAAAGTCTATTTAAGTCCGTTCTTTTAATATGTCTATCTATCTATCTTCAGGTTGTTACAGCTGCTGTCGTCTTCCCGTGCCAAACCTCTAAAGCCTACGATCTTGGGCATCTTCAATGCTTAGCCCTCTTGCTTGCATTACTATCTTCATGTCTTCCTTCCATGTTGAATGGTCTCCCTCTTTTCTTCTTTCTTGTCGGTTGCCATTGATATAGTTGCTTCGGCCCATAAATGTTTAACCTTCATTTTCTAATATCACTATGAATGTCTACTTTTCCTTTATAAAATTAGGCCTTCTGGCCTGTTTTCACACCAAGTGGGATTTATTTAATCTTCCAACTAGTTAATGGGCGTCCAACACTTCTATTCCTATTCCTTTAATAACACCTGGGGATTCTATCTGTAGACATTCTTCTAACACGATCGTACCAGTTGCTTCTCATATTGTCAATTTTATTTGTTAAATTCAAAATATTTAAATATTTTCTATTATCTTCATTTCTTTTTCTGTCCAAAATTGTCACACCACTATGAATGACTGTATATAATTTTATTTCCCTTATTATCATATTATTATTATTATCATTATCATTACCATTATCATTATTATTTGTAGATAAGAAACAGGATCAATATAGGAAAGTATGCTATATCTGCCCTAAATGGAATAGTATGGGACAAACATATCTTCAAAGAAACAAAAAAACTATTTTTAATACAATAATCAGAAGCATTATTACCTATGGAGCTGATGTGTGGGCTTTAAATGCACAAATGAAAAAAAAATTGCTCGCCACTGAAATGGACTACTGGAGACGTGCTGCAAGAATATCCAGGAAGGATTAAATCAGAAATTCATATATAAAAGAAAAAAATGCAGGTACCATATTCAATATTAGATTTTATAAAGAAGAAACAATTAAATTTGTACGGACACATTAGAAGAATGGAAGAAGGAAGATTACCTAAGATAATTATGGATTGGGAACCACAGGGAAGGAAAAAGAAGGGTAGACCAACTATTACGTGGATTCAGGGAATCAATGAAGCTAAGAGGGAATGGGAAATAGAAGAAGATATATGGATGAACAGACAGGAATGGAAAAATGTGTTGAAACAAATGTGTAGTTAACTGTGAACATGGGTACCGGAAAAATGTATATTCATTGTAAAAGCCGAAATAATAAAAATGATTATTATTATTATTATTATTATTATATGATTATTATTATTATATGATTATTATTATATGATTATTATTATTATTATTATTATTATTATTATTATTATTATTATTATTATTATTATGATTATTATTATCATTATGATTATTATTATTATGATTATTATGATTTTTTATTATGATTATTATGATTTTATTATTATTATTATTATTATTATTATTATTATTATTACCACCAACAAATCGTAAAGACATTACAACTTTACATTTACTTTCCAAGAACAGATATTATTTAAGGATTTATATAATTATCACAGAAGTTAATACATTACAAAAAATACTGAAAAATTAGTGATAAAAGTAAGTTGATCTGACAAGGCGATTGAACTCGGAATAACTGCGGACTCACGCACCTCAAATTATTATTATTATTAAACTAAATATTTTTAAAATAATTTTAAAGATGCTGAAGATTTTTTTTGAATCTTTATACATTTTTTCTCTAAATAAAGCAATATAATATGTAATATTGGAAGAGCGTGGCAAAGATGCCCTTGGGGGTCGTTGAGGTCTAGCCGTACAGACAATCCATACCCCACACCAAAGGCATTATGAAGTGTACATTCCAGTCGCCTCGCTCCAGGGGGAAAAGACTCATTAAACAAGTGGCAGAAAGCCCATCCCGAAACCTTTCTACAGGGAAAAACTCCCATTTATCTTTCCACGATGTATTATTACAGCCCATTCCTTTAAAACCACAAAAGAAGAAGTTGTTACCTACTATAGCGTTAATTGCGTTCGCACAAGGGAATTCAATCACAATTTTTTAATCAATGATTTTAATTAATTAATTAATGTGTTATTTTAACAGCAATTTTTGTGGTAGAGCTTTATTCCTTGGAGGATAGTGTGCAAGAGTAATTGATACTCCTAATTTAATGTTGAATATTGAAACATTCAGCAATTTCACTGAATGTAATATTATACATAAATTATAAAATTATAAAAAATGTTAATGAATTCGAATACTGAACGTTAAATCGATAATAATGTTTTGTTAACAAGATAGTTCTACTTTCTATTTTTGTAGACAAATTAACCAAATGTAGCATATCGTATGTTATCTTTAGGCCTATTATTATGTAAGTATGCAAAAATTGCGTATATTTTCCTACAATAAGGACAAAAAATTATGAAAACTATTATGCTGTAAAGTGGATAAGTTGATTACAAAAAATATAAAATAAAATCTACAAGTAAAAAAATAGATTTCTATCTTCAACGTCATTCCTATCGTAGTTGTCTTCGAAGTTGATCGTGTTGTCCCCTGACTCTCATCGCTCTACCGAAATTCATCGCACCCCAGTTACCCCCCTCTCAGATTTAACGCTTCATACCTTAGTGCGGAGTTTCGGGAGTTACGCTGGTTCCAAATTGCATGGGGAAAGAAATTTTCTCATGGAATTTCGGTCAGTATGGGGTTATTGCTAATCCAGCATTCTTCAATAGGATTTTTGGTAGCAGCGATAAGTAGCGGCTCCAGGTAGAGAAAACCAGCTACTATAACGGATGGGAGACGCAATGCTGAAAACACTTAATTCCAATATTGGCTAGATAATCGTCTACTTTTATGATAATACATGTGGATGTGAGGCCTTCTAGTCCTGTCGCGCCATGAAATTTAGGAGTCCTCGCATCTCCCGCTAACAGTAACATAAAAGTAAGCTATCCATGGGCGAGACGTGGTCGGTAGAAATCATACCTTCCACTCTAACGGTTCAAAATCCGGCAAGTTAGAATAATTCAAATAGGCTTACACATCTTAGTTCATGGTGCATCTGTCCTTTATCTTGTGTTGTTTTCGGCGGAGACCCTGATTTACTATTAACAACAGATCCACTGTGAACATATCTAATGAGGGGTTCAGAGTTATATGCCCTTTCTACAGTCCCGAAGGGAATGTAAATTTTTACAAAACAAAAAGAGAAAAAAGGGTTAAGTCCCTTGAGGTTGAAAGATAAAAACTTAAAATATGTACCTTGTGGCAGGTTCAGTATAAAAATATTAAATTTAAAATGTTATCTGGAAGCCTTCCGGAAGTTAACTTCCATCATCAGCAGGTTGAGTATCTGCTACTAATTGTTACTGTTTACGACGTTGTATACTCGAAGCGTCTTTAGTAGCAACTGATTTGTTTTTGACGATTTCGTATAATGGGTTGTACGACTGGGGTGCGTTCTCATTAAGAAGTGAGGTGTTGTTTATTTATTTTATAATTTCAAGGTCTTCAAATATATTTATCTTTGCTGGAATGTTTTCTTTGTGGACTATCGTTAGAGTGTTTTCTATTGTGTCCGTTCGGTGACCTTTGCTTGAGGTTAAGGTTCCCACCTTTCTAGCCAAACAGCAGGAGAAGATAGTCGGTTTTCCATCCCTGCGTGACGGCCGCCTTTACCTCCACAACATACTATTCCATTAGAGTCGACCAATGGCCATGGTACCGCCAGAAAATTCAAGCCAGTTTAAAAATCCTGACCTCATTGGGGACTTACCCGCGTCCTTTCGACTTGTAGCATATTGCCTTAACAAACTGCGCTACAACGTGCTCCATTCTTACAAAACAAAGGGAGATAAACTTAAGCCTCTATTATGAATTTAAATAAAGAAAACTCCCTTCTAAAAATTATATATGAAGCGCTAAACTCGTTTTTCCCGTAAATGGAAGTGAAAATTTAAAATTATTTGTTACTTGTATTCTTGAAAAGCTTGTGTCTGTCTGAACATAGCTATCATGCTTAACATCAGTTACTGGTTTAGGAATGCGTTCTCGAGTCTCGCTTAACGCAAATCGATACAACTGTGACAAATTGAAGAAACCCGAAGTTATGTTCAGGCAAATTGTATGCATTCCAGATGAAAAGGAAAATTCGAACACTCCGATACAAAAAATTGAACATTACTTGCTTTGGAATTTGAAATTGATTAACTGTTTGAAGTTATCAGATGGTATTCTGACTGTTAGACAAACACAATCAATCAAAGTTGTTCTCGGAACGAGATCGTTTCCTACCGTTGCTATGGCTTCCGAACATAGCTTAATCTGACGTTAATATAGGATTAACTTAGGTAGAGAGATATTGCAGCTGTCGACTTGATTATTCCCAACAACCACACGTTTCATGCATGACACATCTCAAGACGTAGAAGGGTGTACAGAATATCAGTCAAGAATGGTAGACTTAACCTGAAGTTAACTACTACACTGGAATTTCAAATACCTTTTCGGGAATTTTGGCCGTGTCTTACAGTGTTGTCTTCTCGGCGTTCCATCACCTACTGTGGGTGACATCTTCAGCAGATATTGTTTGTTTAAATTATCGTACTAAACTGCTAACTAGCATGATTATGATTAGTTACGGTAAAAACACAAGTTAACAGCTAGATGGTAGTTTACTATGAGAATTTAAACAAGCAATATCTCCTGAAGATGTTACCCACAGTAGGTGGTGAATGTCGAGAGACAACACTACAAGACACGGCCAGAAATCCCGAAAAGGTATTTTAAAACACTTGACGATTGCCACGAAAGACTTATTCAGTACTAGCTAATACCCGTCGTGCGCTGCTACGCTAAATAAATTATGTGTTTGTACGTTTAGTTCAATAAGTAAAAGAAAATAGTTATTAATTTATACCGTTATTATTTTTAGATATCTAGTGCTCATTACCCGGCATTGCCCGGAAACCTACGTATCCCGATGTATTTGGCATAAATGAGCTGAAAGACAAAATTCGTTATTTCGAGTATCCGTGCTGCTACTCTGCTTGCCCGGGAATCTACTTATCTCGATCTTCTTGGAATCAATGAAAGACAAAAATGGTTATTGTGAGTTATCCCTAAAAGATAAGCATATGCTGTCGCGGGCTTTTTTTGTAGAGTTATTTGAGATATTCAATTCTGTGTACATTAATTTGATGTATTTGTTATGGTTTAGGCAGCGTAAGCCATTTAAGCGTACAAAAAGCCACATTTATTTTACTTTTTCATTACAAAGGGCGATTTTTAAGGGTGAAGGGCTTGAGCATTAAAACTCTCTTATAGCCTATAACCTTCCCATGAAAATCCTGAACATTTTGCAAAAAGCCGATCACAATCGGATGAACGGTACGGCAGTGCGCGCTTGTCCAGGAATCTACTTATCCCGATCTATTTGGCATCAATGAATGACAAAAATGGCTATTGTGAGTTATCCGTAAAAGATAAACATAGCTATGCTGTCGCGGACTTTTTGTAGTTTTTTTTTAGATATTCAATTCTCTGTAAATTAGTTTTGTATATTTGTTATGCTTCAGGCAGCTTCAGCCATTTAAGCGTCAAAAAAGGATTTTATTCACGTTTTTCACTACAAAAGGTGAATTTTTAGGGTGTAGGAGTTGAGTATCACAACTCTCTTATAGCTTATGTTCATCCCGGAAATCTCCAGAACATTTTGAAAAAAAAACCCATCACAATCGGATGAACTATATGACAGCGCGTAAAATACAAACATTAATTTGTATATATATTGTATATTATTAGAGTACGAATTAACGTTGAAGTTCAGTAGTTTTAGCTATGCCAAATGCTTGTGTTGAAACAGGGACACTATATAACGTTTATTGTTTCCTTCAAGATTAAGTATCCGTACATCTACTTAATTTAAATTCTTGGATCACTATTCATAAAATACACGTGAATTAAAGAATATATGTCATTTTGAAGACTATTTAACTCATGCCCCAAATGGGAGTCAATGACAAATCACATTTCAATGATTGTTATTATTTACAACCAATCACAGCCGTGTTTCGCCTAGAATTTACCAACTAAAGTTTATCATAATAAAGAAAGCACCTCTTTTTTAACATTCTGAATAGGCCATAGCATTATTTTGCAATGACTGACTCTGTAAGAAATACGGCTTCCAGATTGTATATATAGTGTATGAATGTCAACACATAGCGCATGCGGGAGTTAATATAAAAACATTTGTAGCAATTGATTGTATCACCAAAAAAAGAAACCACTGATTGCACATTCTTAAATGTATTTTTCCCAGGTAATAACATTCCAGAAAAATATAATTGTCATATTTACATCATAGGACCAGAAATAAAGTAATATACAGTTTGATGTGTTTCATTTTTTCTCCACTAGAGTGCATTCTTACAATATTGCGTTCCTTTGGCAATGACTAATATGATCTGGTTGCAGTGATGAACAAATGAAGCGTACCAATCGTTTCCTATTTGTTTTCAAGCATCGCCGTTTACATTAAATATATAAATATTTTAAAATAACTATATTTAAATAATGATTTGTGAGTAAACAGCTTAATTTTTTTCGTTAAATAGTCCTAACAAATGCCACTCTTGATTTCCAATTTATCGATAATTTGGAAATCACTCATGGCTTACTCATGATAAATTAAGCTAACAATATGGCTCATTGAACCTGCACGTTCAATATCACTTTCATTGAAGCTTTCCACGTTCCTTACACTCGGCCAATTCAAACCAATGCATATCGCTGATATCCAGATCCACAGCTACTAACATTAAATTCCATCTACACCTGCATCTTCGTAATTATAGTTTTACAATAGAAATGTTGAAGAATTGCTGTCATTTAATTATTCTATACTATCTGTGCATATCAATCTAGAGTTAATAAACCTGATGGTATTAAAATAACGATATATATGAATATCTGTGAACAGTATTATTTTTACATGATGAGGTTCTTTATCTCGCACTAAATTCCCAAGCTGGAGAGCTATTCTTCGTCAGCTGCCTGCGACTACTTACTTAATACCCTCGGAGGGTATCTGGAGGCCATATTGCGTAACCTGAGGATGTGGCCAACCGTGTTCACACGACACACATTAGATGAGCATTAATTAAGCAGTAATTTTAATCTCAGCGTTTTAAAACTATTGTATATTTACTAAGCTAAGAATGTCTACTATAATAGTATATTGCGATGCGAGGTTGGGAAGTGGTTTTTACAGAAGCAAGAAAATGTTTAAAAACTGAGCGATAGCCAGGTTTTTAATTTCCGAGATTCTGAAAATCACTTCGCAAACGTGGGTTGTACATTATTTATTGCACGATGGTGTTTTCAAAATAATAAATAATATTAAAATAATAACATCTTTGTTGGAAATATTTGCGTCCATTATAAACAACTGACTAAAGTTAACAGCATGAGCAATTTTATTAGTTGAGACTACAGCAGGCCATGTCACCAATTAATAATAAAATGGCGACAAGTACGTATTTATTGTTTTATATTGTTTCAAATAAGTTGAATTCGTTTAAAATGCAGTGATTTGTTTCGTATAATGTATGTTAACACTACCTTTTGGATATATTTTTGTATATACATTGTACTTAGTATACATAAAGGGCAGTGGTTTTACTTCCCACACGTGGTTTGTAATATGTAATATTACAGATAGTTATTTAGGTTGGTAACCCCGAAATATAGGAAGTTGAACTTTTAATCATGGTCGCCATTGCTGTAAGTACGACAAAACGCACTAATTGCGCAAAAAAACATTTATTAAAACACATTGCCTTGTCAAAATAAATTAAGGCTTATTTTATCAACAGTTGATACAATGGAAATATTAGAACGATGAGAGATTGCTAACTGACGGTTAGAATATTTAGGACGTTTCTTTTCGATAGACTTGTTCGAAAAGTATATTGAAAACTGTTTATACATTGGTCTGCTTTCCAATAATGTTGACTTTGGGATGTACATGGATGGAGTAACCTGTAATATTACCCAGTGTTTTTCTCGACGATTGAGTAAACCACGGAAAAACCTCAGTCACCAGGGTTTGTACCAAAAACCATCCAAATACGAGTCTCAAATGCTATCACTTGAGCTAACTTCCTCGGTTATCTTGTTAGTTACAATAATTAGAAATTGCCACAACTCTTATTTTAACCAAAAGAAGCTTTATCTGTAAATTGACAGTTTTTCTTCAGTATTTTAATAATTTAAAATCCGCCTACATAGCCCGTCCTACTATTTTAGGAAAAAGAATGTGGTACAGTAGAATCTCGAAGTAACTTGTCTCTAATGGCCGTATGTAATGATTGTCTATTCTGAAATCTAGCAATAGGCTACTGTGTTGTCGCCCACAGATTTACGTCACCGAGTCTACGTGAACTGTCGTGTAGTCATCTTTAAGTCATTTTCACTCAATCTGCATTATATGTAGGCCTCCAACAGCGGCGTTTATAACGTACCAGTATTATTGGCTGCGTAAGCTATTTAAAAATAAACATTGTTCAGATCTGCGTAATACAAGCAATAGGTTTATCACTATTTTTTGTGGTTTAGGCATATATATATATATATATATATATAATGGAGTAAAAACATCCTTTACGGTAAAAAGAAATGTATTTTAAGGCCTTTGTAGAGAGTATTATGTCATATGGATCACAGACATGGATAATTAAATAATTGAAAGGTGCAAAGCTAACAAGTTATTACGAGTAGCAACAGAGATTAATTACTGGAGAAGATCATCGCAGAAGTCCAGATTTAAAAAAATAGAAATGTTGAAATTAGGAAAATTATGAATGTTGAAATTAATGTATTACAGACAATTGAAGAGAGACGATTAAGATGGTATGGATATCTCAAGAGGATGGCATCGGATAGAATCGCTAATACGATCTTGGAGTGGAAAATATATGGGAAAAGATGAAAGGGAAGATGTAAAGAAGATTGGATAGATGGTGTGAGAAAAAGTATGAGTGATTCGGGAATATATATGAGGATTTTTAGGACGCTACAACTGAGAAGTCGAATTTCTTCAGGGCGAAGGAAAACCATTGTATTATGGATACTTTCTCAAATTGTATAACAGGCCTTGGCCTAATACTTGGAAGGAAGAAGATATATATATATATATACAGATAAATAAAATAAAAATTAGTTTAACAGAAGAAAATGTTCTCCCGCAACCAGATCACTTGCAAATTGTTGATCGCTTGAATTGATGGAGCTTTTCTTTTTTTTTTTTTTTTTTTAAGGTCATTTTTTCCCGTCATCGTTATTTCCGGCCGCAGTTTCTCCATGAGTTTTGTATGGTAGCTGTTGATACTTGATTCCAGGAAAGTTCAACCAGTAAACTGCACCTAGGATTGTAATCAGTTTTAACTTGGGACTGATATTTTCCCAGTCCTCATAAATGTAATAAGATAATAATCCATCATGAATGAACGGTACTTCCTTTTTAGGCTTCCTAACGTTCTCTCGCCCATTGGTTCGATAAGGGAAGTCATATTTGATGGGATAAATATAGGCCTAATTGTAATTATAATTAATGTCTTACAAAGAAACTGTCAACCATTGCATGCCGAACCTACCTTGAAATTTCTTCCAGAGAAGCGATGTTATTTGTCAAGGCTGTGTCCAAAACTATTGTCTGCCTTTTTATCTGCAAGGCACAGAAATGAAAGGCATACCCACTGTACGGAGCAGATGGAATCCCTGCTTGATTAAGTGCGGAGTGAAGATGAGGCGGAGCGGACAACAGGTTGTGAGGGTTATCCAACCTTCTAATTCATGAGTTGTATTACTCCACTATGGTTTAAATAAGAGATTTGACGCTAAGTGGAGACAATTAGACGATTGGTTTGTTCGATATGACGGTAGTTAGACGATTGATTAGTTTGATAGAGAGTATTAACACGATAGATTATTTCGATGGGGAGTACTAACATGATATCGTAGTTCGATGGCGGTATTCAAATGATTGGTTATATCGATGGAGGTATTCAAATGATTGGTTAATTCGATGGGCGGTAGTTAGAAGGTAGATTTATTTGATAGAGGGCATTAACATGATAAGTTGTTCAATGGGGAAAGTAACATGATAGTTCAGTTCGATGCAGGTAATTACACGATTGGTTAGTTCATTGGGGCGGTAATTACATGATTGAGTAATTTGATAGAGGATATTAACCTGATAGGTTAGTTCGATGTATGTAGTTAGATTATTGTTAGTTAGTTCGATGGGGCGGTAGTTGGATGATTGTTTAGTTCGAAATGGGGTAGCAACATGATAGGTTAGGTCGACGGAAGTAGTTAAATGATTGGATAATTCGATGGGGCGGTAATTAGATAATTGTTTAGTTCGATATATGGGATAGTAACATGATTGGTTAGTTCGATGGAGGTAGCTAGATGATTAGTTAGTTCGGTGGGGCGGTAGTTAGATCATTGTTTAGTTCGATATATAGGCTAGTAACATGATTGGTTAGTTCGATGGAGGTAGTTAGATGATTGGTTAGTTCGATGGAGGTAGTTAGATGATTGGTTAGTTCGATGGAGGTAGTTTGTTGATTTAGTTCGATGGAACGGTAGTTAGATTGTTTACTTCATTGGAGTAGTTACATCATAGGTTAGTTCGATGGGGGTGGTTAGATGATTGGTTAGTTCGATGGAGGTAGTTTGTTGATTTAGTTCGATGGAACGGTAGTTAGATTGTTTACTTCATTGGAGTAGTTACATCATAGGTTAGTTCGATGGAACGGTAGTTAGATTGTTTACTTCATTGGAGTAGTTACATCATAGGTTAGTTCGATGGAGGTAGTTAGATGATTGGTTAGTTCGATGGAGGTAGTTTGTTGATTTAGTTCGATGGAACGGTAGTTAGATTGTTTACTTCATTGGAGTAGTTACATCATAGGTTAGTTCGATTACACGTTAGTACTACATTTAACGACACTCCTTAACAGCTTATGTCATTATCGTCCCGATTGATATCTGTGCATGAAAGGAGCGAGAAATTTTGATCAGAGTCCTTTTATCTCAGATATGATGTTCTTTAACTTACCATAAATCTACGACACGGGATGCACGGTTTTACATCCCTTCCGAAGGAAGATATGCTCATGATTTTAATGTTCTTAAACATCCATTGACCCTGACCTGGTTTTAGCCCGCTAACCTGTAAACCAGGGGTATTTTGTCCACCGGAAACAATCCTCGGTGTAGGAGTCTGAGGTAATAGGTAATTGAATGATAAATACAAAATTTCAGTCGCCGTGATGTGTTCGGTAGAGTCCATACTTTCCATTCCGACGATTGAGATTCGATTCACAGTAAGGTAGACGATTTTATATATCCACTTTGGGTCTAGGTGTGTGTCCGATTCTTGTGTGAAAAATAAATTAAAGATAAACAATGTAAACACAAAACTTAAAAAAAAATCCCAACATGCAGATGAATATGATGTCAATTACTATTTTGCATTGAATATTTTTATTTCAATAATAAACTTACGAGTAACCATCCCAATTATTTTGATCGCAGTTAGAGAACCTGTTTTGAAACTAACTATGGCAAGTTTAACTCAGATATATGGATTAATTTTATGTTTTCTCGCTTCAGTTCTATTGAATATGTAAGTAGCCTACATTTATACAGGTTCATTTCAGTAGATAGCTCCGTAATGAATTTATCTTTAATCAGTTAATCAGAGAGTAACTTTAAGTTGAGTATCTTTGTCCTCTTAACTCTATTATAGTCCCTGGTGTAAGTATACAGAGTGGAAACGCTGTAAAAACAGACAAACAATAAAAAAAGTTTTACCATCTACAAAATATCTCGATGTTTACATTTCTTTCCTTTCTTTTTATTTGAATGTTTGTCTTATTTTTACATTTTTAATTAAAGTACTTCAATTTGCTGCGTCTGTTTACGATGCATTTACATTTTACAGCACGTATTTTTAATTGTCGTTTCTGCTTTTCTAGCATCCGCATGTTTATATAATTGATTTTCTCATCTTCCGACTTTTTTATTTATATACAAACACCTCAATACTGAACCTCAACACACTTGCGTTTAGCAGGATGTTAGTGTAACATGGGTCACCGGGGTCAACCTAATTATACACAATAATTAGTCACGTAATGTTTCTCTAACGGTACAGCATTTGCGATTCACTAGGTGGCAAACCGCTTGCTAACGAACTCAAGGGCCGCGTATTCAACTCCTATGGGGATAGGTAATTTTTTTATGCAGGAACAGTAAACATGATAACGTAAGGTTTAATAAAACTTTTGTACAATACAAGCTATTCCTCTAAGACCAAAACAAGTAGTAGTAACATGGCACTATTTTCTGAGTGATAACGGTACTCAAACCTACATTGAATTTAATAAACTAATGATCTACTTGGTAATAAAATCGTAAAATATGTAGTCAATGTAACCATTTCACCAATTAATAATTAAAAGAATTAACATGTTTCAACAGTGAATCTGTCATTTTCATCACCATCATCAACAATCACGGATTAAGCCCATGTGGCTTGTTCCGGTCTCATAGATTCTCATTCAAAGTTGGATCCATCTCTTCTTCGGTCTACCAACATTGCTGCGTCCTTTTGGTTTGTATTTAAGTATAATTTTGGGAATGCGATCATCTTCCATTCTTTGAACATGTTCTTTAAATTTTTTTCTAGATTCTTTTATTCTATCTAAGAGTTTAAAGATATTTAGCTCATTTCTAATATCTTCACTTCTTCTCTTGTCTAGAAGTTTTCAATCAGCCACAGCTCTCAGAAACATCATTTCAGCTGTTTCTATGATCTTCTCTTCTCTTTTAGTTAAAACCCAAAATTCACTACCATACATTAGTAAGGGAACTGCCACTACTTTATAAAATTTTAGTTTTGTTTCTTTTCTTGTGCTTTTAAATATCCTTTTGATTGTTCCACATATATAATTAAATTTATTAAGTTTGTTAAATAGATCTTCATTTTTAAAATAGAAGATTTCATAACCCAGGTATTTAAAATGGTTCACTTGTTCAATGGGTTTCCCCTCCAGAATTATTTTAGCTCTTACGGTATCTGTCTGTCATTTTCAAAGACTAAATATTGACTAAATTATATCTCTGATTAACTTTAGGCTGGTTCGTTTGGTCATTAATTGCAAATGTCTTGACGTTCTTGCAAGTTTAGAAATCTATAAAAATAACGACAAAATTATGAATACAGACAAGGGTCCTGTTCCATACAGCGCCCTCTTTCCTTTAATTGAAAGAAAAGAGGATTCGTTTTATTATGTCATACAGTTTACATGTAATTGACTATGTCATGTGACGTAGTTTGTTTTTAATTGGATTCTATTTATTCAATTACCTTGTTTGTCTTTAGTCAATATTTAGTCTTGATAATGGCAGCTTCGCTGCTGAAACATGTTGACTCTCTTAATTTTTAGTTGGAGAAATGGCTATATTGACTACGTATTTTATAAATATGCATTATTAAATATATCAAACTTATTTCATCTATTGTATTCCATTAACTTTGTTTAACCTCTCACCTTATAGGTTCTTTATATATGCCACAAACCGCCCGGGATTTTTGACCAAACAAGCACATGGAGGGTTTCCACGAACGAATCATCAGCTCAATGTCAAAACCTCCTCCGAGACAACACAGCATTAAGACAAAACACACACACATACATTCATTCTAAACACGGATAATTATTATGATGTCCGGATGATGTTCAGGGGCATTTTGGGCTTTAAAGATTCCTGACATCTGTCTTACAGGTGAGGAAAAACACAGAAAAAACCCTCACCCAGGAAACTTTGCGACTGGAGAACAAACCCGGGCCCAATGCGTACGAGGCAGCGACGCTACTCCGAAATCACAGCGGGGGCGGTGTAAAATGTATAATTACTTTTGAAAATCAAAATATTAAAAACTGCTTATAAAAAACGTAAATTATGAAATAACGGATTTAGGACATTATTACTTCCCTTATCCAAAGGCCATCTTATTCTTGAATTACTACACTAAACTAATGTATTGATTTTTACTCCATAGCTATTAGGCTATGTGTTAGTAAGTCTACCATTTATGTAGCTATCACAACTGCATTTCAAGTTCCCTCCATTAAATAAATAAATAATTAAAAGGTACTACTCTAATCTTAAGGTGACAGTAGTTTCATTTATTATGTGTCTAGACTCTTATATGGTACTAAATAACATGATTTTGTATAGCCTACATTGTGTAACTAACTGGCAATATAGAATCTGGAAATTCATGGTCGCACGGACATAACCTCTCCATCCCTATAATAAATTCTGAGCTAATATTCCAGTCATTTCACTTAGTCTTTTACGACCGGAGTTAGCATGATGATCTTGTAGAAGATTTCCGGGCTGTTGGCCGTGGTCTTGATTGAGGCTTGTAGTTCCCCGACGTTTCGCCAGAGACGTTTGGGAACTATAAGCCTCAAGACCATGGCCAATATCCCGGAAATCGTCTACAAGATCTTCATTCCTGTCATATCCTGTAAAATTAACCTCCTCAAATTAGGATTAATGTTATTCCCCAACCTCATTCTTGATCTACATACTAGGTCCATCCATCTGCCTGAACCTCATTCTTGATCTACATACTAGGTCCATCCATCTGCCTGAACCTCATTCTTGATCTACATACTAGGTCCATCCATCTGCCTGAACCTCATTCTTGATCTACATACTAGGTCCATCCATCTGCCTGAACCTCATTCTTGATCTACATACTAGGTCCATCCATCTGCCTGAACCTCATTCTTGATCTACATACTAGGTCCATCCATCTGCCTGAACCTCATTCTTGATCTACATACTAGGTCCATCCATCTGCCTGAACCTCATTCTTGATCTACATACTAGGTCCATCCATCTGCCTGAACCTCATTCTTGATCTACATACTAGGTCCATCCATCTGCCTGAACCTCATTCTTGATCTACATACTAGGTCCATCCATCTGCCTGAACCTCATTCTTGATCTACATACTAGGTCCATCCATCTGCCTGAACCTCATTCTTGATCTACATACTAGGTCCATCCATCTGCCTGAACCTCATTCTTGATCTACATACTAGGTCCATCCATCTGCCTGAACCTCATTCTTGATCTACATACTAGGTCCATCCATCTGCCTGAACCTCATTCTTGATCTACATACTAGGTCCATCCATCTGCCTGAACCTCATTCTTGATCTACATACTAGGTCCATCCATCTGCCTGAACCTCATCCTTGATCTACATACTAGGTCCATCCATCTGCCTGAACCTCATTCTTGATCTACATACTAGGTCCATCCATCTGCCTGAACCTCATTCTTGATCTACATACTAGGTCCATCCATCTGCCTGAACCTCATTCTTGATCTACATACTAGGTCCATCCATCTGCCTGAACCTCATTCTTGATCTACATACTAGGTCCATCCATCTGCCTGAACCTCATTCTTGATCTACATACTAGGTCCATCCATCTGCCTGAACCTCATTCTTGATCTACATACTAGGTCCATCCATCTGCCTGAACCTCATTCTTGATCTACATACTAGGTCCATCCATCTGCCTGAACCTCATTCTTGATCTACATACTAGGTCCATCCATCTGCCTGAACCTCATTCTTGATCTACATACTAGGTCCATCCATCTGCCTGTTGGTCTCAATTTGGTCCTAAAATGTTCCTAAACACTTTATTTTCCAATACATGAAACTGTTTCTTCTCTCTTAAAATAAGAGACCATAACTGAAAGAATTTCAGTTTTATACAGACTCGATACCAGTAAAATTCATGGTAAGTTTCCGTTGAGGTGTTAATTCACAGTAATATAATGTAGATTAAAAACTATAAAATAGTTACCTTGTAGGTCCGTCTCCTCAACTTAAGTTCTTTTAAAACTCTGTAGGCCTTTCGGGACTAGATGATGGGACTAGTCCCGAAAGACCTACAGAGTTTTAATAGGACATAAGTTGAGGAGACGGACCTACAAGGTAACTATTTTATAGTTTTAAATCGTACATTATATTACTGTACTTTATATAGGCTATTTCAGTTTTAAAAACTTTTAGAGAATATGGGGCAACGAGAGAGTACCGGCAGCATGCGTTTGCAGAGTTGAACCATTGTTTTATTTCTCTCTATAATAATAATAATAATAATAATAATAATAATAATAATAATAATAATAATAATAATAATAATAATAATAATAATAATAATAATAATGCTTTATTTAATTTAGAAACACATGCTTCATATATTTGGGAAAAGTTTTTGATAGAGTGAAAGGGTGTAACCTATGGGATACATTATTTGAATAGGATTGTCCAAAACATTTAATAGACAAATTAATATATATACATTGAAACAAATCTCAAACATTATTTATCAATCAAGGAATAAGACAAAGTTGTTATTTATCCCCGTTGCATTTTAATCTTATATGGACGATATATTAAGATGATTGAATGAGAAAATTAATTCAAGTATAAAATTAATCAATGATTTAAGAATTAACACTTTGCTTTTCGCTGATGAAATGCTAATCATAGGATAAAAAAGATCACCTACAGAAAAACATGTTTGAACTTCAGAAATTGAGTGATAGTTATGGTTTTAAGATCTCAGTGCCTAAAACTAAAATCATGATTTTAAGGGCAATTACTCGATTCGGTCGAAAATTACAGTTATATGAACAAAAATTGGAACAAATCTCTAGTTTCACGTACTTACAAGTTACACGTATCAAGGATAAATATATAACTAATAAGCTAGCAAGCTTTCATAAAATCACAAGAATTATAGCTAGAACATTACAAAAGAAGACCAGAAAACAAACAAGTTTAAAATTTTATAAGGTTATTGTAATTCCAGAACTGTTATCATCATCATCATAGTACATTCACGAATTTAGGCCATTTGTTGACCTGTTTCGGCCTCAAGAGAAACACCATCCAGAAGTCTTTTGAGTGGACGTCCTGGTCTTCTTCTTCTGCAGGTTGATATCTTAACATTAGTTTGGGTATTCTGTGATCTTCCATTCGATGAACATGTTGTACCCATCTTGACTTATAATCAGAAATTTTGTTTTCTAAAGATTCCATGTGTAATTCTTCTAAGATGTCTTCATTTTTTTGTGATCTAGTAGTGTGTATCCTGCAGTCCTCCGAAGATAACTCATTTCAGCAGATCTAAGTCTCTGTATATCCTTCTGTTTCAACGTCCATACTTCGCTACTGTTATATGGGTATGAAACTTGGACATATCAAAAGGGCGATTTTGAATAATATACAACAAGCAGAAATTACATGTTTTAAATCTGGTAAGGGTTGTAAATTTGATAAAATAAGAAACGAAGATATCCGCAACGACCTCAGGATATTAAGTAAGCACGGTCCCATAATGGCCGAAATTTGATGAGAAAAGTCCATCCCGCATGGGAACTCTTGTAGCTCTACACCATGGCATGATTCCTTAAACCACTCGGCTACTGCACGGGATATTACAATAAAACTATATTGTGATAATTCTATCTTCACGTAAATTCTCGCTAGTTTTTAAAGCAACTTGTTCGAAATATTCGATAACTTATAATCGAATTACAATTACAATCTGATCTGTGAATAATTCTAAATAATTTCGACATATAACGCGTTTTATTCTTGATACAATAAGAGATAAAGAACGAGAGACGGACGCTTTGTGAATGAATGTGCATAAATCTGAGCTTCGAATTTTCAACCAAAAACGTTGAGTATAGCCATCATTATATGCCATCTACCACAACAGAATAAATTTGTAATTTATAGTAGAGCTGCACATTCAAATAACTTGATTTATGTATAGCAGGTTCAATTTTCTCCTGGTTCATTAGGCCCAGCTGCTAGTTTTAGGCATGGCAGAGGAGATTGGATAATTTATATATTCCATGAAATTTAGATGACACTAACATAAATGCATATTATAGGTCTTCCTGTAAACCGACCATGACATTTACGGGCTGTCCAACATATATTAGAAAGACAATAAACACTCGTCAATTATACGCATTTTCCACAAAAAAAAAGTTCATTTCAAAACTTAAGTATAATACAAGAATAAATTTGAGGCAATAACCTTAAAATATGCACGCACACACACACACACACACATATATATATATATTTATTTATTTATTTATTTATTTATTTATTTATTTATTTATTTATTTATTTATTTATTTATTTATTTATTTATTTATTTATTTATTTATTTATTTATTTATTTATTTATTTATTTATTTATTTATTTATTTATTTATTTATTTATGTGTTTGTGTACTTAATTTGGCGGTCATAATTCCTGGCTATGTTATACAGGTTCGATTCCTACTTTGGGCTTGCTAATTATTCTCGGATAATAATTTTCCCACATTAAAATCTCTATGTGAAAACAGAAAGTAAATAAAGAGAATGCTAGACAGAAAAAAAATATATTTTTTCAAAGTATTGCATAGAAGTTAGAGTAAAATAAATGTTGGTGAATGAATAATCCTAGGAAAGTGTTGAATAAAATGATTTAAAATAGAAAATACAGTTAAATGTTCTTCTTTTGTTAAATTTGTATAGCCAAAATTAATGGTTTAATTTTGTATGACTAATATTATTACCCTTATGCTAGAATCTTCTTTTACTCTCGTTACAGCAATTAAAATTAGTAATATTTTAAATGTCCATAACCTCAAAAATATTAATGAATTTCCTTTTGAATTTTAACCATCATTAATTTAAAATTGCAAATAGTGTCCTTATTAATTCAGTTTAAGAACTAGTAAAGGTTAGATTTGTATTAATTTAAAATTAATTTTCTATACATAAACTACATTTCAAGAGAAATGTTCCATTATACCTAGAAACATGAACACCGTTAATTTTATGAAGCGTTACTCCAGAAAAATTATAGATATTGTGGGATTAATATACAAAATATATTTTGTAACGAAAGTAATTCCTGAGACGAACTGAAATATGTTTTTATTTCCGTTAATTTTGACACAAACATTTCACAAATATTGAAATTAAAATGTTATTGCAGCAATGCCACGTTATTTTAGATATAGGAGTAAATGTAGAATCGAAATGTCAGGAAAACGAAACTTTTCATTCATTTTTTAATCGAAACTATATTATGAATATTTTTCCAGCTACCATTCCAAATAACTTTATTTAAAAAATATTCCAATTAAATATGATTTAACTTTTTCATTTTACCCCCTTGTGCTGTAACGGTTATCATGTGGGTAGCATTAGGTATATTTAATATATTGGAAATCATATAAACATTACTTTCTGTATCAAGCAATTAGGATATTAAAGATAATTTTCTCTCGAGTTATTTAACATTTTCAATAAAATCTTTAGCGAAAGTATATTCACTATGTGTTGTACGTTTATTTTAAAAATCAATCTCTCAATGATACGCTGTAGTAACTTATATTAAATAAAATGGCTACTTACTCATTCGCAAATGTAAAGTATACGCGTTCATTTACCTGTAACAAAGAGAAAAATACAAACTATTTTTAAAAAATAAGCAAATATAAATTAAGTCAAAGGCAGAAAAAAATTATGCCATATGCTATGGTTAATAAAGGTAAAATAACGCTTGAATTCACACTGACAGAATGATACGTTCCAAAAGCATCATACAGTATTAAATAAGACACACACGAAAATAAACAAAGCCTACACAGTCCCGTCGACCTGACCTCTGTATTTTAAAATTTAAACAGGCAACAAATGTTACATTCCAATTTACCCGTTTTAAACTCACTAATTTATAGGAAAATGTGAAAACAAATCGTGAACTCACTTACTTACTTACTGACTGGCACTATTGAACCCGTAGGTTCATGGCCGCGCGGACATAAGCTCTCCATACATCCCTATCCTGAGCCAATCCTTTCCAATCATTCCCTGTATAATCTACTTCCCTCAAATCATAGTTAATGTTATTCTCCCACCTCATTCTTGGTCTACTAACTGGGCGTTTTCCCTCTGGCTTTCCTACAAGAAGCTTCCATGCACGTCTTTCATTCCCCATACGTGCAACATGTCCTGCCCATCGCAGTCTACGAGACTTGACTGTTCTTATTATATCTGCCTTCCTATAAAGACCATGTAGTTCATTGTTATGTAGTCTTCTCAATTCACCAATCGTGAACTCACACTGCGTAATTCAATAATATAAACTACGAACACTCAAAATTATTAACATATTGCTACAATCTCAATAAATATTATTGAATTTTAATAATAGGATACATTTGTGAAATTCTAGCCTATATTGGGAATAATATTATTACCAGCTATTTATTTATTAAAAAATACGGGTAAGAAGTATTACCATATTAATCCAAACGGGAAAAAAATATTTCAATACAGTATTCCTGAATGTCCCCATTATCCATCCATCCACAGTAATTCTGCATAAGGATAAGTCTTTCACTGCAATCATAGCATTTTCATGCTATGCTTTGCAGCTTTAGTAGGAAATTATAGGTGTGGTAGTTTCCCGTTGCTTTCCATACTGGTGAAGGATGATGATGATAAGAATGATGATGGCCCATTATAATACGGAAGATATTGCAGGTGCGGCATAAGTTAGCTAATCATTGCACATGGCTTCAAGAAAAAAAATAATCAGATTGATTCACACTGGGGTTTGAATACAGGACCTTCAGAATATAATCTCAAACACTACTGCTTGAGGTAATTTGCTAAATTTTAACAATTTTGGTAGCTATTTTTTGTACAGATGTTGTAAGCTACAGAAAATAGTGTATTTGCATTTTCGGTTAACTGACTTACGCTGCACCCTGTATAATTTAGAAACGAGCTCATTTACTTTTCTTGTTATTTAGAATATTGGAGGCGTCAGTTATTACCGGAAGGATTTCTAAATTCAAATCGTGAAAGATTGACGTGCTACGAGTTAATGATAAATCCAGATAATTGGATAAACTTGGGTAAATTTCCGGACAAAACGCGGAAAATAAGAACAACGCTCATTCATGAATAAATACATGTTATCAAAATGCAATACCATTAATTCTTAATAATTCTACATAATTATTGTATAATGTTATTGTATTATTATGTAATTGTAATATTATTGTGTTTTTTTATGTAATTGTAATATTATTGTTTTCCTTTTGGTTTTCTTTATACTATTACCAAATATTACTTTATTGTAACGGACTGTCAACAGCACGTACGGCTTACTGCCCGTGCGACCCATATTTGTAAATAACATTGTATATATCTTACTTGTCTAACAAAGTCCTATTACTACTACTATTTTTCTCGTAACCAATTGCATAGTTTACATGCGTTTTGGGAAATGTATGATAAGTGGAAGAATTTCATTGTATATAAAATTCCAAAAATGGTATTAAATACCTGCATTTGCACTTCGTTCCTAAAACTACCCAAAAATAAATATTTTCGTTATTTCACTCGTGAATAAAACCTAATTTTCTATTTTTCCTCCAAATTATTATTTTGTATCTATTTTAGAGTAAAGTTGATGGTGTGCCGTGCAGGGGGGGGGTTCGACTTCACGTTATTTCGGCGTATATGATTACACAAAATTATCGTTTAAAATATCGCCATCATTTACATTACTCAATTTCCTCAATAGTAAATGAAACACATTTTTCACTCACAATTAATCTTGTTTCAAAGTTTATCTGCTTCACAATTGTTTTACAGTTTCACTTGCTTTCACTCACTGCCACTCGCTCTCTCACTCCGTTCACTATACCGCTGTTAATACACAACTGACTGGCCTTCGTTCTCGCCACATTTTATATAAGAGGGAGGAACTTTCTAGGCTTAGGTTCCAGACACTTCGAACATGGAACCCTCCGCTCACCGATCTTTCCCGAAATGGGAGGGAGATGTTGGTGGAGACGTCTGTAATGACAGCCCAGACATTTCGGTAATTTGTGCGAGTGTTTGGACTCGCGAGTCGGCGACTCGCAAATGAATTCCAACCAATTCAATACCACTATTCTCGCCTTCCTCGTAAAATTTAAACGTCGTTATTATGACGCGTCACAATAGTTTTAAAATCATAAGTTAAATTGTAAGAATTATAATACACACATACACACACAAACACACACATTTATATTTATATATATATATATATATATATATATATATATATATATATATATATATATATATATATATGGTGTTCCGCCCGAGGACAGGTCTTTCACTGCAATCATAATATTTGTATGCTATGCTTTGCAGTTTTTTCTTCTTTTTCGGCTTTCTCCCACTTATAGGTCTGCCGTCTTCAGTTTCCAATTATTTGTATCATTCCAATCTCCTTCCAAATTCCTATCATCCATTATAGTTCTGACATAAGTTTTCCATTTCTATCTTGGTCTGTCACGTTTATTTCCTCCAGGGGTGACCATTGGTATATATTTTTTCGTCATCTTTCATCTTCCATTCTCTGTACATGACCACACCATTTAAGAGTTTGATTTTCAGTCCTCTTAACAACAGATGTGCAATTTTACTAGGAAATTATAAGTGTAGTAGCTTTCCATTGCTTTCCACACTGGTGAAATGACGATGATGATGATGGTATGGATGATGATGATGACCGGATGATTTTCGGGGACCGTTAGGCCCTAGGCTTCCTAACATTTGTTTTACAGGTGAGGAAAACCCCCGAAAATAACCTCACCCAGGAGCCTATCCCGACCGGAAATCGAACCCAGGCCCACTGCTTGACTAGGCAGCACGCTACTTTGAGACCACAGCGGTGGACAAATATACACACGCCAAATAATAATATAATTAATGTATATAAATAATCATAATTTCCATAAATATTTTGGAATACCCGGTATATATAATTAAAGGTACATAAAGAATCAGGTTCAGATGGTATCCCAGCATAACTAATAAAATCAGATAGAGAAAAATTGATACATCGGTTGCTTAGTGTAATTTGGGGGAAAAAAAGAGTCTGTTTCAAATGAATGGACGGTATCGATAACACTGAGCAACAAAAAATAAACTTTTTTTTTTTGTCTCAGAAAGAAAAATATGCGATTCTGATAGTATTTTTTCTCCTGAATTCAAATACGATATCGGTTTTTCTCCATCGCGCAAGGTTTCCGATAGACAGGAATTTATAATTTCAAACACTTTAATATTTTCTACATTCGTAACTACACAATATTCGAACATTCGGACTCACCTAGAAAGTAAGAAATGACGATTTTCTGCTATATTTCGCCTGTGGAGCATCCCTATTGATGGTCCAACAATAATCGGCCAGCATATTAGGATTCCATTTGCCTTGATATCTCTTTTTCCATAGCTGAAATCATTTGAGTTAGTTCAATTGGTTTTATTTTTCATAATGGACAAATGGACGAATAAACGTTTATTAAAAAATAATTATTTAAATTCATTAATTGAAATTAAAATAAAAAACTGTGGGTGTTGGAGAAATTCCGAATACATATTTGAAAACACGATAAAAAAACTGCATTAAATACAACTATTGCTACTCATGAGACAAAAATCATGTTGACCAGTGTAATTATATCAATATATAAGAAAAGAGGTAAAACTGACTCCAACAACTGCAGGATATCTCTATTTTCAACTTCATAAAAAAATCAAACATATAATATATTAGTATTCAGATTCAATCCCTATACTGACGACGTAATATGAGATCATCAATGCAGTTTCAGAATAAATAAATCATATTTTTTAGTATAAAAACATATTTTAAAAAATAATTTGGAATGTAATGACACTGTACATAAACTATATGTAGGCTTCAAATAGGCATACGAATTAAGAGGTATATCGTATCTGCTGGAATTTTGAATTCCTAAGAAGTTAGTTAGACTGATTCGAATGTGTCTAAATGGCACAAAGAGTATGGTGCGTGTAGGCAAACAGTTTTCAGATACTTTTGAAATTCACAACGGGTCAAACAATGGTATGCACTATTTCCTCTACTATTCAATTTCACACTAGAGCATGATATCAAATATTTAGAGGACGAAGAAGGCCTATAACTAAATTGTATTAATACGCTACTATAGTGATTTCCTCTTCGTCAGGTCAAGTCACTGTAATTCCCCCATATAACTAACTAACTAACTCACACACTAACAAACTCACTCACTAACAAACTCACTAACTAACTCACTAAAACACTCAATTACTAACTCACTCACTCACGAACTCACTCACTGACTCACTAACTCATTCACTCACTCACTAACTCAATATCAACTCCGTGCAGCTGCGCAGTCGTACTCGTATATCAAACTATGCAAGAGGATCGGCATATCATGTGAAGTGTTATGTTATGGCATGGGAGTTTACCAGCAGAGAATATCAGTCCATTCACGTGTCCTTAAAAGCTCTTGCGAATATGAAGCCAGTATACTATCTGATGATGTAGTATTTTTAGTGGAAATCAAGAAGTACTGAGTAACACTAAGGAATTGGGATGGAATAAAACGAAATAAAATTATATATGAGAACCTTAGAAGCCAAGGGGTCCATGTGACAAATTGCTAATTTTGGAGCTAAGTGTTGATTGCAGTAGTTAAAGCAGATACCAATTTGAGTGGTCAATGGATACATTAAAAATCTGTCTGGTGCTGAATCTAGTGACATGGAGTGTCTCAACTCAGGACATCATTTACTCAAAATTGATATTTTGTTACTTATATGCCTTGGCTTCTAAGTTTCTCATATATGGTCACACATAGAAACTTATTAAATAATTGAAATGGACAGTAATGACAAAGAGGTAAATTCTAAGGAAGTGGTTGCATTCAAATACAAAGGAACAATAATTACAAACAGGAATGTGGTGCGCAAAGAAAGTAAATAACTAAATAATTTACTGGCTCTATCGAACCCGTAGGTTCATGACCGCGCGGACACCAGCTCTCCATACATCCCTATCCTGAGCTAATGCTTTCCAATCATCCCAGTATAATCTACTTCCCTCAAATCATCGATAATGTTATTCTCCCACCTCATTCTAAGTCTACCAACAGGGTATATTCCCTCTGGTTTTCACAAAGAAAGTAAATATAAGTTCAATTCTGGAATTGCATGCTATTACGGTGTTACAGGGACTCTTTTTGCCCAAACTTCTCTCAAAAAACGTTAAACTGAAAATATATAAAACTACTCTCCTCCCAGTCATATTATATGGTTGCGAAACATGGACTCTTATTTTAAGGGAAGAGAAAATATTTCGAGTATATGTGAATAAAGGACTTGAAACGTTTGAACTAAAGAGAGACGAACAGATAGGTGAATGGAGAAGATTTCGTAAGAGTGAGCTACAACATTTTCATGAGAACAGTTAGGTCTCATAGACTGTGATGGGCAGAACATATGACACGAATGGGAAATGAAAGAGAGTCATGGAAGCTCCATGTAGGAAAAACAGAGGAAAAGCGTCCAGTAGGAAGGCTAAGAATGAGGTGGAGATCAACATCAATCATGGTTTAAGGAAGTAAATTATACAGGGGATGATTGATAAACATTAGCTCCGGTTAGGAATATATGGAGTGGAGATTATGAGTATTTGAGAATAAAGTTCTTAGGAACATTTTTGAGAAATGAACAGACAGGTGAATGGAGAAAACTGCATAACAATGAGCCACATGGTCTTTATAGGAAGCCAGATATAATAAAAACAGTTAAGTCTCGTACACTGCGATGGGCAGGACCAGTGACACGAATGGGGAATGAAAGACGAGCATGGAAGCTTCTTTTAGAAAAACCAGTTGGTAGGCCAAGAATGAGGTGGGAGAATAACATTAACTATGATTCGAGGGAAGTAGATTATACAGAGGATGGTTGGAAAACATTATCTCAGGATAGGGATGTAAGGAGAGTTTATGTTCGCGCGGGTACGATTATACAGAGGATGGTTGGAAAACATTATCTCAGGATAGGGATGTAAGGAGAGTTTATGTTCGCGCGGGTACGACCGTGTCAGTGAGTTAGTTATATAGGCTATATAAATAGGCCTATGCTTATTTCACTTTGTTAACCAACTGGTAAAAATTCTAAATAGTTTATACTCGTAACATTGAAGTAATTGCGTGTATAATAGTAAAGTAGTTGTATGTATAAAATTAAAATCTGTATGTGTATTAATAATAGACGAAAAATAAATAAATTTTCATTTTTAAGTGCATGTTCTATTATTTATCGCTCACTTTTATATTATTTACATTCGGACGGGTTAAAATTATGTGATTATTTTCGCCGGCATAAAATGTTAACTATTAAAATGCACTGTACAAAATCCAATCCAATCCAAGCATCCATGTTTAATTCGGATTCAGTTGACACTCCTAAAAGTGATCATATTACATTTTCCATTAACATATTTAATACTTTTCCGTTATGTTAATTTTGTGGAAAACAGAAAATATCGCACAATTGTAACTTAAACTCGTCCATATTCTTACTAAAAATTTGTTGTTTTACACGCATTATATTAGCTTGACCTGTATCTGTCCATGTATCTACGTAACGTAATATTTGAACACGATTTCCATCCACTTAGAAACTAAAAATTAAAAAAAAATAGTTTAAAAAAACTAAAATAACACGCGTTATTATAAAACCAAACTAAAAAATAAAAAAATAATTAATAGTTTAAAGAAACAAAAAAAAAACACGCGCGGGGTGTTTTTTTATGGTTTATGCGTTTTCTTCTTAGAGACTTTACTTTTACCAATATCTGTTTATTATCAAATATATTAAGTGATATAGAGCACCCTACGCTTTTGATGGTAAAATTATTTTTTTAGATAACTCTAGTTTTATTATAGATGTGTTGGAGATGATTTTTTGTTGACCATTTTAATTTTATCCCAAGCGTGTTGGAAATTAAAATTATTTTTATTTGTTAGTTCGGTTTTCTAATAAAGCGTGTTGTTTTAGTTTTTTTTAACTATTATTTATTTTTAAACTAAACTTCCGACGAGGTAATCATGATACACATTTGAATTAAAAGTATTATATATATTTTTGTACACGAAGCAATGGTTTTCGTATAAGCTATTAGTATTCCACACGACGAATAATGGATTAGTGACATTATACCATTAGCTAGTGATGGACATTAAAACGTCATTAAGGCGGCAGTTTATTCTGTCCCCCTCTGTAATTGCGTCAAGAAACCCTATTAGCTTCAAGTATCTCATGAAAATCTAAACATTTTCTAGATAAATCTAATTTTTTTTTTTAAATCAACACAATTTTTCCCCTATATGACTTTGGATCTAGCACATTTTCGGATAACACCCGTGCTAGATCATATGAGTTTTCACGAGATTTTTGTCATTCAAAACTATATCCACAATTCTTACTGTGTCACATAACCAGTGATCTACACTTTAGTGAACTTCGCTAAGAACTAGAGTAAATCTAACAAGATGTATAAAAATAATAGCGCAAAAAAACATAAAAAAAAGAAATCTTATTAAACATGGGTACACAAAGAGAGCCGTCTACGATAAAGTTGCGAATATATTGTTAAACCCCGCCACTGATTTCAATGTAAAACCTTCAGTTCAGCCGCTCCCTCTCCGGCCCTGACGTTTTCACGACAGTGTTGCCGATATGGATATTCAGTGGAGGGGCCGCTTTATGTATCACGCGGTTAGTAGAAATATAGCCGACAACATCTCAGCAATTTCAAACCTCAGGAGCGGCGTCATGAGCAGTTATTGGTTGTGGCAGACGTCCACTCTCACGACAACTATTTCCTTTTTGTTTCACTCTTTACCCCTTGCACAACCTAAACGTCAAAGCCGGAGATTCCAGTGGCGGGACTTTTTTTCTAGTTAGTACAAGTTAGCTTGCCATAATGTATTCTGTTACACACTCCAGCTGATACCAAACTTAATGTTGACTTTTGTCTTTACGCCATTGTTTAACACAAGTTAACTTGTAATATAGAATATATTGTTAATTTTCTACATAATTTGGCTCAAATTTTATATACGACTTACCTAAACAAAAAATACTACACTAGTATGTTACATGTTGCTTGTTAGTAGTTTTGATTGATTGATCCCCGGTCGTCCCACTCGGGACATGGATAGTTGGAAGTTTAGTTACGCTTATTTTCCTATGGATGTCAGCGAGTGACATGCGGCTAGTACATCGCCTCGAGGAAAAATCTAATATGAAACTAAGGTATTACTTAGATGGAGGAAGATCGGTTAAATGTCATACAGAGGCCTTTCTTTTCAGTCTTGAGATTCTTTTACGAGTCCGAATATCTTCAAACTCGAAACCCACAGCTTAAAGTTCCTCCCGGAGGAATTGTCCCCATCCTAAAAATCCATCGACCCGTCCCGGTTTTGACGGGACCCTCGGTACTAGAGGCAAGAAACATCCACTAGACCATCGCTGCCAATGATTTTAGTAGTATTAGTAGGAATTTATTAGAGTAAAAAGTAAATTTAAAAAAAATATGAGGTATTTACCAGTGGATCATACGAGCAGCAAGCCGTATGTAGTTTTGACAGTTCCGTATCAATATCGCAATATCTAGTAATGATATAAAAACCAAAACAATGGATAATATTATAATTGTATTGCTAATTAAACATTTAAGCTAAATAGTAAAATTACTTAATATTAATAATAATTATTATCATATCACTATGGTGATTGTCCGTTTATATAAAAGCGGGTGCGGCGCAACAATGCTTTACAATGATAAACATGCCGAATTATTAGAGTGGCGGTAGTCGGGATCTTTGTATTTAATTATATATAACAGCTGCGGGGAAACAAAGCGAGCCGCTGGGCAACTATCATAGTGAGGATATAATAAGTGTTTATATATTATTTGTTTATTCATGAATGAGTACTATTAGAGGTGGTTCTTGTACTAGTCTCTGCAGGGAGTTTCGAACTTCAACATCCCCGGAATATTTCGGAATTGCTAACTATCAAGTATACCCATTCTCGGACAAAGATATTTAACTATGTTAACGGGTGTGCTGTATTTACGGTTTTGAGGTGGCCCCATACACAAAAATCCAAATATTAAGATGACTTATCCAACTTACGCATAACTGCACGTTTGATGTATCATACGTAGTAGCAGCAAAATGTGACGGTGTTCCATCATACATGTATCACATACTGTGACGTTGTTCAAGCGGAATATCGTCAAGCAATTGTGAAAGACCATGCCACAGATAAGGATAGTACCTTCATACATTGAGTTTTCACGAAAGAATTATGTATCCAATGAGACCATCATCTAGTATCCCTTACCATAAAAGTTTATGCGATGACTTACGTCACGCTTAAGATATTCATAATTAATATATTGTTACGTGTCGCATAACGACGTTCGAATTGCATGGGCTGGGCGAGAAACGCCAGTTAGAGGACCCGCATAAGCTGGCCGAAGTGTCTGGAGAGTATTGCCAGATAGTTCTACCACTATCTCCTCCCTCCTATCAGGCTTCGAAATATCTCGAAACTATATCTAGAAGTTTCCTCGCATTTATAAAAGGATGGAGGCAGGAGGCCGGCCAGTCAGTCTCGCATTGGACAGTGTTAAGTGAACGAGAAATTGTAGCGAACTTATTCAGCAGTGACTGGAGAATTGTTGCGACTACGATAAGAAAATTAGAAGAAGATTATTTGTGAGTTGTAATTGTGAACAGAAGTTTGCTGATAATTGAGGAAAGAAATAAAGTGTTAAATGAAATTTTTTAACAAATTCAGTGTGTTTACTTACGCCAAAATAACGCATAAGAAAAATCCTGGTCATCCGTGACATCTACGCCAACAAGTGGAAGGAAATGGTGGTGGAAATGTCTGGCAACACTCTCCAGACACTTCGGTCGGCTTATGCGGGTCCTCTAACTGGCGATTCTCGCCCAGCCCGCGCAATTCAAACGTCGCTATGCGACACACAACACTGCTCCCTCCTCAGAGCTGATCGTCCGGATCAGCTTCCTTGGTATGCAGCCAGTCGTTCTAGGTGAATCACAACCGTTCCTCTTCCGTGCTGGCGCTAAATCTCGCAGTCTACTTGTGGGCGTGGGTCCAAATCTAACTTCTGACAACAGATGTCACAGATGACCAGGATTTTTTCCTATGCGTTATTTTGGCGTAAATATACGCACTGAATTTGTTTAAAATTTCACATTATACTTTATTTCTTTCCTCAATTATCAGCAAACTCCTGTTCAGAATTACAACTCATAAATAATCTTCTTTTAATTTTCTTATCCCAGTCACAACTATTTTCGAGTCACTGCTGAATAAGTTCGCCACAATTTTTCTTTCACTTATCACTGCCCACTGCGAGACTAACTAGCCGGCCTCCTGCCTTCGTCCTTTTATAAGTGCGAGGAAACTTCTATAAATAGCTTCAAGATATTTCGAAGCCTGAAAGGAGGAAGCAGATGTTAGTGGAAATGTCTAGCAATACTCTCCAGACACTTCGGCCGGCTTGTGCGCGTCCTCTAACTGGCGATTCTCGCCCAGCCGCATAATTTATACTTCACTGTGTGACACGTAACAATATTTAATTACAATGTATTTATTTACTTTTTTTGCAAATGCCCCAGGTTGTGTTTCGACATTCCTGATGTTCTCTCCTGGCATGGCGTACTTGTAACCTACTTCTGAGTTTGGGACGCCTGGAAGGCGGGGTTACGTGATGGCGGGGTTACCCGATGATATGACGGGTGATGATGATAGTGATTCGCCACGAGAGTCCCTAATTCTAAGCTTAATCTAAGATGAATATGAATGATGATGATGATTGGGATGGCCATATGATTTCGGGGACCGTTTGGGCCTTAAAGTTTTCCTGACGTTTGTCTTACAGGTGAGGAAAAGCCCCGATAAAAACCTCACCGAGAAAAACTGTCCCGACCGGGGATCGAACCCGGGCCTGCTGCGTGACAAGGCAGCACGCTACCTCGAGACCACAGCGGTGGACCAATTTAAAATAATTAATATAGTTAATATATCATTATTAACACCATAATTAAGAAGTCATATTAATATACCATAATACCATAATTATGATAATTAAAAATACCAACTGGAGAATCTCGCTTCGCCTGTGAATGAAAAGTTACTTGCAAAACGAGGGACGGCCACAGACAGTCTAATCCTGCATCCATTGACAAAACGTCACTGCGTGGACCAGTGATGTTGCATCTCATTGCAAGTGGGAAGTAAACAGTGATTTAGCGTGTATAATCTCCATATACTACTCTAGCTTAGTAGAGCTAGTAAAATTGAAAGTGGTCGCTGTCTTGAAAACTGAGGATCGTTAAAGATAAGGCAATGTTACACGTAGTTGGTCCTTATGTGTCCTGATATGTATACTTTCCTGTAAGAGTACTGTATGTTAGTGGTAATGTTGTGAACCCGTATTTATGAGGTTGCGCGTTCTAAACCGACCAGGTGCTTATTTTTCTAAAAGTATTGTATAATATTCTCAACTCGTTCCAACTCAGGGTCGGGTCGAGGAATGAGATGACATGAAACGCCTTATGTACGGAGGGTTGTTTCTGATCTCTGATAACAAATGATTTTTAAGTTTTACCTTAAGAAAAGCCGTGTCTCCACCATTGAGCATTCTCTAATTGATGGCTCTTCACCCGAGGTATGGTTCGGCATCGGAGTTTCCGCTGAAGAAGACTCTTACGCAGCACAGCCATGTCTAGAAGTACCCACTCCTCTTTATATGCTTTCCAGAGACCGTCTATTGTTCGAGGACACCTCTTTCCCAGTGTCCTTTTGAAGAGTCCAAAGACACAGAGTCCATCGGTGATGCATTAAGAGGCTTCACTGGGATGTTGCTGAATGAAATAGCATGTATTCCAGTTTCCTGCTCCACTTCTCCAGGAATGTCAGGGTTGAACCCGAAGTGTGACTGGAGGTCTTGTCTAGGTGCACCCAGACTTGGTTTTTGTCTCTACCATAGAGAGCTGGGATTTCAGTCGGGTAAATTGGGGTGAGAACTTCTTCCTGGTAGTAATGGGAGCTGATTTTGGCCTTTTCAGCTACTTTACGAATGGTCACTTTTTCATTGTAGCACTATCCCGCGATGACCATAAATCTATTGGAGAAACTTTCTCTACATTCGGCATACCACTTTTGAAAAATTTTTTCACCCCTTTCTCTATAGTAAATTGCCCGGGGTTTGTTGCAGTCTCCTAGATAAACATATGCTTCATCAAGTGTGACCAAAAATATCCATTTTCTCCTGCCAGGTGCTTTTCATAGTTTCCTGCTGTTGGTGCGGCATTCGGCAATGTGACATTGCAACAATTTTTATGAACCCTGCTTTTATGGCGCTTGTCCATGTTTAAATCTTTGTTTATTATGGTGTTTACAGTTTTAAGGAATATTACCAATCTGTTCGAAATCACCCTTTGTGTGGCAGGGTTACCACCAGAGATAATGACCTTGATCTTTCTGATTACATCTGGGGTGCGGGTAGTAGCAGGTCATGGAGTTGACTGTTTTTTTTCCTTTCGTAATTAATCCCAAGCAACCCTTTCCCTTTTTATTAAGCACTGAGCTAATTCCACACTTTGACACCATAAAATTACGCGTTTGTAAGCCTCAATAATCGCGGAATAATTAGCTTCGGAAAGGGCAGTAATGTACCCTTCCCAAAACGGGTCTATCTCCTAAGGCATTATGAGAGCAACATGCGTGCAAGGGTTACAGGAGCAGCACACTGACTGGTTTGATCACCTCGCATAATTAAAATTGATCTCAGAGGCAATGATGAACAAATATAAAACTATTTGTGTTTAAAAATGCTCGTAGAAACTATTCGATATAATTGCAAGAAATTATTCTTAATATAAATAAAATTAACCGAGGAGATAATTCGGGCTTTCATTAAAATTTATCACAGAACAAGTTCGTAATATTTAAAATTGGTCAAGAAACAATTCATCGTGCAATTAAAATTTACACAGGAGTACTTTGTCATATAATTATTTACATGACGAGATGTTATTGGTCACAGATAATTGTCATATAATTAAAATAGTACAGAGTTATTTAGTCACATAAAAATTAGTTATATGTAGTTCATCTTATAATTAAAATTGGTCACGTATATTATTAGTCACGTAATTATAATTCGTTAGATGAAATCCGACATACTAAAATAAGTCAAAAATAATTAATCACACTATTAAAATTTATACTTTTAATAAACATGTTTGATCACCGTTGTGGTTAAAATTATTTCAATTTTAAAAATGTTTGTACCTTATAAAACAGGCATCCTCAACTATAATAACTTCTGTTACAAACTTCGCCATACTATTAAAATTCAAGGCCTTTCAATGACAGACTTTATTAAAAGAGAAGGAAAATCATGTTTTGCTGAACACATTTCAGAAACCGGCCATCAATTTAACAAAATAGATAAAACAATATCAATAATACACAAAGAAAACAATAGACAAAAATTCAATATCCTGGAAGAGATTGAAATTATTAAGGAAGCAGAAAATAAAAATATGCTAAATGAGAACACATCCAACAACTAAAGCCCTCTATATGAAATATATAAATCATTTCTGTACCATAAGAATTCCTGAGGATAAAGCATGTTTTTGAAAGGCCTTGAATTTTAATAGTGTGACAAAGTTTATAACAGAAGATATTATAGTTGAGGATGACTGTGTTATAAGGTACAAAAAAAATTTAAATTTAAACTATTAAAATTGACCGCCGAGACAATTCGTCATACAATTAAAACTGGCCAAAAAATAATTTGTTGCATAATTAAAATTGTCGGAGATAATTCTTTATACCATTATGATTGATGAGAGATAATTCGACATTTTATTAAAATTGGTCAGAGATGATTTGTTATATAATTCAAATTGGTCAGAGAGAGAGTTCGTCATAATTCAAATTAGCCAAAAAATAATGTATCATATAATTAAAAATTGGTCACAGAAACAGTTCGTTATAATTAAAATATGTCAAGAAATTATTCATCATATAACTAGTATGACCACATAAATAATTCGTTACGTTATTAATACTGTTCAGAGATAATCGTCTTTTAATTAAAATTGTTCGGAAGTAATTCGTCATATAACCAAATTTTCTAACAGAGATAATTTATCATATAATTAAAATTAGTCAGAGAAAACTCGTCGTATTAGTAAAATTGATCAAAAATAATTCATTATATAATTAAATTTGGTCGCAGAGACAATTAGTTATAATTAAAATTGATTAAGAAATAATTTTGGTATCATTAAAATGACTTAAAGATAATTCGTCATATAATTAAGATTAGTCAGAAATAATCGGAGTTATTATTAAAATTAACCACAGATAGTCGTATAATTTAAATTGGTCAAGAAAAAATTGAAAATTATAACTTGTAGAAGCCTCAAACTCACAACCACCAAATTACAAAAGCCTGCGCTTTACACTATTCAAAAGAATTGCATGATTCCTTCTTAAACATAACAGTACAATAGCTATTAAAGTGTGCATCTAGAAGCGCGCCCAATGTGCAGCACCGTGATCCGAAGTAAAAATCACACCCACAACCGCAGACATAACGCGTGCGGACCTACCTACTGTCCTGCAGTGTGCGAAGCTACCATGTTTTCTAAAGCCCTAATGCATCATTGTAAATGAGCAATTCCAAATCAGATCTATCACCTTCTTGACTTCACCAGCTCCGACTTTGATGAAATTTGGTATGAAGGACACCTATGACAAGGCAAGCAATTCTGCTAATTTTTAGATGTTTATTTTGAAAATTCTCTACGATAGGTCTACAGGCATGTAATAAGAATTAAAATATTTAAAAAGTGACAAACGTATTTATAAATGACTGCAAGTTTCCCCCTAACTGTAGCAGATTAAAAATTCAATCTTCGTTCAGAAAGCTAGGGAAGATAGTTTGTTTATTTATTTTTTTATTAAATCTCCAATAATACGAACCCTATTTCACTATCCGGTATGTTAGGGTTTTAGTTAAAGTACAATTAATTATTTACAGTAATTTAGAGTATGGTTAATTTCTAGCGTTGTATAATAACGTAATATGAACAAATTAATTAATTAATTAAGAAACCCAAGAAAAAACTAACTCAAAGTATCTTAAAAATTTGATGGATAAAGTCACACAGCTTTCTATAGCAACACTTCTTACATAAAATATTTGACAAAGGCAGTTGAAATCTATTATGGCAATAACCTATTTTTTTAAATCAATTCATGTATTTTGGAATCAAATGCGGGACACTCAAATAACAGATGTGAGATAGTCTGGCTGGAGTTTTTGTAACTACAGGTATCTGGATATATTTTAAATCGTTTGTTAGAGACTTTGTATATTGCTATCCTAAGCAACTCTTATGATAGATCGCAGTTTCAAGGTTACTCACTCTGACGTTTGATCTTGAATATCTTAAAAAACGCAATCTCAGAAAAAATATATAAAGGATGTTGTAAAAAAACACCGACAACGGAGGTGAGGTGGTATATTGAGATATGTTGATCATTTTTAATAAGGTACCAATGTCTGCAAACAATGCGTTTTCACATTATGAGTAGCTAATTTCTTAAGAGTTCTGTTAGTTGGATTTCAAGACTCAATACTTGACAATACTCTCACTGTCACGTCAAGTTTTCAAACTACCCACCTTCCATCTCAATGCAGAGTGCATGGCGGTGTAGTGGTTGGCGCATACGTTCAAATACGCCTAGTCTCGTTTGAATTATTTCCGGCTCTAAAATCCATACGTGACTCTACTGGAGTCTGATAAACAGACTATTTCATGCCGCCCCACAAAAAGTAGTCGAGAGGGTTAATATCATGTGATCTTGGAGGCCATGGGACTGGTCCCCCTCTACCAATCCATCAACCTGGATACGTGCTATCCAAATGTCTTTTCACATTGGCATGAAAGTGAGCTGGAGCTCCACCATGTTGCAGCCACATTCCGTAGCGAAACCACGTATCACAGGTTCCGTATCTGTGACGTGCTGTCAAGTAACAAGTCTTCAAATCCTTCGAACTAACGCTGATCTTGAGACATTATTAACTAGTCATAGTGTGAAAACGAATCATTTCCGGTCATTGGTACCTTATTAAAAATGATCAATATATCTCAATATACTACCTCACCTCCCCTGTCGGTGTTTTTTTACAACTCTCTGTGTGTGTGTGTGTGTGTGTGTGTGTGTGTGTGTGTGTATATATATATATATATATATACACACAATCAATTGAGTTGGTGTTTACTTGATGAAAATCCTTATTTAATATATATATATATATATATATATATATATATATATATAATCATACTATTCTATTCGTGTAACAAATGTTAGTCTGGCCCCGCACGATTAATGAAAATATCATGCAGCTTACTTATGCAGATAATACACAGGAACATAACCATGTAATAAATATATCGTGCCTGTAATACATAAAAGTTTATATTTGATAACAAATCAACATAACGTGGCGTTAAGTATACTTGATAGACACAACGATCATTAATAAGCAGCAACATCTTGGACATCAGAAATTATAACTACAGCCATTTTAGCTAATGGCAGACCTTATTACAGCCGTTGAGGAAAATTGCATGATACGCCATTCTACATTTGCTGTTAAGTATTTTGAGTGTTTGAGTTTGTGGTTGGTTAATGGCACAACTGAAATTAATTTTACCAGTTTCCTGCATTAACAATTACATCAAAATGGACTTGGAAAGCCTATATTTTACTGAAGTCCTCTGGGTGAAAGTGGACACATAAATGGATAAAGAACCTAAAAAAATTGCAGTACTGAAAGGTTCATAAATATCCAAATATACAATTGAAGCAAAAAAAAAAAATACATGCTTCCTGCATAAAATCGATCTGAATAATGCAATTTACTGCTTGAATGTTTTCTTTCGACTGTGAAATCATGACCGATTCATCCGACAATGTGACATGATCTCACACTCTCGAACACTATAATAGTTTTTTTATAAATATATCAATATTCTTAAATGTCTTTTCACTGCACTGTCCAACATCTAAGTTTTACGTCTGTAAAAAGTAAGGTCTCATCAGAAACATCATATTAGTTTCTGTCAGTCCTTACATCACTATCCATTTCTATCTCTGAATTATTTTCACTAGATGACGCAGGTTGTTCTGCCTCTACATATGTTTCAGTTATATACAAAGGACCTGCAAGAGAGATCTTCTCTAGTACGAGTAATTACATATTTTTCTGTTCGAATGTTATATTTGGACATTTCTGAACTATTCAAGACTTATTTTTCTCAGATTTTACTCCACCTTGTGTATTCACTATACCCAGAGGACTACAACAAAAAATTTGGCTTTAAAGTCAATTTTGAAATAAAATTATCCATGCAGGAAATTAATTTTAGTTATGCAATGAATCACACACTCACACATTAAGAACTGAAATACATAATACCAAATGTAAAATGTGTAACAGCAATCTTTCTCATTGCCTGTAATAAATTATTCTATTGGAAAACAATGACTGATCTCCAAGATTTGTTTATGTTAACTGATGAACATTGCATCTATCAAGTAAATATGCTCTCACATAGTAGCATATTTCTAATAAATATGTTGATTTGTTATAAAAGTTAATAATTGATGTATAAATAAACCCATATTCTCTAATATTTATCGTGTGGTTATATATCTGTGCCTTACATGCAGAAGTGGGTAGCATGATATTCCCGTTATCGTGCAGTGCCTTGACACTGCGGAGACACAGCTTAATAGGATCCCTAGGCTCAGTTCTTTTCTTTTATTAGAGGTAGCTGTGGAAACATGTTTAAGTCCCAGCATGTTTGAGCTGCAGTAGGACATACGAATAGTAATGGCGCTCTCCCCTTACAGGGAAGAAATTCAACCATAGTAATTAGTTACAATTGTTTTCGGGTAGATGTCATTCAATGGCCAGTGGTCAGTGTTCCGCCTCAAAGTGACATCTAGGAAACCAAGGTAGTTCTAGGATGGGAAAATTCGGTAAATTTTGCTTAGAGGCATTTTTATTCAGGCTTAAGGATCTTTTATAAGCCTGAAAATCACCAGACTCGGGTCCCTGAAGACTTGCTCCTTGGAGTTTTCCATCCTAAAAAAATCCATCGGCCCCGGCAGGGTTTGAACCTGCGACCCTCGGGACAAGAGGCAAGGATCATAACCACTAGTCCACCGTGGCCGATCATTAATTGTTATTATTGTTATTATTATTATTATTATTATTATTATTATTATTATTATTATTATTATTATTATTATTATTATTATTATTGTTATTATTATTATTATTATTATTATTATTATTATTATTATTATTATTATTCCCTCCATGGTATCTTTACCTTGTCGTGGTGGAGTGGCTTGTGTGCTTAAATGATCCTGAGAGCTATGCCGGCGGTAGCATTGCTGCCGATAGGGTTACCCATGCCGGACTGGTCGAAGGTGATAAGCCAGACGAAATAAGTACCTTGGTCGAAAGAGTGACGATCTTTCACCGTAAAAATACAATCGTCAAGAAATGCGGACATGGGTTCTACTGGGGTAAAATTTTCCGGAGGTCAAATAGTCCCCCATTCGGTTCTCCGGGCGGGGACTACTTCAGGGAACCCATGCCAAAGGCTCAAACACAGGGACATGTTCCTAGGAACATGGAATGTTAGGACTTTATACAATAGCGGGGCACTAGAGATATTAACGCGGGAATTGGATAAATCGCCCTTGGATATAGTCGCTTTACAGGAAGTTAGGTGGCCAGGAGAAGGTAGTCAGGAATCAGGAAGCTTTGCATTATACTATGGGGGTGCAGAAAGACCTGCATTTGGAACGGGTTTTTTTAGTCAGAAGGAGGATCCTATCCGCTATCCGAGATATTAAGTTTGTTAGTGATAGGATATCATACATAATTCTAAAGGGTAAACGACATGATTTTATAATTGTAAATGTACATGCCCCCACAGAAGATAAAGATGACAAGATCAAGGATGAGTTCTATGAAGAATTAGAATGCTTATTTGATAGCCTTTCACGATATCATATGAAAATTGTCTTAGGAGATTTTAATGCAAAAGTGGGGCGGGAAGATATATTCAAACCAACAATAGGCAAATTCAGTCTTCATGAAGATAGTAACGACAACGGGGTTAGATTAGTCACATTTGCCACATCAAAGAATCTCATTGTTAAGAGCACAACATTTCAGCATAAGGATATTCATAAATACACCTGGACGTCCCCAGATGGAGAAACTCGGAACCAGATAGATCATGTATTAGTGGATAAACGCTGGCACAGTAGCATCATTGATGTTAGATCAGTTAGAGGGACAGACTGCAATTCAGATCATCATCTGGTCAGAGTGAAAATCAGACAACGGCTATCGCTTATGAGAGGAACAAACGCTAAAGATGATTCTGTAAAATATGAATTAAAAAACTTGAAAAATGATGAAATGCGGCAAGAATACCAAATAAAAATTGCTAATAGATTTGAAGTACTGGAATCTTCAGATGACAAAGTGGCAAACGAAGAAGAAACTGATATAAATAAAGAATGGGAGGCTATAAGAGATACTATTAAATTGTCAGCATCAGAAAGCATTGGTTGTTTAAAAAAGAGGCAAAACAAGAAATGGTTTGATGAGGAATGTGCCGACATTGTAAAGAAAAGAAAGCTAGCAAAAATGAAATGGTTACACGAGCCAAATGAGGTAAATTTAGAGCAATTGGGTAGTGTTAGACGGGAAACCACCAAGTTACTAAAGAGTAAAAAGAGGGAATATTTGAGAGAGAAGATTAATGATCTTGAAATGAATGCAAAAAATAGGAACATTAGAGAATTATATCAGGGAATTAGTATAGAGAAGAAAGGGTTTCAGGCTAGAACAAACATAATTCGGAATGAAAATGGGGATATGATTGCAGATTCCAAGAGTATATTAAATAGATGGAAAAGTTATTTTAATCAGCTATTAAAAGTACATACAGAACAGGACATTGAGGAGGATAAGTTACAGACAGCAGAAATGCTAGTCGCAGAGCCAAGTGCATTAGAGGTTGAAATGGCAATTGAAAAATTGAAGATGTATAAAGCATCAGGTTCAGATGAGATCCCAGCAGAACTGATAAAATCAGGAGGAGAAAAATTGATGGACAAGATACGCTGTTTGCTTAGTATGATTTGGGAAAAAGAAGCTCTTCCAGATGAATGGAAGGAATCAATTATCGTACCAATTTATAAGAAAGGAGATAAAACTGATTGCAACAACTATAGGGGCATCTCATTACTTTCAACTTCGTACAAAATTCTAACAAATATATTAGTAAGCAGACTTACTCCCTATATTGATGACATTCTAGGAGATCATCAATGTGCATTTAGAAGAAACAGGTCTACAACAGATCAGATTTTTAGTATAAGACAGATTTTAGAAAAGAAATGGGAATATAATGGTACTGTACATCAACTATATGTAGACTTCAAAAAAGCATATGATTCAATTAAGAGGGAGAAGTTATATAGTATCCTGCTGGAGTTCGGAATTCCTAAAAAGTTAGTTAGACTTATACGAATGTGTCTAAATGGCTCAACGAGTAGGGTGCGTGTAGGCAAACAGTTTTCAGACACTTTTGAAATCCAGAATGGGTTGAAGCAAGGAGATGCACTATCTCCTCTACTATTTAATTTTGTACTAGAGCATGCCATTAAATCTTTAGAGAATGAGGAAGGCTTACAACTGAATGGTATTAATAAGCTGTTAGTTTATGCTGATGATGTAGTACTACTGGCCGATAGCGAGGAGATACTAAAGGCCAACACGCACACACTATTGAGTAACACTAAGAAATTAGGACTGGAAGTAAATATCAGTAAAACTAAATATATGGTCACATGTAGAAATACATTATATAATGGAAATGGACAGCTAATGACAAATGAGGGAAATTTTGAGGAATTGGCTGAATTCAAATACCTAGGAACAATAATCACAAATAGGAATGAGATGCACAAAGAAATTAAACATAGGCTCAATTCTGGAAATGCATGCTATTATGCATTGCAGAGACTTTTGATGTCCCAACTCCTTTCAAAAAACGTTAAGCTGAAAATATATAAAACTATTATTCTACCAGTTATATTATATGGGTGCGAAACATGGACTCTTACTTTAAGGGAGGAAAGGAGATTACGAGTATTTGAGAATAAAGTTCTTAGGAAAATTTTTGGACCAAAGAGAGATGAACAGACAGGTGAATGGAGAAGACTACATAACAATGAACTACATGGTCTTTATAGGAAGCCAGATATAATAAGAACAGTTAAGTCCCGTAGACTGCGATGGGCAGGACATGTTGCGCGTATGGGGAATGAAAGACTTGCATGGAAACTTCTTGTAGGAAAGCCAGAAGGAAAACGCCCAGTTGGTAGACCAAGAATGAGGTGGGAGAACAACATTAACTATGATTTGAGGGAAGTAGATTATACAGGGAATGATTGGAAAGCATTAGCTCAGGATAGGGATGTATGGAGAGCTTATGTCCGTGCGGCCATGAACCTACGGGTTCGATAGTGCCAGTGAGTAAGTAAGTAAGTAAGTTATTATTATTATTATTATTATTATTATTATTATTATTATTATTATTATTATTATTATTATTATTATTATTATATATTATTCCCCCACACTTCTGCGCTGTTCGCGTAATAAACAAAATAATTATATTTCCACCGTAGCATTCTGTTTAGGATTTTGTAGAATTATTATGAAAATATTAGCAGACGGAAATGAAGAGATGAAATTATTCTTTAATCAAAATTGAAGTTGAAAGTAACACTAAGAGGTATTTTCAATTTATGAATGAGTTATAGAAAATATATTTAATATCTTACCTTATAAACTTGCATGTTTTCACGATAGGTACCGGTTTTAAAAGTTTTTTTTTTTTAACCGGTATCGTGAAAACACGCAACTTTATGAGGTGAGATATTAAAAAAAATTCTCCAATTCATTCATAGAAATAATGAAACTATGTTTTTATAATGGGAACACAGGAAATGATATTTATAAATAGATTACATGGTAACAAATTAAAAAAGGTAACAGACGGTGCATAAGGTTATGGCAATAAAATGTATACTAGTATGTTTAATATTTTTCTGATATTCTTGAGATATTCAAGGTAATGTCACAGTGAGTGAATAATTTTGATACTCTAGCCTGTCATTATGAAGGGGTATTGATAAAAACAATCTACTTTTCAACGGTGTTCGAATTTTCTCTCTATTACCAATTAGGATGATAGTTTCAGACATTTAAAAGTGCGTATTTGTCATTGTTAACATTATTTTATTACATGCTGTATCATAGAGAATTTTCAAAATAAAAATCTAAACTTTGACAGAATTACTTTCCTGTCATATGATTCCTTCGTACCAAAATCTATCAAAACCTGGAATGATGAGGTAAAAAATTGATTTTTTATATTGATCTAATATGGAACTGCTCAAATGTGTGATTATCGGGATGTCTTCCAACAGGATATAGCTTCTTGGAACAGTGAAGCATCCTTCCATGCATATCCGACAGTCTTTGTTGATGTAAGGCATCATTATGTCTGTAATACAGCCTCAGACACATGAGCTTTCAGACTATTACTGTATCCATCCTGCACATTCTGTATGACTTGATTACTAGTCCATGTCTGGCAATGTTTAGATCTGTAGACAAAGAGCGTATTTCTCACCCCTTCTAGAGCGCAAGAAGAAGATATTCGTTGTTTACAAGCAATTAAGCCAGTGGCGGATTGTAAATATACCTTCGCAAATAACTCTCAAACAGATTTTTGTTTGCATCTGTTATGGTATACTTTCAACCGTATTAATTTTCGCTATAGTTTTTATACACTCTGTTCAGGCATATAATATTACACTTTATTCGTGGAAATAGTGATTAGTGAAAAATGATGTCTAGTAGTATTTCATATACTAATTGCAATTTATTTATGCGATTTAATATATTACATACAACTTTGTTCTCTTATGAGTTAATTTTATTATTTTTCCAAGTTGTTTTACCTATAATCACGTGATTGTCTGGACCTTCTCAGACAAGTACATGAAGGATTTCCCCACAAGTCACAAGGACACGAACCCCGATGTCTTTCAAGTACCGTGGTATATCATGAAATAATCCGATTCGGTGACACCAGTAGTCTTTTAACATTTTAATCGACAACTTTTTTTTTTTTTGCTACGAATACACAATTTTCTTGGTAGATTATTCTTCGCCAGTATACCTACTTAAATTTGCTGGTTTGCTCTTAATCTTCCCTTCTCCGAGAAGACTATAAATAATCATAATTTTCCTCTCTAAATACATTCTTTACCACTGCTCCTTCCTTCGTAAACTCTCCTATATTAAAATTTTCAATTTTTTAAACGCCATGTTATATCAATTAAAATTAATATATCACTAATGAAACGTAATTTCTAACGCGTTATTCAATACTTTACTAATTACAAACTATTAAATTTTGGTTTCGTCCACAGTGGTAATGAGCAGTGCTGGAAGATTTAATGCAATTCAGAACTATTTGACTCGCTCCTAAACATTAACCTAAGAGGACTATTTCTTCTGACTATTTAAGTCATGCCCTAAATGTCAATCAATGACCAATCACATTTCAATGAATTTTGATTTGTAACCAATCACAGTTGTTTTTCACCTCGATTTATCACTTTCATTTTATCGATCTCATTCCATTAAGTGGCTCCCAGATTGTATATATAATGCACGAATGTAACCAGGTTCTGCTTGCGAGATATAACAGAAAAATATTCGTAGCAATTGATTATAACATAAAAAAAGAAACTACTGTTTTCACTTTCTTAAACGTATTATTTCCCAGGAATTTACGTTCCAGAAAAATATAATTGACATATTTACATCATAGGACATGATAAATTAATTTAATAACTTGTAATGATATGTTTCATTTTTTCTCCACTAGGTTGCATTCTTACAATATGGTAATTCTATTTGGCAATAAATATGATCTGATTTCAGTGATGAACAAACGAAACATAACATTTCTCATTTGTTTTCAAACATCGCCGTTTACATTATGTATATATATTAAAATAACTATATTTAAATAATTATTTGTGTATAAAAAGCCTAATTTTATTCGTTAAACAGTCCTAACAAATGCCACTCTTGATACCCAAATTCTCTAGATAAATTCACTCCTCGCTTCGTGAGTCGTGAATTTACCGATAATTTGGAAATCACTCGTGGCATTACTTATGATAAAAACATATTTTTATGTGTACATCCTCAATAGCTGTATTCCTTCGGAATTCGCTAACGGTTATTCTTCCAGTGATAAGAATGCGAAAAATGGTCTCTTCGTTTAAGAGAGGATAAAACATTACTGATATTTGAGAATAAAGTTTTTATAAAAAATTGGACCAAAGAGAGACGAACAGACAGGCGAATGCAGGAAAAAGAATAAAAGTGAGCTACAATAAATTTATGAGACCCTGATGCAATAAGAACATTTAATTTAGCTAAAATTTAATCACTCACCTAATATTTTTCTTCTTATTTTAATATATACTAGTTTCGGAACTTTGAATTTCAATTCCATCATCAGTATCCCCGCGACAGTTATCCTGTCGTCTTGAAGAGCAGTCTTCTGCTCTCTCTATTGGCTGACTGAAAAACCTCGAAATCAGGCCATTCTCCCCGGGAATTTCAAAGTTCATCAATTTTTCCTTTTCGCTCCTTTGAATATAGATCTTTTCCGAAACAGTGAATTCTTTTGGTTTTTCTAATTGCCTTAATAATTTAGCCTTCTTTTTGATAAGATGTTTTTCAGACAATGCATGGGCAGCCTCTGCAGATTTTTCTACTTCCCCTTTCTTGACGTTCCGAGATGTTCTTTCACTCTAGTTTTCAAATTTCTCTTACTTTCTCCTATGTAGAATTTCTCACATTCTTCACATTAAATGTGATTAAATTTTAATCTGCATGATTGCGAGGTTTTTCAGTCTGGCAATAGAGGGAGCGAATGACTGCTCTTCAAGACGACAGAACAACGGTCGCGGGGATACTGATGATGGAACTGAAATGTAAAGTTCCGAAACTAGTTTAAATTAAAATAAGAAGAAAAATATGAGGTGAGTTATTAAATTTTACCTAAATGATATACCTCATAATGTGAATTCCTAAAAAAAAAAAAGGAAAATAACATTTAAGTCTCGTATATTGCGAAGGCAGGATATGTGACACTGAAATGTAAGAAGGATATGGAAACTTACTGTAGGGAAACCAGAGGGAAATGCCCAGCAGTTAAACCAAGAATATGGGGAGAATAATCGAAGTTTGAGAATGGAGAATTATACAAGGAATGGCTGGAAAATATGATCTTAGGATAGAGATGTATGGAGAAGTTATGCCCGTGAGGCCAGGAAAATCCAGGTTCATTAGTGCTAGTGAATGAGATAATTTATTAGTAGTTGTTTACTGAAACGACGCTCTTTAATAACACATGTTATATACGTCGCGATTCAAAACTAGTCGAAGAATTAGCATCAACGATAATAATAATAATAATAATAAATAATAATAATAATAATAATAATAATAATAATAATAATAATAATAATAATTAATAATAATAATAATAATAATAAAATAATAATAATAATAAAATAATAATAATAATAATGAGAGAAATAATAATAATAATGAGAGAAATAATAATAATAATGAGAGAAATAATAATAATAATAATGAGAGAATAATAATAATAATAATAATAATAATAATAATGAGAGAAATAATAATAATAATAATGAGAGAGAAATAATAATAATAATAATGAGAGAAATAATAATAATAATGAGAGAAATAATAATAATAATGAGAGAAATAATAATAATAATGAGAGAGAAATATAATAATAATGAGAGAAATAATAATATAATAATGAGAGAAATAATAATAATAATGAGAGAATAATAATAATAATGAGAGAAATAATAATAATAATGAGAGAAATAATAATAATAACGAGAGAAATAATAATAAAAACGAGAGAAATAATAATAAAAACGAGAGAAATAATAATAATAACGAGAGAAAAAATAATAATGAGACAAATAATAATAATAATGAGACAAATAACAATAATAATAATAATAATAATAATAATAATAATAGAACAGCTTCAAAAGGTAAGACCATACTTATCTGGAAAAAAGAATATAGGCCATCAATTCTGCAGCTACTGTTTTTTATAACGGCAATATGGTATGATAATTTTCTTTCATAGCCTTATACATGAACTTAATGCAATGAAAGTCTATTTTAAAGTCAATATAAGTGCAATTTATCCGAAAAGCCTCACAGGATAATCGTGAAATATTCCAACGTGATCTGAAAGAGAAAGATGTTAAAACACTTCTAAGACACGCAATATTATAAGTCTCTGCTTTCATCTTGTTTATCAAGCTCCTGCCTTTGTATTGTCGTTATTAGATTATCTGATAATGGCAAAGTGTCAGAGGTTATATGCTTTGTACGTAAAATTTACCTCAATCCTCGCATAATTTCCTTACATTGATTTTACAAAGTCTTTTCTTTCCAGTTTGAAATAGGGAAGCTTCTTTTCTTTCTCTTTCATGTTATAATGCTACTTATTTCCACATGTTTTATCGGCAATTGTTTCGCAAACGAAGCATGATGTTTGTACTACGTGAAATACTGTTTAATACCTACAATGATAGGGATAACAAGGCAGGAAGATTTCTGTAATGGATTTCGAATATTCCTTCGTTTAGCATATAAGAAGATGAACAGAATTCAAACAAGAGAAGAACGTACATTTAATTATTGACTGCCGGAACTTTTTGTTAATAGCCAAACTTGCATATAAATTTATCTGAAAGTGATGTTCTACATTACCGTACTTTCTTATTAGAAAGTATCTTCCCTTTAACGTATTTTAGTGGATCCTTTAAAAGAATAGATGTTATAACTAATTCAATCATTTTAAACAAATTCTGGATAACTTTTTAAAAAATATTCATTTTTATTATTGGTTTCGCTGGAAGGATAAGGTGGATGGAAACTCTGGAGATTTAGGATTGAGAAATTGATAGAAACAGGTACTGGATCGTGTTAATTGGAGAAATTTCCTTTAGAAGCCCAAGACTCAGAGGTAGTGCTAGTGATGATGGTAACTATACATTAATCGCGAATTAACTCAAATGTAGATATATATTCCTGTTTTAGTTTATAATGTAAACACTATGCAAAAATTAATTTACAGCAAAATGCTGATTACTTTACCATTTTTGTAATTTATATTGAGCATAGACCACTTTTGCACTAATCCGATACCGATTGAGGGTCTTTCCATTTTTCAGCGGTTGCCCTTTTACCAGCCGGCTGCTGGCCCTTCACATCCACATGTGTCAATCACAGAGGTAGATGATCAACAGCCAGTGTAGGGGTGACATGTGGTTAGCATGTCGTGTCCCCCAGCCGTTATAGCTGGTTCCTCAACCTGGAGCCGCTACTTATTGTAGCTACCCAATTGCCTCACGATGCTGGGTGGGCACCAGTCCCATACTGGCCGAAATACCATGAGAAAATTTCTTCTCCCATGGAGACCCGAACCAGCGCAAGTCCCGTAGCTCTGCGCCAAGGCTTCCTACCTTAACCGCTCGGCTACGGCGCGGGACTTTTGCACTAATCAAATCATTTAATATCTACAGAGATCTCCTACTATAAGCGTTTGCCAATATATATATATATATATATATATATATATATATATAACGGGCTTCCAATATAAACCCGGACCGGCCTCACGGGGTTTCACCCGTCAGGCAGCGTTCTCTCCTCGTCCGCATTTCACTCTGCCAGCCGCTCGTCCTTGAACTAATCAGTTTACTATCGTTCGACAAGATGAGACGTCAGCTGACATTAGAGCAGCGCATTTATGTGTGTAAATGTTATTATAAATACGAATCAGCTCGTCGCGTTCGCGAGGAATTTATTCGGAACTTCCCTGGACAATTACCCCCTTCCAGATCGACAATCCACGATCTTGTGACTAAATTTGAGACCACTGGTTCAGTACAAAATAAGAAACACACGCGAAGGCTTACGGTTCTCACCGAAGAAAAATTAGACGAAATTGGCGAAAATTTGGAACGTTCACCACAAAAATCATTACCGAAATTAGCACAACAAGTTGGGATTTCAGTATCTTCTGCACATACAGCAACAAAATGTGTTTACTCGGTATAACTGCGGAGGACAACATTTCCAGCATTTTCTATACGGTAAGAAACAGTTCAAGGACGGGTGGCAGACAGGGTGAATTGCGGGAGGAAGAGACAGCACTGCGTGCCGGGTGAAACTCCGTGAGGCCGGTCCGGTTTTATATTGGAGGCCCTGTATATATATTATGTGATCAGTTTTAATTATATAGTTTGTGTTAGGTTAGGATAGGTTTAGTTTATTCCGGAAATGCCAAAAAATATATAAAGTGTGGTTAAAGTAGAACAGTAACTGTATGTTGGAAATGTGTATAGTGGCCCCGTCTTTATACACATTTAGTATTCCGATTCGAGCGTATGGACAGCCATATACCAAGTCTATGAACTCTTCTACTCTCCAACTCTTATAAGATGAAATATAATAAATTCATAGTGTCGTAATCTCTTAACACAAATATATGCATATTCTTATTATAAACACCTATCAATAATATAAACTATAATTATTAAGATAAACGATAATTGAATTGGTCATTGCTAAAAGGCCTTTTCTAATTGACATAATCACTGCTAGAAACTCCTCTATCCTGGAGTAAGAGCATTTTAGCACGAAACTAAAAATGAAATGCTCAGTTGTGACTCTGAATGAAGGCTGGAGGAAGATCCTTTAAACACAGAATATGTATCTATATGTAAGGTTGTTGAACCTGTATTTAACTCATTTTTGTAACAACAAAAAATATTGCTTATTACTGAATAACATTGAGAGACTAGCTTTCAGATTAGGTGACTGGAGATTTAAAAAAAAATACCTAGCATTAATAAGCTCATATACATTAATTAACTCTTCGATTTAAAAAAGCTATTACAATTAGGCTTACTTACTTACTCACTGGCACTATCGAACCCGTAGGTTCATGGCCGCGATGACATAAGCTCGCCATACATCCCTATCCTGAGCCAATGCTTTCCAATCACTCCCTGTATAATCTACTTCCCTCAAATCATAGTTAATATTATTCTCCCACCTCATTCTTGGTCTACCAACTGGCCGTTTTCCCTCTGGCTTTCCTACAAGAAGCTTCCATGCAAATCTTTCGTTCCCCATACGTGCAACATGCCCTGCCCATCGCAGTCTACGAGACTTAACTGTTCTTATTATATCTGGCTTCCTATAAAGACCATGTAGTTCATTGTTATGTAGTCTTCTCCATTCACCTATCTGTTCATCTCTCTTTGGTCCAAACATTTTCCTAAGTACTTTATTCTCAAATACTTGTAATCTCCTTTCCTCCCTTAAAGTAAGAGTCCATGTTTCGCACCCATATAATAGTAACTGGTAGAATAATAGTTTTATATATTTTCAGTTTAACGTTTTTTGAAAGGAGTTGGGCCATCAAAAGTCTCTGCAATGCATAATAGCACGCATTTCCAGAAATGAGCCTATGTTTAATTTCTTTTTGCATCTCATTCCTATTTGTGATTATTGTTCCTAGGTATTTGAATTCAGCCACTTCCTCAAAATTCCTCTCATTTGTCATTAGCTGTCCATTTCCATTAAATAATGAAATTTCTACGTGTGACCATATATTTAGTTTTATTGATATTTACTTCCAGTCCTAATTCCTTAGTGTTACTCAATAATGTGTGCGTGTTGTCCTTTAGTATCTCCTCGCTATCGGCCAACAATACTACATCATCAGCATAAACTAACAGCTTATTAATGCCATTTAGTTGTAACCCTTCCTCATTCTCTAAAGATTTAATGGCATGCTCTAGTACAAAATTAAATAGTAGAGGAGATAGTGCATCTCCTTGCTTCAACCCATTCTGGATTTCAAAAGTGTCCGAAAACTGTTTGCCTACACGCACCCTACTCTTTGTGCCATTTAGACACATTCGTATAAGTCTAACTTTTTAGGAATTCCGAACTCCAGCAGGATACTATATAACTTCTCCCTCTTAATATTGAAGTCTACGTATAGTTGATGTACAGTACCATTATATTCTCATTTCTTTTCTAAAATCTGTCTTTACTAAAAATCTGATCTGTTGTAGACCTGTTTCTTCTAAATGCACATTGATGATCTCCTAGTATGTCATCAATATAGGGAGTAAGTCTGCTTGCTAATATATTTGTTAGAATTTTGTACGAAGTTGAAAGTAATGAGATGCCCCTGTAGTTGTTGCAATCAGTTTTATCTCCTTTCTTATAAATTGGTACGATAATTGATTCCTTCCATTCATCTGGAAGAGCTTCTTTTTCCCAAATCATACTAAGCAACCAGCGTATCTTGTCCATCAATTTTTCTCCCCCTGATTTTATCAGTTCTGCTGGGATCTCATCTGAACCTGATGCTTTATACATCTTCAATTTTTCAATTGCCATTTCAACCTCTAATGCACTTGGCTCTGCGACTAGCATTTCTGCCGTCTGTAAATTATCCTCCACAATGTCCTGTTCTGTATGTACATTTAATAGCTGATTAAAGTAACTTTTCCATCTATTTAATATACTCCTGGAATCTGCAATCATATCTCCATTTTCATTCCGAATTATGTTTGTTCTAGCCTGAAACCCTTTCTTCTCTATACTAATTCCCTGACATAATTCTCTAATGTTCCTATTTTTTGCATTCATTTCAAGATCATTAATCTTCTCTCTCAAATATTCCCTCTTTTTACTCTTTAGTAGCTTGGTGGTTTCCCGCCTAATACTACCCAATTGCTCTAAATTTACCTCATTTGGCTCGTGTAACCATTTCATTTTTGCTAGCTTTCTTTTCTTTACAATGTCAGCACATTCCTCATCAAACCATTTCTTGTTTTGCCTCTTTTTTAAACAACCAATGCTTTCTGATGCTGACAATTTAATAGTATCTCTTATAGCCTCCCATTCTTTATTTATATCAGTTTCTTCTTCGTTTGCCACATTGTCATCGGAAGATTCCAGTACTTCAAATCTATTAGTAATTTTGATTTGGTATTATTGCCGCATTTCATCATTTTTCAAGTTTTTTAATTCAAATTTTACAGAATCATCTTTAGCGTTTGTTCCTCTCATAAGCGATAGCCGTTTTCTGATTTTCACTCTGACCAGATGATGATCCGAATTGCAGTCTGTCCCTCTAACTGATTTAACATCGATGATGCTCCTGTGCCAGCGTTTATCCACTAATACATGATCTATCTGGTTCCGAGTTTCTCCATCTGGGGACGTCCAGGTGTATTTATGAATATCCTTATGCTGAAATGTTGTGCTCTTAACAATGAGATTCTTCGATGTGGCAAATGTGACTAATCTAACCCCATTGTCGTTACTATCTTCATGAAGACTGAATTTGCCTATTGTTGGTTTGAATATATCTTCCCGCCCCACTTTTGAATTAAAATCTCCTAAGACAATTTTCATATGATATCGTGAAAGGGTATCAAATAAGCATTCTAATTCTTCATAGAACTCATCCTTGATCTTGTCATCTTTATCTTCTGTGGGGGCATGTACATTTACAATTATAAAATCATGTCGTTTACCCTTTAGAATTATGTATGATATCCTATCACTAGCAAACTTAATATCTCGGATAGCGGATAGTATCCTCCTTCTGACTAAAAAACCCGTCCCAAATGCAGGTCTTTCAGCACCCCCGTAGTATAATGTAAAGCTTCCCGATTCCTGACTACCTTCTCCTGGCCACCTAACTTCCTGTAAAGCTACTATATCCAAGGGCGATTTATCTAATTCCCGCGTTAGTATCTCTAGTGCCCCGCTATTGTATAAAGTCCTAACATTCCATGTTCCTAGGAACATGTCCCTATGTTTAAGCCTTTGGCATGGTTCCCTGAAGTAGTCCCCGCCCGGAGAACCGAATGGGGGACTATTTGACCTCCGGAAAATTTTACCCCAGTTGAACCCATGTCCGCATTTCTTGACAGTTGTATTTTTACGGTGAGAGATCGTCACTCTTTCAACCAAGGTACTTTTTTCGTCTGGCTTATCACCTTCGACCAGTCCGACATGGGTAACCCTATCGGCAACAATGCTACCGCCGGCATAGCTCTCAAGATCATTTAAGCACGCAAGCCACTCCACCACGACAAGGTAAAGATACCATGGAGGGATTACAATTAGGCTACTATTGTTAATATGATTAAATTCGAAATATCAACAAAGCATTAGTTTCAAGGAAATTTTTAAATTTGAATAATTATTTTTCTCTCATTTAGAAGAGTAATCGTAGATTAAAAACTTCGAGAATCTTGATATTTCACAATCGCCAAAAATCGAAGAATTAAATTCACGTGGGCCTTCAGTCCTTATTCACAGCTGGCTGTAATAAAAGTGGCCGCACTCTTGTATTATCGCCTCACTATGACGGTTGTCCGTTTATATAAAAGCGGGTGCCGCGCGATAATGTTTGACAATGATTAACGTTCGGAATTATTATAGTGGCGGTAGTCTGCATCTTTGTATTTAATTAGATATAACAGCTGCGGGGAAACAAAGCGAGCCGCTGGACAACCGTCATAGTGAGGCGATAATACAGTGAATATATTCGTAATTTAAATTACATTTCGGAACATGGTACTGTTACACAATGCAACAGCTAGTCGAAGCATAGAGTTGAAATAGTTCCTGAACTATTCCTGTTTAAAAAGGAATCCCGCATTATCTAATTCTCATGGAACAGCTGCAAGATGTTTGCTTTATAATACGAAGGTTGTTAGTTGCAGCTATTTTCAAGTTTTCATATTAATTTTTCTTCTTGGCCAATTTTAATTAAAACCACTTGTCCATGTGACCTATTTTAATTATAATATATCTGACCAAATTTCATTATATGACTATTTCAAAACTGAAAAAATAATTTTAGGAGTATCGACTTTAGTTAATATATATTTAGATGCAGCTGTCACAGAATGCAAACAGAGCTAAGTAAACATTTTAAACTAGGAACTGCCATTGTAGACACAATTATGTTTGCAGACGATCAGGTAATTTCTGCAGATTCAGAAAAGCAATTACAAAAAGCCATACTACCGCTCTAAAAAACAATGGAGAAATATAATCTCAAGATTTCAACGAAGAAAACAAAAGCAATGTCCTTTCGGGAAAAATATGCAGTTCGATCGAAAATAGTTTTGAACGATGAAATTATCGAACAAGTACAGATGTTTAAATATTTAGGATGTCACAAATCTTACAATTGATATACATGAAAAAATTATAAATTGCTAAGTATGTGTGGGATTATTAAAAGAATGGCAGTTCCCATTGTCACATATGGATCAGAGAATTGGGTCATTAATAGATCAGACAGAAGATTACTAGAAACATCAGAGATTGAGTTTCTCAGATATGTTGCAGGATATACTCTAAGAGACCACATTCCTAGTGAAACAATTAGCCAAAATGTTTAATCTAAATGAAAAAATACAAAACTATAAACAAAAATGGCATGACATATTTGAAGAATGGACTCTTCTAGGCTAACAAAACAATCACTGTTGTACCAACCTCAAGGCTATAGAGATGTTGGACATCCTAGAAGACGATGGGAAGATGAATTCTGAGAGCGGAACAGGCCGACGGCCTACCATGAAGATGATGATGACTAACTATTTCTTGACTAACTTTAATTATAACGAATAGTCTCTACAATCAATTTTAATTGTATGACAAATTATCTCCGACCAATATCAATTAAACGACGAATTATTTTTACCAGTTTTAATTATAACTGATTGTTCCTGACTAATTTTAATTACATGACCAATTTTAATAATATGTCAAACTTCCTGTGACTAATATTAATAATATGATGAATTACCTCTGTGGCTAATTTTAAATATATGATTAATTATTTCTGTCCATCCACCGTAATAGTCCCGGGATAGTGAGCCTGCCTCGTACGCAGCAGGCCCGGGTTCGATCCCGGACAGGACAAATTTCCTGGGTTGTGGTTTTTATCGTGGTTTTTCCTCGCATGCAAAACAAATGTCAAGAAATTTTAACGCTCAAACGGTCCCCGAACATCATCTGGCCATCGCAATCATAATTATTGCATTCTCCATGTTTAGTATGAAATTGTGTGTAAATGGTGTATTTCACCTTACGTTGTTATCTCGGAGGACACACTGACAATGAGCTGATTCCCTCATTCGGGGAGGCGCTCTACATCCATATGTGGCCAAGAAAGTAAGTGTGTGATCCACAGTTTAAAATCCCTCTCCCGATAGCTCGTGTCACTGTAAGGCCCGGTCGACGTGCTGCATGTAAAAAAATACCTATAACGGGAGAGGATTAAATGAAAACGCACCACAAGACCTGAACCCGTACGTAAACATCAGTACCAAATGACATGCCGAAGATGGAACATGTTTTGAAAGGGCTATATGGTTTTAACTAATTGACAAAGCATTTTTAAACAAAAATCCACTTTAATTGGGATAGACTGATATCAGGTACCTTTATTAATATTTTTTTAAATATACTACATAAACTCAATTGTGATTACAATGAATTTTAGAAGTGTTGAAGGATAAACTAAGTTAATGGAATTGAATTTTAATTATATAAATAATTATCTCTATCTAATTTAAATTATATGTTGAATTATCTCTTCCAGTTATATTTATATTTATCCTCGTGTCAATTTTAACTGTTTGATAAATTATTTCTTGGCCAGTTTTAAATACAGGGTGAACGGTAACTACACCGACAAACTTCAGGGATTGATTCCTGGCTGGAAATGAAGGAAAAAATGTCCTATAAACATGTGTCCGGAAATGAGTGATGTGCGTGCAACGACAACAAATCGTCCCGGCACACAGTACATAGCATATTCGCATCCACGTCACAACAGATGTTCAACTAGGCCTCCATGGGATGCAATGCACTTCTTATCATGGATTGCCTTACTCTTTTGCATGTTTTCGACCTCTCTCCGAATAGCGTCACAGACGACGTGGACACGCTGTTGAAGGGTATACACATCAGAAACTGGTTCAGTATACACAACACTTTTCAGATGCCCGCAGAGGTAAAAATCCAGGGGGTTTAAGTCCGATGATCTAGCAGGCCATGCAACAGGGCCGAGAGATTAATGGCATTCGTCAGTGCCATCTACCGCGGGAACGATGCATTTATGGACACTTATTCATAGGACATTTTTTCCTCAATTTACAGCCAGGAATCGGTCTGTGCAGTTTGTCGGTGTAATTAAAACTCACCCTGTATAACGAACTGTCTCTGTGATAAATTTTAATTAAATAACGAATTATCTCTGTGATAAATTTTAATTAAATAACGAATTATCTCTGTGGTTAATTTTAATATATGACAAATAATTCCTCGATTAACCATTTTTAATTATAGCGAATTGTCTCTGTGAACATTTTTTAAACATATGAAGAATTGTGTTTTATACCGAATTGTCTCTGTGACCAATTTTAATTCAAACGAATTATTTTAATGGCGAATTTTAATTATAAAATGAACTGGCACTGGGCCCAAATTTCTTCAACAAGTCGCTTCCATCCCCCATAAATCTAGGGCACGGAACCCTCCACAATTTGAACTTATCTTCCGAAGAAAACACACTCAGCAATATCAAGTTACTTGACCGGGAAGTCAATGCTGAGAATAGTCATTATTTGAAAAGAGTAGTCGATTTAATGTCCACTCGATTGCAAGACGTGAACAAGTTAGTAGGGTAATAGACTAAATTTTTAATCATAACTTTATGTTTTACTTATAATTGTTGTTTAAATCACCTAAATTAGACGCCAATACATTTTATTGGTTTTATGTCGGAAAATATATTTTCTATTTACAGCCGTAATGTAAAATAATAATAATAATAATAATAATAATAATAATAATAATAATAATAAAATAATAATGTTTATGGCGTAATAAAATGTGTTAATTACTAAATCAGTCTTACTGGAGAGAGGAAAAGCACTATGTCGGGTTCGAACGCACAACCGCAGCGTTACCACTAAGCTGTAACACTAAAATGAAGTACTGTTATAAATGTAGATATCACGATACTTTACACCGAGGTCCAATAACGAGGTCCTATTTCGAATAACACTTGAACGGACCACAAGTTTAAAGAGAGCAGCCATTTTATTTTACGATCTTTACAAACGTCTAACAATGAGAGAAAAATTGTAACCAATTACTGAACAATATTAGAGAAGAGATAGAACATAAATTAGACCAACAAGAGGAAACTTGTCATCAAATAGTATTGGCTTAAGTGCGCCGAGCTATTGAGGATCTACAGAATGGTTCATCGTTGAGGTCTACAGTTGGACAACTGGAATTTAAACAAAATATTCGACGGAACGAGTTTTAGGACATTAAGCACCTATTTGAGACCATCTGTGCCCGTAATAAATGGACAACGGAAAAATGAACGTCGCAGCCGATTGCCCTTTTCAAGAACTAGCTGCTTAGATTATACGCACCATTTCACTGGAGGACTCAGCAGAGAACACCATAGAGATCCTGGAAAATCCTTACGACTGCTTATAGGGCACAAGTATACGCTAGTGTCCAGCGCGTCGGGGAATCCCTTCACGAACACTCCATGACAAAAAGCTGCTTGCGCAAAAGGCCCTAGTCGGACTTCCAATAACATTCATTGACTATATCGACGAAGATGTTTTTGATGTGCTCGTATCTTATGATTTTGTTTTACTAGAATAAAAAGACCATTAAAAAAATTGAACATATTTATGAATTTTCAGTTTTAATAGGTAACTATTTGTGTTTACAATCCAAAACAGTAATACATGTTAGTATACTTTCAAACAAGCTGATTCTACAATAAGGGACTTAGAATAAAAATTTTATAAATATTAAAAAAAGGCGTTAGAGTTGTTTATGGACTTGGCATATATTACAGTAAAAGTTTCTTATTCGCGGGGGATATGTTCAGCAAATATGCCGCGAATATAGAAACCGCGAATATGGAATAGTAATTTGTATCGGTATACAGAGGATACGTCCCAAGATTAGACAATAAAATAAAAATTATCAAAATAAAATAAATTAATGAGAGATTTTGAACAATTTCTATTAATTATTACTGTCAGGATTATGCAAGAGCTTGAAGAACTTAGTAATTTTGTCCTGTTTTGCCGCTTTTAAAAGGTCCTTCAATCCAGATTGATATTCAGCTGTGAATTTCTTGATGAATTGTACAGTTAACTCATTAACATTTATACAGCGTAATTAGATGCAAAAACGACTCGCCAACTCGTAAACGGTCAAGCATTTCTATGCCTACATTAAGCGATAGCACTACTTTTTTCCGCTTTGGAACTAATTTTCTTTCCTTTTACTCGACATTATAAATTGGCAACAAAGCAGAAGAGAGACGTGATATGCAATCAAAATTATTGTAATGACTGACAAGTTGAAATAATAAAACACCGATCGTGGCGAGAGCTGCATTTATCAACGGATATAGCGGCACGTGAAATATGACGGCTGTGGCTTTTAACAATGAACTTTAGGCTTAGTGACAATAAGGTTTGTTTTACTTTTATATTATTGTCTGTTTGGTTTAAATCACTCTTTGTAAAAGTCACCTTGACACGTGCCTGCGGTAAAAAGCTGTCAATGCGTTAATAAAGAATACTAATCCTTATACCAATTGCATCCGCGAATAAAGAAAATTTTAGCCGCGAATACAGAAACTGTATCGCAATTTTTTAACCCGCGGATAAGGATATTTTACTGTATATTGATTGTAATTCCACCAGTTACTTATTTTAGCTTATTATTTTGGAAGCTTCTTGTAGGAAAGCCACAGGGAAAACGACCAGTTGGTAGACCAAGAATGAGGTGGGACAATAACATTAACTATGATTTGAGGGAAGTAGATTATACAGGGAATGATTGGAAAGCATTAGCTCAGGATAGGGATGTATGGAGAGCTTATGTCCGTGAGGCCATGAACCTACGGGTTCGATAGTGCCAGTGAGTAAGTAAGTAAGTTTAGACTGTGAGGAGAGATGCCCGAAGCACCGTGACATTAAATATATATTGTGCTATCCCAGTAGAATGGAGATGAATGAAATGAAAGTCTACTCTATAGCGTTTGTAATTTATGGTCGCTTTCTAGGTTCGACACATCAGATTCTACTTCTATGACCCATTCCGTCATTTTCGGGTTGGGTCCATGGCCACGAGGGGAAGACATACAATTTATACACAAATGCTTTAACATATGAGATCATATCGCTCATGAGTCTGATTGTATCCAGTAGGATGTGTTCACCGATTTAAATAATTTTAATGACATACAATTTTAACCTACTAATGAGGAAAAACAGAAATGTTCCTAATCTAGTTATTCGGCACCGAGAGTTCAATTCATATCTCAGGAATCGTAATTCAAGAGCTACCATCCGAGTTGACTCACTGTTTTCTTACGAATTATTAGCCCATATTTTCCTGCAATAATGAAGAATATTAATAATTAATACGATAATTAATTGCTTATTTTCTTTGTAGAAGAACAATTTTTAGGAAATTCCAAAAGAATGAAGAAGCCAATGAAAGGATTTTTTGAAATCGTTTACAGATCTTCGCCGATCCTATGGAATAGACACCGAAAATGACCATGACCAAAATGTGTGTTTGTGTGTCCGTTAACGCTCTCGATTTTCTCTAATCGAATCCAAACTTGGTATATAGCAGTTAATTTAAAAAATAAGGCCGAGCAAAATCGGATCATTATATGCAAGAGTTCGCTTCAAAAGAAAATTTAAAATAGTCCTGGTTTTCGCAATTTTCCATTTTTCACAACTAGACTCAGTATATGCTATTAAAACAAACCTAGGAAGGTATTCTATAGAAATAAGCGAAATCTGACCATTGAAATTGAAAGTTTACCTGAAACCTGAAATTAAAATTTTAGTCTAGCAACCGCAATGTGTTCCGTACAATTTAATTAGCTTTGAATTGGCAATGTGTTCTATAAGAAACAATAATTTAATATATTGGGTTCTATAAGAAACAATAGTTTAATCTATTTCATATATATTTAATAAAGTAATTGGAACATGAATCGATAGATATTATGCAATAATATGCAAGTACTTTTGTTATAGTAACTTACGGTTAAACATAATTTGTTTTGTCTGCTACCCGACGCTTTTAAATAAGTTGGTATAAAAAATCCAGGATTCCTTTACATTTCTACATAACAATCACTAGAAATAACACATTCTCTAGAATTGTGTGAAATCTCTTACAGGTTCATGATGAGTTACAATTTATTTAACTTCTTGGCTGGGATAAATCAGTATTCTCTAGAATAATTTATAAAATTTGAACACACACAATGTAATTGAAAGCATATGAGATTTTATTTGAATAGTATATTGGAACGAAATTTAGCGTTTGTTTGCTTTGCATGCAATCACAAATTGTACTCTCCGTCATTTCAAATACGTTGGTCTGCGGTTAATACTCCTTGTCCTCTTGGTGGACTTTGGAAGTGTTCCAAAATCGAGACTCTCAGTAAAAATCTATGAAACTACCTAATCGCATTGGCTTCCTCCCACTCTGAGTTTATTTTTCTCTTTGATTGTCCCTGACCTAAACGTGTTTCATTAATTCAATTTATTCCAGTAATACAATAGAAAAACGTGTAAACTAAAAACTTCATAGTGTGACAGGCCTTAGGATCTTGGCCTACAAGCCGGCTGCTGGCCTCACATCGACTTGTACAATTTGCAGAATTAGATTAATGTCCTGCCAGTTTAGGGGTGACGTCCTGACATTAGCGTGTATTTATGACTTTTGAAAAATCAGCGCAATGATAACGTACATATGGTGTAAAAAAGGTTAGAGGTACTTTTGGGTGAGCGAACTTACAGAAATTCCAAATAAATAAATATCCTCAACTCGCGTTCAACTCAGGGTCGAGTCGAGGCATGAGATGAGATGAAGCCCCTATATTTATAGAGGTCTGTGAACTAACAGGGTGCCGGCCGAACACTCCTGACGCACCGTCAGAGGGGCGGATGAATTAAATGAAACGAAATGAATGAAATGAGTATGAAGAAATGGTGGAATGAAATTTGTGGCAGTGGAAAACGGGAGAAACCCTGAGAAAAACCTGCCCAACTTCCGTTTCGTCCACCACGAAGCCCACATGGAGTGACCGAGTTTCGATCTCGAGATCCCAGCGCTGCAGCGGTGAGAGGCGAGCGTCTAACCGCTTGCGCCATGGAGCCGCTAACTGTCAGATATATCGAAAGAGTGGGTCATACAATAGCGTTTCAAATAAATATCTTCAAACCCGATAGCTGGATAATCAAAATGAATTTTTTATGATGAACCTTCCGGTCTTTTACACCACGTCTCCAACTTGCCACAGAATATAAGGCCCCAGGCTTGGATATATGGATTTTTTCTTAAAGGAATAATTCGCATTCAATTAGAGCAGAGCTGTTAAACAGTACTCACTACGTGTGAAAAGACGGCCCCTGTACCTCCTATTCAACCCTACAAGCTGAAAAGGTAAGCACTACGGGTGCATGGGGGGGGGTGTGAAAAGACGGCCCCTGTACCTCCTATTCAACCCTACAAGCTGAAAAGGTAAGCACTACGGGTGCATGGGGGGGGTGTGAAAAGACGGCCCCTGTACCTCCTATTCAACCCTACAAGCTGAAAAGGTAAGCACTACGGGTGCATGGGGGGGGGTGTGAAAAGACGGCCCCTGTACCTCCATTCAACCCTACAAGCTGAAAAGGTAAGCACTACGGGTGCATGGGGGGGGTGTGAAAAGACGGCCCCTGTACCTCCTATTCAACCCTACAAGCTGAAAAGGTAAGCACTACGGGTGCATGGGGGGGGGGTGTGAAAAGACGGCCCCTGTACCTCCTATTCAACCCTACAAGCTGAAAAGGTAAGCACTACGGGTGCATGGGGGGGGGTGTGAAAAGACGGCCCCTGTACCTCCTATTCAACCCTACAAGCTGAAAAGGTAAGCACTACGGGTGCATGGGGGGGGTGTGAAAAGACGGCCCCTGTACCTCCTATTCAACCTACAAGCTGAAAAGGTAAGCACTACGGGTGCATGGGGGGTGTGAAAAGACGGCCCCTGTACCTCCTATTCAACCCTACAAGCTGAAAAGGTAAGCACTACGGGTGCATGGGGGGGGTGTGAAAAGACGGCCCCTGTACCTCCTATTCAACCCTACAAGCTGAAAAGGTAAGCACTACGGGTGCATGGGGGGGGGTGTGAAAAGACGGCCCTGTACCTCCTATTCAACCCTACAAGCTGAAAAGGTAAGCACTACGGGTGCATGGGGGGGGTGTGAAAAGACGGCCCCTGTACCTCCTATTCAACCCTACAAGCTGAAAAGGTAAGCACTACGGGTGCATGGGGGGGGGTGTGAAAAGACGGCCCCTGTACCTCCTATTCAACCCTACAAGCTGAAAAGGTAAGCACTACGGGTGCATGGGGGGGGGGTGTGAAAAGACGGCCCCTGTACCTCCTATTCAACCCTACAAGCTGAAAAGGTAAGCACTACGGGTGCATGGGGGGGGTGTGAAAAGACGGCCCCTGTACCTCCTATTCAACCCTACAAGCTGAAAAGGTAAGCACTACGGGTGCATGGGGGGGGGTGTGAAAAGACGGCCCCTGTACCTCCTATTCAACCTTACAAGCTGAAAAGGTAAGCACTACGGGTGCATGGGGGGGGGTGTGAAAAGACGGCCCCTGTACCTCCTATTCAACCCTACAAGCTGAAAAGGTAAGCACTACGGGTGCATGGGGGGGGGTGTGAAAAGACGGCCCCTGTACCTCCTATTCAACCCTACAAGCTGAAAAGGTAAGCACTACGGGTGCATGGGGGGGGGTGTGAAAAGACGGCCCCTGTACCTCCTATTCAACCCTACAAGCTGAAAAGGTAAGCACTACGGGTGCATGGGGGGGGTGTGAAAAGACGGCCCCTGTACCTCCTATTCAACCCTACAAGCTGAAAAGGTAAGCACTACGGGTGCATGGGGGGGGTGTGAAAAGACGGCCCCTGTACCTCCTATTCAACCCTACAAGCTGAAAAGTAAGCACTACGGGTGCATGGGGGGGGGTGTGAAAAGACGGCCCCTGTACCTCCTATTCAACCCTACAAGCTGAAAAGGTAAGCACTACGGGTGCATGGGGGGGGGTGTGAAAAGACGGCCCCTGTACCTCCTATTCAACCCTACAAGCTGAAAAGGTAAGCACTACGGGTGCATGGGGGGGGGTGTGAAAAGACGGCCCCTGTACCTCCTATTCAACCCTACAAGCTGAAAAGGTAAGCACTACGGGTGCATGGGGGGGGTGTGAAAAGACGGCCCCTGTACCTCTTATTCACCCTACAAGCTGAAAAGGTAAGCACTACGGGTGCATGGGGGGGGTGTGAAAAGACGGCCCCTGTACCTCCTATTCAACCCTACAAGCTGAAAAGGTAAGCACTACGGGTGCATGGGGGGGGGTGTGAAAAGACGGCCCTGTACCACCTATTCAACCCTACAAGCTGAAAAGGTAAGCACTACGGGTGCATGGGGGGGGTGTGAAAAGACGGCCCCTGTACCTCCTATTCAACCCTACAAGCTGAAAAGGTAAGCACTACGGGTGCATGGGGGGGGGTGTGAAAAGACGGCCCCTGTACCTCCTATTCAACCCTACAAGCTGAAAAGGTAAGCACTACGGGTGCATGGGGGGGGGTGTGAAAAGACGGCCCCTGTACCTCCTATTCAACCCTACAAGCTGAAAAGGTAAGCACTACGGGTGCATGGGGGGGGGTGTGAAAAGACGGCCCCTGTACCTCCTATTCAACCCTACAAGCTGAAAAGGTAAGCACTACGGGTGCATGGGGGGGGTGTGAAAAGACGGCCCCTGTACCTCCTATTCAACCCTACAAGCTGAAAAGGTAAGCACTACGGGTGCATGGGGGGGGTGTGAAAAGACGGCCCCTGTACCTCCTATTCAACCCTACAAGCTGAAAAGGTAAGCACTACGGGTGCATGGGGGGGGTGTGAAAAGACGGCCCCTGTACCTCCTATTCAACCCTACAAGCTGAAAAGGTAAGCACTACGGGGCATGGGGGGGGGTGTGAAAAGACGCCCCTGTACCTCCTATTCAACCCTACAAGCTGAAAAGGTAAGCACTACGGGTGCATGGGGGGGGGGTGTGAAAAGACGGCCCCTGTACCTCCTATTCAACCCTACAAGCTGAAAAGGTAAGCACTACGGGTGCATGGGGGGGGGTGTGAAAAGACGGCCCCTGTACCTCCTATTCAACCCTACAACTGAAAAGGTAAGCACTACGGGTGCATGGGGGGGGGTGTGAAAAGACGGCCCCTGTACCTCCTATTCAACCCTACAAGCTGAAAAGGTAAGCACTACGGGTGCATGGGGGGGGGTGTGAAAAGACGGCCCCTGTACCTCCTATTCAACCTACAAGCTGAAAAGGTAAGCACTACGGGTGCATGGGGGGGGGGTGTGAAAAGACGGCCCCTGTACCTCCTATTCAACCCTACAAGCTGAAAAGGTAAGCACTATACGGGTGCATGGGGGGGGGTGTGAAAAGACGGCCCCTGTACCTCCTATTCAACCCTACAAGCTGAAAAGGTAAGCACTACGGGTGCATGGGGGGGGGTGTGAAAAGGACGGCCCCTGTACCTCCTATTCAACCTACAAGCTGAAAAGGTAAGCACTACGGGTGCATGGGGGGGGTGTGAAAAGACGGCCCCTGTACCTCCTATTCAACCCTACAAGCTGAAAAGGTAAGCACTACGGTGCATGGGGGGGGGTGTGAAAAGACGGCCCCTGTACCTCCTATTCAACCCTACAAGCTGAAAAGGTAAGCACTACGGGTGCATGGGGGGGGGTGTGAAAAGACGGCCCCTGTACCTCCTATTCAACCCTACAAGCTGAAAAGGTAAGCACTACGGGTGCATGGGGGGGGGGGTGTGAAAAGACGGCCCCTGTACCTCCTATTCAACCCTACAAGCTGAAAAGGTAAGCACTACGGGTGCATGGGGGGGGTGTGAAAAGACGGCCCCTGTACCTCCTATTCAACCCTACAAGCTGAAAAGGTAAGCACTACGGGTGCATGGGGGGGTGTGAAAAGACGGCCCCTGTACCTCCTATTCAACCCTACAAGCTGAAAAGGTAAGCACTACGGGTGCATGGGGGGGTGTGAAAAGACGGCCCCTGTACCTCCTATTCAACCCTACAAGCTGAAAAGGTAAGCACTACGGGTGCATGGGGGGGGTGTGAAAAGACGGCCCCTGTACCTCCTATTCAACCCTACAAGCTGAAAAGGTAAGCACTACGGGTGCATGGGGGGGGTGTGAAAAGACGGCCCCTGTACCTCCTATTCAACCCTACAAGCTGAAAGGTAAGCACTACGGGTGCATGGGGGGGGTGTGAAAAGACGGCCCCTGTACCTCCTATTCAACCCTACAAGCTGAAAAGGTAAGCACTACGGGTGCATGGGGGGGGTGTGAAAAGACGGCCCCTGTACCTCCTATTCAACCCTACAAGCTGAAAAGGTAAGCACTACGGGTGCATGGGGGGGGGTGTGAAAAGACGGCCCCTGTACCTCCTATTCAACCATACAAGCTGAAAAGGTAAGCACTACGGGTGCATGGGGGGGGGTGTGAAAAGACGGCCCCTGTACCTCCTATTCAACCCTACAAGCTGAAAAGGTAAGCACTACGGGTGCATGGGGGGGGGGTGTGAAAAGACGGCCCCTGTACCTCCTATTCAACCCTACAAGCTGAAAAGGTAAGCACTACGGGTGCATGGGGGGGGTGTGAAAAGACGGCCCCTGTACCTCCTATTCAACCCTACAAGCTGAAAAGGTAAGCACTACGGGTGCATGGGGGGGGTGTGAAAAGACGGCCCCTGTACCTCCTATTCAACCCTACAAGCTGAAAAGGTAAGCACTACGGGTGCATGGGGGGGGGTGAAAGACGGCCCCTGTACCTCCTATTCAACCCTACAAGCTGAAAAGGTAAGCACTACGGGTGCATGGGGGGGGTGGTGAAAAGACGGCCCCTGTACCTCCTATTCAACCCTACAAGCTGAAAAGGTAAGCACTACGGGTGCATGGGGGGGGGTGTGAAAAGACGGCCCCGTACCTCCTATTCAACCCTACAAGCTGAAAAGGTAAGCACTACGGGTGCATGGGGGGGGTGTGAAAAGACGGCCCCTGTACCTCCTATTCAACCCTACAAGCTGAAAAGGTAAGCACTACGGGTGCATGGGGGGGGGTGTGAAAAGACGGCCCCTGTACCTCCTATTCAACCCTACAAGCTGAAAAGGTAAGCACTACGGGTGCATGGGGGGGGGTGTGAAAAGACGGCCCCTGTACCTCCTATTCAACCCTACAAGCTGAAAAGGTAAGCACTACGGGTGCATGGGGGGGGGTGTGAAAAGACGGCCCCTGTACCTCCTATTCAACCCTACAAGCTGAAAAGGTAAGCACTACGGGTGCATGGGGGGGGGTGTGAAAGACGGCCCCTGTACCTCCTATTCAACCCTACAAGCTGAAAAGGTAAGCACTACGGGTGCATGGGGGGGTGTGTGAAAGACGGCCCCTGTACCTCCTATTCAACCCTACAAGCTGAAAAGGTAAGCACTACGGGTGCATGGGGGGGGTGTGAAAAAGACGGCCCCTGTACCTCCTATTCAACCCTACAAGCTGAAAAGGTAAGCACTACGGGTGCATGGGGGGGGGGTGTGAAAAGACGGCCCCTGTACCTCCTATTCAACCCTACAAGCTGAAAAGGTAAGCACTACGGGTGCATGGGGGGGTGTGAAAAGACGGCCCCTGTACCTCCTATTCAACCCTACAAGCTGAAAAGGTAAGCACTACGGGTGCATGGGGGGGGGTGTGAAAAGACGGCCCCTGTACCTCCTATTCAACCCTACAAGCTGAAAAGGTAAGCACTACGGGTGCAGGGGGGGGGTGTGAAAAGACGGCCCCTGTACCTCCTATTCAACCCTACAAGCTGAAAAGGTAAGCACTACGGGTGCATGGGGGGGGTGTGAAAAGACGGCCCCTGTACCTCCTATTCAACCCTACAAGCTGAAAAGGTAAGCACTACGGGTGCATGGGGGGGGGGTGTGAAAAGACGGCCCCTGTACCTCCTATTCAACCCTACAAGCTGAAAAGGTAAGCACTACGGGTGCATGGGGGGGGTGTGAAAAGACGGCCCCTGTACCTCCTATTCAACCCTACAAGCTGAAAAGGTAAGCACTACGGGTGCATGGGGGGGGGGTGTGAAAGACGGCCCCTGTACCTCCTATTCAACCTACAAGCTGAAAAGGTAAGCACTACGGGTGCATGGGGGGGGTGTGAAAAGACGGCCCCTGTACCTCCTATTCAACCCTACAAGCTGAAAAGGTAAGCACTACGGGTGCATGGGGGGGGGGTGTGAAAAGACGGCCCCTGTACCTCCTATTCAACCCTACAAGCTGAAAAGGTAAGCACTACGGGTGCATGGGGGGGGTGTGAAAAGACGGCCCCTGTACCTCCTATTCAACCCTACAAGCTGAAAAGGTAAGCACTACGGGTGCATGGGGGGGGTGTGAAAAGACGGCCCCTGTACCTCCTATTCAACCCTACAAGCTGAAAAGGTAAGCACTACGGGTGCATGGGGGGGTGTGAAAAGACGGCCCCTGTACCTCCTATTCAACCCTACAAGCTGAAAAGGTAAGCACTACGGGTGCATGGGGGGGGTGTGAAAAGACGGCCCCTGTACCTCCTATTCAACCCTACAAGCTGAAAAGGTAAGCACTACGGGTGCATGGGGGGGGTGTGAAAAGACGGCCCCTGTACCTCCTATTCAACCCTACAAGCTGAAAAGGTAAGCACTACGGGTGCATGGGGGGGGGTGTGAAAAGACGGCCCCTGTACCTCCTATTCAACCCTACAAGCTGAAAAGGTAAGCACTACGGGTGCATGGGGGGGGGTGTGAAAAGACGGCCCCTGTACCTCCTATTCAACCCTACAAGCTGAAAAGGTAAGCACTACGGGTGCATGGGGGGGTGTGAAAAGACGGCCCCTGTACCTCCTATTCAACCCTACAAGCTGAAAAGGTAAGCACTACGGGTGCATGGGGGGGGTGTGAAAAGACGGCCCCTGTACCTCCTATTCAACCCTACAAGCTGAAAAGGTAAGCACTACGGGTGCATGGGGGGGGGTGTGAAAAGACGGCCCCTGTACCTCCTATTCAACCCTACAAGCTGAAAAGGTAAGCACTACGGGTGCATGGGGGGGGGTGTGAAAAGACGGCCCCTGTACCTCCTATTCAACCCTACAAGCTGAAAAGGTAAGCACTACGGGTGCATGGGGGGGGTGTGAAAAGACGGCCCCTGTACCTCCTATTCAACCTACAAGCTGAAAAGGTAAGCACTACGGGTGCATGGGGGGGGTGTGAAAAGACGGCCCCTGTACCTCCTATTCAACCCTACAAGCTGAAAAGGTAAGCACTACGGGTGCATGGGGGGGGGAGGGGAATTGAGTAAACAACCAGTGATGGCTTCGACCTCGAATGAATCGACAGAACAGATCTTTAACAGTGAATGATAAAACTTTTTTCTTGTCTTACTATGTTTTTAAGGTTCTTCTTCTTCTTCTTCTTCTTCTTCTTCTTAAATGGCACTACAGCCCAATAAGGACCTTCGCCTCCTCAATGAGCCTCCTCCAGACATCCCTCCGAGGCTTCATATTTTGGTTCCTAACAAGACCGTTTTACAGGATAGGTCGTTAGCCCTATGCCTAACACCCAACCTGGAGGGCCAGGGAGTCTTCTGTTGGGGTTCCACACCCTAGCTGAGATGGTCTGGTTTGAGGGCGCCAGGCTTGGCCCGAACCAATTCCCAAGGGTCTTGGCTTGCTGGTTAGGTGGCTGTTGTCTTATATCTAGGTATTTATTAGTACATCTACTCAGCATTGATGCACCTCCTGCAGTAGGTATTTGTATAAGATGGATATTTTAGGAAAGATAATTGGAAATTATGAGCTACTCAATCCCGAGGGGTATAGGAAGGTTATGGAATTAAATGATATTTGGTTAAGGACAGCGGTTTGCTGCTCCTATTAGTCGCCTTTTACGACAGAAGGGGGGTCCCATGGAGCTATTCTACAACCCGGCACCACACGGGGATTTTAAAGGTCTTACAATATTTATTTTCGCAATCACTGTTGAAAATCTGTTTTGTGTACTCAATTCGAGTCGAAGCCATTACTGGTTGTTTAATTAACACACCCGCACAGCGTCTTTCATTGTCAGTTTGCACGACGTAGGGTTAGATAGGAGGGAGAGGGCCGTGTATTCAAACCTAGTGAGCACAGTTTAACAGCCCTCAATTAAAGTGTTAGTGTATGCTTTGAACAAAAAAGGATTGTTCGTCCGGGTATGTTTAATTAGGTCCGAGGATAAGGGTTCATGGACAATTGCGCTCCGGACTAGTTGGGTTCAGGTTTCGGTAGAACAATGGACTTATATCTCGGGAATCCGTGAGAAAGGATGTTCACTTGGGGAAAAACAGTAGGCCCAGTGTGCTGTCTTGTAATTGATCGATGCACTTTTTATTGTCACTTGTTGTTTACATTTGTCGTATTAGACGATGATTTGACGAGAAGGCTCTTGGTGAATCAGAACTAATAATGGTTATAACACTCAACCAAGCGATGTAACTTATATAAAGCGATGTAACTTATATAAAGCGATGTAACTTATATAAAGCGATGTAACTTATATGAAGCGACGTAACTTATATAAAGCGATGTAACTTATATAAAGCACTGAAACTTATATAAAAGCGATGTGCCGTCTAATAATGCGATGTGTCCTGCACTGGCACACTCGCTAGTCGCTACTGACCACCTAACTGACGAACTGTACTAACAGAACTGAACTAACTAACTAACTGTCGAACTGTACTAACTCATTGTCCACTAACAGAACTGACACTAATTTTCGCTCAATAAAAATATTTATTAATTCTGAGTGGGCCGGCATTAGTCCCTTCCACCAAAAGTCTTATCGTCTCACAAACCGTTTATATGTTATACTAATTTTGATAGGTAAATTTTACCTTAAGGGCGTTGTCGTAGGTGTTAAACTTAGAAGTTTGTGGCCTCGTCCCCCCCTTTAAATTAGTTGCCTCATAATATAAAATTTCCAGGGTTGACCAAATGGAGTTTTCTTTAAGAGCGCGGCTATCTACTGTCGGCATCTACCTTTTGCCGCCAAAGAAGGGCACCCGCTGTTAACGACATGTACTCGTTAAAATTTGTTTGGGGATAACTCTTTCCACAAGTTACCTAGGGAAATCCAATTGCTTGTTTGTGACTTCCCAGCCTTTTGTAAGAAGTTTTTGGGCTTAGCATTGTTATAGCAATTTGATAATAGTGCAGTCTTGTAAATCCTCTTAACAAAAGAAACTGCAGACTTTTTCCCCATTGTATAAGGACTTACGGATCCATTGTATGATGTTTACTAATTTCGTTCGTACAATAGCAAGGGTCCAGGTCTAAGACTGGCGCCAATTGCTTGGTACTACTGTTTTATTTATTGTTTATTAAATTATTTTGTGGTAGGTTATATCATTTTAATTTTGTTACTATTTAATTCCTATTTTAATTACAATTAGTTTGGATATAAATAAGCCCTAATTCTGATAATAATTACGGGTTCATAAATTATTCACCCTTGATAAAAGTGCTTATTTTCTGAAATAAGAGGCTGAGCGAATGACTTGTCACAGCTTGTTTTTTATGCATTTATTGTTAAATTAATTCAACAGCTACCACCAGGACAGGCAGAACGTCTTAAAACTAGAACTTGAAAATGTAAGTAATAAACAATAATGATGAAAATGGCAAAAAAGTAAACAAATGTAAACGGAAAAGGAAAACGGGAAAAATGAAAAAAAGATAAATAAAATTAAAGTATTCAAAATAAAAAATATAATTCAGCATGCTGTTTGCTCGAATTATGACGCCTTACGTTTACATTTCCTTTGAATCGTTAAAAACGACATCCTACCTAGACTGAATTAAGATTGCAGGGGTTCATCTGACTGAGATTCGAACATGTTTCCAAATAACTGACAGTTATTTCCGATCTATTAATGTTCAGTTATATTTAATATCCAGTTTACACATTATTACAAGTACGAGGCTGCTTCAGAAAGTAAGTTCCGGATTTTTCAGAAAAAATCTCTATTATGGGAACGTTTCTTACATACCAGTTAAAAGGACAAACTTATTTATTTTTCAGCATAATTTCCGTTTACATTGAGACGTTTGAAATAAGGCTTTCACAATTTTCGAAATCATTTCTGCGCAACTTGAGCTCCTCATGCATTTGAAATTGTGAAACGGCCATTCTGTCTGACCACTTCATCCACTATTGCAACAAGTTCATCATTCACACCACTTCGTTCTTCATCATGTACATTAGTACGTCCGTCTCTAATCCCACAACCCTAAGTTCGAATAACACCGCCACTCATAATGCACTGCAGTAATCTCAGTCCTTTTTTTTTTTTTTTGCCCACAGAAACCATATTGTATTGACGTAGTCTTTCACGGCCGGAGTTGCAATGATGATCTTTAAGAAGATTTTCGGGCTGTAGGCCGTGGTCGTGAGGCTTGTAGTTCCCCGACGTTTCGCCAGAGACTGCGTCTGGCATCCTCTAGGGTTGTCTTGAGACTGGCAATTATTTTTTTTAGACCGTGACTTAGCGCCGTCCAGTGTGCCGCATTGAAACCCACTGGGTTACTTGGCAGCTAATTTCTTGATGGCTAAAAAGTTGGGGTTCTGATATATATTATAATCTTAGACTTATGGTGACAGGTTTGAATACATAGTGGACGTTTTCACCTTACAAGAGGGCATCGGAAACTGCACTGCCGGCAAGCAGAAAGTCCGAAAGCCGGACGGCACAGGATGAGCCACACTCTTTCAGGCGAGTAAACCTCGCACGATTTATTTGATGGTTCCATCTAACTGGCTAATTTATGCTAAGCATAGATTAACCAATTGATGAATGTAGATTAAGCGCTCCAAAGGACTTCACAATTCAGCCAGCATGGGCTGAATGTCCCGGAGCATCTCCTCTGCACGCTCACTCAAAAATCCTGCTGGAAATTTTCGGCACTGTTCTTGAACAGTGTTGTTCGCTTTTGTTCTGGAAGAAGTTCCAGTCCTTAAGGCTTGTGTGAAGGATATGGTTGGATCGACCCTCACCGAAGTGATGGGCTTTGGTTGAGGTGGATTTACTGGATGTTTAGGTTTGTGTTTTGCTGCCCTATCATAAGCCTCAAGTGCTGCTTTATGAACAGGGCAACCACGGTAGGAAGCGGGTGACCGGACCCCCCGCAATTTGCACATTAAATGCAAATTTGGTTATCTCTGCGCTTGGGTCTTTAAGGCACAATCTTTGTGCCCGTGGACACAGCGCAAACAACACAATGTGGGGCCCGGTTACAGGCAGGGAAAGTATGGTTAAAGGACTGGCACTTTTAACATTGTTTAAGTCCAGCCCGAGGCTGGTCTGCTTCTACGGCTACAACCATGTATAAAAGGCGCTTTAAGTCATACATTTTTAGAGCATCATTTGTTCTCTCAAGTTCCAAGATGAAAATTGGAAGCGGTACAGCCGAATTGTTTACTGTCTTAGTAATTTGCTTGACAGATTTGATTGGGAATCCTAGAGCAAGGATTTCCTCTTTAATTTCATTTGGGGGTGTTTCTGAGGCAGCCTTTTAATTATGACCTTCAAAGGGAGATCTTTTTTAAGTTGGAATGTATAATATTCCTTTCGCAAGGAAGTAAAATACAACTTCAACTTAGCAAAGTCTTCTAACGAAGACACATATTACCTCAAACCTTCGTCAATGCTGATTAATTTTAGGTCATCACTAAGTAATTTCCTAATTTCCCTATTCATATGGAACAGGTCCCCGTGGCCAATGGTAGTGATTGACGGGGGACGCTGTCCCGTGGTACCAACCAACATTTAACGAAGGTATTGATGTTGCTGTAGCCGTAGAAGGTCCAGCGGTTTGAGGAGGAACTATCCCTGAGGATGTTCCAGCAGTTAATTCAGAAGTATCAACTAAGGCTGAGAATTTATTATTGGTAGGAACTGCTGGAATTACAGCTGGTGATTCCACAGGTTGTCTAGATCGACTTGGTAAATTTCCATGTTCAGAATTTTTAGTTTTCTTTACTACCAATGTAGTTTCTTCTTATTTGATTTGTTTTTCCCTTTCCGATTTTTGGAAGGTGCATTAGAGTTATTTTTCTCTTTAAGGAATGACTGTCGACTAGTTGATGGTATTTTTCATCAGTTAGTTTACTTTCTGTTTCGGTTTCAGAGTCCTCCTCCATGGGTTTTTGGGAGAAGAGAAAACAACACGATTGAATTTCAACCGCACCTGCGTTCAATTCACACAGTATAGCCTCAAGGAGGGGTTGCCCTGTACCTCCTGTTTGAATGATAAGATTAAGTCAATTTAGACAATCTTTGTGAAGTCACGAGCGTCGTCTGACTTCTCGTACTCATGGTATGCAGATAAATAATTAGTGATAACTAGAAAGGTACCACTTATAGAGCGGAGAATGCTGTTCAATTTAGTATCTTTATCATATTTATGATGTCTAGCAAAATTTTCAAATTTGTTTCCAGTATCCTCCCAGATTTCGAGAGGTGAGACATCCTCAGGGTCAAGGTCCATGGACCTGTCAGGATCTGGCATAGTAGCTACTGCTTGGCGATTGCCAAGTCTCAGTTCAGATACCACACTAGATTCACTGATACACTTGTCACCACTGGTTAAGATTATAATATACAATAATATGTTGCAACACCACAACCTTACCTGTTAGCACAACACTCACTATTAGAAAACGAAAAAAAACACGTAACACGGAACTGAACTGGCACGAGGGCCAGTCAAGAAATTAGCTGCGCTCCTACCGATTGGTCATAGTTGGATTACAATAATGGTATGACCAATCACAGCACACTTTTCTGCTAGTCGCCGCCTACTATGTTGTTTTTATTCTTATCAGCACAACACTCTCGCCACTGTTGAAGTAGACTGCCGCAGTATGGTCGATGATGTTTTGCTGTCACACTAGTGGACGTTGCTCGTACCAAGTATGAAGAAAGAATGATAGATGCGATTCGATTACTGGCAATTCTATCTACTGTCTGCCCTATTTTTACGTTCACCGCGATGTGTTGGTAAGTTATATCTGCCTTCTGATTGGTCAGCGGTAGGGACTTCCATTGTTCCAATGAGATTGCTGTTTGATGGTCTAGTCGACTGTACTTGTGAGATAAGTACGACGATTTGAGAAACTGCGCAATACATCTTTCTTCGCCTTGGTTCCCTATTGAGCTGACAGCGTATTGATTCTCTACTAAGCTCCAGCGACGTCATTGAAAACAACAGCACAGCGTACATCGTTCAAGGACGCTACAGCAGTGCCCTCTGTTTCTCACGGCCTCCTGGACTACTAGTAAACATCAAAAAAACTTTCCTTCCAGCGTTTCAGCGCTGATTCTTCATTTTTTCTTCGGTGCTAGTGAAACATATAAATAAATAGTGTCGTTTAGTGTTCTGTGAAAACCGGCTGAGGCTCCGGTAGCCAATACCCCTCTGACCATACGCTCAGTAAGTGCTCAGTGCGAGTGTTATCAGGTGTGGTTTAGTCACTGCATTAATAACTCTTCCACAAACTGTGAGTATTAGTGTTAAGCCCAGATCTATTTGGTGTAAGTGTTCAGTGTCTAGTGCATTAAAACAAGCCATTGGACTAAGTCTTGGCGAGTCCAAGCACCATGGCGACCATCTGTGAAACCAGTGATATGGAAGTGGGGGAAGAGGTGCGGGACTACAGCCCGCTTGGGGAGCAAATGGTTGGTACGGCCTCGAGAAGGGTACAGATGCCGACTATGTATACCTTAATAAATCTCGAGAAATGCCACTGCGACTTCTTTAGCAGCTCTGCCAGCAAGTCCTAATCCTACGTTCTCGTCGTGCTCCCTGACTGCAGTCGTAATAGACTGTAGCTAACAGGATGGGACGAAAGGCGAGTTCTCAGCGCCTTAAAACTGAGACCTGTCGGCTAAGGGAGCAAACCCTAAAAAAAAAAAAACCAGGTCCTCCGTGTCTGGGGGTTAGGCGTCAGGCTGGCAACCTGGCCCTGGAAAAAAGTATATCGCTACGTACTTCAGTAAAATATGTCAGCCGGATGGATTTAAATATAACAGACTTAAGCTACGAAAACGGACCTTTGCTATTGGCACATGGAATGTTCAAGGCTTGAATACTAAAGAACAAGAAGTAATAGATGAGATTACAGCAATGAATGCAGATATTATTGTGCTCTCAGAAACAAAAAAGAAAGGGAAAGGACAGGAAAAATTAGGAAATTATACACATATCTGGAGTGGAGTACCAAAAACTAGTAGAGCAAAAAGAGGTATATCCATTTTGATAAAAAGTAAGTTGGTAAAAAATATAGTGTCTTGGGAAGAAATTGATGAAAGAATTATTAAATTAAATCTCAAGCTTTTTGGGATAGAGCTTATAATAATAGGAGTATATGCCATAAATGAGGATGCAACAACCATAGAAAAAAATGAATTTTTTGACAAACTGTCAGAAATTTTGGACAAAATAAAAAAACATCAAGAAGTAATAATAACAGGAGATTTTAATAGTCGAGTAGGAAGTAGAATGAAAGATGAAGTGATTGGACCATTTGGGAAAAGGTGGAAAATGACAATGGAGATAGATTGATAAGTTTATGTAAACAACATGGCTATATGATAATGAATAGTTTCTTCCAACATCGGGAAATACATAAATACACATGGGAACAGCCAACAAAAAGTCTCAAATCAATAATTGATTATATAATTGTGAAACAAAAACGTGATATGATAGTGAAAGATGTTAGAGTGTATAGAAAACCAGATTGCGGAAGTGATCATTATATGCTTTTGGGAAAATTCATATTAACAAGTAGCAAAAAACAAAATATTGAAGTAACGGCAGACAGAATAAATACAACTCCTTTGAATGAACAAAGATATAAAGTAAGTTTACTCTATGATGAGAGTATAAAATATATTTATCAATCAAGATTAAAGCAAAAACTTAATTTAAATGTAAATAAATCTGCAGTGGAAATGTATGATCAACTAAAGGAAAGTATACATTCAGCAGCTTTAGAAGCACTTGGGACAGAAAATCGAGAACCAAAAAGAAACAATGAATGGTTTAATCACGATATTAAAAAATTAGTAGAAGAAAAAAAGAAAGCACGGATGAAATGGTTATCAGATCACTCAACAACATCTCGAAATGAATATATCACTTTAAAACATAAAACAAAGGTGGAAGTGAGAAGAACAAAAAATGAGTACTGGGATAATATATGCTCGAATATAGATCATTCGATTGGATATGCTAGATCCAAAGAAGCTTGGAAAACATTACAAAATATCAGGAAATCAGAAAGAAAGAAGATAAATATTCAGTTGATAAGACCATCAGAATGGATGCAACATTATAAAGGTTTACTTCAAGAAAATAGAAATGAGTTTCAACTTCAAGATACGGATGTAGAATATAAATTTGACACTCCAGAGATAACAGAGGATGAAGTAAAAAGAGCTTTGAAAGAGGCAAAAAATGGGAGAGCACCAGGACCAGGAAATATTCAGACGGAACTCCTAAAACATGGAGGAGATATTTTAGTAATATTTTTAACAAAACTTTTTAATAAAATTGAAATTGGAGACGATATCCCAGAAGACTGGAATTTATCGTACATTACTCCTATTTTAAAAAAGGTGATAAAAAACTGTGTTCCAATTATAGAGGTATAAGCGTTTTACCTTCAACAGCTAGGATTTTTAGTAAAATTATAAATTTTAAACTTAAGGAGATAAAAGATAACTTAAGAGAAGAACAATGTGGATTCCGGAGTGGAAGATCATGTATTGATAATATTTTCTGTATTAGACAATTACAAGAGAAAATCCTAGCAAAAAATAAAGAACTACATATGACCTTTATTGATTTAGAGATGGCATATGATAGTGTACCTCGACAATTGTTATGGACGGCAATGAGAAATCTGAATATCTGTGATAAATGGATTAATATTGTTAGGAGGATCTATAGTAATACAAAAGCTAAAGTAAAAATACAGAATACTTTAACAGAGGAATTCACAGTGAATAAAGGCCTTAAGCAGGGATGCAGTTTATCACCAATTCTTTTTAACATTTATTTAGACCAGGCTCTTAACTTGTGGTATAAAAAATGTTCTGAAATGGGTATTCCTATAGGAGGAAAAGTACTGCATTCATTGTTGTTTGCAGATGATCAAATAATTTTTGCAGGGGATGAAGATGATATGAAATATATGATAAATAAACTAATGGAAGAATATAAAAAATGGGGACTGAATATAAATTTACAGAAAACAGAATATATGTGTTTGGGAAAGGATGTGGATGACCTCATACTTGAAACAGGGAAAATAAAAAAGTGTGAATTTTTTAAATATCTTGGGTCAATAATTACAAGTTTTGGTACCTGTGAGAGAGATGTACAGACTAAAATTGCAATGGCAAAAAATGCAACTAAGACATTACATGGAATAATTTGGAATAAAAATATTACAAAGGAAACTAAAATGAAAATTTATAAGAGCATAATACAGAATATTTTGTCATATGGAAGTGAAACTTGGTCTTTGACGGAATTACAAAAGAACAAAATTAGAACAGTTGAATTTGATTATTTTAGAAGAAGCCTCCAAAAAACAAGACAGGATAAAATAAGAAATGAATTCCTTTGGAGAGAAATGAATGTCACCACATCTGTTGTTAAGAGGATTGAAAATCAAACACTTAAATGGTATGGCCATGTACAAAGAATGGAAAATGAAAGATGGCCAAAAAATATATACCAATGGTCACCCCCTGGAAGAAATAAACGTGGCAGACCAAGATGGAAATGGAAAACCTACGTCAGAACTATAATGGATGATCGGAATTTGGAAGAGGGAGATTGGAATGATAGAGATAAATGGAAACTGAAGACGGCAAACCTATAAGTGGGGGAAAGCCGAAGAAGAAGAAGAAGAAGAAAAGGAAAATCTAATAACAAAACTCAATATCTAGAAAATATTCCAAATCTTGTACAGAAAATGGCTATGGACGTTCAAACCACTTGTTTCCTTACATATGGTGAAGAACGTACAGAGTCATCAAGTGAACATAAAAAACGAAATGAAAACCAATACGAAACACCAGAAAAGAAAATGACGAAACAATCAAAGCCCAGTAAAAAGATTCCAACCGTGTCATATCCACAGGAAATGCCAGTTTCAAGCCCTTATTCCATATTGGCTAATATGAATGAAACTGATAAAAGTCCCGCATTTCAAGCTGGATCATCAAGAGAGGCTAGGGCTCCTACTGCTACAGCAAATTCGCAGCCCACTGGTGTGCTACCACCTAAAAATAGAACAAAGACCGCCCCCAATTACAGTTATTGGGCAAGCTGATGCCTTCAAAATGAATAAAGAAATCACTTCTAAACTTAGTGGAGATCTCAAAGTAGTTAGCACGCCAGAAGGTCTGCGATACTACGCCACCTCAGTGGCAGATCATAAGTTACTCAAAGAATACTTTTCTGCTGTAGGTAAACAGCACTACACCTACATAATGAAGCAAGATCTGCCACTGAGGGTGGTACTAAAACGACTTCCAGCCAGTACATCAAAAGATAATATATTCGAAGAGCTTCAATCTCTTAAATACCCTATCAAGACAGTTAAACAAATTTCAAAGAAAGAAAACGAAAAACTTGTACCACTTCCTATCTTTATATTGGAACTCGACAATAATGATTCCGGTCGAGCAATATTCAACCTCACAAAACTCAACTATATGATTGTAGCAGTGGAGCCTTATAGACCCCGATCAGGGCTAAAGCAGTGCTTCAACTGTCAACGCTTTAATCACACATTTGGAGGGTGTAGCCTAACGGCCAAGTGCGTAGTTTGCGCAGAACCCCATAATCACAGTAAATGTCCTGTCAAGCAAGAAGCTTTGACCGACAAATCAAAACTTAAATGTGCAAATTGTGGAGCGTCAGGTCACCCTGCCTCATACAGAGAATGTCCATCACACCTTGCAGCAAATGCTGCCTTTCTGAAACGTACAGAAAATAATTCAAATAATTCAAATTCAAAACAGCAAAACATTCAACGCAGAACTTTTCCTGCAAAACCAATCAATCCAAATATTTCCTTCAGCCAAGCAATTGGCCAGTCAAATTTTCAATCACAAAGCACTGCTAAAAGCCAGAACAGACAAGCCTCTCAACTCCCTCTATCAAGTCAGGGACGCGAACTTCTCAATAACTTAGAGCCATTATTAGCTCAATTACAATCCCCAATGGAGAAGTTTGCGTTCATGACAAATCTAGTAAATATATGTTCCATATCGGAAGCTTTGTCAATGTTGCGGCTTTAATAATAATAATAATAATAATAATAATAACAATAGTAATAATAGTAATAATAATAATAATAATAATAATAATAATAGCTTTATTTTACCTGGCAGAGTTAAGGCTTTAAGGTCTTGTCTACCACTCAACCAGGTTTAAAAAAAATACAAACAAAAAAAAATAGTCTTAAATCTAAATTACAATATTTATATATATATATAAACGATTACAAGTTATGAACACAATACAATTAATATTTATAATGTATTTTGATTTACTCTAAATTTAACGAATTAAATATATAATATGTACAATATATATAAAAAAACGAGGGAAAGATTAATGACATAGTATAAAATTATATAAATAGAGAAAAATTAATTATTAGACAACAGGTAACTGTATAAGCGTGACTTAAAGGTTCCAAGTGTGCGGCAACCCCTGATATCTTGAGGAAGGAGATTCCAGGAGCGGGCAGAGGCTACTGTGAAGGAAGTAGAATAGGAGGAAGTGCTATGAAGAGGAATTGTTAGCAGACTGCTATCTTGTGATCTAGTGTCAATATTGTGGTAAGAGGATAACTTCTCAAATCTGGACGCCAGGTAAGTAGGGATGTAGGAATTCAGAAGCTTGAAAAGTAGTGAAAGGGAGTGCAATTTACGTCTGTCAGTAAGACGGAGCCAAGAGAGGTTATTAAAGTGTTCGGAAATATGGTCATAACGGCGGATATTGAAAATGAATCGAACGCAAGCATTATGAACACGCTGCAGTCTCTGCGACAAGTCATAGTTTAGATCATTATATATAATGTCACAATAATCGAAGTGTGGTAACACAACATTCTGCACAAGGATTTGTTTTAACGAAACTGGGAGAAAATTCTTTAAACGTCTAAGATAATGTAAGATGGAGAAAGTCTTTTTACATATGTGTTTCACTTGTGTTTGCCAGGTTAAATTTGCGTCTAGATGTAGTCCAAGATCTATTACTGAAGAAGAATAAGGGATAATTATATTATTTATAGTAATGTTTGGAAGTGTAGATATGTCAAAGGTTGTAAGCAGTCTTTGTTGTCCCATTAGAATTACTTGTGACTTGTTAGGATTTAGATTTAGACCGATACTTGAAGACCAGTTAAAGATGGATATGAGATCGTCATTCATTTTTGTCAAGCTGTTATAGAGAGAATGAGGAGGTGAATGTAGGTAAATTTGGAGATCATCAGCGTAGAGGTGATAACGGCAGTGCTTTAGTACAGTTGGCAAGTCATTCATGTAGATTGAGAAAAGAAGAGGTCCGAGAACACTGCCCTGGGGGACTCCAGCCGGCACGTTGCGCCAAGACGAAGATCTAGAGTTTAATGAAACGTATTGTTGACGACCGTGCAGGTATGAGTCGAACCAGGATACAGCGCTGTCAGACAAGTGTAGGTGCTTGAGCTTTATCATAAGTAAGTCGTGGTCTACTGTGTCAAAAGCTTTGCTGAAGTCAAGTAAGGTTAAAGGAGTCAATTGACGTCTGTCCACAGCTTCACGAATATCTTCAGTAATTTTTAGCAAAGCTGTGGTTGTGCTATGACCAGATCTAAAGCCGGATTGATAAGGATCAAGGAGGTGATTTTCTTGGAGATATTCAGTCATTTGCTTATGTACAATATGTTCCAGGGCTTTAGATAATGTCGGAAGGATGCTAATCGGTCGGTAGTCATTATAGTTAGTTGGTGTACTTATTTTTGGTATAGGCCGAACTCTAGACTGTTTCCATACAGTAGGGAAGATAGAAGTTATAAGGGAAGCATTAAAAATATGAGTCACTGTGGGTAGTATAATGTCAATGATTTTATTTAGCATTAAAATGCTGATGTTATCTGTTCCTTGTGCATTGGATTTAATCCGCTTGAGTGCTTTTTTAACGTCTATAGGCGAAATGTCGTTAAAGTAAAATTTATCTCTTCCTATATGGGGGGATGGGGATAAGTCTTTAAGAATGTCTATTTTAGTCTTGTTGTCTGGAGGTGTCATGGGTATTGAGGTAAAATGTTCATTTAAGTCATCTACAGAATGCCAATGGTGTACTTAAACAGATTCGAGAGCTTATTACTTTTATACAAGAGAGAGGTATTGACATTCTTCTTCTGAATGAAACATTTTTGAAACCAGGTAACAAATTCAAAATTCGGAATTATTGTATATATAGAAATGACCGATTGAATGGTCCCCTTGGAGGTACAGCTATTTGTATTAAACAAACCATTGGTCACCGAGTGGCCCCTACACCCAGGCTTCAATTTATTGAAGCAACAGCCATCTTCTTGCCAATTTCAGACCGCGAATCAATTTATATAGTTTCTATTTACAAATCACCTACCAGACTCCTAACGAAGTACGACCTAAACGCTCTCACTTCCGTCTCCCCTAACTACTTGTTAGCGGGAGACTTCAATAGTAAACATCTTCTTTGGAATTGTCGTACCCAAAATGGAAATGGTGTGATACTCCAAAATTTTTGTCAGCATCATAACATAGAAATTTCCGCTCCAAGTGAACATACATACTTTAGAAACACACATGTTGGCTTTCGATCAGATATACTGGATATAGTTCTCTCGAAGAATGTACCTATCTCTCCACACGTCACCACAATTACAGACGTACTTAACTCAGATCACAGTCCTATACTCTTTAAAATCAGTCTCAAGCTTACGTTCAAAAACATATTCGGCAATTGCCTTGCTTTATCCATTTTTCAAGTCACCTACACTATCCTCTCGGATCAAGCTGATTCTTTACACAGCTGTGATCCGAAGCATGTTGCTGTATGGTTGTGAAGCCTGGAGCATCCTCGCTGGATGTCACAAAAAGAAAGTCCAAATAATTCAGAATAAATGTTTCAAAATTATTTTTTCGGCACCAATGTACACGAGGATCGCAGAGCTTCACAACCAAGCACAGATGCCGTATATTGCGACTAAGATTGAAGAACGTGTGGACAAAATGTTCCAACTAATCCAAAATCATACAAATCCAATTGTTCGCAATATAGGGCATCTAATACAGCGACGTGCAATTCACCGGAGTATATTTGCTAGACTTTGATGGTCCAGCTAATGAAATGAGTGCTGTATGACAGCTAAAGTAGTGTGGCTCATTCCACTCGGTCGGCTTTCGGACTCTCTGCTTGTCCGGCCGAGTGGTTTACGATGCCCTGCTTTAGTATGATTACACCTCATTTCACCCCCTTCCCTTTATAATTTTTTTTATAAACTGAACACAAACGCCGCTAGATATAGTGGTTAAACTCCATCTAGATAATCACTATGGTATTTGCTGCCAGGGAGCCGCTTCTGGTTCTAGTACAGCGCACTGGGCGATGCTAGACGTTGCCAAACAAAAACAAAACAAAAACAAAAAAAGAACTGCGCAAGAATAAGGCACGACTGCTCTCGTCCCGTACATTTCTTCTACGCCACAGAGGTAATAAGACGACCCCTAAATTCATCGGGATAAAAAACATTAATATCTGCACAAGCGCAAAGGATTTACCAACGCACTGAGATGTCATTATTAAGAGAACGCATTCACACAACTCGCAAGAACCTCGCCATCACCGATACCGAGCTTCTAGACCTTCACCTATTACTCAGCAACAGACTATCGAAAAAAAGCCTGGAACAAAATAGATGGGATCACCTATTAATCCATAGTATCAACGTGGGACCAATCCACCAAAAGACAGAAGAAAAAATCCGAGTCTATGTCCAAACAAAATTCCATTAGAAAGACACCACACGCACCGTAGTAAATATCAGCAACCGTCAACTTTCAGATGCATAAATTTCACTTCTTAATAAAAGGGGGCAATTTCGCAGTTACACCTTCAACTATACCTGTCGAAGAAATAATTTCTAATGTCGAATCTGCTATAGGAGTGTTACCAGTGTAAAGGCCGAAACAATGCGCAACAAAGTCTCTCGCATTCTAAGAAAAGCTCCGAAACCTAAACACAATCTCTCCATCGAAGAAAGGAAGGCTATTAAAACCTTAAAAATGGATGAAACAGTTATTATTCCACCGGCAGACAAAGGAAATTCTACAAGTTATTATCGACACAGAAGAATACAACCGAAAAATCACCGAGTTACTCGATCCTGGTAACTACCGTAAGCTGTCAGACGATCCAACTAAACGAATACTCCGAGAAACTAACAAATTAAAAGGTCTCCTCGCTTCTCGACGACGTGAAGAAAGAACTTCAGAAGAACGAAGCCCAGCCACCCAGACTATACGGATTGCCTAAAATTCATAAGTAAAATACTCCTTTAAGACCGATCGTCAGCCAAATAGGATCACCTACTTACAACCAGGCTAGGTATCTCTCTACTTTATTGAAACCACATACTAACAACAGTGACACTTATGTCAAAGACTCAATGCACTTCTTAGAAAAACTGAAAGAGATAACATTGCAACCGGAAGATTTAATGGTGAGTTTCGACGTGATCTCACTATTCACAAAACTTCCAATAAATGAGACTATTCACCTCATTGCTGCCAAGTTTCCTCAAGACATCACAAAACGTTTCGAACACTGCTTAACCACCAGGTATTTTCTATTCAACAACGACTTCTACGAGCAAACAGATGGATTAGCTATGGGCAGTCCCTTGAGCCCAGTAGTTGCCAATTTCTTCATGGAAAACTTTGAGCAAACATTCTTAGATACCACACCTCTCAAACCCAAAATATGGCTTCACTATGTAGACGACACCTTTGTAATCTGGAACCACGGGGAAGAGAAATTAGATGAATTTCTTATACACATCAACAACATAAACCCCAGTATACAATTCACCGTAGAAAAAGAAATAACAGCATAGCATTCCTAGACATCCTGATCAAAAGAGAAGAAGACAGCAACATTTATCACACTATCAACAGAAAACCTACCCACATGGACAGGTATCTTCATAAAACCTCGATTCATCACGCTAAACAAAAATTTGGAATCATCAAATCATTGACAGATCGAGCCAAGAAACTTTGTCATCCGGATTTGTTAAAAACGGAACTTCAACACCTCCATACGGTATTCACAGTCAATGGATACACCAGGAAAGAAATCAACTGAGTCAATCATCCCAGACGATACAACAGCAACAGCAGCAAGGAATCAGAAAAAAAAACTTTAACCAGGGCATTTTTACCGTTCATTAAGAATGTAACGGACCGCATTGGAAAACTACTAAAGAAAGAAGACATACAGACATACAGACAATTTACAGGCCTACCAAGAAAATCAAGAACCTTCTCAGACCTATAAAGGATCAACTCCATCCCCATCAGACAGCAGACATATACAGGATACCATGCAGTTGTGGAAAAGTGTATATAGGCACCACCAAACGCAGCATCGCAACCAGACTTAAGGAGCATGAAAGATACAGTCGCCTTAAACAAATGGATAAGTCGGCAGTAGCAGAACACTCTTTACTTGATGGCCACATAGTACAATACCAGAATACAGACATATTATCTAACTGCACACACTATTTTACCCGTCTACAACGAGAAGCCATCGAAATATTCAAACATAAAAACAGTTTCAATAGAAAAGAAGAATCATTAAAAGTCAACAAAGTATGGATACCGGTTCTAAAAAACGCAGAATGTAAACCTCTACAGTCGACTAGACCATCAAACAGCAATCTCATTGGAACAATGGAAGTCTCTATCGCTGACCAATCAGAAGGCAGATATAACTTACGAACACATCGCGGTGAACGTATAAATAGGACAGACAGTGGACAGAATTGCCAGTACCTCTGAAAGACGAAGTATTCTAGCTGGAGTGCCTCAGGGATCCGTACTTTCACCATTACTATATAATATTTATACCGCCGACGTTCCTGGGAGGACACATACGCAACTGGCCCTGTATGCCGATGATATTGCGATATATAGTAAAGACAGATCCTTAATTAGGTGTAGTAGAAAGGTGCAGAGAGGCCTACGAGATATTGAGCGGTGGGCTGATAAATGGATAATCAAAATTGGTAAAGAGAAGAATCAAGGAATCATTTTTAAGCAACGACCAAATATTAATGGTGCGGAAATACTAGAATATGACGGAACTATAATCAGATATCAGCCCACTGTTGAGTATCTCGGGGTTATACTAGATCGCCGCCTCACATGAGCTAAATATGTCGAGAAGATTCGAAATAACTTTTATAAACGTTTTTCACAACTCAAGCCCATGTTGAGAGCCCACTCTCTGACACCTCAATCACGTACGTTGGTATATAGGGCTTGTATACGCAGCCAAATGATTTATGAATGTCCCACACGGCTGGCCTTATCAAAGGATAAGATAAACTTGCTTCAGGTTCTTCAGAACAAGTGTTTACGAAGTGCAGGAGACTGTCCAATTAAGACGAGAATCACCAAAATTCATCAAGATTTAAACATTAACTTTCTTCATGAAGTGATGACTAAATTGGCATAAAAATTATACCAAAAAGAGACTCTGAGCGAAAATGCTCTTATTAATAGCCTAGGGACATACAACGAAAAGGAACGGACGAAATATAAAATGCCAAAGTTCTATCTGGCCTATAAAGTTAAATGCTCCTAGGCCTACTACAAAAGTATAAATAACTGATTGAACTTAACACTTCCTAAAGAAGAGATCAAGGTGATTACACCGGTATCCTGGAGAACCTGAAGCGAGCATACCTCAAGAATTGCCAGTCTCAAGACAACCCTTGAAGATGCCAGACGCAGTCTCTGGCAAAACGTCGGGGAACTACAAGCGTCACGACCACGGCCTACAGCCCGAAAATCTTCTTCTAGGTCATCATAGAAACCATAATATTCCATGCATCCATGACAACACATGATAGATTAATCATGCTCTTTAATAAAAATGAAGAATACAGGAAAACAGCAGATAAGTCACTTTCCCTCGAAACCTACAAAACCACTTTTAATTATATGACTTAACTGCTATTTTATATGTTTATCAAACTTTGGAGGTATAGGGAATTTGATCTTAATTTACCGCTCAAGGCCATATACTTCTCATCCCCATAACTATTTGGAGTGGGATGTTTCTTTCAGTATCCGTTCCCTACGCAACTGACATCACATTATTTCTGTCGCTGTTGCCGGCACGAAACGCATTCCATTTCATAACTCAGTGCACATTGGCCATATTAGTCGAGATCTCGTTTGATAGTTGAATGAAATCCGTCATCTTTGTATATCTTTCTCTGTCTTTCATTGAATGACCTTGAACGGGAAAGTAAAACAAAATGCTCTATAAATAAATCAGTGACTAAACCGTTTCTTTTACCGCTTTATACTTCTAAAATATATTCCTTTCATGGAATCTAATGGTATCTCAAATTCCATATCGACGAAAAGATGACTTACCTAGTTCTTTCCCTGAACCTTCTAAATGTACCAGAAAAATGGTGCTTACTATAATATGTCTACCCGGCACCGGTATGTATGTAGCCTACTAGAGATCTCTTGCGAGCCGAATGACCGCTTGAAACAGAGGAATACGGGCCGAGCGGCTTGTAAATCACCTCAAGCTTTGCAGCCCGAAACATTCGCTACCACGTAAGCAGCAGCTGCTGCTTATAAATACTTCGTGTGCATTAGAGGAAGAGTACTTGTAATATGAGACGTGTATTATTTTATTTGTATTTATATTTGTCTACAACATCACGCTTCAGTAAATATATTTTATAGATTAGCTTCAAAACTGCAACATCAATTTACTGTGGATTTTAATTATTTTCTGGAACACAAAAATTGTAGTTTGTTTTCAGTATGATAGTTTATCATTGAACTATTCTCTATAACACAATGCAAAATTTCACATGCAGTTATTACAGAATATATTAAAATAAATTATTTAAGGTTATTTTAAGTAAAATAATAATAATAATAATAATAAACAGTGAAAATCGACATAAAAAGTATTAAATTAAATATATGTTATATAAATAAAATACCTTCTATACATAATTATTAAAATGAGGATAATTTACTATATATTTCAAAATTGTTTATAAAGTTTGAACTTAGTTGTGTGTAGAATACAAAAAATATGTTTATTTTTCTGTATATTATAACGATAAGGTATACGAATAGCATTACATTAAATACGGGGTGAATCATAAATATGGCTATACGTTTGATCGCGTTGTGTGATGAAAATATTACCATTACAGGAAATATGAAATTACCGTTGGAAAGTCAATTATTCAAATTACAACAATGGAATAAAACAAAACAGTGTAGGACTTACGTCATTAGTCAAAATGGCCTTGAATATGCAACAGCTAATTACATTTGCTGCATGGACAATAACGTATGCCAATGATCGTGGTGCTGCCGCAAGATGGGCAAGACATGAGTTTAACGTAGCATTGCAGCCGTCGCCTGTGGGGAAGTGGAGAAAACGACTGCTGGAAACGGGAAGGATGCAGAAAATCAAACCTCCTGGAAGGCCTCGCATTAGCACGGATGCAGAAACAACGAAGAAAATTGTGGAGGCGTTCGACGCTAGCCCACAAAACTCAACCCGCCAAGCTGCACGTGAGCAGTGATTTGTTTTGTTTTGTTCTATTGTTGTAATTTGAAGGATTCCCTTTCCAATGATATCATATTTCCTTTAATAATAATATTTTCCTCACAAAATGCGATCAAACATATAGCCATATTTCTGAATCACTCTGTAGATTACTTATCTACAATTATGTTTTCTTATAATTTTCCCCATTATAGTTATTAAAATAATAAGAAATAATAATATATAAATAATATAATAAACTAATAATAAAGTAATAAAATAACCAAATTGATTAGTGCTTATCTTTCTTGATAGTAATATGTATAAATTTTATCATCAGTGATTGATAACGTGAAAATGGTAGGGAATGGAAGAATGATCAAATAAATATTCAAACTAATTATAGAAGTCTGGTGTATAGGCCTAATATATGGAACGTTTTTATTTCATTCATGGGAATATTTTTGAATACCAATTGATTGTTTAACCTCACAGTTAATAAGTAGAGCCCCGTAATGCATTCCACATTCGGTGTCCCGTAATCTTTGAGGTCAGGTTACTTATTTTGCCAAGTATGTTTAAATATGTGTAAATCTTTAAAATATACACACATAAAAGCTTAGTCTTAAATTAATCTATAAAAGCCTGTAACATACTGTTTTGAAACAAAAATGTTAAGTTTAAAATTGGCATCATAAAATTATCGAGAAAGCATAAGGTCGGTTCTGTATTGTAAGCACCACGTCCTAAATAAATAAATAATTATAAAATATAAATTTAAAGGAAACACCGCTGAATGAAATATCTTGATCCGACGATTTCCTTCAATATTATCTTATATGTGTTTTATGGAGTATATTATTTTAATAATTTTAGGTAAATAAACTGAATCAGTATACTGTTATACCTATCCACATTCGAAAAAAAATTAATTAAATAATACCGATAAATTATTGTTAATTCTTTTTTGTAAAGTTCCATTATTATGTTCAATGGTTAAAAAGTTTTATCGAAATTCGTTTAATAAAAGACGATGATAATGAGACAAGTCATATAGAAATATTAAAGTATTTCTCAAGCCTCGAGCCTCTCGCTTCGGCTCGAAAACACTCGTTTATCAAAGACGGGCTTTAAGGTTCGTAAAGAATAGACATCTAACGGAGAGAAATTGTACTATCAACTCCCTACACGTTTCAAACCATCGAAGTCCACAACAACTCAAGCACCAAGCTCCCTGGCTCGAAGTAAAGGCCCGTAAGCAATCTCTAATACGCAAGTATGTACAATCAATACGTTACATCATAACATGGGTACAGGAAATGGTTAACCAAGGTAATTTTTTACGCTTATCTCTCTACTTATGTTAGCGAGTGGCATATGGTTAGCTCATCTCCTCAAAGAGACAACTAGTAAGCAACTGAGGTTAATTCGAAGGAAAAGGTCGATTACAGTTTTCTGAGAGGATATAATTTAGGCATGAGGATATTTTACAAGCCCGAATAATTTCATACTCGGTTTCCACGGATTAAAGTGTCTCCGCAGGAATTGCCCTTTAAAATCCCCCATCTTAAAATAGTCATTGATCCGGCCGGGTTTGAACTCGCGACCCTGGGACCAGAGGCAAGTAACTTACACCCTAGACCACAGAGACCTATATGTATATATGTATATACCGCATATAAATCTTCTGTACATGTTGATCTTGATGAAGATTTTCGGGCTGTAGGCTGTGTGAGGCTTGTAGTTCCCCGACGTTTCGCCAGAGACTGCGTCTGACAGTCAAGACAACCCTTGAGGATGCCAGACGCAGTCTCTGGCGAAACGTCGGGGAACTACAAGCCTCACGACCACGGCCTACAGCCCGAAAATCTTCATCAAGATCAGCATAGCAACTCCGGCCGTGAAAGTCTACGTGAATACTTCTGTACGTGTGTTTGTCACTGAACTATTCCTAAACGACTGGACGAATTTGATGATTTTGTTTTTGTGTACCGGTAATGTCTGATTGGGACCGTCGATGGTTTAGATTCACAATTGGACCCTCTGAAACCATTATAGCTGTAGTTAACCTGAAGTGAAAATTGAAAAATCGTTCTAGCGGTAACATTTGTAGATGTTTAAGTAAACGAAACTCAATACATCATATTAAAAATAAACCGAGGTAGCTATTGTCAAAAATGAATGAAATTTGATAATTAGAAATTGAGGTTTGCTTGAAATCCGATATTAAAAACTGCCTAAACGACTGTACCGATTTTGATGAAATGTTTTGTGTGTGTTTTAGTGGGTCCCTAGATGGTATAGACTCACAATTGGACCCTCTAAAATCATTAGGTGTAAGAGTTCACCTGAAGTGAAAATTTAAAATCACTCTAGCGGTCACAATTTTCGATATTTCACATCATATTTTAATAAAATAAACTGAGGTAGGTATTACCCAAAAACAAGCGAAATCCGACAATTAGAAGTGGAAGTTTGTTTACCTGAAATCCGAAACCGCCATGTTTGGTTCGTCTCAGCGTACACCATACAATTTAATTAACCTTTAATATATCATTCATTTATAAGATAAAAATTAAAAATTAAAATGTACCCGTTGGCAGGTGCCGTCGTCCTCAACATTGTTAAAATGATGTATATAAAATATTAACTGTAGGCCTTTCGGAAGTTAACTTCCATCATCAGCAGGACAAGTATACGCTACTAGTAGTTAAGACGCTGTAGAAGTTGCAGGTCCTGATGCATCTCTTCATGTAGCGTCAATTTGGTGTTAAAAAAGTTAAACTTTGCTTTAGCCTGGCTGGCTATAGAGTCAATACTAATATTAAATTCCGTTGAGGTGAATAGTCATAAAATTAAAATTAAAAAATTAAATGTACCTGTTGGCAGGTGCCGTCGTTCTCAACTTTATAGACGCATCAGGACCTGCAACGTCTACAGCATCTTAACTACTAATAGCGCATACTCGTCCTGCTGATGATGGAAGTTAACTTCCAAAAGGCCTACAGTTAATATTTTATATACATCATTTTAACAAAGTTGAGGACGACGGCACCTGCCAACGGGTACATTTTAATTTTTATCTTATGACTATTCACCTTAACGGAATTTGATATGAATTTTATCATTCATTTAGGCGTAGCAACGCACCAACAAATGAAATTATTGACCCAATAGATGAAACTACGTTTCATGCCGTGTAAGCATCTGGATAGCCGGTATTAACTATGTGTGTGTGTGTGTGTGTGTGTGCGTGTGCGTGTGCGTGTGCGTGTGCGTGTGCGTGTGCGTGTGCGTGTGCGTGTGCGTGTGTTTGTGCGTGTGTGTGTGCGTGTGTGTGTGCGTGTGTGTGTGCGTGTGTGTGTGCGTGTGTGTGGTGTGTGTGTGTGTGTGTGTGTGTGTGTGTGTGTGTGTGTGTGTGTGTGTGTGTGTGTGTGTGTGTGTGTGTGTGTGTGTGTGTGTGTGTGTGTGTGTGTGTGTGTGTGTGTGTGTGTGTGTGTGTGTGTGTGTGTGTGTGTGTGTGTGTGTGTGTGTGTGTGTGTGTGTGTATATATATATATCCACCACTGTAGTCTCGAGGTAGCGTGCTGCCTTGTCACACAGTGGGCCCAGGTTCGATTCCCGGTCGGGACAGGCTCCTGGGTGTGGTTTTTTCGGGGGTTTTCCTCACCTGTAAGATAAATGTCAGGTCCCCGAAAATCATCCGGCCATCATCATCATCCTTATCATTATCATCACCATCTTTCACCGGTGTGGAAAGCAACGGGAAGCTACCACACCTATAATTCCTTAGTAAAGCTGCAAAGCATAGCATGAAAATGCTATGATTGCAGCGAAAGACCTGCCCTCGGGCAGAATTACTATGGATGGATATATATATATATATATTATAAATATATTTTTGACATTTGGCAATGAAGGCAAATATGATATGAAAAGAAAAATGAATGCTTGAGTCGGGATTTGAACTTGAGTCTCTAAAGTCTGTACCTTTAGCGCTCTAACCAACTGAGCTACCCAAGAATTCCAAGACAAACATACAATTTTCTTATACATGTAGTATTCTCAATTCACACAAGAGGTAGCGGAAAGATCTTCCGACTGCCATCTAGCCGCTAGATGTCTTGGAATTCTTGGGTAGCTCAGTTGGTTAGAGCGCTAAAGGTACAGACTTTAGAGACTCAAGTTCAAATCCCGACTCAAGCATTCATTTTTCTTTTCATATCATATATATATATATATATATATTATATAATGGATATACTGAATGTTCGCGGATTTAAGTATGATTAAGAATTTTTTGGGGTTTTCCGCGTCATGGATTCAAGGCCGGCCTCTGACCACTGATTCCGACGTTTCGACATGATCCCACATCTATTTGATAATGGCAGAGGCCGAGTTGATAATGGCATGTGGGATCATGCCGAAACGTCAGAATCATTAGCAAGAGGCCGACCTTGAATCCATGACGCGGAAACCCCAAAAAAACTTTCTTAATCATATATATACACTGCTCAAAACAATTAGAAGAACACTATGATATATGCAAATATTTTTTCATTGGATAAAGGTACAAACATGAAATTAATAAAGTACATTATTTGTGGTTATTAATTTATTTATTTATTGCTCATGTCAGTAAAAACAAATGAATAACGCTGACAATTAAATTTTCAAATAATTCTGCTATGTAAGCAATTGTATCTTGTGCTTATTTTTCAAAGTTAAACACTCATTATATAGAGTTAGTATCGTGTATGGCCTCCACAACATTCGATGACAGTTTGGCACCTTCGTGGCATGCTCCCAATAAGATTCTGGATTTCCTCTTGCGGGATATTCTCCCATTCCTCCTTCAGAGAATCTCCAAGTTGCTGCAGGGTTTGTGGAGCTTGATGTCGGTTCCTAACCTTCCTCTCTAGAAGATCCCACAAGTGTTCAATAGGGTTGAGGTCTGGGCTACCGCTGGCCACTCCATTACCTCAATTTCATTCCTCCTCAGGAAATCCCTGGTGACAGCCGCAGAATGTGCCCTGGCATTATCCTGCATAAACAGAAATCCAGGACCTACTCCAATGGCAGCAGGTACTACATGCTCTTCCAGAACGTGCTCGATATACCGGACAGCATTCAGTCCCTGGGGAACAAGTACAAGGTTCTTACGATTGTTGTACATAACTCCGGCCCACACAATTATGGAACCTCCTCCGAATTTATGAATTTCCTACACACCCTCTGCAGAAAATCTTTCTCCTGACCGTCCCCACACCCTCAATCGACCATCACAACGTGTAAAGACGATACCTGGATTCGTCCGAGCAGAGCACAGACTCCCACTGGTTCAGGTTCCAATCACCATGGTTTTCAGCATACGTACGTCTTACTGCCTTATGCCCATTTGTTAAGCGTGGTTTTTAACGGGCCTTTTTGGACGAATATTCTCTTTCCTTAATCTGTTCCTTATGGTTTGGTCAGAAACCCAGATTCCGGAAGCCATATGAAGGTCATTCTCCAGGTCTTTTGCAGTTTTTGTACGCTGTCGAAGAGCAGAAAGAACAACGTATCTGTCATCCTGGGGGCTTGTTTTAAATTTACGGCCCTGGCCACGTCTTCTACAATACTGACCTGTCTGTCTGTGCCTGTTGCGTAACCTGGACACCACGGAAGAAGAAACCCCAAGCTCTCTAGCCACTTGTCTTAGAGATTGACCTTGTCGTAAAAGATGTAGAGCATGATACACTTCTAACTCTTTTAAATGCCTCATTTTGTCAGAGACTACAATAAACAAGGCAATAATCAACATTCGTCACCATAGCAACATCAGGAAGCTTACCAATTAGAAGTGGCCAATGCCTTCCAAAAAAAAAAAAGTTCTCTATATTTGTTATTTGAGGTAATTTCCCTGTATTTAGGCCATGGATCTTTAAAATTTGTATCCATTGATAAAATTAATAATTCAATTTACATATTGTCCAACTTTCAGCATCACAGCTTTAAAAAACAATCACTTATTCAATTTATTACAGGTGTTCCTCTAATTGTTTTGAGCAGTGTATATATATATATATATATATATATATATATATATATTATTGGCATAGTTATTTTCGGTGTTTACTAAGTAGATCAAGATTTGTACATTTTTTAATTGGTCAAGGACGCAAACTCAATAGCTTCGTTCCAACCGAATTCGCTAATATCCATTGAAAATATGTAACACGTATAATTTCACTATTTAACTCTTGTTCACACAGTGTACAACGATAGGATTAAAATGTGTTAGGACGTTGTTGCAGTGCATCTAGGTGTGAGAACTCCTGCAGAGTTAAGCGGCAGTGTAGTGCCGGATACAATCCGTCAAGCTTAACTCACGTCCCTGGCTGCTGCTCTCTGTATAAAGTTTTTATACCTGTAATCAGTGGCGGAATATGTATACTTAAAAAAAAACGAGCGGTCTCTTGATCTCGAAAATTTAAAGTTTTAACGCGCGATTCACACGAGTGAACTAATTGCACAGTAGAGCGCTAAAATACGTTCCCATATCTCCAATGAAGAGCTTTCTTTTATGCACAGCAAGCCAGCGAACGCTTGCTTAGTGCCTTATGGCTTGCTTCGTATGCAAGAGGTCACAGGTTCGATTCCCGATGAAGTTATTTTTTTAATTGTTGCAATGTTTTTTTTTATTTTATTCTGTCTGTTCACTATTAAAAAAACTATTAGGAAGTATTACTATTTATTATTATTATTATTATTATTATTATTATTATTATTATTATTATTATTATTATTATTATTATTATTATTATTATTATTATTAATGTAGGCTGGACTTGCCCATATAAACTAAATATTGTATTGAAGGGCGAAACATTTTCCTCACTAATACGTAATAAATAAATAAATATAAAAATATATGAAGCTATATTATCTTTTAATACATCAATTTATAACTTTATTATCAAAACGTGGAACTGCATACGAAATTAAATTTATATCTGTAGTTAACTAGTGTTATAGAGTTTACCAAGGCAGGAATATTACCAAAAATAGTGTAAAGTGGACGTAGATTACGTGGCTGGAATTAAATGTTATGTGATGTATTTTCCGGAAATACAAATAAATAACAAAAAAAAACATTGTCGAAAGATTTGTAGCCTGGCTCTCATACCTATTTCATTTTTTCGTAATTTAACGATCAACGCTACTCGAACGTCGGATATTAGTCGTCTAAATCCTGGTTGTCTTGGTTACTTACAATATGCATGAGAGTTGAACTTTATACAAAACGTCGCAATTTGAGTAATATTTCATACGTCGAACACTCGTAAATATCTATAAACATGTCTCCTTCACTGCTCTAACTATTTAAGACGATGAAAACCAAATACAGGGTATTTAAAACTCTCTGAGCTAGAACAGTGGATCATGACACGGACTTTGCATTTTGAAGCCGCTCTTTTTTTTTTTTTTTTTTGCTAAGTATACTTACTTTTTGACAATAAAAAAAACAATTCTGCGATAAGGTTCTTTATTCAACAAACAATTTTAATTGTCGTCATTGATATATAAAGTGCAACTGTTATAAAACTAATTTTGTTTATTAATCCCTTGAATGATTTTCAAACGATTTTATATTTTAATTATCTTAAATAAACGATCCATTACTAATGTTTAAATAATTATAAGAATAGTGATAAATTAGAGAAACTTATTTAAATGTAAAATATTTTCCTACGTTTTGAATTCAATAAAAGAAGAATTTTATGTGAAATTGTAATAGTGAAATATTAATCTCAGGATTAAAATACAAGGATATTTCACGTATGATTATTGAAAGTAAGGTTCTACTGATGAGTTAAGAATTTCAAAATAAATAATAGTTTTAAAAAACTAAAACAGCACGCTTTATTAGAAAACCGAACTGAAAAATGAAAAATAATTTTAATTCCCAACACGCTTGGGATAAATTTAAAGTGGTCAACAAACAAATCATCTCCAACACATATAGAATAAAACTAGAATTATCATAAGTAATGCAACGAGTGATTTCCAAATTATCGATAAATTCACGACTCACGAAGTGGGGAGTGAATTTATCTAGAGAATTTGGAAATCAAGAGTGGCATTTGTTAGGACTATTTAACGAATAAAATTAAGCTGTTTACTCACAAATCATTATTTAACTACAGTTATTTTAAAATATTTATATATTAATAATAAATAATAATAATAAATAATAATAATAATACTTTATTTATTCTGGCAGAGTTAAGGCCATAAGGCCCTCTCTTCCACTCAACCAGCACAAATACAAATAAATATTCGACAAATATAGATATACACTGTACTAATTATAAACAGTTAAAGATACAATAAATGTAGCAATGTAAATGTCATGTACAAACAACATTTCTTAGGATAATAACAATAATGATACGATAATAATAATAATAATAATAATAATAATAGTGATAATAATAATAATAATACGATACATTATACGGGAAACACCAATTAATATATATATATATATATATATATATATATATATCTTACACTGGATAATAATGAAGTTGAGTTTAGAGCAAATATAAATTTAGATTTCTTTTAAAAGATGCCAATGTCCGGCAGCCCCTTATTTCTTGTGGTAGGGAATTCCAGTTGCGAGAAGTGGAGATGGTATATGACATGGAGTGATGTGATGTCCTATGTTGCGGTATATTAAGTAAGAGAAACTATGTTGTGATCTTGTGTTTAAGTTATGGTTTGAGGATAGATACTGGAAACGGGAGATGATAAATAATTGGGAATCGAGGTATGTAGGATCTTAAATAGGAGAATTAGACAGTGCGATTTTCTTCTCTCTTTTAGATGTAGCCATGACAATTCGTGGAATAATGGTGAAATGTGATCGTATTTTCGAACATTAAATATGAATCTGATACACATATTATGGCACACGCTGCAGTTTGTCCGACAATCCGTCACTTATGTCAGTTAGTAGAACGTCACAGTAGTCAAAATGCGGCATCACTAAAGTTTGGATTAAAATTCTTTTAAGAGTTGTAGGAAGAAAATGTTTAAGTCGCTTTAGGGAATGCATTATGGAGAAGATCCTTTTAGATGTTTGTTTTACTTGCACATGCCAATTTAAATTAGAATCTAAGTAAAATCCCAAGTTTTTAACGACGTCGGTATAAGGAATTTGTTCATTATCTAATATGACAGCCGGCAAATTGCCATTGTTTATGAGGTGTAATAGCCTTGGGTGTCCGATAATTATTGCTTGCGTTTTGTTTACATTTAGTTTCAGCCCATATTGTCTGGACCATAAAGATATATGCCTGAGGTCAGTGTTTACTTTGTCAATATATTCATTAATTTCGTCAGGCCTAAAGTGTGTGTAAATCTGTAGGTCGTCGGCGTAAAGATGATGCTTGCAGTTTTGTAGTTTCTTGGTCACGTCATTAATATAAATCGAGAAGAGAAGAGGAGCGAGGACGCCGCCTTGAGGTACCCCTTTCCTCACCAAGCGCCAGGAAGAAATGCGATTATTAACAGAAACTGATTGCTGACGATTAGTGAGGTAAGATGCAAACCAATCAAGGCAGTTTTCCGACAGATGTAGTGTCTTTAGTCTCGCTAGCATTAAGTCTATATCTACTGTGTCAAAGGCTTTGCTGTAGGACTTTGCTTATAAACTACTCCTAATAAACATTTCTGCATTTTCGCTCTAATTTCTATAAATAGGTATTCGGGTCGTGACGAGTATTCACTAGGCGAATGGGATACAATTTTCGGTTGTAGATCAGAACGTATATACATCGCCACGCCGCCTCCATTTTCCCCGAATCTGTCATTCCTAATCAAGGTGTAATTTTGCATGTTTACAAGAGAAGAAGGAAGGGTATTTTTCAGCCATGTTTCAGAAATTAAAATGACATGCAGATTTAGTGTTGAAAATATAGTTTGGAATTCTGAGAAGTGGGACAGGAGTGACTGTGCATTACAATGTGTTATTTTGAGTGTATTGCTGTTCAAAGAGAAACGTGATTTTAAAAGGCCTGAGGTGGAAGGGGTATGTTGAGATGGGGACAATGGAACTGTCAAAGACCGAAAAGGGGCTTCAGGTGCATAACTTAAATCTATGGTTGAAATGTTACTAACTAAAACAAGAAAACCGTAAATATGAAATATCAATAGGTGTTTAGTATATGAAGTACAAAATTAAATTAATAAAAAAATAGATTATACACGAAAAATGAAGAAAGAAATGAATACAGTAAATAATTAAATACTAATAGCAATAAATTACAAAAAGTAACGAGTTTCTGAGTTTATAATTATCACTCTGACCTGAGATCTGTTAGATGATTTATTCGTTTTTTTCTGTCTCTAACTTAACAATGACAGAACCATCTTGGGTCCAGACATTGGTTACGCCATGAACATTGATAGCTTCGCGAAGTAACTGATGCCTAGCACTAGTAAGGTCCTCACGAATCGTAATTCCACTGCCTTTCAAATTCTTTTCATTTCGAAACACCTCACTTCGCTTACGGTAGGACACAAATTTAACAATGACAGCCCTAGGTCGTCCACCATCTGTTTTTCTACCTACACGATGACTACGGTCAATGTCACTGACCTGGAGACTAACACCAACTTTCTCTGCTACCTGCAAAGCGATGGCATCTGTGTCTTCATTTTCTTCCTCCGCAATGCCAAAAATACGCACACACTGACGCCTTTGGTATTGTTCTAAGCTATCAATCTTAGATTCCAAAGTCACTATCTTGTTATCACGGTCCTGAATAGACTTCTGGAGTTCACTGATTAAGGCGTAACTTTGCTCTAATGCCACTTTTAATTCTATAACCGCCGCGACAACAGTCTCCTTTATTATGTTGGCAACACTTGACAGCATGGTAGCATCTTGTAGCGACTCTTCTAAGACACGCCTCACCACCTCTTCTATTTCCATTGAGTTATTCTTCTTGAGGCCAATCTTATGAATTTATACTTAGCCAAATTGCTTTAAATAAACACAAACTATCAGCTACGATGTTTTAAGCTACTTAGAATGTGTTCACAACTTCAAAATAATATATTGGTCACGAGCGATATACAACACGTCTAGTCACTTTCCGCCATTACGGCGATGTTTGAAAACAAATGAGAAGCGATAGGTACGCTTCATCTGCTTCTTTTGTTTATCACTGCAACCAGATCAATTTATTGCCAAAGGAACGCAATAATGTAAGAATGCTCTCTAGTGGAGAAAAAATGAAACACATCAAACTGTATATTAATTCATTTCTGATGTCTTATGATGTAAATATGACAATTATATTTTTCTGGATTGTTACCTGGGAAAAATACATTTAAGAAAGTGCAAACAGTGGTTTCTTTTTTTTGGTGGTATAATAATTTGCTGCAAATGTTTTTATATTAACTCCCGCATGCGGCATGTGTTGACATTCATGCACTATATATACAATCTGGTAGCCGTATTTCTCACGGGCTCAGTCACTGCAAAATAATGGTCAGACCTATTCAGAATATTAAAAAGGAGGAGCCTTCATTAATATGGTAATTATAACACTGATAAATATTTCGTGAAACACGACTCTGATTGGTTGTAAAACAGAAATCATTGAAACGTGATTGGCCAATGAGTCCCATTTGGGGCATGAGTTAAATAGTCAACAAAAAGAAAATAATTTTACCATCAAAAGTGTGGGGTGCTTTTTATGGTTTTTACGTTTTCTTCTTAGAGACTTTACTTTTACCAAAATATGTTTATTATCAAATACATTGATTGATATAGAGCACCCCACGCTGTTGATGGTAAAATTATTTTCTTTTTGTTGATAATTCTAGTTTTATTCTATATGTGTTGGATGATTTTTTTGTTGACCACTTTAAATTTATGCCAAGCGTGTTGGAAATTAAAATGATTTTTCATTTTTGAGTTCGGTTGTCTAATAAAGCGTGCTATTTTAGTTTATTAAAACTATTTTTTATTTTTTAGTTTTAATATTTTACAGAATAAGATAAGAATGTAAATATCATTAAATTCCATACTATTGTAGTAAAATTGTTACTCTTCAAAAAAATCCTCCCCAGCCGGATTCGAACCAGCGACCTATGGATTACTGAAACTATATACCACTAGTTCACCACTCTACCAACTGAGCTCTTACAACGATTGACTAAGAAGTCGACAAGTCCGTAACCTATTATACCAGTTATATATTTTTTTCTGATGATTCTGGCCAGGAATTTAGAAATAAAATATGAACTTATTGTAGTGTCACGGGTCCTTTACAAGTATACAAAGTTTCAAGTCGATCCAATGTCTCTAAGTGGGTGAAAATCGTGTTCAAAGATTCCGTTACTTAAATACAAAGACACTTTTTTTTATTTTCTGATGATTCTGGCCAGGATTTAAGAAAATAAATATGAAATTATTGTATTGTCACGGATTCTTTACAAGTATACAAAGTTTCAAGTCGTTCCAATGTCTCTAAGTGAGGGAAAATCGTGTTCAAAGATTCCGTTACATAAATACAAAGACACTTTTTTTATTTTCTGATGATTCTGGCCAGGATTTTAGAACATGAATATGAAATTATTGTATTGTCACGGGTCCTTTACAAGTATACAAAATTTCAAGTCGATCCAATTATTTTAAGTGGGTGAAAAACGCGTTGAAAGATTCAGTTACATAGATAGATAGATACAGGTCAAGCTAATATAAAGCGTGTAATAAATCCCCACGAGTCTTGCCCTTGCGACATATAAAATTGTATTTCATATTAAGTGGATTTCGTATTTTTAATAAATAAATAACTACATTACGCATTCAAGAACCAATAGAAATAGCCATCCTTAAAATATGCTTATAATGAACTAGGCTGTATGTAGTGTTGAAATTATTATGACCATTTTAAGGTAACATGAGAATAAAAATAATATATCCAAAGTATTATCTAGGGCATAAGGAATATTACGTCATCTAATAATAAAATAAATGGAGACAGAGTCAAACACTAACTGATATTTTTTTAAAAATAAAATTAAACAAATTTATTTAGTTAGCCTAACTACTAGTGATATGAGCTTATTTACTGTTTAATTACAACCCCTACTTGCTTTCCTGAAAAATTATAATCAAGGGAAGCAATGGTTAATGACTGAATTATTCTTGTAATCCACTAAAGATTTCGATAATATTGATACTGAACTACGCGTTTTAAATATTTAGGACAATGCTGTTAACTGGCTAGTATCCTACTTTCATAATCGCCAACAGTATGCAGGTCGTTCCTCACCTTGACGACCAATGAAGGCTGGCGTCAAATAGGGATCAGTGTTAGGATCACTATTATTTTCTAAGTACGCTAACCACATATAAACTAGTCCTCCTGTTGATATCACCTACATGCTGACGACATGTAAAGTTAACATTCACTCTCACTCTACGATATACTCGATGCGCTAGATAAAACAAATAATAACTAATTCTCAATTTCACAATAGTCGATCAAAAATGGACTCAACCATAATGTCGATAAGACAGTGTCATAATTATAGTCCACCCACAAATTTAGCATTTAAAATTACAAAATATCCCTACTAATATTATAAACGACAAAACCATTCCCTACAGCAAGCTAGTAAAAAATTTGGGTATCTACATGGACCCTCACTTAGGTCAGAAAATCCAGGTGAATAATACCTGCAAGAAAGTGTTCTCAATTCTTCGCTACCTAAATATATTTGGATAAACTAAGAAAAAAGAAGAAAGCTAATATTATTAGCTATTTTTAATTAATTTCTAACTTAAAAGCTGTTTAATGTACCTATGTTATATTTATGAAAAGTATATCACAGAATCTAAAATGCATATAAAATGTGGATCTGTTGAAAAGTTATAACATACATATATATATATATATATATATATATATATATATATATATATATATTTAAAATACTTCGGTTGTAAGCTGGTGTCATCCAATCGTGAGACTAATATACTTGCATGTTAACAATTGATGGAATAGAACAGAATGGCATTTTACATCATTTGTAATAAAAGTCACTAACTTCTTTATCTTCGAGAATAAGAATACAAGTTAAAATAAATGTCATATTTGATGTCTGTGGGTTTAAATATGTATCATTTGTTTTATAATATACTTATTTTCCTTCAAAATTACAGCAGAGAGTCTAAGGAAAACGATGTGTGGTAGAGACAAAATAAACGTAACTGGAAGGCATGGGTCCTGAAGAAAATTACCAAAAAAATATAAAAAAGTATTTAATTTTTCGGTTTATTTTTTTACAATTCTAATATTCTTTCTAGGTGACAAAGAATACAAAATCATAGATGTTACAAATGCACTTCAATATTTAAAAAGGAAATTAATGGAATTAATTACTTATTGCAACTAATATTCATCATAAAGCAAATCTTTGGGTTTTAAAACAAAATGTATTTTAATTTGAGAAGGACATACATTTATTTTAAATAATAATGGACATTTTAGATGGTATGTTGAAAAGTGAACGTTAAAGTTAACAATGGACCTATTTAGACGGTTTCGGAAAGTGTAAGCTAAAAGTTGAATTTAGTAAACTCCAGATCAATACTTTCACTTCCCTTCTCAAACCTTGTAAATATTAAGAAATAAAAATATATTTTTTTTTTGGGAGACTTGGACATGATGGAGTAGTGAGTAGAGAAGAAGATGGAAGAAGACATATCCATCATGTAAGTAGATCTCTATAAACATGTATTTTTACACGCTTTATATTAGCTTGACCTGTAACTGTCCATCTATCCACGTAACGGAATCTTTTAACACGATTTTCACCCACTTAAAAACTTGAAACTTCGTATACTTGCGAAGGACCAATGACAATACAATAATTTCATAATTGTTTTCTAAAATCCTGGCCAGAATCGTCAGAAAATCAAAATAATGAAAACCGGTATAATAGGTTGCGGACTTATCGACTTTTTAGTCAATCGTTGTAAGAGCTCAGCTGGTAAATCGGTAGACTGTAGTATATAATTTCAGTAATCTATATGTCGCTGGTTCAAATCCGGCCCGGAGGATTTTTAATAGTATTACTTTTAGCTCATTACTACAATAGTATCGAATTTAAAGCTATTTACAGTTTTAGAAAACCAAACCAAAAAATAAATATAGTTTAAAAACTAAAACAACATGCTTTATAAGAAAACCGAACTAAAAAAAGAAAAATAATTTTAATTTCCAACACGCTAGGGACAAAAATTAAAGTGATCAACAAAAAAATCATCTCCAATACATATAGAATAAAACTAGAGTTATCTACAAAAAAATAATTTTACCATCAAAAGCGTGTGGAGTGCTCTATATCAATTAATGTATTTGATAATAAACAGATTTTGGTAAAAGTAAAGTCTCTAAGAAGAAAACGTAAAAACCATAAAAAGCACCCTACGCTTTTGATGGTAAAATTATTTATTTTTGTAGATAACTCTAGTTTTATTCTAGATGTGTTGGAGATTATTTTTTTATTGACTACTTTAATTTTATGCCAAGCGTGTTGGAAATTAAATTATTTTTTTCCTTTTATAGTTCGGTTTTCTAATAAAGCGTGTTGTTTTAGTTTTTAAACTATTATTTATTTAATACTTCCATAATGTTTACAAAATTTGTATTCAATATGTTTTGCATGTAGATTCTCAATTAAAGTATTGATTAATATAAATTTAAGATCTTACGAACTTAGTAATTATTAAAATATTTCCAAGTATGATATTTAAGGGAAAGAACAAAATTACAATTTGGAAAAGTCTAGTTAATTCTCAACACAGTTACACACACTCTCAAATTAAAAGTTATACGTATTTCGGAATATGTCATGTATTTAAAATAGTTTGCAAATGGTGCTTCTTTCTTATGATATTAATGTAGTCCAAAAAAATGTGTCATTGCAAATTTGTTATATGTTAACTTGACATTACAGTTGTTATAATAATAAAATGTAAAAATCAATAGTTTGACATTAATAATACACCTGACCCTTTAACCATTAAAACTAGTTGCCGCGACCGCTCCCGAAAAATATATTTCATCCTAGGTTAGTATTAACCCAGGCCCGCTACCATAAATTGTAAAAGAATCCCTTCTAAATTCACTGTGAATATAAGAAAACCTCCGAAGAACGATACGACCTAAGTTACGACAATAGAATCTCCAACATACTGTAGATGACAATATTGAGTTCACATAGAAATCTCTTCAAAGACATCACCTGTTGCTCACGCTTAAAGAGGTTGACGATAAATTTATTTTACTCGAGATCACAAAGGCAGCAGATATTTGGTATTATCACACGTTTCTATAATAAAATGTTAGCTACTAATCGATTAATTTGTTCAGTCCAAAATATCGATATGACGAAATCTAGCAAGTAATTCTTACAGCTACAGTCATTTTATACCCGAAGTATGAAACGTGGACAACACTCACCTCATTATAAATGAAAAACTATTGTCACGTACATTACGACAAAGGAGAGAATATTTTGGTAAGATGTTATTTTTAAATTTGAAGAATTTTGTACTTCTTGTAGGAGAACCAGAAGGAAAACGCCCAGTTCGAAGACCAAGAATGAGGTGGGAGAATAATATTAACTATGATTTGAGGGAAGTAGATTATACAGGGAATAATTTGAAAACACTAGCGCAGGATAGGGATGTATGGAGAGCTAATGTCCGCGCGGCCATGAACCTACGGGATCGATAGTACCAGTGAGTTAGTTTGTACATATGTATGACGAAATGTACCTTGAAATTTCTTCCAGAGAATAAAAATGTTCAAAAAATGATCTGCAATGCACTAAAACCCAGCACCAAATATCTCATTTAAATTATAGGCAATTAATACAACTACTGAATTGGTAGATTGAATAACTCGCACTACCTGCCGTCCGCGCAGCGTCCCATCTCACCACCATCCTCCCATTACTCGTGCAGGGGGAACATGTGCTAGGTAAAGTGGGTTTTTATTGCTGGATTCTAGCTTCGATTCGTGTGCCGTGCAGTTAAAAGACAGTTAATATATATTGGACACGGCCTTGGTTCATCACAACGTTTCTCTGGGAGAACTTTGAAGATAGGTTACGGCCTGCAACGGTTGACAGTTATCCTGTAGTACCCTGATGTTAAAGTGTATTTTACTAACAGACTATTTCAATTTAGGAGTTAGTTTTTTCATAGTATAATAGTATGCTATGTTGGAAATCAGTTAAAAAACTGAATAACTATTAAGTATCCAGTTATAATTATTATTATTAGCCATTTTATGATTTTTCGATTGCTTTATGATCTGCTATTCTGATTCCGTTCGACTTTGATAGATTCACACGTTTTAAAAATCGAAAATATCTTTAAATTATATTATCATTATTATTATTATTATTATTATTATTATTATTATCATCATCATCATCATCGTTACCATCGTCGTTCTCTTCGTCGTCAATATAAACAACAAGGATTTTACCTTAAATAATTGTAAACATCATCTTTTCAATGGTCGGCCTATGTTCTCATTTCTTTTCAGATTATGACGTAAAGCATATGTTCTAATGCCACCCACTACACTTTTCGTGTTTCGGGTTTCATAGCGCACCGCAGCTTTTATCGAGTGTGCCATTCGTTGGATGTGATCTCTCCAGCTCGTTCTTTACTTTCAACTGTGGATGTATCTTGGGCAGATTATCTTATTTAATTTGACGTGGACATATTTTTTTTCTAAACCAGCCTCTTCCTCAAATAGACACATTTTATTCTCTAAGTACAAATTTAAGTGTGATATCATATTTTCGCATATTTGGGCGAGTATTGAATTAGGCGACATAATTACATTAAATAGACCTTTATATTTTCCCCAGGTTTTATTATTGGGTTAACAGTAGTATTGGCCAGTCTGATGGAAGGAAAATTTATTACACCAGAATATATTATACATTTTAAGAAACATATTGAATGCTGTAGAACTTTTTTTTTTCAGAAATTCTGACAAGATTTTATTACATTACAAATACTAGAGTGGTATATTTATCGAAACTGCAGATGTTTGTGATAATGTGTCATACATTTGACACTTACTTTCGCCTTCGCATATATTTTTATCGTATCATAAAGTAATATATTGACATACACGAGTCTCCAGAATATTTACACATAATAAAGGTGAATATTTCATTGGCGAGTAATTATTCAACCACTGTATGCGGGTTTGTATTTATATTAAAAATTATTACGTACTTTTCTCTATATAGTGTTAGAACTGTATATGGATTGTTCATTAAGTACAATTAAATAAAATATACCACAAATTACTAGAATATGCCAATTGAACTATAAAATTTGATTCCACTCCCGCAGTTGATACATAAACTAGATAAGGCAACATTACAGCAAGAAATGGCCAATTGCCGTCTTCGAACGTAATTGAAATGGAAGTACGCTCCAAATATTTTTAGATCTTGGGAGTTGTGTTCGAGAAGTCAACAGTTCGTGCTTATCACAGTGCGCTGAAAGTTAACACGATTTGTTTTGGAACTACGTTAACGTTTAGCATGGATATTTTGTAATGACGCCTAATGTAGATGCATAAATGTCAGGCGATCGTAAAAGAATTTTGAAAACTTGAAGGGCCTTCCGAAACACAACATTACATGGCTGTCCGTTCCAATACTCAAAGAATGCACTGTGAAAGTTTACGAGGGATCACATTTGTCTGTTGAAAATAGTTATTTTGTCAGGCGACGGTCAAATTCGAATTTGGGAGGTCCCGGATTCAAAATCTTGTGCCGACCGGAGTATGTATAGTGATTTTTCTTCAATCGTCAAGGCAAATGAAGGTGGATTTCATTATTAGGATCCATTTCATCATAATGACCTTTTCATATTGTCATTAAAATTAAATTACTAAATCACACAACAATATAAATACACGACTGCCTGGGTACTATCAATATACCATCAATCTTTGTGAACTCGAAACTACTTCATACTGTCACTAGCTGAGGGTAATTTTACACTAGTTGGAACTACTATACTAGTTTCACTAAAATACTCAATCCTTCTTTATTTGTAGCATGTATATCTTCTCTTTACAAAAACACACAAAATGTTTATTCTACAGGTCATTGGCTATTACGGTATCAGTGTTGTTTCTCGTCACTAACTCACTTCCGTAGTCATTTCATTTTTCGCTTCCCAAATCACAACCGACTCTCGGCGGTCTCGCATCTCTTTATATATGCTAGGGTCGTACGAACCGGAAAACCGGCCATGCCGGAACTCTCGACTCTGCAAGAAATATATTCTTCGAAAAATAGAAGCTTTCAGAGCCGAAAGTCTCAGCCACAGGTGTCAAAAAGGCTACCCGCAAAAATTCAAAAGTGAGTCCTTGAAGAAACTAACCAGCAATGCTGATTTTTTCTCGAAATCGTCACATTTCTAATCGGTCAGACAATCTCTCTATCTAGTCGAACCAGACGAACCACCGCCATCTTCCTTCTAGGTTGAAGTTGGATTCGGTACATCACATTGTTGATCCTCTTCGCCACTCGGTACGGACTGTCCAGGAACCCTGCAGCTTCGGGGAGTTCTCCTTTATTCAGATCGAGCGTTACAGTCCCAAGTCGCCCTCTCAAAACACAGGGGAGTAGGAGATTCGGTTGTAGCGCACCTTCATCCTATCACTGTGTCTAGCCCACATGTCGGAGTTTTCTTTCGGCGTTCAGCCACAAGTATAGTCTGAGTAGCCCTTCAGCTCACACTGTAACCAACGTCTCAGATCCAGCTGAAGTCACCTTTGTTTTCCTCTAGGTGTATCCCGGAAGGCTGGTCTTTGACACGCTTCGTTTAGTAACACTTCTTCTATTCCGAAACTTAGTACCCGTCGCGTCTTTCAAAGTCTACTGTAGCGACAAATATCATTAGGGCGCACAGACGCAATATGATGTCTCGGAAATGTTGGAGACAAATGCCCATCATCATAACATCCACTTCCCTAGGTCCAATTCCATGACAACCATCTTCTCGACTGACACGATTGTCCCTGACGTGATGCGAATTTGAACTTCTGCAGTGGTTTCCTCTCGGGCAACGCTTTCTACTATGATGGGTTCCACGTTGGTCAGCTTCTCTCCTGTATCGATTAGCACTCGGTAGGGTCGTTCATGGATCCAAACGTTGGCATTGAGTACATCCTCAATCCAACTGATCACAACTTTCAGCGTGAAGCAGAGGAGGTGATGGTGATGACGACCCCGTTTGCCTCTTTTCCCCATCTATCCACTTTTACTCTTCTTATTGACTTGTGGGTGAATCAGTATTTCGTATGAATTACTTTGGTAATCTTTTTATATCTATAATTATTATTTTAATACTATTATTGGTCTGTACTTTTAGAAGAATAAGATTTTTTACTTTCTATTTATTTTTTGAGAGAAGCTTACTATAGTTGCAGTACCTTACCAGATGTCCAGTTTTCCCGCAGGTACAACAATCCGGTCTTCCATGCATATGACGCTTGAATGGCGGTGATAACGATGGCGCCGGTGATCCTCCCTTCACGCAGGTCCATTTTATACTTCCAGACTTCTCTGTTCCATTTCGGGCCTTCGCTCGCAGTCCTGCATAAGATGTCCAGTTCCTCCGCAGTTCAGTATGCTGGTTCTCCGTGACTGAGTCGCTTGATTGGTGGTGAGCTTCGCCCCTCGACGTCAACTGCAGTCAAATGTAAAACGTAAAGCGACATCGGTTGTTCAAGACATCGTGTGCTTTCCTCGACCGCCTCTAGTCTCCAAGCCGCATTCAGGACGTTGTTCATATGGTGATGTTACTCGAGCAACAGATATTTTACATCTTGGTCCTTAGGCCACATATAAACGTGAAAGCAACTTCTCCGTCGATTTACTTTGTTGGGAATCCGACTAAAGTTATTTGCGCCAGCTATTGTTAAGGCAATTATGTACCCCTAGAAAGCCTGCACCCAGCCCACTGGACACAAGCATTTAGTTGGACCCTATACACGGCGCTGAGATGATGGTCATAACGATTTTTCAGAGTCCCTATGATGTCCGATTCTCCAAAGGAATGCTACTAAGAATTTAGGCAGCTGGTCCTTGTAGAGAAGCAATCATTTTTGTTTCGTCTTATTTCCCCAACGTTAATCCATTATGGGTTCGCATGGGCTCATATTGGCACTTAAAGATGTTCCACGACTTAGTTCGTCAAATTTTGGCGTCTTGATTCCAATTTTTCAGAATTGAATGCAAACACAATGTCATATCCGGACCTCAGAGATGAATTACTCTGTAGCTCCTTAATGGCGTGGTAAAATCTCAGTATTACTAACTTGTGGCAATTCTTCTTTCGTTGATCAAATTTCTCTTCTGTGTCATCTTTAATCACGTCAATCATAATTTTCACTTTTCAGGTAACCGATCTAAATTCTTTCTTCACATAGTCAATGTATTGTTTCATTACTTGATTTTTGCATTACTATTCTATACATTAATCTGTTTTAATTCTTGCTTGGAGTCTTCTTTTTTTAATTTTTCTGGTTCTGTAACCAATATTAATTGTTGTAATTCATAATTTTTTATGTTAAAGTCTTGGGTTCGTAATGGTGTTCAAGTAGGCCTAGATCCCATTTCGGACGCTAGATATCAAGCTGAATGTGACGTTACAACAGTTGGAACTCCTTTCAAAACTGCTACAATTGTTCCATTAAAATGCTGTCTCCCTTTATTTGTTGCACAATTAAGTTATCTTTACAATTTTTACATATTATTCTTCTATAAGTTCTACACTTTGACAGTATCACTGCTGTTTCTCTTTATACTTCACTAACGCACTACACCTCCACAGTCACTAGTTTCATCGCTTTCCAAATCCCAACTTGAACCGAAAGTGCCTTTCTGCGGTTCAGTATGGTATCTTTGTTCTCCTCCCTACTACAGAACATTTATGAAATATGCCAATGTCCTCTTTTCCGTGTGGCTACCCCTTCCCTTTTCATCCTTTCTGCCGCGCATCTCTACAGCGCATATCCCCTCTACTTGTGAACCTTTATATGCATTGTACTCTTACCGAACATCATCATTCGATCAGCCTAGCAAGTGGCGTTTAGTTACTTAAAAGCGGATTCAATATTGGAATCCAATTCTAACTCACCATGCAGTTAAGAAGTTAATATGGTGGTCTATGTATAGACAAGTTGATTAAGACCGAGAAGAAGTCGATTTTGAGTTAGTCCAGCTATGTACGGAAGAAGTGTTTCCTAAAAGCTTGGACATCTATGTGAGTGTGGCATTATGTCTGGTACGTTATTTGTTTAGTTATTTCTACAAGCTATGCTTGATTGATTGATCAAGAACCATTTTATGTTATTAATTTATTATTAGTTTTAATATTCAACTTGTTTATATTAAAAGCTTATCTTTTATACAACGCCCCTTTGTTATTATTCAAGTATAGTAGTTGCTCACTATCCTGTAACAAAATCACTCACTGTATGCATTTAGTAATCAGAATCTATATTTGTATGTATGTTCATCAGGGAAAGAAAGATGAATTAATAGCTGCCTTTCATGGGCCCGAGGCAGACTGCTTTCTTACCGATAACATCTTTGAATATCACGATCACATTAATAAATACAGCATTAACAAAACTCGATCCCGGACAAGTGTTACGCTGAGCGTGGTTTGCTTTTCTAACGTCGTAAAAAGGTAGCAGTCAGCGTGGTTTTGGGTTTCGTAACCCCCACAAATGGTATGCAGACCGTGGTTGGTTTCCAAAAGTGCCACAAATGGTTATGCAGAGCGTGCTTTCTCTACCCCCCCCCAGCACAAATGGTGCGCAGAGCGTGTGGTTTTGTATCTTTCACTTTGAAAGATATGCTGTATTTTATTAACTGTGGTTCTAGTAGTATCGATTTAAAATTTTCTATTCAAGTTTCGGAGTTTTGGTTTCAAGTACCAAAACAAGGGTATAAACTCTGTATGGTCGTAAATGAAGTTTGGAATTAGAAAATCGACATTTTTTCAGAGATATTACCCTGCGGACAACTATTTGTTTTCGATACTTGGTATTTATGTTAAAGTTAATGAAAAGCATTAATTTACGCGTTTGTATTATGTTACGTAAATGATATTGACTCATCTTTCTTTATACGTAAACAGAGAGTGATTTATGCATACCAGGCTACGTTCGCTTATAGTTGTTTACATCTTTTGTTTATTGTACTTTGTAAACATGCCTAGTTGGATAGATGTAATATCAAAAGATAATCTCGTTCGAGAGTTAAGCTTACTAGGCATTGAGGTTGAAGGCGATGTAAATATACTACGTCAGCGACTTAAAATTCATATGAATTCTCTCTCCCCGGCTGAACAAACATTAATTAAGCGTAAGTTTATTGTAGACAGCGCAATTCAGGAGGATTATTCTGCAGAACAGAACAAGAATATAAGTGATCGTAGACTTAGCTCCATCAAGGATTTTTCTAGTGGAACGGTCCCCAACCTTTCTTCTCATACGGAGGAAAATAATCAGCGAATTTTTCGAGAGTTAATTAGAAAAGTTGATCCCTGCGATGGTGATGATAAGGAATTGCTAGTTGTCTTCCTTATTAAACTTAACTCGATCTTCGAATTGAAATTGGTTCCCGATGAGTATTTTGTAAACTCGATTTTGAGTTGCATTGGAAGAATACTATTGAAGGTTTGGAGTGAAGTTGTTAAATTGAGATTTAATTGGATGGAGAGTTTAGAATATGTGAAATGTTCGTTGTTGCCTCCTAGATTATTAGAAGACTATTGGATTAAATTTGTGTCACGACGATTCCAACTTTCTAAAGAATCTTTGCTGGAGTTTATCTCCAATATTCAAGGAGCTTCTCTTGTATTGAACCCTCTGTTTTCAGAAGAAAAGTTAATTGACATTATTCTACAAAATATGTCCCCGGCCACCAGACAGCATTTGGTTTTTGCTACGAACCTCAAAATGTAGCCGAAATGTGTGTCTTGGCTAGGAAAGTGGCTGATTTCGAGATTGCTGAAAGACAGAGGAACTTCAGTGAAAAAAGTAAGCCTGATAATTTAAGTAAACTTAATACTTCTGCGAATCGTTCTTCTGGGCAATCGAAAAGTAACTTACAATGTTGGAAATGTCAGCGTTATGGACATCTTTCGAGAGAGTGTCGATCTTAGTTTTTTACGTGGCTTGTTTGTATATATTTGTTTGGGATATTAGAGTAAGCTACTTATGTATATTGGTATATGAGCTGATCGTGCCACCTTTTGGTTGTAGGAGTTGCTAGAGTGAGTTTCTGTATACGTGATCCAGGTTTTGCTAATGAGACGCTAACTAAACTCTAAAACGAGGGTAACTAGAAGTTAGTAAGCGTCCATGGACACGTTTTAAATACAACATGTCAGTCAGGTTAAACTATGTAATGCTATGGAGTAAATCCAAGCATGTTTGTAGTAAAAGTATATCTGTATGTTAAACTAGATATTGGTTACAAAAGCATTTTGTATTATAGCACATGTTGAACTAGTATGTCTGAGGTTCCGTTTTCCTGTCTTCGCCTGTTTTTTGTTTCAGTTTACCCTTCCTTAACATTGGCATTACAACGCAGCCTGGAATGTTCGGCAGTCGAGTGCTTGGAGGATCCGGCCGACCCCCGAGTGCCCAGCTGACCGACATAGAGGCTCTAGAACTACAGATTCCTGGAAAGCGGTGGAGCGGGATTGCGTTCCGGCAATCCAACTGTAGTATCGTCACCCGGTTCTTCCCTGGAACAACGCAGAGTTGCACTATGGCGACTGAGTCCAGTTGGAGTTGATTTTCAGCGCCTGGATAGTCAACATGGAAGCGAGTGTGGTGATTGTGATTTAGGGGACGATGTAAGATTTGTATTGAAGTTTACCGCTGGAATCTGATATTGTTGATGTGCCCCTCCCAACGTGGGATTCTTCTACCGGACATTATTTTGAAGTTTATGGTCTGTTTTCTTTTACCCGGAGGGCGCAGGGGGAGTTATTGAACCGAAAGTGCCTTTCTGCGGTTCAGAATGGTATCTTTGTTCTCCTCCCTACTACAGAACATTTATGAAATATGCCAATGTCCTCTTTTCCGTGTGGCTACCCCTTCCCTTTTCATCCTTTCTGCCGCGCATCTCTACAGCGCATATCCCCTCTACTTGTGAACCTTTATATGCATTGTACTCTTACCGAACATCATCATTCGATCAGCCTAGCAAGTGGCGTTTAGTTACTTAAAAGCGGATTCAATATTGGAATCCAATTCTAACTCACCATGCAGTTAAGAAGTTAATATGGTGGTCTATGTATAGACAAGTTGATTAAGACCGAGAAGAAGTCGATTTTGAGTTAGTCCAGCTATGTACGGAAGAAGTGTTTCCTAAAAGCTTGGACATCTGTGTGAGTGTGGCATTATGTCTGGTACGTTATTTGTTTAGTTATTTCTACAAGCTATGCTTGATTGATTGATCAAGAACCATTTTATGTTATTAATTTATTATTAGTTTTAATATTCAACTTGTTTATATTAAAAGCTTATCTTTTATACAACGCCCCTTTGTTATTATTCAAGTATAGTAGTTGCTCACTATCCTGTAACAAAATCACTCACTGTATGCATTTAGTAATCAGAATCTATATTTGTATGTATGTTCATCAGGGAAAGAAAGATGAATTAATAGCTGCCTTTCATGGGCCCGAGGCAGACTGCTTTCTTACCGATAACATCTTTGAATATCACGATCACATTAATAAATACAGCATTAACAAAACTCGATCCCGGACAAGTGTTACGCTGAGCGTGGTTTGCTTTTCTAACGTCGTAAAAGGTAGCAGTCAGCGTGGTTTTGGGTTTCGTAACCCCCACAAATGGTATGCAGACCGTGGTTGGTTTCCAAAAGTGCCACAATGGTTATGCAGAGCGTGCTTTCTCTACCCCCCCCCAGCACAAACTGACTCTCGATGTATCACATCCCTTATAAATGCTAGGATCAAACCATCTCGAAAACCGACCAACTGGAACTCTCGATCTATCGAGAAATATATCCTTCCAGAAACCGAAACTTCCATTCTCGGAAGTCTCGGCTGTAGACGTCAACAAGTATGCCCGCCAAAAATTCAAAGGCGGTCCTTTGAGAAACAGACTAACATTAAGGAATATTTATTTAAATCGTCACAATATGTTGAAGTGTGTATAAATGAGACTGAAGAGTTCAAATTTATAAGGTACTGAAAGTCATTGAATGTGCGCAAACATTAATTATGCAGATTATCTTTCTTTATTACTTTCCTATTCATAGTTAACCTCCCCTATTTAGATAGCCTCAAGTGTCCCATATCATCCGGGCCTTACAGTGACATGGCCTGTCGGGAGAAAATGTTTAAGTCTTGAACACATATATAATTTTTAACCACACAAGGTCAGGGAGAGCCTCTGCGGATAAGGTATCAGCTCAGTGTCGGGCCACTCTCGAGACAACTCGAACATTTAAGAAAATGTACTCCTTTCGCTCTTGCATATATATTAAACAAGGTAGATATGATAGAGTGATTATAGTAGCCAAATTGTGTTCGGGGAATATTGGTGCCTTCACGTTTCCCATCATTTGTCTTACAAATGAGGAAAAAGACCCGGAAAATCTCAACAGGAAATTTGTCCCGACCCGAGATCGAACCCGGACAACTTTATCCCGAGGCCACAACAATGGACTATACAGGTTTTATAAAAATAAAAATATATAATTAGGTTATTTTTTTTAATTTGAGCGTTCTGGCATTCTTCTAACAATCCCTGCCGAAAATGTTGTAGCATGGGCAATGCTTATGAACAAAATGTAATCCATTAAAAAAAATGCATTTTTTCTTTTTCTTTTTTTTATTACAAAAACGCGATCAGAAGATGAATATTTATTTATTCATGCAGATGTTTTATTATTCCCAATTAACAGTTTATTATGAGTCAGCGGTCTGTTTAAATGGTTAATTCTGAAATAATTTTAATTATATTATAATGTATAGTCATGAAAATTGTATGGAATTATTTCGTATGTATAATTAAGAACTTACATTTTCAAATTGAATTCAGAAAAAAATCCACTTAATTAATGCTTAATTAATGATTATAATTTCCATTAAAGTTTATTTTTTCTTGAAAATTGTAATCATTTATTTCAAAAATACGAAAATAAAAATGCTTTATATCTAAGAATGATCATTACATTTCTATTAAAATATAAATATTTTTGTTCAATCAAGATTATGTAAAGATTTTCAATTAACTCATGTAGGCGTATAAAATTGTTAATGCTTATGAACTTAATTAATTGGTGATATTTTTTTAGTTATTCATAGAAATCTGTTTCATCATTGAATCAGAGTTGAATCTTGTTCAATTCAAAAAATTGTGTAGGTCTATCTCATACTGTAGCTTATTTATCTGGACTATTACATGGTTACATTCTAACATGGACCAAAAATAACCCTCCTTCAAATAAATTAGTTTTCAGTGCCTAAAAGTAATGAAACTAGTATTAATGATAAATCTAATATATAAAAATGAATGTTTGTTTGTTCGTTCGTACTTTATGCGCGGCCATACCGTTGAACCGATTGTGATCGGGCTTTTGCAAAATGTTCAGGAGATTCCCGGGATGAACATAGGCTATAAGAGAGTTGTGATACTCAACTCCTACATCCTTGCCTTTTGTAGTAGAAAACGTGAAAAAAGTAGCTCTTTGGACGCTTAAATGGTTTACGCTGCCTAAACCATAACAGATACACAAAATTAATGTACACAGAATTGAATATCTCAAAAAGCTCTACAAAAACATCCTCGACAGCATATGTTTATCTCTTACGGATAACTCACAATAACCATTTTTGTCTCTCATTGATGCCAAGAAGATCAAGACAAGTACGTAGATTCCTGTGCAAGCATAGCAGCACATGGTGGGTAATTCTTTTACGGATAACTCCCAATAACGAATTTTGACTTTTAGCTCATTTATGCCAAGAAGATCACATAATTAGATTCCCGGGCAACACCGGATAAACGGCACGGGGAATCTTAATTACGATATACGATATACATTTATAATTATTATTCATTTTACTTATTCAACTAATCATAAGAAGTATATTAATTTTTGTCTTTCAGCTCATTTATGTCAAGAAGATCGGGATGAGTATATTCCCGAAAAACGCTGCGTAAAGAGCAAGGGGTATCTAAAAATAATTACGATATAAATTTTTCATTTCACTTATCTAACTAAACATAAATCACATTAATTCTCGTCTTTCAGCTCATTTATGTCAAGATGGTCGGGATAAGTAGATTCCCTGGCAACACCGGGCAATCAGCACGGGGTATCTAAAAAATATAAATGTATAATTATTTTCCCATTACTTATTCAACTATATATATAAGAGCACATTCATTTTCATGTATTTAGGCGTAGCAGCGGACGCCGGGTATTAGCTAGTTCATTATAAATTAATACAAGCAGAGACATCACTTTTACTATTATTCCTGTCATTCACTCTATTACTAAGGGCAAACATCCACACACTATTAGCATTAAGAATTTGAGACTTTAAGTAAACTTCGATAAAACTAAATATATGACTACACATAGAAATACATTATATAAGCAAATCGACAGATAATGACAAACGAGGGAAATTTTGAAGAAGCGGTTTAATTACAATGCCTAGTAACAATAATCACAAATAGGAATGAGATGCACAAAGAAACTATGCATATGCTCAATTCTGGAAATGCATGCTATTATGCATTACAGGGACTCTTGACATCCCTACTTCTCTCAAAAAGTGTGGAACTGAAATTATATACTACTTTTATTCTCTCAGTTATATTATATGGATGCGAAACATGAACTCTTTAAGGAAGGAGGAAATATTGCGAGTTTTTGAGATTAGAGTTCTTAGGAAAATTTTCGGACCAAAGGAAGATGAATAGACAGGCGAATGAAGAAGACTACATAACAATGAGCTACATGATATTTATAAGAAACCAGATATAATAAGAGTTCAGTCTCACAGACTGTGATGAGCAGGACGTGTGGCATTAATGAGGAATGAAAGAGATTTGGGAAATTATTTTAGGAAAACCAGAGGGAAAACACCCAATTGATAAACCAAGAATGAGATGGGAGAATAACATTAACCATGATTTGAGGGAAGTAGATTATACAGAGGATGATTGAAAAACATTAGTTCAGGATAGGGACGTGTGGAGAGCTTTGTGTCCGTGCGGCCATGAACAGTGAGTTAGTTAATGGAAATGGACAGTTGATGAAAAATAAAGGAAATTATGATCAATTGACTGAATTCAAATACCTAGGAATAATAATTGAAAACAGTAATGAGGTACACAAATAAATTAAACATAGGCCCAATTCTGGAGATACATGCTACTATACAGGGTGTTTCCGAAGTGATGGTCAATAATTCACACATGGAAAGTACAGGCAAAAAGTAACTAAAAAGCTCCAATAAACATGTGTCCGCAAATCAACCGTTGTTGAGATACAACACATTTTCTGTTGCGGTTCATCAGTGTCTAGGAACACATGGTATCTCTAAACTTGAAATTAGGTATTCAACATGTTGTCCATGCGTCTGAATGCAACACTGAACTCTTCTCTCAAATGAGTTGCGAATCCTGTCAGGCAGCCTGTAGTAACTGTAAATGTTGGAAGGCTGCTTCAATCCCCAAGCATAATTCCTCCAGAGAGTTGACCTCAGTAGAGTAGACCAGCCTTTTGACATGACCCCACACACAGAAATCCATAGGATATAAATCCGGTGATCTTGGAGGTCATGGTACAGGCCCTCCTCTACCTATCCAATGCTGACCATACCTTCGAATTAGAAGCCGGCGCACACGTAATTGAAAATGTGCCAGAGCACAATCATACATAAACCACATGTTGGGGTGTTGGTTCAGTGGAACGTCATTATGATGAAGGAGATCTGGAAGTAAAGCCCGCAGAAACCGCCTATACCGCTCTCCGGTTAGTCTCTGTAATATGAAGTGAGGTATCCGAGCAGTCCTGTCCAGACGTTCAACGAAACACGCTGCTGATATCATGACACGTGTGTTGCATTAGGATTGACATCAGCCCAAATGTGACAGTTATGGAAGTTAAAAATACCGTCACGAGTAAATCCAGCTTCATCCGTCAACAAATTATTGCTTACGAACAGGGGGTTCAGGATACACTGTTGTTGCATCCGTTGGCAGGAATTCTCTCTAGAAGAGAAGTCTGCATTGTTGAGAGCTTTCACTCGCAAGAAATGATACGGATACAATAATTCCCGACGTAAAATTCGCCACACACTGATGTGACTCAGCACAAGCTCCTTGAAAGCAATTATCCTTGTTGAAGTACTCGGACGTCCGTGTACACTGCGTAACTCCCAGTGCTCAACATCAGGTGTTATGGATATCGTACAAGGTGTGCGAAACTCCCAGTTTCTCTAAGGCGCTGATGTAACCTGACAAATGTAATCCTTTCGGGCTGTCTGTAGCATGGTAAAGCTCCTTTATACAATCGTGTAGCCTCAAATGTACTGCCATTCGCTTTGCCATACATAAAGTGCATGTCAGCATATTGTTCATTGGTGTAACCTCTGTCTATGGTGTCTTTATTTTCGTAATTGATTGTGAGGCCTGTAGCCACAGTGCACGTTGGGAGAAAGGGAAGTTGTTGCATATACGTAAACAAACTGATAGTCGATCTCAAACCTTGAGATATCAACGTAATTATCCAGGGGCGTTTAGAGTTGGTTCCCAGCTCGAATTATTGCGATATTTTCAACAACGGTTGGTTTGCGGACCCATGTTTATTGGCACTTTTTAGCTGCATTTAGCTTGTACTTTCTATGTGTGAATTATTGACCACTTCTGAAACACTCTGTATATTCAGGTCCACCGCTCTGGTATCGGGGTAGCGTGCTGCCTTGTCATGCAGCGGACCCGGGTTCGATTCCCGGTCGGGACAGTTTTCTGGGTGAGGTTTTTAACGGGGTTTTTCCTCACCTGTAAGACAAATGTCAGGAAGCTTAGGGCCCAACTGTCCCCAAAAATCATCCGGCCATCATCATCATTATTATCTTCCTTCACCGGTGTGGAAAGCAACGGGAAGCTACCATACCTATAATTCCCTAATAAATCTGCAAACCATAGCATGAAAATACCATGTTTGTAGTGAAAGACCTGCCTTCGGGCATAATTTCTATGGATGGATGGACATATTACAGGGACTCCTGTCGTCCCAGCTTCTCTCAAAATAGTTAAACTGAAAAAAATATATATGGATGCGATATATGTGTTCTTAGTTTAAGGGAGGAGAAATGATTAGTAATATTTGGGAATGAAGTTATTAGGAAAAAAATTGGACAAAAGAGAGATGAACAGACAGGTGAATGGAGTCTCGTAGACTTGAATAGGATATGTGGCATTAATAGGTAATGAAAGAAGGGCATGGAACCTCTTGTAGGAAACCCAGAGTTGGTAGAACAAGAATCAGGTGGGCGAATGGCATTAATCAGGATCTGAGGGCAGTAGATTATACAGGGGATGATTGAAAAACATTAGCTCAATATAGAGAAGTATTGAGAGCTTATGTTCGCGCGGCCACGAACCTAGGTTTCGAGAGTTCCAGTGAGTTATTAATTAAATTTATCAAGCTTGTTAAAACTTGGGACATAAAATTTTGATAATGATCTTAACATAAATTACTTGCTCCCTATAATATGTTACAATTGAACTAATTTTAATCCAGGGGTTCCGGGATCCGTTAACAGTTATGTTGGCTATATGGACGGGGTAAAATTTTCAGTGATATAAGACATATTTTCTTTGATTTTCCAAGAATTAGGATAAAACAAAAAAAATATTACAATATATTCGGGAACAAAAATGTTATGTCATCTGCATCTAAATATAATATCAAATCTTGAATTCAACTTGTACAATACATTGTAATGATTACAAATTTTACTGTTGACGGAAATGACTTACGTCACTTTAAATTTAACCCGTCCATAAGTTAAGCGTCAGCATATTTCTGAAAAACATGCGACAATAAGAACAACACTCATCGTGAAGGTATAAACATATAGACTATACAAAGTGCAATTATTATGACATAACATAATTTAAATCATTTAACTATTTAGCTTAATTATTAATTTGTAATGTAATTAATTCTAATGTTATCTATTGTTTTGGTTGTTTTGTATCATTACTAGTCACTCATATATTAGCACGGTTGTCAAAAGCACGTACGGTTTGCTGTCCGTAGAATCCATATATAAATATTAAAATATGTATATGCAGTCAATATACCCATTTCACCAATTAATGTTTTAAAATGGTCAACAAGTTTCTACAGCCAAGCTGTCATTCTCAAGACCAGATATTGACTGAAGACAAAATTGATAATAAATAAATAAACAAATTTATTATCAATTTTGTCTTCAGTCAATATCTGGTCTTGAGAATGACAGCTTGGCTGTAGAAACTTGTTGACCATTTTAAAACATTAACTGGTGAAATGGGTATATTGACTGCATATATATATTTTAATATTTTATCACCAAGAAGATCACTTGTGTATTAAATACATATATAAATAGTTTTTTGTATTGTATTATTTACACTATTTATCTCATAGACCGATAATTTTGCCTCTTCCTGTTGATAAAATTGCCTCTTCCAGTTCGTAATGAGAGATATCTCCGCAAATTAACTTATTTGACAAGAAAATCGATTCAATAATGTACGATCGATATGGTGCAGCCAAAAGTAAACAACTTCAAAAATTACCCAAAAAAACAAAAAAGGTTAGTTGTGATGGATGCTCTAAAAAATGTATTAAATGTTGTATAATGAATTTGTTAATAGTTATTTATCATACAATCGCCTGTTATTGATTTTTCCCAAGTCCAAAGAGATTTAGCAATAAAGCTATGCTATTTATAACTATACAGCCGGCTAAATATTAAACATTATAATTATTTTTAGCTTCTGATGTTGTATTATTCGCTAAATAATCACTCCAAATCCAACGCGAGGTTTAGTTTTTCATTAAACAAAATCACAACCTCTTGTTAGATTACTGTTGATAAATTCCACTATTACTACTAATACCTTAAATAATAATCTACCATATATTAATATTAAAGTGTTCCTTGATAAAAGTAAACAGTACTCTAATCAACTATAGGGCCTAATATGAAAAGCGGTAGATGACCTATCTTCGAAATCGATTATTTAGTAGACTATTGTATATGACTATGCTTTTTAAAATCTTAGGGTATTAAAGTGGCAATTCAAAACCAACGTTAAAGGGCCGACAAATTTTGCACAGAAGCCTCTTACGTTATGTTTGATGTTCTTTATATGGCATATATCTATGTTGCAGGACCTATGACTTTATTTTCCGAACAAATTTATATATCTACAAGGATTTTTGTTCCTTGAAAAAAATCTGTACCTCAACCGGAATTGAACTCATAATCCTTGGTACCAGGAACAGTCCTGGTAACAACTATACAACCGGGATAAGTTATTGTAGTTTTTAAATACATTACTTACTTACTTACTAGCACTACCAACCCATAGGTTCACGGCCGCGCGGACATAAGCTCTCCATACATCCCTATCCTGAGCCAATGTTTTCCAATCATTCCCTGTATAATCTACTTCCCTCATCATAGTTAATGTTATTGTCCCACCTCATTCTTGTTCTACCAACTGGGCGTTTTCCCTCTGGTTTTCCTACAAGAAGCTTCCATGCACGTCTTTCATTCCCATCGCAGTCTACTGTTCTTATTATATCTGACTTCCCATAAAGACCATGTAGTTACATCCATATAATATAAACACACAGGTTTACTTATATTAGCATTCATTTGAGAATAAGCGACTTTGTTTCTCTAGTCCAAAAGGATCCACTGTTAACATTTTTGGATCTAGTTGAGTAAGGATTTGAATTTTGCGGAAACATCTAGGTGTTAGGGCTATCGAATCAATGAGATACGTGGGAATTTAAATATTTATAGCTAAGAATTTTCGCAGAGATGCCGGGAAAATATGAGGATAGTTGTAGCTTCTCTCTGCGACTGTAGCTTTAGTCTCCTTAATCCGCTTCGCACATTGTGCTTCCTCTTTTCTCTGAATTATTCTGTCCGTGTTAGGAAGGAAATGCACCATCATTCTGGTGGAGCGCTTAACAAAGAGGCTCAAAAAAATGACTGTACGTGACTTGGGGCCGTTACCCAAACATCCCTCCGTATGTATATATCCCAATCATCCCTAACAGTTGTGCAGCTTATATTTAACTTCACTCTCACTACATAAACCACAAAATATAACAGCTATTCCCACCTCCTATGTCAAGCAAGAAATTTCCTGGTGTATATTTTCCTAGATGTTGTGGCATAGACAATAATTTCTAAGACAAATCATATTTTTGAGTGTCAGCAGCCATAAAAATTAAATATTTGAAAATTTCCCATTACTAATTACTTATAATTCAACTTTCATTACATTATAATAGGTTTTTAAACAGAGACAGACAAGTCGTACAAAAGAATTGTATACATGCATGTTATAAAAATTAAACCCCATGGCACAAAATGTCTAAAAGACCCTTAGAAAATAAGCCGACAGCTGGCCTCACATTCACATTTTCATTAATCAAAGAGGTAGATAGTGTAGGATGATATGTGGTTATCATGTAGGTCCCCCAGCCTTTAAAGCCAGTTTTATTAACCTGGAGCCACTAATTATCGTAGAAAGCCAATTTTCTCACGTTTCTTGGAGTTCCAAACCTTTAAACTGGCCTAAATTCATTAGAAAAGACTTTTCCATTGGGCTCGAATCGCCGCATATCCAATAGCTCTGCCCCAAGGTAGAATTCCTTAGACCGCTTGAACACAGTGCAGGAAAAATAAAGATATTTATTAAAATCCAACATTTTAAAATGATATCAGAACGTAAATGAACAAAGACTTGGAAACATAGTGGAAGCGGATGATCTGAAATGATTATTTCTTTTCAAATTTCACATATTTAATAATTGACTTAAAAGTGTTCCTTGGCATGTAATGAATTTTTTTTCAGGTTTTGTATATGACCTATATAGATGAAATCAATTGCTATATAGAGTAAAAACTGGGATTTCTTCTACGTTATATAGGCCTACCATATTTTGTGGCATAGGAATTGACCAACCGGTATTCAACCTTGACTCATGTGTTATGAAGCATCTATGGTGTTACTTTGCTCACAGCAGCATAAATTACTTCTTGTAAATTTGCAAAATCGCGTACTGGTATCGTGTAGACCTGGTCCGTAAGAAACCCTCACAAGGAAACGTCAGGTAGTGTTAGATGTGGTGATCTGGTAAGTCATGTGATGTACGATGATCCTCTACGATAGACATTTTCGTCGGTTATTTTACACTCAGAATATTTGTTTGCTTTGAAAAACAAACTTCCCGTTTCTCTGAGCTTCATATCCCATTTCATTATTGATACGTACGCTACCGCTCAGAAATAATGAGCACTACAAATATTCAAACTCGCATCTTGCTCACTGCGCATGCGAAGCATTGTTCACACGACTATGCAGTATTTGGTTCAGTAGTCTGAAATATGTTACAGTTCAGATCGGATAGTACTCGTATATGTTGAGCTCATAAGAATGTAATAGGCCTGCGTATATTAATTCAACACATATATTTATGTAAAATCTTGCTCGTAATTTGTTTATGAACAATAAGGTAATAAATGGACGCTAACTTATCAGAGTTACGATAGTGTATAGATGGCTAACGGAAGAAACATGATAGGCACCGCGTTACGTTGGTCAACAGTTTGAATCCCATGAAGTGTTTTTTATAAACAGATTTCTCAACACAGATCTAGAAAATTATTTTTTTCCCAAAACGCTGTTCTTCTACTCTTCATATTTAGCATAATACAACGAATCTAAAACACTACAAATGAAAAAGGAAAAATTCACTAGCAGACTTTTTTCCACCTATAGAGAAAACGTAGAACTATGGCATATGTCATTAGTATATGTTATATAGTAGGCCTATGACATGTTAAGCAATTTAAGATATGTGAGTGCATGATTGCAAAACATCAAAATAGCATAATAATGATCCATATACCGTTATCGTAACTAGCATTACATCCACATTCTCGAAAAAATGTGACTACATCTCTCGGAATGTTCATAAACAAACATAATTTAGAACTCTTCACCTATATTGATTAATAATCACAAACCGGAATGAGATGCACAAGGAAATTAAACATAGGCTCAATTCTGTAAATGCGTGCTATTATGCATTGCACAGACTCTTTGACTTCCCTACTCCTTTCAAAAAATGTTAAACTGAAAATACATAAAACTGTTATTCTACCAGTTATATTATATGGATGCGATACATGGACTCTTACTTTAAGGGAGGAAAGGAGATTACGAGTATTTGAGAATAAAGTTCTTAGGAAAATGTTTGGACCAAAGAGAGACGAACAGACAGGTGAATGGAGAAGACTGCATAACAATGAATTACATGGTATTTATAGGAAGCCAGATATAATTAGAACAGTTACGTATCGTAGACTGCGATTGGCAGGACATGTGGCACGAATGGGGAATGAAAGACGTGCGTGGTAGACCAAGAATGAGGTGGGAGAATAACATTAACTATGATTTGAGGGAAATAGATTATATAGGGGATGATTGGGAAACATTGGCTCAGGATAGGGATGTATGGAGAGCTTATGTCCGCGCGGCCATGAACCTACGATTCGATAGTGCCAGTGAGTTAGAGTTATATTGATTACTTTCGTCATAACCCCAGAGAGTGGCGAACTGCAAAATCTACGTTTGCAGTTCATAGGACTCAATCGCAACGGTCTTTCCAATGCCGCAGCGGAAAGAGAGAGTGGAGTTCCAGCATCTATGGCTAGAAGGTGGGCCAGTCGGTTTCGCCTAGGTGGAGAAGTAACAAATCGCGTAATTCCTGAACGGCCAAGCATTTCTTCCTGGGTAGAGGATGCGATTTTAATTAGAGAAGTTAGTTTCGCCTATTTCTAACTTTCCCTGAATTAATTAATCAGGTCCAATTTTCCCGGCTCCGTAGCAACCGCTAGAAGACGCTTCAATAGCCATGGAATAAGGTCCCGTCGAGCTGCCAGGAAGGTCAGGTTTGACGATGCGCAGATCATGGATCATTTAACCTCCGCTTGTACTCGAGAGAACTTCGATTGTAGCAATGTAATTTTCTCAGACTAAGTAACCATCTCGAGTACGAACGACGGTGTTGCCCGTGAATATCACATGGATGGCTACCGATATGATGCTCGTTATGTGTATCCTGAGGCGAGGTCGGGTTGCATAAGCACATCATGTCGTTCAATGGGGCAGAAGTTCTAGAACGTATCCGCGGGAAGTCCAACACGGCAGCCTATTTCCAATTTTTGGAGAACGTATTAGTTCCCTCCGCTCGCGAGCGTTATCCTGAAGGGATAACTGTGTTCCAACAGGATAACCATCTGTTCAACCATGTTCTTCGGATTTAAATATGGTTTCCAAAATCTCGTGAATTCTATTCCATGGTGAATGAGTGGTGTGATAGACGCAGGCGGTATGTGCACGATCTATTAATTCCACAATTTTATTTATTTATTTATTTATTTATTTATATTATGTTTCGTGTGTTTTTGTGTACTATCTCAAAATACGACTTTTATTTTAAATTGGCAAGTTCTGCCACATAATAGCCCTTAGATGTTGGGCAATAAGTAGTTCTACATAACAACAGTTTGTTGCAAACAAATGCAAATAGGAAAGATAAAATAAATAAATCATTCCACCGCGGAACGAAACCTAGACCTCGTGTACACGGAGCAAGCACTCTAGAATTAAACTAAACACTAAATTAAGCTGTCGTATCTTCACTAAATGGTATATTTCACTAAAGAACAAAAGCTGAACAATACGGTGATTTGTCATACAATTCATGCTCTTGTGAGACGGGCGCTAAAACGTGTGTATTTTAACGATCAAGAGTCCCCTCAATCTTTCTGAACGGCAGTGTACGTCGAAACGACTTCCCTTGGTCTAATGTTGTACTGACGACGAAATATGCACTTCACTTGAATTATGTAGCACGTAAAAGACTTTCAGCTGTGATGTACAGCCTTTGAAAGAATTAATGGCGCACAGATAATTTTTAAGTCCCAGAATGAAGCCATTGCGCATGTTCAGAGGTCAGCTACTTGGTTCACAAGAGCACAAATATTTGAGAAATTAAAAACCGTTCTATTTCGTTATGTGTCCTGCAAGGGAAAATAATTTCGCGTAAATAAATAAAACAAAGTAAATCAAATTAAAGAAAAGCAAAATTAATTAAAATAAAGACGAGAGGGAAAAAAAGACAACGGGATCGAACACGCGACCTCATGTATGGGAAACATGATGTTACTCCACTAGATCATAACCGTCCTTGTTAGACACAGTCTATATGAAGCGACGCAATACTCCTGGACTTACTCGTATATATTGAAATTAGATATTAACTTGGCTTAGTTTAAATCAATCAGGCGCGTTTAGCATTAGTTGTAGAAACAAACAATCTTGTTGTGGCCTGTATTTTGTAAACGAAGTAATGAGATGTTGCAATCGTTATTTATTTTCAATATATGACCCGCTTCCATTAATTAATTTATTTCCGGTATATATACAAATGTATTTATTTAATGAAGCCTGGTAACATGTAGACATTGTCAAACATTAAGGACGTCATTAAAAAAATCTTCCTGACCAGGATCGAACCTGGACCCGCGTCGTCGCAAGAGAGCATCTTACCGACTGATCCACTGAAGAGAATGATACTAATACTGCACGAAAAAAGAAGACTTACGCCAGCCGCTTTTTACTCAAACGAGTCAGCACACGTAACAACGAACAGTTGTGAATCGCTCTTCAAAACTCTTACTTTCCATCATCAGGAATTGCGCCATCAATTGTTTTCAAAGGCTGTACATATGATGACTAACTCTTCCCCAAGACGAAAGATACGACAAGAATTCTTCTGTGAAATTATATGTGCATGCGCGCGAGGCATGACGCTTCTTAAATTAACAACATTGAATTAAAACTCCCAAATCTTCTCTATCAAATACTACCACAACTATACTAATTTAGGATGCACCGTTTTGAAATTAAAACTACATATTTTATTTTAATCAACACGGTGTATTTGATCGAAGTTCCCTAAGTTGAATTGTCAGTTATACTATAATACATTCAAAAAGTTTATATGTGCATGGATTTTGGAATGTTTTCTAGACCCTCACTATTTATTTTATTCATTCAATATTTAAATGTATATTTATTTTATATTGTACTTACATATTTATTAAAATTGGCCTATAATTATAAAAATGCCCGTCATATGAATTACTCGTAAGGAAATTTCTGAGCAATTTTAATGTATAGTACTATTTTTCTAGTTTGCGCAATACAAGTTTCTTTTAATAATAACAAGGACTAATCGCTATCTCAGTAAAAAAAAATAATGTATTAAGTATACGTTTCAATCTCTTTGTGTGAGATCGTTTTCAAGACATGGTTGAAAATGATCTCACACAAGGAGATTGAAACGTCGACTTAATAAATAAATGTTTTGACTGAGATAACGAGTAGTTATTATTATTATTATTATTATTATTATTATTATTATTATTATTATTATTATTATTATTATTATTAACTACTCTCAGTGAATAATATTTACAAACATATTAAATATTTACAAGTTTATTTTGTTAAATTAGAAAACTCAGTTCATGATGCCAGTTTGTTTCAAATTGTCCGACCGCAGAAAAAACTAATCTCGCGTAGTCGTAAGTTATTAGTGATTACTACTAATATGCATATTGTTGTATACTATCAAAAATGCAATGTATGGGAATAGACACATTGAAAAACCAGAAAGAAGAGATAAAATAAGATAACTATTCTTTGCTTCAATGTAAAAATGGGAGATGGAATCTATGGACAGACAAGAATTGGAGGTCAAGGCCCATTTTGGATTGTAGGGCAATAGGCTCTATATGATGATGATGATGATGACTGTGATACATAATTTGACACAAATTTAAATATTTACTGATTCATGTTTCCATCACTTTATTAAAATTATTAAATGAATTAAATTAATGTATCTTATAGGTTACATTGCCAATTTAAGGGTTAGGTCCTAATTACTGCGTATGTTTTACATTGCGACGAACCAACATGGTAGTTGCCAAAATCGATTTTTAATTTCAGATTTCAGGTTTCATGTCTCGCTTATTTTTTTGATAATACGTACCTTCCTAGGTATATTTTAATAGTATATACTGAGTTTCGTTGCAACACATACAAACTTGCGTGTGTGCCGTTAACACCGCAATGTTTATTTAATTCAAGCCAAACTTGGCATAACTAACTAACTGGTACTATCGAAACCTTAGGTTCATGGCCGCGCGGACATTAGCTCTCCATATACCCCTATCCTGAGCCAATGTTTTCCAATCATCTCCTGTATAATTTATTTCCCTCAAATCATAGTTAATGTTATTCCCCCACCTCATTCTTGGTCTACCAACTCAGCGTTTTCCCTCTGGTTTTCCTACAAGAAGCTTCCATGCACATATTTCATCCCCCATTCGTGCCACATGTCCTGCACCATACTTGGCATAAGCCATTAATTAAAGAGTTCGATAATCACCCAACACTGACCATAAATATGTAGGAGTTCACCTGAAACCAAAATTTAAAAATCGCTCTAGCGGTCGAAATGTTCCATGTTTCACAACAAAACTCTGTATAAGTTATTTTCAAGAAAGTATTCTACAAACATCGGCAAAATCCGACCATTAGAAGTGGGGGTTTGCCTAAAACACCAAGTTAAAAATTGTCTCTGGCAACCGCCGGTTCATCGCAATGTAAAACATATAATTTAAATATCTCTTAAATTGGCAATGTATCCTATAAAATACATTAGTTTAATTTATTTTATATTTTAATAAATTAATACAAATTAATCCGTAGATATTATTTAAATTGTTACCAAATTATACAACATTAATAACTTACTGTTATGCAAAGGTTACCGTGTTGCGAACATCAAAATCCCGAGCCCTTACGTTGTTCTTATCTACTTACTTACTTACTCACTAGCACTATCGAACCCATAGGTTCATGGCCGCGTGGACATAAGCTCTCCATACAGCCCTATCCTGAGCTAATGATTTCCAATAATATCCTGTATATTCTACTTCCCTCAAATCACAGTTTATGTTATTCTCCCACCTCATTCTTAGGCTACCAACTGGGCTTTTTCTCTCCGGTTTTCCTACAAGAAGCTTCCATACATGTATTATATTCCCCCATTCGTGCCACATGCCCTGCCCATCGCAGTCTATGAGACTAAACTGTTTTTATTACATCTGGCTTCCTACACATATCCTGTAGCACACTCTTGTGTAGTTTTCTCCATTCGCCTGTCTGTTCATCTCTCTTTGGTCCAAACATTTTCTTAAGAACTTTATTCTCAAATACTCGTAATCTCATTTCCTCCCTTAAAATAAGAGTCAATGTTTCGCATCCAATTAATATAACTGGTAGAATAACAGTTTTATATATTTTTAGTTTAACAGTTTTTTGAAAGGAGTTGGGACGTCAAGAGTCCTTGCAATGCATAATAGCACGCATTCCCAGAATTGAGCCTATGTTTAATTTCTACCGTTATACATAATTTGTTTTCACTGAAATGCGACAATTTTACATACTCTGACATCAGAAATTGAGTTCCACCAATTTAACAAAATATACATACTGTATATACATGTAAGCTATAGTATTTCGTAAACCAGTAAAACGGGACCATGAATTTGATTTACTGAGGAATTTATGCAGTGTGTTTTCATTGGCTGATAATGGGTATTTCAAATTGGATATGTAAATGTAAGTTTTCTTTCATATGGAAAGTGAGAGCTTGGTGTCATTTCACGGCCAGTAGCTCAGCTGAGATTAAAAAGGAGAGAGAAAAAAGTTTGTAAACCTCGGGCTGTAGCTATTATCTTTAGAGTTGCAGTAGCTAGAACAGAGACCGTATTTACGTCTGGTAGCAACTTGGAATATATGGAGCAAACATAAATGGAAACCTTACAACCCGCCTATGCTACGTTATTAATGATTGGATTTGTGAACTCAAGCCAGGTTTTGTATGTATGCTGCTTCTCGGTGTGCACCATTAAACTAGCTTGTGTTATTTAATTAGAGACAAAGTATTTTATGTGAATAATGATATAATTAAAGTTAAATTAAAAAAGTAATAAATGTATCGAATATAAATATAGAGCTATTGGGAAAGAAGGAACAGACTTGAAACATTTATTTATACCAAGCTACAAAAAATAAAAACACAATTCCAACGTTCCTGAAAAGAGAAAAGTTTAAATTTCACTATTTTATGCATTCAATATGAGTACCATGTGTTACACGACAAATATCAAAACGGTGGGTGGCTCATTTCTTGCCACACACGAACCAGCTGGTCTCTAGTTATCGAATTCACAGCTTCAACAATTCGATGTCGCAGATTTTCAAGAGTGTCAGGCATAAGGGGGGATAAAAACACTGTCTTTTACGTAACCTCACATATAAAAATCACTCGGGGTTAGGTCGGGTAACCTGGGAGACCACCAGCGATGAAGTTGATCTTCTGCTCCTCCTCTTCCAATACAACGTCATGTTGTGTCGTCATTTTAATAAACAATCAACATGACAAGCAACAGCGCCAATGCGGCCGTGATCGCAACTTCAAACTTTTCGCTTTCCAGGAACATTGGAATTGTGTTTCCATTTTTTTCTAGTTTGGAAGATATAAATGTTTTAAGTCCGTTCCTTCTTTTTGAATAGCCCTGTTTATTGTACTTTTCTCACAAGATTACTTCATTTATGAAATTTAGTATAGAAGAAGCATTTCGCGTAACGACGTAGCCTAGCTAGACAGTGAAGTCTCATATTCTGGAGGAATTATTCATTCCAGATACCCAGCAAATTGATCTGTCCTCTCATTTTTCCCCCAGATAAATTGTGTTGGAATTTCATTGCCGTTATCGATTTAATCTCTGATCGTTAATTAATAAATCACTGCAATCAAATCAGTGAACCTCTACAACAAAACTGACAACACACAATGATAATGTAAATGCTATAGGAATACAAACTTGCAAAAAAAATGGAATTAAAATGTTAAACCGTCAGTTAATAATAATAAAAATATCACGATATTCCTTCCATACCGTTTGATGCCATCATTTAAGTGTTTCCCTCTGGGATTATTGGTAATTTAAAATCTGACAAGTAATACAGGATCGATTCATGCGTTGAAGGTGATCCTGCCAATTATTTCTGTATATATCATCCATACGTGAGTTCATAGGTTCGCTGTTTCTACCAAAATCGCAACCATTTTTCCTTAACCAAGGAAAATATGGCGCTGACATGAATAGGACTTTTTTGTCGTTATTCATAACCCTAGCTTCATTATTAAATATTTCATCATCATCATCCATGCAAGTATTAGGTCATGTGGCCTGTTACGGTCTCATAGAGGAATTTTACATCCAGCGCTTTTTTGGACGTCCCGGCGACCTTTTACCTTGGGTACAGTAACGAAGCGTGGCTTTTGGAATTATATCAGATGGCATTCGTTGAAGATGAGCTTTCCAGTTGTTCTGGTAGTTTTGTACAGTAACGATGCGTGGCTTTTGGAATTATATCAGATGGCATTCGTTGAAGATGAGCTTTCCAGTTGTTCTGGTAGTTTTGTACATGGTGGAGAATGGGTTCTATATGCAGTTCTTCCATAATATCCTCATTTCTTTTATGGTCCCACTTTGTATAGCCTGCTGTACGGCGCATAAATCGCATCTCATTTGCTATCATTCGGCTTCTATCTCTTCTTCGAATTGTCCATGCTTCACTACGATATATTAATACTGGTCTTGCGAGAAACTTATAAAGTCGTATTCTTGTGTTCTTAAATATTTTATGACTTATTAAAACGACGAGAAATTTACAATTTCTAACCGATCTAATTAGCTTAAGATAAGTTATCGAATACTCATGAAATATTATGAAAAATGTGTTGGGTAACGCTACATTTTTTATTCTATTAAATCTAAAATGAACTATATGCTCTTTAAAACTTGTTGAAATATACCTTACTGTTTTCCCTATATATTTTTATCATAATTCTGACAACTTATTTCATTAATCCCCAATTTCTCAGTTCGTTTCACTTTATCTTTCGGATTGCCAAGAAGACTGTTTAAACTCAATACCAAAGTGTAAACCAATCTAAGATCTAATCCTTTGAATACTTTGCGCAAACTTCACGTCAAAGAAGAAGCATAAAGAACAGTGACAAAAGGAGTCTCGTCAACTGCAGCACTGAAAGTCGTAAATCCATTAACAGTTGTTTAAATTTAATCTTCTGAACTAATTTATTAACAATACTTTCTTCAAAACCATTATACCGAGCCACAACTTTGGTAAGAGTGTTAAGCTATTTATAATATCGATCCTTAATCAGAGGAAAGATACGTACAGTAAAGTTAAGAATTGCTATCTTATGTTGCGGACAATTAAGTGAACATGCAGGGATATAGCTAAATGTATTGATTTATTTCCTGTGTATATCAAATTCTAATATACAGGGCTATTCAGAAAGAAGTAACAGACTTCAAACATTTATTTCTTCCAAACTACACAAAAATATAAACATAATTCCAACGTTCCTGGAAAGAGAAAAGTTTAAATTTCGTTATTTTATGGATTCAATATGAGCACCATGTGTTACACGACAAATATCTCAAACGGTGGCTCATTTATTGCTACACACATATCAGCTGGTCTCTAGTTATCGAATTCACAGCTTCAAAAATTCGATGTCGTAGATTTTCAAGCGTGTTATGCATAGGAGGAATAAAAACACGGTCTTTTACATATCCCCACAGATAAAAATCATACAGGGTTAGGTCTGGTGACCTGGGAGGCCACCGGCGATGAAGTTGATTTTCTGCCCCTCCTCTTCCAATCCACGTCCTATTGTGTCGCCATTTTAATATAAACAATCAACATGACAAGCAACAGCGTCAATGCGACGTGATCGGAACTTTAAACTTTTCTCTTTCCAGGAACGTTGGAATTGTGTTTCTACTTTTTGTAGTTTGGAAGAGGGTCATTCCATGTCAAGTGTCCTAAGGTCCCCACTCGTCCACCTTAGATTTTGTTCAAAATTTGTGCATATGTGCACATGCATTTGTTAGGTTACTGTGCAAAATTTTGGCTCGATTAATGCAGTGGGGCTCGAGAGCTAGGGCCACGTGTGTGGACCTATGTATGTCATGAAGAACGCGGCGCAAAGAATTTGGTCAACTTTGATATAACCTTGTGCTTCAAATGTAGTGTATATTACCTTGTATTATTTTATACTAGTACAACCTTTGGTGTTGAATGCAACTATAGCATTCAAATTGCTTGGAAATGATTACCACGTATGGTATATGGTCTGAAAGTGCCTTGCAAAGTTTGACACAAAAGATTTATGCCACATTTTAACCAACGTTTACTACAAGGAAAAAGCAGCTATGAGTTAATAGTTTAGATTTTACTAACATTCCTTGTGAGCAAAAAAAAATTGCAAATGCCTAGCATTCTTGAGGGCCAGTTTTCAATATATCTATCATCTCTGATCTTATTTTTACTGACACCACTGGAAAGAGCACATTTGTTTCTACAAGGGACATTAAAAATTAAATGGTAATTTTCCATATATGGTCTTTAAAATAGCCTTAAAATAGCCTTAAATGACCCTAGCTGTTCTGCGTACCGGTGTGTTACAGTACAGCTTTTGCTTAATATTTTAAGAGAAAAATTATACGCTCAGACTGGGACTCGAATCCAAGACCTTTGGCTTTCTAAGCCAAATGCTCTACCGACTGAGCCATCTGGGCCAGTTCCAATATAAGTTCCATTATATATGGTTCAAATCCCGATGTAGGTATATATTTCTGTCTTCAAATTTAATGTATCATTAAGGGAGAAGTGGTAAATTTAATATTAAATAACGAATAAATAACACGTCGCATTATATTTTATTAGACATTGTTAGTTTTAAATTGATTAGACAATAATCATAAAAATACTGGGTATATGTTTATGTTGGAGTGTAACTTATGATGGGGTGATAATATTCTAAATTAATATCCAGCATCTTGAGGAATTTTGGTAGCTACAATAAATAGTCGTTCCACGTTGAGAAAACCTACTAAAACGGCTGGTAGACCCGACATGCTGACCACATGTCACCCCTACACTGGCAGGATGATCGTCTACCTCTCTGATTAACATATGTACATGTATTAATTTCCTATAGTTTAATTGGGAGGTTTTGCGCTGGATTTTAGTGCCTTCAGTAAAAATGACATATATATTTTTTAATATGGCCTTTGTACATCACATATTTCTCTGTAAGAAATGTAAGTCTTGCATCATGGAGATTTTCGATAAACACTACCTTTCAGTTAAAAACGGCAGAACTGTTTCCAATTTGTTTTGATAACACTATAGCTCGTCAATAGCTACTAAAAAATCAGCTGGCAAACAGAGGAGGAAATTAAGTGTTTTGTCTTAGCCTTTATACACGGATATAGCTCTTTTTTAGATGTAATAGAATCGAAAATCTAGCGTTGCCCAACATATTTTTTACGATAATCATGCTATTGACAGGGGGCACGCCGTAGCGTAGTGGTTAAGGCACTGCGCTACAAGCCGGAAGATACAGGGTTCGAGTCCCGATTGGGTCAGGATTTTCAAAACTGACCCAAACCTTCTGGCGGAACCATGGCCGTGGGGTCGACTCAGCCTCTAAAGGAAATGAGTACCATACGCTTGTTCTGGGGGTAAAGGCGGCCGTCATGCAGGGCTGACAACCCGGCTGCCCACTACCACAAGGGCTTCTCGAGGCCTGTCGTGGGATCACTTTACTTTACTTTACTTACGTGCTATTTACATAAATAATTTTAAGCTAATGGGATCAGTTAATAATAATTGTAAACTTCTGGATGTTTTAGTAACTCTTTAATTATTTTAAAATAAATATAGGGTTATGAGTGATGAAAAAGGCACTATTTCTGTCAGTGTCATTTTTTTTTATTAAGGAATGCGATTTTGGCAGTAACGGCGAACCTATCAACTCACGTGACATTACGTAATAATTGGATATGTTTTATTGTTTTGGATGGATTATTGTCTTCAGAATAACAGCATTGCTGTTAAAACGCGTCAACGTTTTCTAAATCTAATGTTTGTCGAATGGGTTAAATTTAATATATTATATTAATGTATCTCACTGATATGTATAGTAGTTTTCTGCCTTTCATCTCTCTTTGGTACAAAAATGTTCATAAGCACTTCATTCTCAAATAACTCAACTGAACTCACTGGCACTATCGAAACCGTAGGTTCATGGCCGCGATGACATAAGCTCTCCATATATCCCTAACCAGAACCAATGTTTTCCAATCATCCCTTGTATAATCTACTTCCCTCAAATCATAACTAATGTTATTCTCCCACCTCATTCTTGGTCTACGAACTGGGCGTTTTCCGTCTGGTTTTCCTACAAGAAGCTTCCATGCACGTCTTTCATTCCCCATTCGTGCCACATGTCCTGCCCATCGCAGTCTACGAGTCTTAATCGTTCACATTATATCTGGCTTCCTATAAAGATCATGTAAATTCACTCTTACGCAGTCTTCCCCATTCACCTGTCTGTTCATCTCTCTTTGGTCCAAAAATTTTCCAAAGAACTTTATTCTCAAATACTCGTAATCTCCTTTCCTCCCTTAAAGAGTCCATGTTTCGTATCGATATAATATAACTGGTAGAATAATAATTTTATATATTTCAGTTTAACGTTTTTTTGAATGGAGTTGGGAAGTCAAGAGTCTCTGTAATGCATAAAACACGCATTTCCAGAATTGAGTCCATGTTTAATTTCTTTGTGCATCTCATTCCTATTTGTGATTATTGCTCCTAGGTATATGAATTCAGCGACTTCCTCAAAATTTCCCTCGTTTGTCATTAGCTGTCCATGTCCATTATATAATTTATTTGTATGTGTGATCAAATATTTGGTTTTATTGATATTTACTTCCAATTGCTTAGTGTTACTCATTAGTGAGTGCATGTTGGCCTTTAGTATCTCCTCGCTATCGGCCAATAGTACTACATCATCAGCATAAACCAACAGCTTATTAATACCATTGAGTTGTAGGCCTTCTTCATCCTCTAAAGATTTGATAGCATGCTCTAGTACAAAATTAAATAGCAGAGGAGATAGTGCATCTCCTTGCTTGACTCATTCTGGATTTCAAAAGTATCCGAAAACTGTTTGCCTACACGCAACCTACTCTTTGTGCCATTTAGACACATTCGTGAAAGTCTAAGTAACTTTTTAGGAATTCCGAACTCTAGCAGGATACTATATAACTTCTCAATTAAGAGTAATTGAATCGTATGTCATTTTGAAGTCTACGTAAATTTGATGTACAGTATCATTATATTCCCATTTATTTTCTAAAATCTGTCTTCTCAAATACTCGTAAAAAATTACATGTACTTAGGCAAACTCTCTCGCTTCAAGAGTCCTCCTTTTTTTAACTTGATTTAAGTTCGACTAACGGAGTTAAGTTTCCAGTTAATTAGACAAAATTACTTGGTCCTGGCTTAATCTGCTGTCTTTGCACACCCACATGGGACAAAGTACCCCCTTGTAGCTGCGAATTACTTAATAAATGTTAATTTAGTTGCGCTTATTTTTTTTAAATATCAAACGAGTAACAAATGGTTAGCTCATCGCATCAAAGACACACATATTAGGGAACTTGGATGGGAAGCCCCGATTAAATTTTGCTCAAAAGCACTCATTCAGCCTTGATGATCTTTTGCAAACCCGAAATTTTTAGTCTCGGGACCGATAGCTCGCTGTGCCTCTCAGATGACTTGTCCCTTGTATTTTACAATCCATCGACCTCGACCGAGTTGAATCCGCGACGGTTGGAATCAGAGGAAAGTTAATCTGTTGCATTGTGTGTAAATATTACAAGTATTAATAGACACTAATGTATCGATAAGGAATGTTAAAACCAAGCTGACCATGCGATCCATTTGTAAATAATTATTGCTTATACTATATTGTCACAAGTTCGCACAGGGTTTTCCTTTTACTTATTTCGATTTAAATAAGTACACAGTTGTTATGTAAATGTTTTATTTTCACTTTATTTTCTTCTCACAATTATCACTAAATCTTCAATCACAATTTATTCTTGTAACTATTCTTCCATGAAGGTTTATTTGACAATCACTTCTAACACAGTTGCAGACACAGTTCTTCCTCACAGTTCCTCACACGCTTAACCTCCCGTCATCTAACACTAGACTCTCGCAACACTGATTGACTGGCCTTCTCCTCCGCTCTTTTATATAAGCGGGAGGAAAGCTCTAGTAACAGATTCGAGCAACTTCGAAGCCCAGAAAACTCTGGCTCCCGATCTTTCTCCAAGGGGAAGGGAGAGGCCGGTAGAAACGTCTGGCAACACATTCCAGACAATTCAAGCGGCTCTGCGGGTCACCTAACTCACCATGGGCGACTCGCCCGCGCAATTGAAATGCCGCTTACACGACATGTAACAATATTTATTCTTTAACCCTCTGAGTCACGAATTTTTTTTTCTGTATTGTATTAACTATATAGATTATCATTACTTCAACAGCTGATGAACAGTCAGAGTGATAGGTCCAAAATCCAACTTTAACAGCATCACTGTATAAAAGATGTATTGGTGGTATTGCACAAAAACCACCACTCCACTGCTAATAAGATAATGAAAACAAGTTTTTTTCTAAGAAACCACCTATGTTCAAATGGTTAGTAAAATCCTACTTATTACTATTTTTTGTATTTATATATATATATATATATATATTCATATTATAATTATGATGAGTAGGGTATATGTTTTTATGAAGCAAATATTGAAGAAGTGGCTGACGTTTAGTATCTAGGAATGAGATTTACAAAGAAATTAAACATGGGCTTAATTCTGGAAATGCACGCTGTTATGCATTATATAGACTCTTATCGTCACAACTTTCAAAAAATATTAAACTGAAAATACATAAAACAGTTATTCCCCCAGTTATGTTATATGGATGCGAAACATGGACTCTTACTTTAAGGGAAGAAAGAAGATTACGAGTATTTGAGAACAAAGTTCTTAGGAAAATTTTTGGGCAAAAAAAGACATGAACAGACAGGTGAATGGAGAAAACTTCATAATAGTGAGCTACATGATATGTATAGGAAGCCAGATATAATAAAAACAGTTAAATCTCGTAGACTGCGATGGGCAGAATATGTAGCACGAATGGGGAATGAAAGAGGTGCATGGAAGCTTCTTGTATGAATACCAGAGGAAAACTCCAGTTGGTACACCAAGAATGAGGTGGGAGACTAACATCCATGATTTGAGGGAAGTACATTATACAGGGAATGATTGGAAAGCATTAGTTCAGGATAGGGATGTATGGAGAGTTTATGTCCGCGCGGCCATAAACCTACGGGTTCAATAGAGCCAGTGACTGAGTAAGTGAGTTAGTTAGTTAGGGTATATGTTTACGTCCTTATGTTAACCCAGTGACGTGTATTCAGGGAAAATAAATGAAGCACTGCTTCGGTAACAATATCAATCACACGATTATTCAACACCTTAATGAAACCGTCAGATTTATTATAATCATACGCTTCAATAAGACAAATTGTGACCGATACGAAGCAATTTTGATTATCAACAAACAGTTACGCGTCTCTGTCATGTGTTGTATGCGTCCTTTCAGCTAAGAAGCAGAGTAATTTCATTTCATTCCCATGTTAGTTTACAATCCATGAGGTGGAGGTTAGATAGATAAAATAAACTACAAGTGAACTTGCAATCTGCCGAGATCTAATTCTATGTTAAACAAAAATGTTCAGCAGTTTAATACATTAATGTCATTGATGTATATAATTTATATGAGTACTTCAAAAAGCTACTCTCTGAATTATATTGGAGAAGAGAGGACATTTGGAATATTACTTCAATTGAAGCTCGCTTACTAGAACAACATAGGAGTAAATAGTTGAGGAAGTGGTTGTAAATTTGATTCTCGTAAGACAAAGATGGAATTTCACTTCTGCTGATCCTGGCTAGATGATTTGCCTAAGTGTCGAGGTTGAATTATTTTTTTATAAAATGTTGCTTACTGAACAGCTTTAATATATATAATCATTATCATCATCCTTCGGATTAGGTCTTTGCCTGCTCCGATCTCACATCTGTTCAGCCCAGTGCTTTCTTGGTCTTCCCACCGATCTTCGTCCTCCAGGATTATACATCATTGCCATCTTTGGTATCCTATCCTCTGTCATTCTTTACAGATGTTCTATCCAATTGTACGTAAATTCTACTATTTATTGAAGAAGTGGTTGTACTTTTATTTCCACTCTAATATTCTAATTTCTAATATGTTCTTCTCTTGTACAGCCCTTAGGAATCTCGTTTCTGCTGCAGGACTCAGGCCTCACTTCCACACATCGCCATTGGTAGTGCCATCATTGAGTAAAATCTTAGCTGCTTATCCTTTCTTACTTTGTTCCTCAGTATTCGTCTGATTGTTACACAAATATGTTGATTTTTTTTGTATTTTCTTATTTAACTTATATATTGTTCTTCATAAGTTATATCGCAGCCCTTTAATATATATGGGCAAATCTACAAAAATTGGGTAACTCTATGTCATCTGTGAATAGCTATGGCATTTTATTACATTTTGTTATTATTTCACATTAATTTAATATAGTTAATAGTACTTTATTTGTTCACCAATTTCAGCTATTTATTTTAAAAACAAGTTGGTAAAAAACACAAGAAATCCTCAAAATGTCAATACTTTGGCATGTCACAAACCTGAATAAGCGCAATCAAATAGCCGTTTATTAAATATACCATTTATATAAGGCAATTTATTAGTTAAACATATTCTGTAATATAATTAATAATCTATGTCACAACTTTCATCAAGTAATATTGTCGCGTTATTTAAAAAAAAATGAAATCTATGTTTAGTTTTATTCGTCAGCCCGCTGTGCGTTTTTAAAATTTAAAATTCCCGCAAAATATCGCCGACCCAAGATCAAAACCGTGTTAGATTTTAAATGTTGGTTGTGAAGTTAGCAGCAGGCCGCGCCATTTGGCGGCCGCCATTACGAATGACAGTGCAAGACTCGCTGTTACTGTGAATGCATATGCTGGGTCCAGTCAACATTTTCAGTACTGTGGTAAGTTGTTATTTCTATTTATACCTGTATTTTATTTTGACTTAAACACAGTTAGTTGTAATTTGTTAATATGTTGAGGGCTCATATTCGAAAATACCAATAGAAATATTAGTTCCGAGTTTAACCTCAAATGTAAGTTTTTCATCAGTACTTTGGCGTCAGTCTGTTGTCTAATATTGCGCCAGATGACTGACATGTTTCCAGGGTACTGATATGTTTTTCTGTTTTATCTCAACTGTTACCATGTGTAAGCATTTCATTTATTTGTTTCAGTCTAAAACAACATTACGCCAAAAAAAACTTAATTTATCAAGGGAAGAATTATTAAAAAAGAAAATAGAAGCGGAAAATGCTCGCTTAGTCAAAATAAAAAGTGATCCAGTTAAATTAGCGGAATACAGAGAAAAACAGAGGACACAGTATTTGGAAAAAAAGAAAAGGGGCAAAGAAAAAGAGTTAAGGAAATGACAACTCGGGATCAAAGAATAACTAGAAAAAAATGTAAAGAATATTCATTAAAGTACAGGCAAAAAAAAAAAAAAAGAACCGTACGACTCATAATGTTATACGCCAGAATACACCATGAACTACTAACGATGAAATACAAGCAATACAAATAGTTCCTGAAGAAAATTGACGTATGATTAGCGAAAACTGAAGAACAAAAGAAGGAAAGAAGAGAAGTAAAAGACACAGAAAGTATAGAAATAAGGACCTCAAAAAGATGAAAGTTGTAATCAAAAAACTCAAGACTGAATTAAATACTCAGTGTCAAAAATATGAAAGAGCTAAACGCAGTTTTAAAAAGTTATAAACTCGGTTGAAGAAATGCCAAAAACAAGAATTGAAGAGATAGTGAGGATATAACTAAACAAAAGGAATTAGTGAAGAAAGCCTTTTTCGGTGAAGTTATTAAAATCCAATAAGAAAAAAAACTGCAGTAAAATACAAAGTCATGAAGAAAAACTAAAGTTTAAACAGGCCATCTGGAAATGTTGTAGACAAATACAAACTAAGGAGAAGACTAAGCTCGTACCTACGTTCTCTCGGTAATACATAGTATTAATTACTTAAATGATTTACGTAAGTAATACTTAAGTAAATAATAGTTTTAAAAAAACTAAAACAACACGCTTTATTAGAAAACCGAACAAAAAATGAAAGATAATTTTAATTTCCAACACGCTTGGGATAAAATTAAAATGGTCAACAAAAATTCATCTCCAACACATCTACTAGAGTTATCTACAAAAAAAATCATTTGTACCATCAAAAGCGTGGGGTGCTCTATATCAATTAAATATATTTGATAATAAACAGATATTGGTAAAAGTAAAGTCTCTAAGAAGAAAACGTAAAAAAAATAAAAAGCACTCCACGCTTTTGATGGTAAAATTATTGTTTTTGTAGACTATTTAACTCATGCCCCAAATGGGACTCAATGGCCAATCACGTTTCAATGATTTCTGTTTTACAACCAATCAGAGTCGTGTTTCACGAAATATTTATCAGTGTTATAATTACCATATTAAAAGAAAGCTCCTCCTTTTTATATTGCGTTCCTTTAGCAATAAATAGTATGATCTGGTTGCAGTGATAAACATAAGAAGCAGATGAAGCGTACCTATCGTTTGTCATTTGTTTTGAAACATCGCCGTTTACATTAAATATATAAATATTTTAAAATAACTATGGTTAAATAATGATTTGTGAGTAAACAACTTAATTTTATTCGTTAAATAGTCCTAACAAATGCCACTCTTGATTTCCAAATTCTCTACATAAATTCGCTTCTCACTTCGTGAGTCGTGAATTTATCGATAATTTGGAAATCACTCGTGGCATTACTCATGATAACTCTAGTTTTATTCTAGATGTGTTAGAGATTATTTTTTTGTTGACCACTAATTTTATCCCAAGCGTGTTTGAAATTCAAATTATTTTTCATTTTTTAGTTCGGTTTTTCTAATAAAGCTTGTTGTTTGAGCTTTTTTAACTATTATTTATTTTTTAATTTTTAGTTTAATTTATTTTCATAAACCGGAATCCCATGAAAATTTAATTGCTTAATACTTTTCTAAAAAAATCCTCCGGACCGGATTTGAACCAGCGACCTATGGATTACTGAAATTATGTACCACTACAGTACACCGCTCTTCCAACTGAGCTCTTAACGATTGACCAAAAAGTCGATAAGTCCGCAACCTATTATACCGGTATTTTTTTCCGATGATTTTGGCCCGGATTTTAGAAAACAATTGTGGCATTATTGTGTTGTCATGGGTCCTTTACAAGTATACCAAGTTTCAAGTCGATCCAATGTTTTTAAAAGGTGAAAATCGTGTTCAAATATTCCGTTACATAGATACAGGTCCGTTACATAGACAGATACAGGTCAAGCTAATATAAAGCGTGTAAAAATACGTGCCGTTATTAGATTTAAAGAAATTTGCTCAAAATGTTAATAAATCTCATATTTTCTTATGAAATTGTGAATTTAATCAGTACTGTGTCACCCACTTCAGTCTCATGACAGATAAATTCAGAAAAATCGAAATATCTCAAAATCTACTCACAAAATTGACTGCCCTATTTAGATCAATATATTTATAACATTATCATAAGTCATGCCACGAGTGATTTCCAAAATATCAAAAAATTCACGACTCACGAAGTGAGGAGTGAATTTATCTAGAGAATTTGGAAATCAAGAATGACATTTGTTAGGACTATTAAGCTGTTTACTCACAAATCATCATTTAAATATAGTTATTTTAAAATATGTATATATTTAATGTAAACAGCTATGTTTGAAAACAAATGAGAAACGATTGGTACGCTTCATTTGCTTCTTTTATTCATCACTGCAACCAGATCATATTATTTATTGCCAAAGGAACGCAATATTGTAAGAATGCACTCTAATGGAGTAAAATGAAACACATCAAACTGTAGATTAATTCATTTCTAAAGTCCTATGATGTAAATATGACAAGTATATTTTTTTGGAATGTTATTACCTGGGAAAAAATGCATTTAAGAAAGTGCAAACAGGGGTTTATTTTTTTGTGGTATAATCAATTGCTACAAATGTTTATATATTAACTCCCGCATGTACTATGTGTTGACATTGATGCACTATATATACAATCTGGTAGCCGTATTTCTTGGGGAGTCAATCACTGCAAAATAATGCTATGACCTATTCAGTATGTTAAAAAGGAGGTGCTTTCTTTATTATGATAAACTTTAGTTGGTAAATTCTAGGCGAAACACGACTGTAATTGGTTGTAAATCAAAAATCATTGAAATATGATAGGTCATTGACCCCCATTTGGGGCATGAGTTAAATAGTCTATTTAAATACCCAAATGTGTAGCAACTTAACATAAAAAATGCAATAAACAAAATAACTTTAAAAGTTACCCAACGTTTGTATACTCACCCATATATATATATATATATATATATATATATATATATATTATATATATATATTATAATAATTCTGCCCGAGGGCAGGTCTTTCACTGTAATCATAGCATTTTCATGTTATGCTTTGCAGCTTCCCGTTACTTTCCACACAGGTGAAGGATGACGCTGATGATGATGATAGCCGGATGATTTTCGGGGACCGTTGGGCCCTAAAGCTTCCTGACATTTGTCTTACAGGTGAGGAAAAAGCCCGAAGAAAACCTCACCCAGGAGCCTGTCCCGACCGAGAATCGAATCCGGGCTTACTGCGTGACAAGGCAGCACGCTACCTCGAGACCACAGCGGTGGACATTATATATATATATATATATATATATATATATATATACATATAATATTAAATTATTGTAATACATATTGTATCGCTTGTGAAGTTTATCAAATCAAACATAGGCCTACCCCTTGATTTACCACTCTTATTTTAAAATTGATAATATTCAGTGCTTCGGTTATCTAAATGACCAGCGCACGCCACTGTGTTGGCTTAAGAGATGACGTAGAGAAGGGATAAGGTGGTAGCCAACATAGCCTTCTCCTATCGAATATATCACGTTTAACGTCCTCATTTGACGATGTACCTCCTCAATATAGGTATTTAGGAAGATATGTAATTTAATACAGGCATCTGATTCAGTAACTTACCGTTTACAACATGTAATCATAGTCACGTGATTTGGTATTTTATAATAAAAATCTCCAAACCTAATGTGCATCGAATCCGGACCCGTTAATTAATGAGGCACAGCGGAATTAATAATATGGCAATTTAAATATGTTTATGATAAAATGATAAAAAATAACCTGTGTTGTGGTAATTTATCTTGAAAATATTAATAAGGATGAGGAAAAGTTAATTCTTGAAGTTGTGCTCATTTTTGGTTGACATCTTTATAAAAATTGGGATAATAGAACATTCTTGCTATACACTTAGTTATTATATTATATTGCATTTTCCTAGATGACTTTCATTCCTAAGTTAATCTCTCACCTAATTAAATTTTCGCTTCGATAAATTGAGAATTGGATTAAACGTTCCAGAGCTTGAATAAAATGCGTGTACGTAATTGCACCTAAAGCTTGGCGTTTATATTGCTGAACTCAATCCAGCAGCTGATTCCACTAAGAATTCCATTGCCCAAGTAGCTGATATTACAGCTCAATAAAATGCACTACAGCAGAGTTGAATAAACACTCCAGCGGCTGCATCGTAAAGTTGTCATTCAACGTGATGAAAACACCATCTAAGAGCAAAATTCCTTTAGAGCAAACAGAGCCAATTTCCTTCTTTATATGTACTTATCTATTTGAAAATAACACGTACTTCACTTTAAATTAAAGGAATTACTCATTAACAATTACATTTCATATCTAAAATGCATCATCATCCTTCACGGATTAGGTCTTTACCTGTTCCGAACTCACATCTTATCTAAAATTAAGCTTCATTTAAAATATACAAAATCATATTAATATAAATATATAAATTAGGGTTAAATGATAAACAATTTTAAAACTAATATAGGCTCTAATTGAATATAAATATTTTTTTTTCACATGGAACATCCATTACTTATAGAAATATCTTTGAAAAGATTTTGGATGAAATTAAAAAAAAATACATGACAGAACTAAAATCGAATCCAAGATATCCCACCCAATTGGCGAGTTATCCGTATCTGAAACGAGCGCAAAACGTAGTTTAGAATCTTCATTTTCAATTACTCTATTGTTGTTGCATATTTAATGTAAATTATATAAACTTGTAAACTTAAAAAGAACAATTAATGAAGTTAGTTGACTACACTGTTCTGCATTTCACATTACTTAATTACTTACTTCCTCACTGGCACTATCGAACCCGTAGGTTCATGGCCGCGCGGACATACGCTCTCCATACATCCCTATCCTGAGCTAATACTTTCCAATCATTCCCTGTATAATCTACTTCCCTCAAATCATAGTTAATGTTATTCTCCCACCTCATTCTGGTCTACCAACTGGCCGTTTTCCCTCTGGCTTTCCTACAAGAAGCTTCCATGCAAGTCTTTCATTCACCATACGCACATGTCCTGCCCATCGCAGTCTACGAGACTTAACTGTTCTTATTATATCTGGCTTCCTATAAAGACCATGTAGTTCATTGTTATGTAGTCTTCTCCATTCTCCTGTCTGTTCATCTCTCTTTGGTCCAAAAATTTTCCTAAGTACTTTATTCTCAAATACTTGTAATCTCCTTTCCTCCCTTAAAGTAAGAGTCCATGTTTCGCACCCATATAATATAACTGGTAGAATAATAGTTTTATATATTTTCAGTTTAACGTTTTTTGAAAGGAGTTGGGATATCAAGAGTCTCTGCAATGCATAATAGCACGCATTTCCAGAATTGAGCCTATGTGTAATTTCTTTGTGCATCTCATTCCTATTTGTGATTATTGTTCCTAGGTATTTGAATTCAGCCACTTCCTCAAAATTTCCCTCATTTGTCATTAGCTGTCCATTTCCATTATATAATGAATTCCTACATGTGACCATATATTTAGTTTTATTGCTATTTACTTCCAGTCCTAATTTCTTAGTGTTACTCAATAGTGTGTGCGTGTTGTCCTTTAGTATCTCCTCGCTATCGGCCAATAATACTACATCATCAGCATAAACTAACAGCTTATTAATACCATTGAGTTGTAAGCCTTCCTCATTCTCTAAAGATTTAATTGCATGCTCTAGTACAAAATTAAATAGTAGAGGAGATAGTGCATCTCCTTGCTTCAACCCATTCTGGATTTCAAAAGTGTCCGAAAACTGTTTGCCTGCACGCACCCTACTCTTTGTGCAATTTAGACACATTCGTATAAGTCTAACTACCTTTTTAGGAATTCCAAACTCCAGCAGGATACTATATAACTTCTCCCTCTTAATTGAATCATATGCTTTTTTGAAGTCTACATATAGTTGATGTACAGTACCATTATATTCCCATTTCCTTTCTAAAATCTGTCTTATACTAAAAATCTGATCTGTTGTAGACCTGTTTCTTCTAAATGCACATTGATGATCTCCTAGAATGTCATCAATATAGGGAGTAAGTCTGCTTACTAATATATTTGTTAGAATTTTGTACGAAGTTGAAAGTAATGAGATGCCCCTGTAGTTGTTGCAATCAGTTTTATCTCCTTTCTTATAAATTGGTACGATAATTGATTCCTTCCATTCATCTGGAAGAGCTTCTTTTTCCCAAATCATACTAAGCAACCAGCGTATCTTGTCCATCAATTTTTCTCCCCCTGATTTTATCAGTTCTGCTGGGATCTCATCTGAACCTGATGCTTTATACATCTTCAATTTTTCAATCGCCATTTCAACCTCTAATGCACTTGGTTCTGCGACTAGCATTTCTGCTGTCTGTAAATAATCCTCCTCAATGTCCTGTTCTGTATGTACATTTAATAGCTGATTAAAGTAACTTCTCCATCTATTTAATATACTCCTGGAATCTGCAATCATATCCCCATTTTCATTCCGAATTATGTTTGTTCTAGCCTGAAACCCTTTCTTCTCTATACTAATTCCCTGATATAATTCTCTAATGTTCCTATTTTTTGCGTTCATTTCAAGATCATTAATCTTCTCTCTCAAATATTCCCTCTTTTTACTCTTTAGTAACTTGGTGGTTTCCCATCTAATACTACCCAATTGCTCTAAATTTACCTCATTTGGCTCGTGTAACCATTTCAATTTTGCTAGCTTTCTTTTCTTTACAATGTCGGCACATTCCTCATCAAACCATTTCTTGTTTTGCCTCTTTTTTAAACTACCAATGCTTTCTGATGCTGACAATTTAATAGTATCTCTTATAGCCTCCCATTCTTTATTTATATCAGTTTCTTCTTCGTTTGCCACATTGTCATCTGAAGATTCCAGTACTTCAAATCTATTAGCAATTTTGATTTGGTATTCTTGCCGCATTTCATCATTTTTCAAGTTTTTTAATTCAAATTTTTCAGAATCATCTTTAGCGTTTGTTCCTCTCATAAGCGATAGCCGTTGTCTGATTTTCACTCTGACCAGATGATGATCCGAATTGCAGTCTGTCCCTCTAACTGATCTAACATCGATGATGCTACTGTGCCAGCGTTTATCCACTAATACATGATCTATCTGGTTCCGAGTTTCTCCATGTGGGGACGTCCAGGTGTATTTATGAATATCCTTATGCTGAAATGTTGTGCTCTTAACAATGAGATTCTTTGATGTGGCAAATGTGACTAATCTAACCCCGTTGTCGTTACTATCTTCATGAAGACTGAATTTGCCTATTGTTGGTTTGAATATATCTTCCCGCCCCACTTTTGCATTAAAATCTCCTAAGACAATTTTCATATGATATCATGAAAGGCTATCAAATAAGCATTCTAATTCTTCATAGAACTCATCCTTGATCTTGTCATCTTTATCTTCTGTGTGGGCTTGTACATTTACAATTATAAAATCATGTCGTTTACCCTTTAGAATTATGTATGATATCCTATCACTAACAAACTTAATATCTCGGATAGCGGATAGGATCCTCCTTCTGACTAAAAAAACCGTTCCAAATGCAGGTCCTTCTGCACCCCCGTAGTATAAAACAAAGCTTCCTGATTCCTGACTACCTTCTCCTGGCCACCTAACTTCCTGTAAAGCGACTATATCCAAGGGCGATTTATCTAAATCCCGCGTTAGTATCTCTAGTGCCCCGCTATTGTATAAAGTCCTGACATTCCATGTTCCTAGGAACATGTCCCTATGTTTGAGCCTTTGGCATGGGTTCCCTGAAGTAGTCCCCGCCCGGAGAACCGAATGGGGGACTATTTGACCTCCGGAAAATTTTACCCCAGTTGAACCCATGTCCGCATTTCTTGACGGTTGTATTTTTACGGTGAAAGATCGTCACTCTTTCGACCAAGGTACTTTTTTCGTCTGGCTTATCACCTTCGACCAGTCCGGCATGGGTAACCCTATCGGCAGCAATGCTACCGCCGGCATAGCTCTCAGGATCATTTAATCACGCAAGCCACTCCACCACGACAAGGTAAAGATACCATGGAGGGACAATTTCACATTGATTGCAAAAATGAAATCCGTTTTCGCGTAACACGTTTTTTTACAATTCAAAATTTTACGTTTTGAATATTTTTCGTAATGTACGTATTGTAGTAACATTTCAGTGTGCTTATCGTTTGTTAGAAAGGGCCAACGGCTTATAATTTCAACTTTATTACTTAAAATGTGAAATAATATAACTATTATTATGTATATATTTTAAATTATGTTTATATTTATTAAAATCTAATAACTATATCCGCCCTAGGTCCGTAAAAAAAATGTGTGGTCTAAATCTGTTTTGATATACTTATATGTGGGTCATATACGTTAGTAAAACAAAGAATATAACTGCTTTTGTAAAGAAAACTTACTTTCAACATGTTGGCATTAAGATAGGAAACCAGGATAAATCGTGGTGCCCTCACAAAGTGTGTCGTAGTTTTGTTGCAGAGTTGAGGAGTTGGAAAAATGGAAAAAAGAAGTCATTGCCCTTTAGTATCCCTATGGTTTGGAGGGAACCTACAAATCATGGAGTCGATTGTTATTTTTGTACAGTTAAGGTAGCAGGATATATTGCTAAAAAGAAGAAAGATATTGTATACCATAACATTCCCTCTGTCATTCAGCCTGTACCTCATGGTCCTGATATTCCGGTTCCCTTACACCCTGAATCAGATATATTGCCGTCTGCATCAAGTAGCACTGAAACCGAATATCCAGTGGATAATGAACCATATAATTCTGATCTTGATAGATGTTTTAATCAAAGTGAGCTTAATGATTTAGTGAGTGATTTAAATTTATCTAAAGAATCAGCAGAACTCTTAGGCTCTACGTTAAAAGTATTGGCTGAGGGTACATATTTTTCATGTTACAGGCATCATGAGAAGGAACTTGTCCCTTTTTTTGCTGAAGAAGAAGATTTAGTTTATTACGAAGACATCCCTGCTGTCTTAAAATTGTACAACATAAACTATAATTTCAAAGAGTGGAGGTTCTTCATAATTTGTTTTCAAAAAAGTCTTAAAGATGTTTTGCTTCTTAATGGAAACATTCATCCTTCCATTCCTGTGGCCCACTCTTTTGTTTTAAAGGAGACATATGAAAATGTAAAGTTTCTGTTACAAAAATTCAGTACGAAAACCATCTATGCTAGTCTGTGGAGATTTCATGATTATTGGATTATTAGTTGGTCAGAAAGCTGGTTTCACAAACTAATCTTCTTTCGTATGTGAATGGGATAGCAGAGCTAGGTCAGAACACTGGGGAAGAGAACAGTGGCTACGTAGGACTTCATTAATACCGGACGAAAAAATACAAGACGTAAGCATCTTATTGAACCCTCAAAAGTATTGTTGTCACCTCTCCAAGTAAAATTATGTTCAATGAAACAATTTGTAAAAACTCTAGATAAAGACAGTGAGTGCTTTAAATACCTTTGCGCTACATTTCCTTCACTATCCTATGAAAAAAATTAAAGCTATTGTAATCGTTGGCTCACAAATTCGAAAACTGATGATCGACAGTTAGTTCCAGAATACTATGAGTCGAAAAGTGAAGTATGCCTGGACTGCTTATAATTATTAATTATTATTAAGTAATGATTAATTAGTGGCAAATAAATTCTGGCCAAGTTTTTCACACAAAATTCTCGTTGAAAGTAATTTTTCTTACGTTTTACATAGCTTTCATTTCATTTCTAGTTATTCATGAACATTTTGAAAATGTGACGTGATGGGAGAAAATTGAGATCATTTTCGAATTCAGCACAAAACATCCGTTTAAAATCACCTATCAGATTTCAAAAAATAAAAAAATAATGTTTTAAAATGCAGAACGGTGCTATCCATTTAATTAAATACAAATATTTGTTCTTAGTTTAATTTAATATAAAGTATATGTACTGCAATAGGTTGTATATTTCAATCAATTACAAGGATTCTTCAATAAAGTACTTTTTTTTCCAACGTGCGTTTACTCATGTTCCAAATTAATAAACTTTATAAATTCCGCCCTTTGTGCAATGAACGGAAAAATTTCGCAAGATAATATGTAATTTTGGAAAATAGCAAAACCAATAACATAGATTACATTTATTACCGGAAAGATTACTCAAGTCGGATGCCGGAGAGTTTGAATTCTTAGAGAGAGTATTGAGTGTGAAGAGAAAACATGTTAATTCTTGGCCATAGTGAGAACATTTGCACCAAGACTTGAATCCTTAACCACGCGATCTGCTACCAGAATTTGCTCCGCGTGTTGGTGCTGGAACAAACCAATGTTGTTGATAAATATTTTGAATCGAAAACATAGATTGTTCAAATTAACATAAAAGACAAAGATTAATTCAACTTTCCTTAATGAATTGCTAAACATGTAATATGCAGTAAGTTACGCAGACTATAATCGTGGAAGCTTTAAGGAAAGAGGAACTCACATACGCTTGAGTAAGCTTTGGAATTTTACCTTCATATCTGACATAGACTAGCTACTAAATTAATAGGCATAAGTATATAAAATCAGACAACTAAAGTTTAATGCGAGTCAAAAGATAGTCAGATATAACATTGAATAATAAATGAATAAATAATTAATTTGACAAAGAAAATAATGCTATCATTGATCATCTATACAAAAAATAATATTAACAAAGCATACGTACAACGTTACACTCACACTAGTCCAGCCTAGGGTTGGGGTACACGGTCGCTGTGGACCCACCCTGGCCTAAAGGACTAATAAACCAAACTAGCTCTTCTGAGCTATATCGACGTGACTCCTACGACAGATAAACAGATGATGATCTGATGTTAGAAAACACAGCTCTATATGAGAGTTCACTAGGAGAGGGGAGTATGTGCGATAGCACACGGCGCGTAATAGGAAAAGGAAGGGGGTAAATAGGAGAGAATTTGGCACTGTTCACAAAGATCACAGAAGAAATGGAGACGCGATGACGTATAGGTTGCGCATCATGACGTAATCCTGTATCGAAAACATGATTTCGGTACACATTAATAGAGCAAAATTGGAGCCTAATGAACATTTTGTATAACTAATTGCCTGATATTCCGATGTTTCCACCGAGTATTTATGTATCCCAATCTTTTTACCAACCATCTTATTGACACCCGAAAGCTATGGTTTCGCCACTATTCTCAATCATTCTGGACATTTTGTTTTCACTCCTTCTCACCTCTCTTGCCAATGTGGGCTGAGCGTAAGGCTTAAACGGCATCGGTATAGTCACAATACATTTCACGATCCGTAAAGCTAGAATTCGATTCTTTTTTTGTTATTTTTACGTCATCCTCTCTCATCTCGCTAGGACATCTACAATCAGCTAAGCGACAATGAACATTATGCATTAGACACTAATCTAGGCCACTCTTCTCATTTCATTTTTCACCCTTTCTCGCCCCTCACACTCCATTGACTTACTAGCGGTCAAACTTGGGCTTCAGTATCATCGAAACTATCATCAATCAACTCAGTAATTCTGAAAACATTGGATACGGCACTAGTTTCAGTCACGTTCGACATTTTACATTGTCTCACATTCTTATAGCTGCTATAAATCAATTCCGGTCTTTAACATCATCATGTCTGTCTCTAATCAGATAAGCTAGCCCCAAAACGATGGATTCGACATTAGTAACGGCCTGTTCGAGTATTATGTTTACATGTCATCCATCTCCTCACCTCCTCATATGGGTGACAAGTCTCTTTGCGACCCACACTTTTTTTTCAGATTGAAGTTATATGTGTACAGCGTTGAAATTTCTCCAGACGTTCACAGTTATGTGCGAACATAATATTTTATATTCCACCCCCTCTCATCTAAACGTCTTTCACACTTTACAGGCATTTTCCAGATTGAAATTCATATGTGTACAAGCAGGATGAGTTGATTTAAATCAAAGTGATTTTAATCGCGATTCAAATAATGATTTTAATCGACTTATTTTTTATTCAGATCTTTGATGCAAATATACCGTATATATTTAGTTATTACATTTTTTAATTTCAAACAATTACAAAATTGTAATATTATATAAGAGATTCCGGGGTATGTGGCCGTGGTCCATGACAGGTGTTTCATCCAGACGTTTCTCCCTCAACTGCGGAGAGCATCTTCAATGGCGAGTACTACTAGATAGTGTTCCCTGGTCGGTTGCATCACTCGCAGTCGAGCCTCCGACCAGGGAACAATACCTAGAAGCACTCGCCACTGAAGATGCCCTCCGCAGTTGAGGGAGAAACGTCTGGATGAAACACCTGTCATGGACCACGGCCACATAGCTCGGAATCTCTTAATATTATGATTACCAGCCGTGAAAGCCTGCATTCAACTGTCTAAAAAGTTGATTCTGCCATATTGGGTCCAGAGCAATTTGGCAAAGTATGTTTCATAACACGTACGTTTTGCCACGGTAAAATCGTCAGAAGTAAATTTGGTCATATGGGTTAGGCTATAAATGCCATGAAACATTTTCAACACACAAAGTATAATAGCCGCAAAAAGAAAAGTTTTGGACACAAGAACAACAAAGTCACAATGACAAGAAGTGCAATTTTCCTTTTTTAATGTATCATGAAATTAAATTACAGCACTTTAAAAAGAATGTGTTGAAAATATTTATGAAATCATGAATATACTTTCAATTTATTTAGCCTATAATGTGCCCGCTTCAACATTTCTGGGTTCTTCTGGGAGGTTTTCTCGCCTTATGCTGAGAACCGTTCTTCTAATAATTTCTTTCTTCGGCAGCTTAACATTTACCTTACTACTTACTCTCATTGCCCCTTATCGGGTTAATATCTCAGTGAGAACGCGCTCTCGTACATCTCGACACAGTGTGGAGCGTGGTTTACATGATTCGTTTGGTCCCTTGACAAGCCTTTGCCGGTTATAAGAAATGGCGATCATTGCATTGCATTATTATCTGTTGTCTCAATCTCCAGGCTAAACAATTCTTATTATCCCGGCGTATCGTGTACATGTATACCATTTATGTCGATTTTTTCTACACTTCACCCAATGGTAACAAAACGGAATTCTTCTTCATCATCCAAGGATTAAGACTGTTGGCTAGAATTGTTAAAATTGTTCATACCATCTTCTGTGTGTGCGTCCAACATTTCTCCTTCCGTGCGGTTTGTAATTCAGCAGTAATTTTGGAAATGTTTCTTCTGGCATTCTATCAACATGTTTAAAACGGAATTCATCGCCCATAATTTAAATATCCACTCATAATTTTACTGAATTTGTGAAAAATGTAACTATGGAAATGAGATATATTGTTAAAGATGTAAAAATGAAAACGAGATGACGTATTGTTATGAAACGCTGCTTAAATATAATGTATGTAAGGAAAAATATAAAATATGCCTGTTCCTAATGCTACAGACTAAATTTAACGTGCTTCGGGTTCCGCGTTAACGTGGTCTGTTCCCAATTAACACGCAATTTCGGCAAACTGCTTTAAGTAGATGATGTATTCATGTATTGTGTACAGAGAGAAGTGTAGGATCGAGTGTATATTCACGTGTTTGTGCAGTATAAAGTGTGCTGTATGAAGGATGATGAAAAGACGAATCCTACCCCTGTCAAAAAAGCACAATAGGAACCGCCAGGCTTAACTTTCCATTCGACGGGCGAATCACCTTCCTGTCGTATGCATTGCGGAACAAATTGCACTTTAAGGGGACCGACTGGTGAAAATGATTGAAAATCACAAAAAAAGGCATTTTTTGTTTATTTGCTTTTTAATAATTTTGATTCTTTAGGATCATTTTCATGTAAAAAAATGTATTAAGGAAAATTGAGTCCGTGACGTAAGAGTTTAGATACCCTCGCACGTGTGGTTAGCATTACTACTTAAACTTTAATATGCGTTTTTTTTTCAGTTACCATTTTTTTGACATTTTCCAAAACTTAAAATGCTCCTCACGATGCAATTTTTATACTATCAAAGTGAAATTTTGTGGTTAGACTCTCCAATATATGCTCATTGAAATTTGCTATGCAGTTACTAGTCTAAGACACATGTTCTTTTAAATTGAGATGGAAAAAAATAATGAGAGTGATAAAAAATATTTATTTTTCAAAAATAAAAAGTAAGCAGTATCCTCCCTTTATTATTTTTTTTAATAGCAAATGTTTTAGTGGAATCATAAAGCACTGAATCTCAAATTTCATCAGAAAATATTTTAAAATGCATCTTAAGGAGCATTTTTTAGAAAATATTTTAAAAAATAGTTTAAAAACCCATAATTCTGAAACTGTTGTACTTATAAACACCAAACTTCACAGAAATTATTCTATAAGCACATAATGTACGTGATAACATTTTCAAAACAATCAGATGAAAACTAAAAAAATTGAAATTCACCAGTCGGTCTCCTTAATGCATGGATCGACTGCACTATCTTAGCGATTAAAAATGTTACACTCCACCCTGGCCCCAAAATTTAATTTAAATTTTCGAACCTGGACCCACCAGTCAGTAAGCCCCGTTATTATATAAGGAAAAACGAAATTGGGGACAGACATTCATATTCAGAATCTTATAGTTTGTATTTATTTGAATCATACGCAAGTAATACTTCTAAACTTTCACATTTAATTTTATTTTTCTACAGTGTATAATATAGGGAGGAAAAAATATCGTATATGTAATCGGGGTGTAATTTTGTCCCCACACTATCAACTTAAACTGAGGACAATACTCGATCCAATGGCTCCCACAATGTTGGTCAAGAGCGGGGTTCGAATAGTATTAGCTGTGAAGCCGCGATGTCACGTAGAAGCAATCACACACTGGCAGTAGCAGATATTTACTACTGAGCGCAGCACTACATAATGTTGTTTAGTCGAATCCGAAACGAAATATGACAGGCTATTTTTAGGAAACACATATCTCGTGCTATGTATTTAAATGTACCCAGTTAAAACAAGAGGCCATTATTTTTTAATTTCACATAAACCCACCTCTAATGATGGATTTCGTTGATTTTTTTAAAAACGCCTTCTTCGTTCTATTTCAATAGTAACCCAATATGGCTACTGAGTTTTGTGCGAAAACTTAAAAATTGAGGCCAGTAGAGCGATTTTTTAATTTTCGTTTCAGATTAACACCTATTCCATATGGTCCGACTTTGTTGTTTGATGGCGGTTGACTTCACTTTTTCAATTGATTTATATATGTCAAGTTTGGTTTCGAAAACCCAAAAATTGCGGCCGCTAGAGCGTAAACACGCACACACGTTTTATGTGTATATATATATATATATATATATATATATAAGAGAGTTTAAACGAACCGCAAAGAAATTTACACAATGAAAAGACCTATATATTTCATTATACTATTTTTAATAAGAGCATGCACACTTTCCAAAAAAGAATATAATTATTTCAATATAAGATTACAATTATTAAATCTAATATATAAAAATGAATGTTTGTTTGTTTGTTCGTACTTTATGCGCGGCCATACCGTTGATCCGATTGTGATGGGTTTTTTGCAAAATGTTCAGGATATTCCCGGAATGAACATAGGCTATAAGAGAGTTGAGATATTCAACTCCTACACCCTTAAAAAACGTCCTTAGAAGTGAAAAGCGTGAAAAAGTCCCTTTTTTTACCCTTAAATGGCTTACGCTGCCTAAACCATAACAAATATACAAAATTAATGTACACAGAATTGAATATCTCAAAAAACTCTACAAAAAAGTCCGCGACAGCATATGTTTATCTTTTACAAATAAGACACAATAGTCATTTTTGTCTTTCATTGATGCCAATTTTGGAATATATTAAACAGTACAAACTAAATTGGAAACACAATCTTGAAAGAATGAGCTCAAATCGGATTCCCAAAGCTGTTTATAATTATATACCAAGAGGACGAAGATCTCTGGGCCGTCCATGAAACGCTGGAGGGAAAATTTTCTATAGGATCGTAACAGGCCTTGGCCTAATACTTGAAAGGAAGAAGAAGAAGATTGATACCAAGGAGATCGGGATACGTAGATTCCCGGGCAGCACGTGCTACCATACCAATCATCCGATTGTCATTTGCTTTTTGAAAAAATGTTCAAGATTTTCCCGGTAAAGTTATAGGTTATAAGAGAGTTTTAATGCTCAAGCCCTTCACCCTTAAAAAATCACCCTCTGTAGTGAAAAAATATGAAAAAATGTCGCTTTTTGTAAGCTTAAATGGCTTACGCTGCCTAAACCATAACAAAATTATTGTACACAGAATTGAATATCTAAAAAAGAAACTCTATATAGAAAAGTCCGCGACAGCATATGTTTATCTTTTAAGGATAACTCACAATAACCATTTTTGTCTTTCATTGATGCCAAGAATATCGGGATGAGTAGATTCCCGGGCAAGCATAGCAGCGCACGGCGGGTATTCTTTTATGGATAACTCAACGAATTTTGTCTTTCAACTCATTTATGTCAAGTACATCGGGATGCGTAGATTCCCGGGCAACGCCGAGTAATCAGCACGGGGTATCTGAAAATAATGACGATATAAATGTTTATTTATTTTTCCTATTACTTATTCAACTAAATGCAGAAACACATCATTTATTTAGGTGTAGCAGCGCACGCCGGGTATTAGTTAGTTTTTAATAAAATATAATCTGCAATAAGTGAAGAAAAGGGGCAATGAAATAACATTCCCACTCTATAGAAGGAAATATGATCACCTATTACAAATATCCCGTTTGAATTATCAGTTAATTTAAATATTTAAAATATAAGATAAATGTAAATCCAGAAGCATTTGTGACAGTTTAAATTACGGAAGAATAAACATTCTGATATGAATAAAATAATTATAATTATCTCAAAATAAATGTATAAGTAAATAAAAGCATTAATAGTATTGAAAAGGGAATTAAAAGAATTTGTCGAATTTGCAAGGGAACTGTCAACCATTGCATGCCCAAACCTATCATGGAATTTGTCCCAGAGAAGCATTGTGATGTACAAAGACCGTGTCCAAAAAAATGGTCTGCTGTTTTTAACTGCAAGGCACAGAAATCAGCAATTACAACCCACTTGAGTAATATCGGAGTGGGGTGAGGCGGGACGCGGCGGGGACAACAGGTAATGAGGGTTATCCATCTACGAGTCACGAGTTTGATTACTTCCCTATAGTCTAAACGAGAGATTTGGCGCTCGGTTTTAGTGTCTTGCAGTTAAAAATGCAGACACTTTTTGAAGGAACTCTTGGTACATCGTAATGCTTCTCTGGCAGGAATTTCAAGGTAGCTTTTGGCATGCAATTGTTGACAGTTCCCTTGTTGGCAACAAACAAAATTGTAAAAAGATAAGGGATAAGAAAATTATATGTAAATCTTAAATATAAATTGAATGTTTATGTTAATACACATTAAAAACACATTGAGCTAATATAATATTGCAACTACCCTATTACACACATGAATTAATATGGGACTGGTAACATGAAGGCAGGTAAGAGCCAGTTCTAACCTGTTTCACATACACAATAAACTGCCCATGTACTATGTAAGACCAGGCATTCATGTAATTTATCTTCATGGAAATAATTAGAATATAATACAGTATAACAAACAAATGGAAATTCCTAATGACTCGGTAGGAAAACTATTCAGTAAATTCTGAGAAGTATTAACCGATGCATGAATGGAAATAAATATCTAATGAGATTTAAATATCAAAATCAAAATAGTGGTAGTAAAATATGTCAGCTGGATGGATTTAAATATAACATACTTACGCTACCAAAACGAACCTTTGCTATTGGCACATGGAATGTTCAAGGCTTGAATACTAAAGAACGAGGCGTAATAGGTGAGAATACAGCAAAGAATGCAGATAGTATTATGCTCTCAGAAACAAACAAAAAAGAGAGAAAGGACAAGAAAAATTAGGAGATTATACACGTATCTGAAATGGAGTACCAAAAACTGGTGGAGCAAAAAGAAATATATATCCATTTTGATAAAAAATAATTTGATAAAAATACAGTGTCTTGGGAAGAAATTGATTAAACAATTATTAAGTTAAATCTAAAACTTCCTGGGATAGAGCTTATAATAATAGGAGTATAGGCCATAAATGAGGATGCATCAACCATATAAAAAATTAATTTTTTGACAAACTGTCAGAAATTTTGGAGAAGATAAAAAATCAAGAAGTAATAATAACAGGAGATTTTAATAGTCGAGTAGGAAGTAGAATGAAAGATGAAGTGATTGGATCATTTGGGGAAAAAGTGTAAAATGACAATGTTGTTTACATAAACTTATCAATCTAAGTTTATGTAAACAACATGGCCATATGATAATGAATAGTTTCTTCCAACATCGGAAAATACATAAATACACATAGGAACAGCCAAAAAAAGTCTCAAATCAATAATTGATTATATAATAATGAAACAAAAACGTGATATGATAGTGAAAGATGTTAGAGTGTAACCAGATTGCGGAAGTGATCGTTATATGCTTTTGGGAAAATTCATATTAACAAGTAGGAAAATACAAGATATTGAAGTGACGGAACACAGGATAAATACAACCGTTTTGAAGGAACAAAGATATAAAGTAAGTTTACTCTATGATGAGAGTATAAAATATATTTTTCAAACAAGATTAAAACAAAAACTTAATTTAAATTTAAATAAATCTGCAGTGGAAATGTATGATCAATTAAAGGAAAGTATGCATTCAGCAACTTTAGAAGCATTTGGGACAGAAAATTTAGAATTAAGAAGAAATAATTAATGGTTTAATCACGATATTAAAACATTAGTAAAAGAAAAAATAAAGCACGGATGAAATGGTTATCAGATCACTCGAAATGAATATATAGCCTTAAAACATAAAATAAAGGTGGAAGTGAGAAGAGCAAAAAAATGAATACTGGAATAATATTTGCTCGAATATATATATCATTCGATTGGATATGCTAGATCCAAACAAGCTTGGAAAACATTACAAAATGTCAGAGTATCAGAAAGAAAGAAAGAAGATTAATATTCAGTTAATAAGACCATCACAATGGATGCAACGTTAGAAAATAGTAATGCATTTCAATTTCAAGATATGGATGTAGAATATAAATCTGATACTCCAGAGATAACAGAAGATGAAGTAAAAAGAGCTTTGAAAGAGGTAAAAAATGAGAGAGCACCAGGACCAGGAAATATTCAGACCCAACTCCTAAAACATGGAGGAGATATTTTAGTAATCTTTTTAACAAAACTTTTAATAAAATTGAAATTGAAGATGATATCCCAGAATACTGGAATTTATCGAATATTACTCCTATTTTTAAAAAAGGTGATAAAAACCTATGTTCCAATTATAGAGGTATAAGTGTTTTACCTTCGACAGTTAGAATGTGTAGTGAAATTATAAATTTTAAACTCAAGGAGATAAAAGATAACATAAGAGAAGAACAATGTGAATTCCGGAGTGGAAGATCGTGTATTAATAATAATCTCTGTATTAGACAACTGCAAGAGAAAATCCTAGAAAAAATAAAGAACTACATAAAACCCTTTATTGTTTTACAGATGACATATGATAGTGTATCGAAAATTGTTATGGACGGCAATGAGAAAGTAACATGAATATCCCCGATAAATGGATTAATATTGTTAGGAGGATCTACAGTAATACAAAAACTAAAGTAAAAATACAGAATAAATTAACAGAGGAATTCACAGTGAAAAAGGCCTTAAGCAGGGATGCAGTTTATCGCCAATTATTTTTAACGTTTTTTTTAGATCAGGCTCTTAATTTATAGTATAAAAAGGGTTCTGAAATGGGTATCCCTATAGAAGGAATAATACTACATTCATTATTGTTTTCAGATGATCAACCAATTTAAGTTGATATGAGATATATGATAAAAAAAACTAATGTAAGAATATAAAAAATGGGGACTGAATATAAATTTACGGAAAACAGAATACATGAGTTTGGGAAAGGATGTGGATGACCTCATATTCGTATCAGGGAAAATAAAAAAATGTGATTTTTTTTTAATGTCTTGAGTCAATAATTATAAGTTTAGGTACTTGTGACAGAGACGTACAAACTAAAATTGCAGTGGCAAAAAATGCAACTAAGACATTACATGGAATAATTTGGAACAAAAATAGTACAAAGCAAACTAAAATGAACATTTTTAAGAGAACAATACAGAACATTTTGTCATATGAAAGTGAAACTTGGTCTTTGACGGAATTACAAAATAATAAAATTAGAACAGTTGAATTTGATTATCTTAGAAGAAGCCTCCAAAAAACAAGACAGGATAAAATAAGGAATGAATTCCTTTGGCGAGAAATGAATGTCACCATACCTGTTGTTCAGAGGATTGAAAATCAAACGCTTAAATGGTATGGGCATGTACCAAGAATGGAAAATTAAAGATTGCCAAAAATATATATACCTGGATGAAAAAAAATTAACGTGGCAGACCAGGATGGAACTATAATGGATGATAGGAATATGGAAGAAGGAGACTGGAAAATGATAGAAATAAATGGAAACTGAAGACGGAAAACCTATAAGTAGGGGAAAGCCGAAGAAGAAGAAAATGGTAATATGATTGTAGATGATTAGTTATTAACTACTGGAGTACGCTCCACTCGAGTCAAATATTGAAGTAGTAGGGATGAACAGCGAGCACATGGGAACTGAATACATGTAACCCGCTCTCAGATATGTATCGGCAGGAGAGGCAATGGACGAGGTAGGAAAACGCTCTTCACTAGAGTCAGGGCATCGAGATAGATAGAATCTAATAAAATAAAGTTAGGCTTACAAAAAAGTTATAAAAAAATCAAAAGCTTGGCCACAATAAGTGGAGTACTGTGAATCGAATACTAAGGAAAGTCTATTAAAAGTAAAGTGTTCCCACAACAGGCCTCAGGAGGCCCTTGGGGTAGTAGGAGGTTAAGGCTCCCACTTTTTTCTAGACAATCAGCACTTTATGTCAGCCGGGTTGTCAGCCCTGCGTGACGGCCGCCTTTACCCCCAGAACAAGCGTCTAGTACTCATTTCAGTTAGAGGCTGAGTCGACCCCAGGGTCATAGTGCCGCCAGAGGGTTTGGGTCAGTTTAAAAATCCTGACCCCAACGGGACTTGAACCCTCGACCCTCCGGCTTGTAGCTCAGTGCCTTAACCACTACGCTACGGCGTACCCCGGAAAGTCTATTACCTCTCGAATTAAAAGAAGCTGTTAAACGCAAATCCGAATATTATTTTAAAAAAGAATTTCTATAATACATTGTTTTGGCTCGCGTAGCGTATATCCATACATTGCAATTGATTGTATTGAATTACTGAATCCTCAACTCTAACTTGATAAATTTGTAGAACCACGAATAATTCAGTACAAATCACTGCTCAACTGGATTTTTGTCTCATGAGTACCAATAGTTGTACCAAATACAGTTTTTATCGTGTTTTCAAATATGTATTCGGAATTTCTCTATCATTCACAGTTTATTATTTCTTCAATTAATGGATTTAAATAATTATTTTTAATAAACGTTTTTTCGTCCATTTGTCCAATGAAAAATAAAACCAAATGAACTAACTCAAATGATTTCAGCTATAGAAAAGAGATATCAAGGCAAATTGAATCCTAATATGCTGGCCGATTATTGTTGTGCCATCAAGAGGGATGCTCCACAGGCGAAATATAGCAGAAAATCGTAATTTCTGACTTTCTAGGTGAGTCCGAATGTTCGAATATTGTGTAATTACGAATGTAGAAAATATTAAAGTGTTTGAAATTATAAATGCCTGTCTATCGGAAACCTTGCGTGATGGAGAAAACCCGGTATCATATTTGAATTCAGGAGAAAACATACTATCAGAATCACATATTTTTCTTTCTGAGACAAAAAAAAAAGTTCCTTTTTTGTTGCTCAGTGTTATTTATCAACCCTTCTGATGATCCCACGCTCTCGAACTAAACTGTAAGTGTAAACTAGCCCATTTAATACTCTTACATACATCACCTACAATAGTAGAGAGGATCAAATATAATACCAAAATTAATATATCACTGTTCACTAATTAGTAATAACGTATGTTATAAGATTACACTATTAATAATAATTAATTAGTGGAAAGTGTCACATGAGTTTAAAAAATAATTCGTAATTGCTAATTCTATCAAGCGAAATTAAAATGACAGTAAAACAGGTGTAGACTGTTTTAAATTGTAAGATGACCAGACGACTATTTGGGGATTAAAAATCCTATTTCATGTATCGCGAGATTACCTTAGAAAAAAAAAATATATATATATATATATATCACAGCGAATTAATTACAATTTAATTACATAATTAAGATAAATATATCTTATAACATACCATTTTAATCACAAAATTCCCAAGGATTAACAAAACATTTATGATGTAATTCAATTAATTACACTCATCAACAGTGGTTTTGTTGCCCTTGATATAAGATTAATTTCGGATATACGGAGTATTTATGCTCACAATTCATGAAACTATCAATAATTTTGGAAGATTTGCTCTTTTTTTAATCATTATTTTCATTTTCCTCCAATCTAATTTTAATAATTGTACTTAACATTCTACTAATTGCTGCCATAACACTGATCCCTCTATAGTTTGATACAAAATAGAATATCAAAACAACAAACTGGTTTCACAGCAGGTAAATGGTGCCTTGATAATATATTTGTGATCAGGCAGATAACAGAAAATATGTTGGCTAAAGGAAAAGAAGTTCATATGGCATTTATAGACCTGGAAAAGGCACATTACTCTGTACCCATCAACAAGCTTTGGGTGGCAATGGAGAAGTTTGGAATATCTAAATCTCTAATATATTTTATAAAAAGAATGTATGCAGGTATTAAGGTTGGAAATAGAGTATCCTCAGAATTTGATATAACAAAAGGATTAAGACAAGGATGCGGGATGTCACCAACATTGTTCAAGATATATTTAGAAGATGTATTAATGAAATGGAATAGGTCATGTAGGGGAATGGGAATCAACATTAATGGCCATTTACTGCACAATTTATTATTCGCTGATGACCAGATTATAATAGGACAAGATAAAGAAGATATAGAATATATGATTAGAAAGTTGGTAGATGCATTTGAGGTAGGTGGACTGAAGATAAATTATATTAAAACAGAATATATGGTAATCGGAGCAAATTCAGAAGACCTACAAATAAATAATATGTTAATTAAACGTGTTGAAGAATTTAAATGTCTTGGATCTATAATAGATAAATATTGTACTTTTGAAAAAGATATTATTAACAGAGTAAATTGTGCAAGGAAGGCGATTAGATCCCTGAATGGTCTTTTATGGAATAGAAATTTGACCAGAAACACAAAAAAAAGAGATATACAGACAATAATAGAAAGTATACTTACATATGGATCAGAAAGCTGGACAATAAATTAAAGGATGCAGAAAATAATGTTGGCGACAGAAATGGATGGATTACAGAGAAGTATGAGAATATCCAGGCTACAACATATTCGAAATACATATATCAGACAAGAAATGGATGCACAAGAAACTGTTATCGATGGGATAACAAAGAGAGCTCTACATGTACAACGGATGTCGGAAGACCAGTGGTCTAAACAAGTGTTGGATTGGATGGTACCAGGCAGGAGGAGGAGGAGGGGGAGAAGTAGAAGAGCATGGTATGAGGGAATATATGATGCCATGATGAAGAGGGGTATGGAAGATGGACAATGGGAAGATAGAAATCTCTGGAAAGCAGGAATCAAAGGCAAACTGCTGTAAAGTGGAAAACCTGTATTAAGTATTAAGTAAGTATTTTCATTTTACACTACAAAAATCGGATAATATGAAAAAAAAAAAAAAAAAAAAAAAAAAACATTTATGTCAATTTTTTAAATTAGTATACAAAGTAAAATGTCGAAAACCCATGTTATACTTAAGTGAAACGCCTATTATAATATTCTCTCCTATAATTTTTTAGGGGACAATCTCTTTTTAAAGACCAGCAATAATCTGCCATCATGTGACGGTCCCATCTACCACGATACCTTTCCTCCATTACTTTTAGATCCTGGTAAGGCGTTCTCCCTGTTCGCACTATCTTCTTCTTCTTCTTCACTTCACGGGTTAGGCAAATTGCCTGTTCCGCCTCACAGTTGTTCTGTCCATCTTTTCACTGGCCTTCCTACATTCCTTGAACCTCTTGGCTTGTAGTTGAATGCTGCTCTTGGTAATCTTGATACACTATATTTTTCTAAATTATCCAGAAATATATCCAGGTGACTGTGGAGAAAGTGTAACTTTATACTCATATTTGCTCCTAGAATCTTAAAGCTTGTCAACATGTTTTGCACAATTTCTTTATAATTTGGTGCTCTACTACCAATACTAAATCCTTCCAAGCTTCACTTTCCAGAACAATCACAACTTTGATAAAATTTGCATCTTTCATCAATTGCCGAATTTGAGGACCATCAAATATTCCGCCTTAACTTTTTCCATACTGAGCTTAGGAAATTTTCTACGAATGTATTTGAAACATTCTTCTTCCTTGCCCAACGCTTTGACGAATTGTTTTATCATATCTAACTTGATATGCAATGGTAAAAGTATGATTTTGTCTCTGCTTAGTAACGGTTTGGTTATTACTTTGACTTTATCGACAGTTAAGGACTTTCTCAAAGGCCACAAATCTTGTTCCCAATGAAGTTGCTTTGCTCTACTATTCCACAAACAAATATAGCAAGGGTATTTTGTTTACCACATGGAAACTTATCCATATGCACGTTGTGAGTACTTCAATTTTGTTAAATAACTGAGATCATGGTCGATGTGCGGAGTGAGGGGTGCGAGAGTGGGGATCACGTGATATTTGTATGCGCGAAAAAAAAATCGCAGAAATCAAATCATGACTGGAAACGTAAATTTTATTAGTAACAAGCTGTTTACTGTTTAAAATGTAAGATACACAAAAATCATAAAACTAGAACACATTCAGTGCTTTCATGAATGTATTCGTAAACTGTGCACTTGAAAACATAGAAATTCGCAGAGATATCCAGGGCAACAATTTGTTTTTTTAGAGCTGTGTTATTCAATCGATATTAAGAATATATTAGTTTTATTAATGGTTTTAAAAAGCAAAATGTATGGTAAAATGGACAATAGCTACTCATAGCGGTCTCAAATTTCCAAGGAAGTTAAATTGTAAAAATACAATTCAACAGCATTTTTCCTTTGCTAAACTAGTTCGCTTGATTACACAAGTAAAAAACCAATTTCACTTCTCGTAAAAATAATATGTTAGTAATGAAAACGTCTCTGACACTAAAGTAAAAGGTATCGAATCTAAAAGAAACTAAATGTCCAGTTATCTACCATAAGTAACAGAAATCAATTATAACTGAGCCATCAAAAAAATTAACGTCTCTATGTCTTGAAATTCTACGAAACAGCATTATTATGTACACGTGAGTGAAACATACGTGTAAGTATGTTAAATCATTACACATATGTGACGGACTGACAAGGAAACTGTCAACCATTGCATGCCAAACCTTCCTTCAAATTTCTCCCAGAGAAGCGTTGTGATGTATCAAGGCAGTGTCCAAAAAAAATCTGCCGTTTTTAATTGGAAGGCACAAAAATCGAAGCTAGAATCCAATAATGGCAACCCACTGTGCAGAGCAAGTTAACATCCCTGTATCGTAGAGCGGAGTGAAGTAAGGCGGTTGTGGAGCGGGATTAAATACACTCCTCAGGAAATCACTAACGGCATAAGTAAGAAAACTGCTGATATCACGCTCTTTCTCCCAAGATACATGTGATTAATAAATAGCATTATTAACATGTATTAACAAATTGTGATAATAGAGTGGTTGAAGAACGTTAGAATCATATGCGTGGTTATCGTTTTCCCTTTAGAAAGCATCATTCTGTTGTACTTTTTGTTGTGATTGGTAAATGGGAATAAAGCTTATTTTGCAAATAGAACCTTATTTAAAAGCAAATTAATATCAAAAACGACAAAAATAAGGTTTTACAAAACACTCATTAGACCAGTAGTTACATATGCTTGTGAAACTTGAGTCCGAAAAGAAACAATAAAACAGAAATTACTATTTTTTTAAAGTAAAATTTTAAGAAGAATAGTTGGACCAAATAGAGGAACTGATAACTGTTGGAGAATCAAAACAAATAACGAACTAAACAAATTAATCAAAAATCAGAATGTAGTAAACCATATAAGATCTCTCAGAATTGGTTGGCTTGGACATTTGATAAGAATGGATGATCAGAGACTAGTCAAAAAACTCGACAAATGGAAACCTATAGGAGGCAGAGCTGTTGGAAGACCGAAGATCAGATGGGAGGATGACACAATGAACGATCTAAAGAAAATGAAAGTGACATTTGATTATGGCAAGAGACAGATTGGCATGGAGGAGGATTGTTGAGAAGGCTAAAACTTTCCCTTTTGAAGTTGTCGTGCCTTAAGATGATGATGATGATGATGATGATGATGATGATGATGATGATGATGATGATGATCTTCGATACCAGAGGCATCCACGATGTGCGTCAAATTTAAAACATAATTTTAGGACATAAAAAAAATAATCTCGGGAAAATGAACTTGAAAATACTTCGACTAAGAATGATTTGGACTTAGACTTTTTATAGATTCGAGAAAATTAACTTCAAGTTATTTTAATAATTTAAAATTTTAATATAACTAAAGATTTTTAAATGTCCTGCAAAATATATTTCTGCGATCTGAATAATTTCATCGACTCCATTACTGAATAAACAGAGCTGTAGCAAACACTTATTTTATGAGAAAAAGTACATCAAACTTCTTTAGAACTTTAACTCAAATGCATCTTAATTGATCACTGTTATAAAGTCATATCGGCTAAACGAACCCTGAGAACTCATCGCCTTCTGACGAACAAATCGGTGCATTAAACTATTTAACTCATGTCCCAAATGGGAGTCAATGACCAATAACGTTTCAATGAATTTTGTTTTACAACCAATCACAGTCGTGTTTCACCTCTATAGTTATCAACTTAAGTTTATCATATCAAAGAAAGTTCCTCCTTTTTAATATTCTGAATAGGTTAGTGCATTATTTTGCAATGGCTGACTCTCTAAGAAATAGTTGAATATAGCAATTTATATTTAAGATGTAAGAATCCCAGAACTCATATGGCTCCGAGATCGTATGTATGTAGTGTATGAATGTATGCAAGCACCGCTTGCGAGATACAATAGAAAAAAAATTGTAGCAATTGATTATACCACAATAAAAAGAAACCACTGTTTGCACTTTCTTAAACTATTATTTCCCAGGTATTTACGTTCCAGAAAAATATAATTGACATATTTACACCATAGGACATCACAAATGAATTAATATACAGTTTGATTTGTTTCATTTTTTTTTTCTCCACTAGAGTGCATTCTTACAATATTGCGTTCCTTTGGCAATATATAATATGATCTGGTTGCAGTGACGAACAAAAGAAGCAAATGAAGCGTACCAATCGTTTCTCATTTGTTTTTAAACATCGCCGTTTACATTAAATATATAAATATTTTAAAATAACTATATTTAAATAATGATTTGTGAGTAAACAGCTTAATTTTATTCGTTAAATAGTCCTAACAAATGCCACTCTTGATTTCCAAATTCTCTAGATACATTCATAATTTGGAAATCACTCGTGGCATTACTTATGATAAATTAATGGCATAGTTCACGAATTCCACGTTTTATTGTTAACGCAGTAGAGTAAGGCACAGCTGGGAATTTCCAGAGTTTTTTTTTTTTTACATAGCTCCTCATAGTTCCGATAGCGAAATCCAAGCAGTTTCAACACCTCAGAGCAAATTGATGTCAAGGGTACTTACTAAAATGATGTATAAAGGTGATGTTTTTATTGTCTTCTAAGAAAGATAGTCCAATCATATTACACATTTATATTAAGGACCAATTGTGAACTTTAATGTAAATTTTATATTGTGAAAGACGTAACGTGGAGCTAAGTCTTGGCGTGTATTTCTCTCAGTATGAGGTTTTACAAAGTTTATCTCGCTCTCATTACAACAGCTGACTTCGGCAGCATAACTTCATCATAAGAAGGGACGATAGGAAGCGGAGATGGCTTAAAACTTCTAAGTTTGTTAAATATTAGGACTTAGATGCGTATCGGAGCTCTGATAATACAACGTATACTCGTGCGAAGCCATCACCTACCTGTTAGTTAAATACACAGCATAGTCTTGCTGTAAGAATTAATGGAGGATTCCGTAATAGTAACTCAGCGGCATGATACGTCTGATCTACTTTATCAATTAATTGTTAACTGGGTAATAAAATTTAACTGGTCATTGCTAAAAGGTCCTTTTTCCAATTTATTGTAAAATGAATTAACTACAGATCCAACATACTTACATAATAGATGCACATTCTGTGCTTAAAGAACTTTCGCCCAGCCCTCATATAGAGTCCCAGTTGAGCATTTAATTTTTAGTTTCATGCAAAAATCCCATTAGTCCACGATAGAGGACCTTCTAGCAGTAACCTTGTCAATTGACTCTATTCGAGAAAGGCCTTTTACCAATTACCAATTCAATTACATAAAACTATGAATTGCCTTCGTCTCATTTCTTCACTGGTAGGCATCCCCTTTTCGCAAATGTTGAAAGAGTGATCCTCCTGATTAAAGTTTCAACTTTATGCCAATGAGCAAAATCTACCGCCGCAATTCTGAGTTAATGTTTGTCCTTTTTCATGGAGTGCCATGCGCCTAGTCGAGCGGGTTTAAGGCACCATGCCTTTGTGCAGAGCTATAAAACTCGAGATAGTTCGAGTCTCCATGAGGAAAGAAATGTTTTCACTTAATTTCGGCCTGTATGGGACCAGTCACCACACATCATGAGGAATTTAGATAGCTAAAACAAGTAGCTTCTGCTGGTTGAGAAAACTAGCTATAAGGACTGGGTGACCTGACGTACTGATCAATTGCCGCCGTTGTACTGACCGGTTGATCGTCCACGTCATGATTAACGTGTAGATGTGAGGCCATCAACCGGCTGGTAGCCCAATGATCCTCTATCGCTATCGCACAATATTTAGTCTATATTGGAATTCAAACCACTTTCCAAAAAAAAAGATCATAAAACTCTTTATGAACTGCAGGATTAATTTATGAAGCTTCGCCATCCGCAGTTGTCGCTATAGAGGTTCTATGTTCCTACTTCTGTAGAAACAAATTTATCAATGTATGGCCTATTTTTTTTAATGAGACATTAGAATTCACTACATTTTCAGTTATTTCAATATACAAGTACATTTTGCTTCATCAGAAGAGCCAGAATATACACATTGATTGTAAACCCATTCTTGACGACAGTAAAATATTTCTCCATCGGAATCACTGGCACAGAAAGATTCTGCTGAAAGTCAAAGCATGGAAACCCGACACTATTATCAGTCTTCACTAGTTCACACTTTTGTTTCCAGAAATTATAATAACCATCAGCTTTGGCCAAATGGATATCAACATGACCACAAAAATAACATGTTCTTAGTATTGTAGCCTCACTATGATGGTTGTCCAGCTGCTCGTTTTGTTTCCCCGCAGCTGTTATATATAATTAAATACAAATTATTCCAACTACCGCCTTATAGACTACCGCCACTATAACTCCGCATTGCCGCCCAGCACCTGCGTTTATATAGCGAGGCGATAATATATCCCTTTCCTGCTTCTACGTATAACATTCAAGTACACTCCGCAGATGGAGAGAATGCAATTGCGGGATAAGGTAAACGAGAGGAATGAAATCGTCACTGTACTAAGACCGCCCATAATTACAGGGAGCCATATGTCAGGCATCAATGTGAATTATTTCAGGCTTGTTGTACATAAGACTCGGAACTAACCCGTCCACTGAGAGACTGAAAGATTTAGTTAGTACTATTCATCATGCCGTAATATGTCACTTAAGACATTCCTAGTGCTTCTTTCTTCTGAGCTGCGGACTGTAACCATTCTTAGGATAGGCGTTCATGGTGGTTCCTAAAAGACAAATTGAATCTTGTACGGAAAACATTGATATAGTAGATCTAACTACGCTTTACCGTCACACTTCATTCTTAAAGAGTCTCAATACCATCATCAGAAAAGTGATTAATCCAGATAATTCGCCATATCACAATAATTCTAATAAGTCCAGCTTCTGCTGTTGATATAGAACTAGCACTGTCACGGTGAGAGTGAGAACACATGTCCACTCTTTGTCCACTTCTCTTTCCTAATATAACTGAAAATCTAGAAAATAAAATACATAGCCAACCAGACTCAATTCTGTGGATTATTTTAGTTTGCAAATTTAGTCAACGGTTGGAGTAGGAGTAGAACTCTTAGCTTTTTTACAAAAATCTCAATTTCAGAAGAAAAAAAAGACTTTATCCATTTATAATTCTCTGATAATGAATTTCTACAACGCTTTTTTTTTGTTTTACTTTTCCGCTCTTCCAAGCTAAATAATACGAAATTTAGATAATATTTAAACCGGTTTCACGAATCGGTTTAGTTACGTTTTTGGAACCTAATGAAATGATTAATTGCCAGAGAAGAAGATGTGATTACACAGATTTCAGTGACATATAATAGATATGAAATTAGTTAATGATCAAGTCTACTGGTTTAAGAATAATAATCCATAAAATAGTGAATTTAACAGAGTTGGGGTTTTGTTTAAAGGATTTTCTGGCGTAGCGAAAGTTCTAAGTTGGTATAATATCTTATCTTATACCAGCAACTCCACATAAACACACTACCATTCTCATGGAATGAGGAAAGGATTACAAAACTCTGTTTTCTGAAGATTAAAAAGAGAATTAGTTTGAATTTTAAAATATTTGCTTATCTTTGTTTTAGAGACTCGTTACTGTGCTAAAAATAAAGGGAGACAAAAAATTACTAGCTACTTCCGCTTTAAACGTTTTTCGCTCCCATATTCAAATTAAATTTCTGCCTTTCCCAATCTCGTTAACTGCATCTGATAAAATATAACTGAGCTTCTAAAATCTGCCTAACGCTAACCTGTAGTCCAGGGCAGATCAAATGTTAATCCCACCTAACTATACCATGAAATTCTACATAAATTCACGAAAATTATTTTCTTAAAAAATAGTTCTGAACACATACAGGCGTATAATCGCTGCCTCATATCCAATTCACTGCTACTCGGTAAATTCTAACACTAAACTTACTAATCAAACTTTGATCGCTAATAATAATAATAATAATAATAATAATAATAATAATAATTTAATAACAATAACAATAATTTCAAGACGTGATAATTTTGCAAACAGTTAAATTCTCTTAAAGTGAAAACAAATAAAAAATAAATAAGAATTTGACAACTGTATTTCGGGCAGTATGGGACCGGTACCCACCCAGCATCGTGAGGCATTTGGGTAGCTATAATAAGTAGCGACTCCAGGTTGAGAAGACCAGCTATAACGGCTGGGGGACCCGACCACATTTCACCCCTACACTGGCTCTGTGATTAACATATGTGGATGTGAGGCCAGCAACCGGCTGGTAGGCCAAGGGCCTTCTAAGCCTGCCGCGCTTGGAGTTTATATAAAAACACAGTAGAAATTTAGATACAACATGTTATTTTATTACATTTTATAGACATTTGAGTATCGTACAAAAGTTTTGAGAGCGTATACTGTACATCAGCGGGCTGAAATACTCTATTACGTTTGTACTCAAGAATTTTAGTAAAAATCCTCTGATCTTAATTTTTAATAAATGTGTAGTGATTGATGATGAAGTGGATTTTGGTAATGAAACTCCGACCCAGCATTTTCCTCAACAAGTGATAGCTAGGGTAGAACACAAAAACAGTGCAGTTAGCCACCCTTATTTGGAATTGCGCCATTACGACCTACAAATATACAAAGGGATTTAGACATGACTACAAGTACTGTTATTTGAGTTATTGAAGTGCAAAACTACCCTGTAATAACTAAATAATGAAACTGGTTCAGCATCAAAAACAGCGTAATTAACAATCTTAAAAAGTTACTAAATATGTTAAGAAGAAGAGATTATAATATTATATCATTGAAAATTATGGTCACTTCTGCCTTAACAAAAAATTATCGTTAGTCTTTAAGCCAAACTAGTACAGGATTTAGAGATGTTGAGTGAAAAGTTAAACAAGAATAATTAAACAATAAAACTGTAATTAAAAGTTGAAAAAAGTTAGAAGAACTGTATAAAATATATTTACTTTAATCTCTTATGCTTTGTACTAGCATGGAAAATTATAGTCACATCTTGTTTAACGAAAATGTGTAGTTCATTTTAAGTTCAAACTAGTGTTAACAAAATTACCCTCCTGCAAAACAAAACAATAGCACTGTGTTTTCAAGAATGTAATTTTATTCCATAGAAATGTCTTGTTCATTATCACGATGCAAGATTCTTGTAAAAAGAATTATGAATGGGAGGGATTCAATGACACAAATCTTACAAATCTTTATAATTTCCTTTATTAGATCCCGATCCTATAAATAAAACAAAGGTAACTGGAAGTTTCCAAAGCACATTGGTCTTCCCTTCCTCCTTCTGGTCAACTCCAGTAAGAATGATACATGGTGAATGAACATCATGATTCTGTTTCATTTCAAGAATTTCAGGACAACCCTTTCCATACCTGATCCACGACATTTTCTGCCATTCAAATTTTCGACCATCAACGAACATTTTACGATTTACTATTTGCCCTAATTATATATTCCCGTCCCAGTTGTCCATTAAAATATCCTAAGACAATTTTCATATATCGTGAGACACTCTCAAATACGCATTTTAATTCTTCATAAAACTCACCTTCATGTTCTGCGGGACCACGTATAATTATTATCATCATCATCATCATCATAAGTATTATTACTGTTATTATTATTATTATTATTATTATTATTATTATCATCGTAAAAATGTTGTTTGTACATGAAATTTACATTGCAACATCTAATATATTTTCAACTCTTTATAATTAATATACGGTAGTGTGTTAGGAAGCCAGATGTAATAAGAACAGTTAAGTCTCGTAGACTGCGATGGGCAGGACATGTTGCACGTATGGGGAATGAAAGACTTGCATGGAAGCTTCTTGTAGGAAAGTCAGAGGGAAAACGTCCAGTTGGTAGACCAAGAATGAGGTGGGAGAATAACATTAACTATGATTTGAGGGAAGTAGATTATATAGGGAATGATTGGAAAGCATTAGTTCAGGATAGGGATGTATGGAGAACTTATGTCCGCGCGGCCATGAACCTACGGGTTCGATATTGCCAGTGAGTAAGTAAGTAAGTATACGGTAGTGTGTATCTGTATTGTCAAACATGTATTTGTGATTTCTGCTGGTTGAGTGGAACAGAAGGCCTTATGGCCATAACTCTGCCAGAATAAATACAACATTATTCATCATCATCATCATCATCCAGGGATTAAGCCTGTTGGCTCGTTCCGGTTTCATGAAAGCTAGAATTGTTAAAATTGTTCAGACCATTTTCTGTGTAGGCGTCGAACATTTTTCCTTCCGTGTGGTTTATAATTTAGCAATAATTTTGGAAATCTTCCTTCTGGCATTCTATCAATATGTTCTTTCCAGTCGTTCCTATATTTAATTATTCGGTCTGTAAGTTTGAAAATAATTAGTTCCTTTCTTATATCTTCATTTCATTTCTTATCCAGCAGAGCATATGCTGCTATATTTCTTACAAATCGCAATAAAACATTATTATTATAATTATTATAATTATTATAATTATAATTATTATAATTATTATAATTATTATTATTATTATTATTATTATTATTATTATTATTATTATTATTATTATTATTATTAAGAACTGGAATGAGAACAAGAGGACTGGAGGACATGGAGTGGATGGATAGAGACGAATGGAGAAGAAAAATAAAACTTAGGCACAGAAAGATGTGTAAACATTAAAATTCTGTATATAAATAAATTATTATTACAAAAACCTTTAGAATGATGTAATGATGTAGGATTCCTATCGCTGACAAACTTAATGTCTACTTGGGACTAAAAATCCCATTCCGAATTCAGGTCTCGCTGTACCCCCATTGTATGATTCAGAGATTCCTGACTACATTTTCCTGACCATCCAACTTCCTGTAAAGGTACTAAATCCAAAAGTTATTTATGTAAATCGCTATTAGGTTATTAAAGAACTAATCATTATTGTATCGCAATACAATATTGGACTTTAAGGAACGAATAGAACAGAACTTTCCCCAGAGCGCAATTCTGTTTTAAATAGATTAAGAAAGTCGTGAATTTACTACAGTATCGCTTGGGCATGACAGTAGATACTCATCACTCCTGTACTAAATTAGTTTTGCATATCATTACAAGTAAAATTCAGCGACTTGCCATCGCCTCAGTTTAAAGCCATACTTACTATTTATTTGTCTTTTGTAATGATATTTAAGTCGGCCGCGATGGGCTAATTCCTTGCCTCCAGTTCCGAGCGACGCGAGTTCAAATCCGGCTGTGGTCGATGAATTTTTAGGATGTAAAAATCCAACTGACAATTCCTTGGGAGGAATTTTAAGCCGTGGGTCCCGAGTGTGGATATTTTCAGGCTCGTTAAAAGAACTGCGAGCTTGACTAAAGAGGCCTGTGTAAAATTTACCGACTGTTACCCATCCAAGTAATACCTTAGTTCCCACTAGGTGTCTCACTAAGGAGACATGCCGATCCGGTATCACTCGTCGACATAAATAAGTGTAACTAAATTAGCTTAGTTAAAACACTAATCCCCATACAATGAGTACGGGCTATTGGTCTGTAGATAAATATATAGGTAGATAATGAATTTAACAGGTTTAACTCACTGTTAATTATTCTATCATTACACTTATTCATTATAGTATGTTACTTTACCATCATTTATATAAGTTACATATAATATGAGCGATAATGTACATCATCAACAGTAATCTAACAAGAGGTTATGTATTTCTGAAAAAAAATCACGAGCGATAAAGTCGCGAGTGCTTTTGTCTAATGAAAAACTTAACCTCGCGTTGGATTTGGAGTCACTATTTAGCGAATAATACAACGTCAGAAGCTAAAAATAATTATAATGTTTAATATTTACCAAATGTGAGGTTATGTATTCCGATCTTACTTCCGGGCGATTTCTAAGTCGGCTGTATAGTTATAAACTTTACTGTTAAATCTCTTTGAGCTTGGGAATATCAATAACAGATTATTGTATGAGAAATAACTATTAACAATAATGCAGATTCATTATATAACATTTTATATTTTTAGAGCTACAAAAACTAACTTTTTTTGGTAATTTTTGAAGTTTTCTTTTGGCATTTCTTACCGTACCACATCCATCGTACATTGTTGAATCGATATTCTCGTCAAAGAAGTTAATTTGCGGAGATATCTCTCATTACGAACAGGAAGAGGCAATTTTATCAACAGGAAGAAGCAAAATTATCGGTCTATTAGATAAATAGTCAGAGCAATTCTTAGCTTTCATTAATTTTATAAATTATTTAATAATAAGTGTAAACGATATTTTCAGTAGATACGGTATCAAGTAGCGGCAAAATGCTGAACACCTATGCAATTTACACACACACACACACACATATATATATATATATATATATATATATAATCATCTCTCTCTCTCTCTCTCTCTCTCTCTCTCTCTCTCTCTCTCTCTCTCTTACATTTTTATATATTCTAAGGTGTTCTGCCCAAAGGCAGGTCTTTCACTGCAGCCATAGTATTTTCATGTATGCTTGCAGCTTTACTAGGGAATTATAGATGTGGTAGCGTCCCGTTACTTTCCACACCAGCGAATATGATGATGATTATGATGATGATGATGACCAGATGAATGTTCGGGGCCTTAAAGCTACCTGACATTTGTCTTATTGGTGAGGAAAAAAGCGGAAAAAAACTCACACAGGAAGCTTGTCCAAACCGGGGATCGAATCCGGGCCAGGTGCATGACAACGCGGAACGCTACCTCGACACCACAGCAGTGATGACAGTTCCTAACATTCTCTTATATATTTTCTCTACTAACTACCACATATAACTAACGTAACTTATGATACTGCCGAGCCTGGAGATCCATGGCCGCTCGGACATATGCTCTTTATATATCCCTATCTTAAAGCTAATATTTTCCAATAATTCGCTGTAAAATTCACCTCCCTCAAATTATAGTTACTGTAATTCTCCCACCTCAACTAACACATATATAACACTTGAAAAAAATGATCAGTATAAGTTTTACCATTATGATAGTTTGTCCAAATATCAGTACATTCACTCAATTACAAATAGTTTACACATATTTCATTTCTATTCAAACCTCCTTGTATTTCGAGCCAGGCATCAATTTCTTTTATGGGAGAACCTCAAATAATATGTTTTATTGTGTCTACGTCCAAATACTATCATAGCAGAACCCATATGAAGTGTAAAGGGAAAGAACCAGGCAAATCTCTTTTTTTTATCCAATGGATTTTGAGATGTCATTAGATTCTTCATGAACAGTATTCTCATTTAGAAGTGTGAAGTAGTAAAGAATTAAGTTTATTCATGGGCTTATGTACAATGGCACAAAGACTAGGGTGCGTGTAGGCAAACAGTTTTCGGACACTTTTGAAATCCAGAATGGGTTGAAACAAGGAGATGCACTATCTCCTCTACTATTTAATTTTGTACTAGAACTTGCCATTAAATCTCTAGAGGATGAAGAAGGCCTACAACTCAATGGTATTAATAAGCTGTTAGTTTATGCTGATGATGCAGTACTATTGGCCGTTAACGAGGAGATACTAAAGGACAACATGCAAACATTATTGAGTAACACTAAGAAATTGGGACTGGAAGTAAATATCAATAAAACTAAATACATTATATAATGGAAATGGACAGCTAATGACAAATTAAGGAAATTTTGAGGAAGTGGCTGAATTCAAATACCTAGGAACAATACTCACAAATAGGAATGAGATGCACATAGAAATTAAACATAGGCTCAATTCTGGAAATGCGTGCTATTATGCATTACAGAGACTCTTGACTTCCCAACTCCTTTCAAAAAACGTTAAACTGAAAATATATAAAACTGTTATTCTACCAGTTATATTATATGGGTGCGAAACATGGACTCTTACTTTAAGGGAGGAAAGGAGATTACGAGTATTTGAGAATAAAGTTCTTAGGAAAATGTTTGGACTAAAAAAGAGATGAATAGACAGGTGAATGGAGAAGACTACATAACAATAAACTACGTGGTCTTTATAGGAGGCCAGATATAATAAGAATAGTTAAGTCCCGTAGACTGCGATGGGTAAGACATGTGGCACGTATGAGGAATGAAAGACGTGCATGGAAGATTCTTGCAGGAAAAGCAGAGGGAAAACGCCCAGTTGCTAGACCAAGAATGATGTGGGAGAATAACATTAACTATGATTTAAGGGAAGTAGATTATACAGGGAATTATTGAAAAGCATTAGCTCAGGATAGGGATGTATGGTGAGCATATGTCCGCGTGGCCATAAACCTAAGGGTTCGATAGTGCCAGTGAGTAAGTAAGTATGCACTTCCAACATTTGGCATTCAGGTAGGAAAGTATGTTTAATATACAGGTAAAAACACCTTTTTTTTAGGTTCCAACGAAAAAGTGTTTTTTTTTTCCTTGTACCCTTCATATATCAATCGCTGCATGACACTGAATCATTACATATGGGAAATTGTAATTTTTCCTATTCTTCGTTAAACTAAGTCATCGAGTAATCCATTATATACACAAGGTTTTAATATATAATTGTTTAAAGTGCAAAGATAACAGATACATAAGAAACCAAAAACCACGGCATTTTGTATCCTCTCCTAGAATTTTTTATTATTATTACGAAAACTAAAGCGCCAAGTAGTCCCTTTTCATATACACGAATACATCTTTCATGTGAACGTAGAAGGGGCTACCAATCATTTCATTTCTATATCGTCATCGGGCAGAGTATGCCCGTTCGCAAACACTCGTTAAAGGATTATGCGGCTAGACTATGAGGCATTTCATTAGAACCAGCCTCCTGCTTCCTTTCCGCCTCCCGCTGCCTTTTATGATAGAGAATTGTATATAAGGAAAGTAAAATTAGTGTCTGCACTGGGATCTCTGGATAATGAAGATGGTTTCGCGCCTAACGTATAGAGTTAGAAAGATTAGTTAAAATCCTGTTCAGGCGTTAATTTTTTCCTTTCAATGTCATATATATATAGTCCACCGCTGTGGTCTCGAGGTAGCGTGCTGCCTTGTCACTCAACGGTCCCGCGTTCGGACCCCCTCGGGACAAACTTCCTGGGTGAGGTTTTTTCGGGATTTTCCCTCACCGGTAAGACAAATGTCAGATAGCTATGAGGCCTAAACGGTCCCCGAACATCATCTGGCCATCACCACCACCATCATCATCATCACCCCCGGTGTGGAAAGCAACGGGAAGCTACCACACCTATAATTCCATAGTAAAGCTGCAAAGCATAGCATGAAAATGCTATGATTGCAGTGAAGGACCTGCCCTAGGGCAGAACACTGTAAACAAATGCTGGTATGGTCGCTTATAAGTTATAAAGGGCCTATGTGTATAAATAAATGTAAATAGTTTAGAAAATAGTAACTTCATAATATTTTTGTGTCATAGTTTTCATATTGTTCATATTTTGTTTTACGATTTCATATTCTGCTAAACAATTCTTCATAAATCCCTGACCCTACTCATAACCAACTTAGATCTCTTAATAGTTGTTGAAAGTGGCGAGCAGCTGTCTCAGTGCATGCATTACAATGACACATGAAATTCTGTCGCATCCTCTCCAAAATGGTTGGTGTCTGTTTCACAATTAAAGCATCGGTGAGAACCGTAAAAGAAGTTTATCTTTATTTTCTACTGAGGTTTCGTACACCAAATACCTAATGTGCTCCCACGAAAAAAAAAATCAATGGGGTGAGATCTGATAATTGAAGGGCTCGGCTGTAAAACATGGTAACTGACAAATTCTTGAAAATTGAGTTGTAGCATGTACACTGTGATTGTGACCTCTTGAAACATTTGGTATACGTAGCTTTTACATCCATCAATAGACAGCAGAGGTATTGTCACGGTAAATAAAAATACATTTTCGAAATGTTCAGAAGGTCACATATCACAGTTTACATGCTACAACTCAATTTTCAAGAATTTGTCAGTTACCATGTTTTACAGCCGAGCCCTTCAATTGAGCTGTCCGTGAGACAGGGCCTTCCCTTCCAGCGATTGGGAAATGTATTGTTCAGATGAGTCTCCATTTTCAACAACTGATCTGAGTGTCAGATTATTATTATGATGTTTATTATGATGATGATATGATGATGATGATGATTATAATGATGATGATTATAATGATGATGTTGATGATGATTATAATGATTGTGATGACGATGATGACGGATTATTATTATTATTATTATTATTATTAATATTATTATTATTATTATTAATATTATTATTATTATTAATATTAATATTATTATTATTATTAATATTAATATCATTATTATTATTAATATTAATATCATTATTATTATTAATATTAATATCATTATTATTATTAATATTAATATCATTATTATTATTAATATTAATATCATTATTATTAATATCATTATTATTATTAATATCATTATTATTATTAAGATCATTATTATTATCAAATCATTATTATTATCAATATCATTATTAATATCATTATTAATATCATTATTAATATCATTATTAATATCATTATTATTAATATATTATTAATATTATTATTAATATTATTATTAATACTATTATTAATACTATTATTAATATTATATTAATACTATTATTAATATTATTTTTTTTTTTTTCATTTATTTTTTTTTCAGCATGCCCCATTACTGTAGTAATAATTACATGCATAAACATAGATAAGTAAAGTAAAGTAAAGTGATCCCACAACAGGCCTCAGGGAGGCCCTTGGGGTTAGTAGGAGGTTAAGGCTCCCACTTTTTCTAGACAATCGACACTTTATGTCAGCCGGGTTGTCAGCCCTGCGTGACGGCCGCCTTTACCCCAGAACAAGCGTCTGGTACTCATTTCAGTTAGAGGCTGAGTCGACCCCAGGGCCATAGAGCCGCCAGAGGGTTTGGGTCAGTTTAAAAATCCTGACCCAACGGGACTTGAACCCTCGACCCTCCGGCTTGTAGCTCAGTGCCTTAACCACTACGCTACGGCGAGCCCCCACATGCATAACATAACAAACATAAAATCAGATAACATATCATTACATAACATCACATATTTGGTTTTTGTTTACATGTTTTTTTTATCTTCGTCACTTGTTAATCACTCATTTTCGTACACTATTGTTTTTTATATATTTTTTGAAATGTCTTAAATATTTGTGTATTAGGTCTTCTTCTCCGTCACAGGCCATGTTCCTCCTTCTTTGCTGATTTCTTCTTTCAACTTATTTCTAGAATGCTGCTGCAATTCACAATTATTAAAGGAGATGTTCTACATTTTGAATTGCTTTTCTACATGGACAGGTTGCGTTGTTTAATATTCCAATACGATAAAGATGTGACTTATTTTTTCCATGACCAGTTACTATTTCAGAAAATTCTGGAGTTATTTCACATTTAAGTTTTTAATCTGTCTCTGACTGATGGGAAAGAACTTCTTACATGTGGCTCCCTTTATCTGCGTTTGTCCCATTCGTTCTGCCATTTAATGGTTCCTTCTTCTTTTACTTGGGCAAACTATTGATGATATTATTTGGTATTTTTGTATATATCTACGGTTACGCTGTTTCTGTTGCAGCCTGTTTTGCCAATTGATCTGCCATTTCATTCCCATAAATTCCAACATGTGATTTTATCCAGAGCCGAAATGTACTATCCAATTTTGTTCCCTGAGTTTTTGCTATTGTTTGTCTTATTTTTGATATGATGTATCCATGTTTGAAGTTGTTTTTAATTAGGTCGAGAGTAACTTGACTATCTGTATAAACCGCAACAAAAAACTTTTTTCAGAGCTGTTTTGGTCAATTGATGATATTGCTTCTAGAGCTTTAAGAATTCCTATCTGTTCAGCTTGATTATTTGAGCAACGATTGGACAGTTTGGCTTTTATTGTATGCTCTAATTTTCCGTTTTTCAAGATTACTGTAGCAGCCCCTACCATTCCTTGGAATTTACTGCCGTCAGTGTATATTTTTATTTTGTAGTTGTTCGATTCTTCAATGTCGCCCACATTAATTCTTTCTGCCGGATGTGGCCCACTCCTCCTTTTTGAGTGGTGTGTCAATGTTTGTGTGGTCAATCGTGTATGGCTCTATATAACTGGCTGTTTTATTGTATACTGATAGTTATGGGTTTAATTCCAGCTAAATACAAGATACTTCATATGGTAATGTTTTATAGGCTTTGGCTATGGTGAAATTTATAATTCTTTGAACCCTCTCTCAAACTTTTTTAATTTTTTTTGTTTTCTTAATTCTTCCTCCCATATTGGGGCACCATATGTTAACATAGGCAAGATTGCTCCATTGTATATAGTCCTTAATGCTTTATGTCCCAGTCCCCACTGCAATCTAGGCTGCCCTTCTCTAACATGTTCAATTAGGCTCATAGCCTTGTTAGTTGTGAATCTCAATGTGTTTATCAAAGCTTAGTTTGCAATTAAAGTGGATTCCTAGATATTTCATTTCTTGAACTTGCTTGATGCGTTCATGGTTGACGTATACACTGATATTTTTATTAATGGAGGTCCTTTTTCTTGATATTAACATTGCTGTGGACTTGGATTCATTGAATGTGATTTTGTTATTGTTAGCCCATAATTCTATTTTTCTTATGTCAGTATTTGCGTAATTTTCTGCCTCATTGTCGTTACTTCCTGTTGAGAGAAGTATATTATTATTATTATTATTATTAATATTATTATTATTATTAATATTATTATTATTATTAATATTATTATTATTATTAATATTATTATTATTAATATTATTATTATTATTAATATTATTAATATTATTATATTAAATTAATATATATATATTGAATAATGAGGAAGGCCATGGCTGATGTCTATGCGTGGATTATATGCTCCTGTATTTCTTCATTCTATTTATAGTATCTTGTGATATTACTGTGTAAATTATTGGTGTTTGTGAAGTGTTTAATATTTAACTATATACGAATATTAGTAGTTCTTCAAATTTGATAAATATTTCATAGTAAGTTCAGTTTTAAATATATTTGTTGGACCTTGTTTATTCTGCTTAGCAACCATATAACGTTCTTTTGTTTTTTCAATTGTGTTATATACAATCAAGATTGTAAAACATTAATTTACAAATTATATCGTTTATGGAGGGTGATCAAGGGGGCTCTTTCGAGCAGTGCCTTGAGACCCTACAAAAAACGGTACGCGGAGGAAAGTGGAAAGATGAGAAAAGACCTAAAGAGAAAATACTAGATACTCTGACTAAGCTAAGGGAGATTTTCAATTCTATGGCCAAGGAGACTTTAGTACAAGAAAAGAAAATTGCTGATTTAAACAAAAAATAATAGAAGTACAAAACAACGCTACTGCGACATCTTTCCGAGGGAAAAAAAGAAGTATAGTCTTCCGAAATTGGGATGACTTACTATCCTCAAAAGCATAAGCAAACGAGAACTTTTCAAAGTAATTGTAAAGTCTAAGAATATGACAGTACAGATAATATGAAAACTCTAATAAAACAGAAAGTTAACCCAACTGAGATTAAGGTGGTGTATGCACCTTTAAATCCCTACAAATGGAAAATATTAATGGAGTCTAACACCAAATCTGACGCAGAAAAGATATGCTCCAGCATCAATGAAAAATGTGGCGCAGAAATAGAAGCTAATGAAATGAAATTGAGAAACCCTTAAAATGATAATATATAATGTTCCACAGGAAAATGGAAATGAATCAAAATGAAGCAAGCAATATGTGATCAAAACACAGAATTGAATATAAAGGGAAGACGACTTTCAGCCAAAATTTGTCTTTAAAGATAGAAAAGGCAACATAAAACTTGGTCATAGAAATAAAGTCAGTAGTAAGGAAGACAATAATAGGTACAAAGATCAAATTGGGTTGGAACATGTGTAAACTTAGATGATTACATTAAAATAAGCAGAGTGTTTTAAGTGCAGTAAAGTATAAACCATCGCGCCCCAAAGAGTGTAGAGGCGATCAAACATGTCCACTCTGCACAGGTAATCATCACATTTCATAATCATCATAGTACATTTCACGAATTTAGGCCATTTGTTGACCTGTTTCGCGCCCTCAAGAGAAAACACCATCCAGAAGTCTTTTGAGTGGACGTCCTGGTCTTCTTCTTCCTGCAGGTTGATATCTTAACATTAGTTGGGTATTCTGTGATCTTCCATTCGATGAACATGTTGTATCCATCTTGACTTATAATCAGAAATTTTGTTTTCTAAAGATTCCATGTGTAATTCTTCTAAGATGTCTTCATTTTTTTTGTGATCTAGTAGTGTGTATCCTGCAGTCCTCCGAAGATATCTCATTTCAGCAAGATCTAAAGTCTCTGTATATCCTTCTGTTTCAACGTCCATACTTCGCTACCATACAAAAGAGTTGGAAGAGCACCAGTGTTTTATACACTTTCAGTCTTGAATGCTTTTGGACTAACTGTGGCTTGAAGATAGAATTTATTAACCCTAAAATTCTTAAAAATTTAGATATTTTGCATTTACATCCTTTTCTTCTTCATATGAGATATTGCATCCTAGATATGTAAAATTATTCACCTGCTCCAAAATTTTATTGTCCAGTACAATTTTACTTCTGACAGGATCTACACCTTGAAAATGCCATAATTTTGTTTTTTCTGTAGATATCTTTAATCCATATTCTTCTGTAATTTTGTTAAGTTCATACAGACCTTTCTGTAGATTATCTTCGGAATTTGCTATTATTATTTGGTCATCTGCAAACAATAGGGTGTTTAATTTTCTATTATTTTCTGATATCACATTAGAGAATGCAAAGTAAAAAAAGAAGAAGAATATAAATGTATTAATTGTGTTAATCACAATAAATACAATAAAACGGCACTGGTAAATGAGAATCACTCTTCACTTGATAAAGAATGTAATATTTATAAGGCAATGTTAAATAAGTATATTCTTAACACAGATTATTAATATGGCTACAAGTCATAATATAGGTGCGAATAATAATCAGTCTCATACATTAAGATGTCTCCAACTTAACATGCAACATTCTAGGAATGCAACCCAACAATTTAGTGGCAAATTATAAGCGAACAAAACACAGACTTAATATTTATGCAGGAACCGTATATTATTAATAATCAACTGGCAGGTCTCCCCAAGACGTTTGTAACATTTACAGGGGGAACCCGGGAGAAAACGTACTGCAATAATAACTAATAATAACAAAATGGATACAATAGCCATTAAGCTCAGTAAGTAACACGGACTGTGTTGTAGTAGAAATCATTACCAGCAACAAACCAATTTTACGCAGCGAGTTTATACTTCGATATCGAAAGAGACATAGAAAAGAGATATACAACATATTGAAACTATAATACATCACGCAAAGGACTTTGGAGTATTAATCGCAGTTGACACAAATGCTAGGAGCATCACGTGGTTCGACAATAAAACGAACCAACGAGGTAAGAAAACTTGAAGAATTTATAACTACCAGGAACTTAATAATAATTAACGATGATAATGGAATCCCAACATTTGAGACTAGTAGAGCTAGCAGTCGAGTTGACTTAACAATCTCGACTTCTAATCTCTTTCAATCTGTTATTGAGTGGACCAGCGGAGAGGAGGAAAGTTGCTCTGACCACAAAACTCATCTCTTTCAAAATAGCAGATAATAATGAATACAGAACACCTGGACAGAATAATTATCCACGATACATAATAAAGAGAAAACTTCCACAAATTGATGTAAGCCTGATGGAGACGATCAGAGCCACGTTAGTGTACAACAAAAGATACTATAATTGTGAAAAAGAACTAACAGAGAAACTTAGAAAACAAACACACTGTGAGGTCATAGAAGATTCTTTTCCTGCATTCAAATAGCAAGTAGATGGCATTCCGACCAAAGAATATATGTAAAAAAAGGGAAGGTAGATCTGTCCCTTGGTGGACCAAATGAATTAACGATTCTACGTAAAAAGACAAACGCAATGAGGCGAAGATACCAAAGAACGCAGAAACAATTCAAAACTAAGAGAAGAGAGAAAGAACCTCTACCCAGAAGGCAAACGGGGCGTATCAGCTAAGCTCCAAGAGGAAAAAACAAAGTCATGGAGAAGTGCTTGTACAGTTACACCTGGATCCAATCCATGGAACGTAGTTTACAAAAGCCTATCTGGAAAAACTAGAAATAAGACTCCTTGACTACACTTAGGATGCCAGAAGGGCTATATACCAAGGACATGGAAAGTACAGTAAAACATATCATGGATATTTTGTACCTGAGGACAATGAAGGAAATGATAATAAATACCATTCAGAAATTAGACAACTTATAATAGACCCACCAGAAGAAGCAGATGACAGAAAATTCAAAAGGAGGAAATCCTCGCTGTGCTCAAGAAATTTGATCCTAAAAAAACACCTGGGGTAGATGGCATATCAAGTGACATTACTACTACGAGTATTCCAACTTATCCCTAACTTATTTACAGAACTGTACAATACATGCTTGCAAAAAGGTGCTTCCCAAAATGTGGGAAAAAATCAATAATAGTTCCATCATCACTAAATCAGGCAAGGAGCATACTAATGAAGTGTCAAAATACAGACCAATAAGCCTCCTCAATGTAGCGGGAAAAGTACTGGAGACAGCTACTCATCGAAATAATTCTACATCACATGTACAAGAATAAATTACTTAATAACAACCAATTTGGATTTCCCCACAAGTAGGAACAATTATAGAAGCAGTAATGGAGGTTACAAAAAAACCATTAACAGAGCCTGAATATAAAACAAAGTGTAGTTCTGGTAAGTCTAGATGTTAAAGGTGCATTCGACGCGGCATGGTGGCCGAGCATACTATACAATATAAAAACAACTTAAATGTCCAAAAAATCTATACATTTTAGCACAGAATTATTTCAGAGACAGATCTGCAATGTTCTCAGTGAATACGCTTAGAGTTATTAAAGGAAGTAACCAAAGGATGCCCACAAGGATCATGTAGCGGACCTGGCTTTTGGACTATCATGTACAACTCACTGTTGAATCTTAATTCTCAAATCACTCTAATGTTATCGCTTTCGCTGACGACCTAATACTTCTCTCAACAGGAAAGTAACGACCAATGAGGCAGAAAATTACGCAAATACTGACATAATAAAATAGAATTATGGGCGTAACAATAACAAAATCACATTCAATGAATCCAAGTCCACAGCAATGTTAATATCAAGAAAAAGGACCTCAATTAATAAAAATATCAGTGTATACGTCAACCATGAACGCATCAAGCAAGTTCAAGAAATGAAATATCTAGGAATCCACGTTAATTGCAAACTAAGCTTTGATAAACACATTGAGATAACAACTAATAAGGCTATGAGCCTAATGAACATGTTAAGAAGGGCAGCTAGATTGCAGTGGGGACTGGACATAAAGCATTAAGGACTATATACAATGGAGCAATCTTGCCTATGTTAACATATGGGGCCCCAATATGGGGGAGGAAGAATTAAGAAAACAAAAAAAATTTAAAAAAGTTGAAGAGGGTTCAAAGAATTATAAATGTCACCATAGCCAAAGGCCTATAAAACATTACCATATGAAAGTATCTTGTATCTTAGCTGGAATTAAACCCATAACTATCAGTATACAAGAAAACAGCCCCAGTTATATGAGCCATACACGATGACCACACAAACATTGACACACCACTCAAAAGGAGGATGGCCACATCCGGCAGAAAGAATTAATGTGGGCGAATTTGAAGAATCGAACAACACAAAAAATAAAAATATACACTGATGGCCAAGTAGTAAATTCCAAGGAATGGTGGGGCTGCTGCAGTTATCTTGAAAAACGGAAAATTAGAGCATACAATAAAAGCCAAACTGTCCAATCGTGTGCTCAAATAATCAAGCTGAACAGATAGGAATTCTTAAAGCTCTAGAAGCAATATCATCAATTGACC